>OX422210.1:649793464-650449163 GCA_949130495.1 Sambucus nigra | reverse complement strand
ATTGAAAAATTAGAGCGATCTAGTTTTTTACATCAACACTCGTGTTAATCAAATACACAAGAAAATAACTTTTATTTTCCTTTACTTTATTTTGCTTCACTTTTTTTAGGAATTATTTTCCCGATCAACTTTTCTGAAAAAAAAGAAGGAGCCTTAAGAAATTTTAATTACTTCGATACTTTTGGGTATACGTGTCTGGATTTTTGTGTCTGAATTCAAACGGTTTAGACGAGTTACGGTCTTTATTTGGCCAAACAATAGTGTAAAATGGGTTTCTCGGACATTTTATTTTGTTCGTCAAATGTATGATAAAATGCTCAGTGATTTGAGCAAGATATAAATGGTTTCGTTCGAGCAAGTCAAGCGTAAATTTTTTTATTTTTGCACGAGCAAGATGAAATCACTTTTGAGCTGAGCAAGTTGTGAGACAATTTGATTCGAACGGCTTATAAAACATTTTGGGTCAAGCAGTTTGAAAGCAGAGCTTGGGTTATTTATTTTTACTACTACTCGCCATTCATTTTGTAAGATACTTAGCTCTTTGGTTTGAGATATTACTTGGATGGGCGACATTTACCTAGCGAGAGACTTGGTTGGAGAATAAGTGTAAACTGTTTTTTTTTTAATTTATATTTACTAGGTCCACGAAACCCGAATGAGTTTCTATGTTTGACTTTCAAGACCTTTGTTTGAGAATAGATCTTGACTCAGATCACGAAATTCCTTGGTATGCATATATTGGATGTAACTACAAACACGTTATCATAAACGCTCTCTACTGTTCATCAAAACGCTCTCTACTGTTCATCAAACTACTGTTTCATATCATCATGCTGGGTGTATATGGAAACCCTGATAATCCCCTCCCCACACCATTGGTCATCAGCAATTCAAAAGAGGAAGAAGACCTGCTACTGAGAAGTACAAAGAAACATAAAGACAATCATCAGTCTTCGGTTGATATGGACTTGGAAGAATATGAAGATACTAGGAATATTCAAAGTAACAATGAAACTAGTGACTGCAATAGAGATGAAGCTGGCTCTGATATGAACATTGATGAAAGCAACAATAAAAGAACAACAGAACAACCCATAGTCCCCAACAGTGACGAAAATGGAAAAAAAAATGACGCTTTCGTATAAAGACGTTGTGGGCAAGAAGCAAAACTCGGACATTGTTTTTGATGATAATAACTGCTTGTGGTCTGATGATGAAATGGAGGACACTCATGGCATAGAAAACCACTGCATGGATCTGAACTCAAGACCTACTGAGGAGGATGATGACCCACTATGCCCCGTCATTGATATACCAAAAAAACATGTGGAGAAACTAAGGAAGAAATGGAGTGATAGCATCATTGTAAGCTTACTATGTTTTAAATTACTCAGTGCAAGAGTCCCCTCTCTATGGAATTTACAAGGGGATTATGAAGTTGTGGATTTGGAAGAGGGTCATTTCGTGTTCAAATTTATGATGAAAGAGGATTACTATAATTTTTTGACTGGAGGACCATGGATAATTAACAACCACTATCTAATAGTAAGAAAATGGATTCCAAATTTCAACCCCCTTGATTCTAGTCATATTACGACAGCTTTATGGGTAAGGCTCCCCAGACTACCTATTGAATGGTTTGATGAAAGAGCCCTATTCCATATTGGCAGTAAACTTGGGAAACCAATTAAGACGGACTTTAACTCCGTATCATCTACAAGGGGTAAATATGCAAGAATCTGCATTGAAGTTGATTTAGCTAAACCACTAATACCATGCTATATACTAGATGGTCGCAAATACAGAGTAGAGTATGAATTTATCCCATATATCTGCTTCAAATGTGGAAAAATTGGGCACAAAACTGAGTACTGCCCAACACAAGCACCGAGCAATATGATGGCGAAATCACCGAAGGTTATTCCAGCTTCAACAGTGGAAAATACTAGGGCTTCAGCAGCTGATAACTGCCATATTGCCAGCACGTCGAATGGAACGAGTGGAGGAAATGTTCTTGCTGACGTGGAAAAAAAGAAAGAACAATTTGGCCCATGGATGCTAGTTCAAAGAAACAGGAGGAATAGTAACGAAAAGACAAAAGGTAACCAGAATGTAACCAGAGAGCCCATTACAAAAACTAATAATAGATTTACAATACTCAATAGTGACGGAAGTGACAAGGGTTCGCCTACCATGCAGTATGGAAAAGGGGCGTACGATGCTTCCAGCAAGCAAACAAAAGATCAGGTGGCAAAGAACCGAAAGGATAACCAAAAGATCTTGCAGACGAATATGGAGTTGAAAAAATCCAATGGTGGAAAAAATGGCGGGCATAAAGAGATAATAATAAAAAGGAAAAATTGGGATATGGACAAAGATGTAAGCACTAATATAGCGCGTGAACTACCAAAGGAAAAGACCACCCATGGCCAGATGTCACATAGGGCACGGGAATCAATACCGATGCAATCTCCACAAGTCAAAAATCGGATACGAATAGTCAAGTTGTAACTGGCGATGACTGCGCAACTGTGGGAGTCATTATTAATAATGGACCCTACCACCATAACTCTGAAACAAAAAGCGCAGACCATACCAATTCTAAGAATAGCGACAAGTCCCCCCAGATAAACCACATTTCAGAAAAAATACCAGATTACCAAACTCTATATGGATCTCCCATTTCCAATAGCATTTCTTGGGGACGTCCAAATCCAAAACCTGTCACTAAACTCGGGGGAAGTCTTGATCAACCTAGTGGGGAATGTCGAGGAGGCAGCCATATCACTAGTCAACTGGAAGATCTCCGAAGCCAAGATAATAATCAACAAAATGGAGCAGATGTGGGGAGAAGAAGAGATTTACACAGCGATTGTGGAGGAAAAAGTCAGGGACAGGCCACTACATCAAAAAATTGCTGATATGTGGAGGTGGTCGATTAATGATTTGGACTCACTCATACAAACAAAGTCGTCAATGGTTGCGATTATATGGAATTGTCGAGGTGCGGGTAAGCCTCTATTCAAACCCACTATTTCTGAACTGAAAAGAATTTACAATCCGGATATAGTCGTTATTCTGGACACTCATATCAGTATTGATACCTTGGTCAGTTTTTTTGATAGCCTTGGACTTACCAATATGGAGGTGTCGGAGCCAATTGGCAGGTCTGGAGGTATTTGGGTTACCTGGAATCCAAATACTATTAAACTAGAAACCCTATCTATCACTAGACAAGCCATACACCTCATGGTTACCAAAAACAACTATGAAGACTGGATATTCTCTGCAATTTATGCTAGCCCTCAGCAACGTCTACATAGAATACTGTGGGAAAATTTGTATGACATTGCTGAAAACATAAATCAACCTTGGTTGGTAAGTGGCGATTTCAATGATCATGTGGACGAGTCTGGAAAAAAAAAATTTCGCAAACAAGTGAAGGACAACAAAAACTCAAACTTTCTTGAAAATTTCAGCAAGTGTAAACTGACGGACCTGGGATGCTCGGGACCTAAACTAACTTGGACCAATAGCAGAAAGGGTATGGCTAATACTCTTATTAGGCTTGACAGAGGTCTAGCTAATGCAGAATGGAACATCAAATTCCCTGAAGCTAGTGTTGAAAACATCCCCCGCACCGCTTCGGACCATTGCCCTATCGTTATAAGATTTGAAGGTACATATGCTAACAACTCCATTCCTAAACCTTTTAGATTATTGGCCTGATGGTTTAAAAGAAATGATTTTAATGATATCATTAATATAAACTGGAAAAATAATGTTAGCCTTGATACAAATATCCAAACCTGAACGGAGAATATAAAAAATTGGAATAAGGCCACTTTTGGTAATATCTTTAAAAATAAGAAACGTATTCTTAGACGGCTTAGTGGCATACAAAAAACTCAAGAAAGGTCCTATTCTCACAACCTTTCTATTCTTGAAAGTAACCTCCGTTATGAATTTAATACACTTCTTAGACATGAAGAAAAATTATGGAAACAAAAGTCGAGGATATTATGGCTTAATGAGGGAGATAGAAATACTAAATTCTTCCACACTTCAACTATTATTCGACGGAGGAAGAATAGTATAAAAAAACTCAATATTAATGGGGAGTGGACTGAAAATGGTGCTAACATTTCAAACCATATCAATGAATATTTTGAGAATTTATTCAAAGTCGACTTCAATTATGACATCAAAAGCCAAATGCGTAAACTTGATAATATAAAATTCGTGGAAGACGATAACCTATTCCTAACTACCCCACTTCTAATGGGGGAGGTTAGGAAAGCGGTTTTTAATATGAAAGGTCTTAAAGCCCATGGGCCGGATGGCATACAACCTATTTTTTATCAACATTTTTGGAAAACCATTGCGGTCAATATATTTAATTTTTTCCAGCAATGCATCCGGGAGTATGCTTTTCCAAAAGATCTAAATAATAGTTATATAACTCTTATACCTAAAGTTGAAAACCCGGAGAACATAACCCAATTTAGACCTATCACTCTATGCAATGTTTCTTACAAAATTCTTGCTAAAATTATAGTAGATAGATTGAGACCCTTTCTATGTAGAAACATTAGTCCTCACCAGGCTAGCTTCCTTCCTGGAAGACAAGCATCTGATAATGTTATTGTCACGCAAGAGATTATCCACACTCTTATGAATTTAAAAGGAAGAAAAGGGGGCTATATCCTGAAAATCGATCTTAAAAAAGCTTATGATAGAGTGGATTGGGACTTTCTTGAGGAAGTTCTGTGTTGGTTTAATATTGATAAAGATTTTTGCAAGCTCATCATGAGTTGCGTTAGAAACACTACCACAGCTATTCTCTGGAATGGTACCCCACTCCCTAGTTTTAATCCTACTAGAGGCCTCCGCCAGGGGGATCCTCTATCCCCATACCTTTTTGTTATGTGCATGGACTATTTATCTGCTATGATCTTGGACAAGGTCAAATGCAAAAAGTGGAAAGGTATAAGGGCTTCCGTTACGGGACCACCCATTACCCACCTATTCTTTGAAGATGACCTTATCCTATTCACTGAGAATGATACTATTTCTTGTGATGTTGTAATAGAGACCCTGGAGGAATTCTGCCATATCTCTGGTCATAAAATTAATTACACTAAATCTAAAGTGTTCGCTTCTCCCAATATCCCTAAAAAGGAAGCTTCAAATGCCAGTCACTTATTTGGTATGAGCATTACCAATGATCTAGGTGTGTACCTCGGTAATAGACTTCTACATGGTAGAATAAACAAATCCCACTTTAATGATATCATCAAAAAAGTTCAAAAAAGACTTGTGGGATGGAAAACAAACATGCTATCCCTCGCGGGTAGGAAAACCCTGATCCAGACTGTGACATCCACTATCCCTAATTATAACATGCAAAATGTTTTGCTTCCTGTAAAAATTTGCAATGAGATTGACAGACTTAATAGAAACTTTCTTTGGGGGGAGGTCAATGAGAAAAAAAAAATTCACCTAGTTAGCTGGGATAAAGTTTGTAAACCCAAAATTAATGGAGGCTTGGGATTGAGAAAGAGCCAGCTTAATAACCAAGCTTCTATTACTAAAGTTGGATGGAAACTTGTGAACAATGATAATTCCATCTGGGCTAATGTATTAAGAAATAAATATAAAATTGAGCAAAACCCCAGATTTTGGAAAAAAAGGAATATGTCTTCACATATTTGGAGAAGTATCTTTAAATGTCGGCAAACCTTGTTAAATAATATCAAATGGAATGTAGGGAATGGGAAAAACATCAGTATTCTCAAGGACTGGTGGGTTGGGAATAAAATCATAAACCCCGATGATCAAATTGGAAACTGTGGTAATGCCAATGTGGAAACCTTAATTGGAAAGGATGGGAATTGGGATATAAATGCAATCGAGAACATATTTAATAGGAACATAAAAGATGAGATAAGGAACATCCCCCTCCCTCGTAATTGCCAACAAGAAGACAAACCCTCTTGGGCCCCGAGTAAAAATGGAAAATTCACTATAATCTCTTGTTATAAAGCCACTATAGAAAGACATGTTGAACAACAACCCTGGGAGAACTGGAAAAAATTGTGGAAACTAAATATCCCCCCAAAACTCACCACTTTTTTGTGTACCATTCTCCATGGGAAGCTCCTCACCAATGAACAACGGTTACGTAGATGTCTTACACCCATTAGCGATTGTCCTCGGTGTGGGTCAATTGAGGACACCATCCACCTTCTAAAAGATTGCAGGTTCGCTAGGGAGATCTGGAGCACTCTTGGATTCGATATTTCCCTTGACCTGAATCTTGAAGGTAATGTTAATGATTGGATCACACTAAATATTTGGGGTGATCCCAAAAATGAAAGGTACAAAATCTTTATTATCGCTCTATGGCACATTTGGAAATCCAGAAACAACCTCATATTTAATTGCATTGATGAGTCTCCTCAAACAATTGCCCGTTTAATTATGATTAATGTTAATTACGTTCTTGAAGCTCAGAACATTAAACGTGCAAAAGTTTGTGGAGAAAACTATTCATTACTAATTACTGATCTGATTTCCAATGCAGGTAAGTACATTATCCAAACTGATGGTGGATTCGACCATAGGAGTGGTATTGGATCATTTGGAGGGATTGCCAGAAACGAAGATGGAGAATGGATAGTGGGCTTTACCGGTAAAATTCAAGGCACAGCGAGCCCCCTGCGGGCGGAATTGGAAGGAATCTATCATGGTCTTAACATCGCACTCAAAAAGAAATGGAAAAGGGTTTGCCTGAAGAATGACTGCCTCGAAGAAGTTAACCTCTGTAAACATGATTGCACTTCCAATCACCCTTTGGCTAACATAATTGAAGACTGTAAGTTTCTCATTAATGAACTCAAGGAAAATATTGTGCATATCCCAAGGGCAAGTAACTTCATGGCTGACTGTATGGTAAAAATTGCGAAAGAAGCGGAAGATTTGTACAAGGAATATGATGAAGCTCCCGAAGAACTGCTTAGAATGGTGGACGAAGAGCTGGAAGAAGAGGGCTTCTTCTTTGTTTAAGTTTCCTTAGGTCTTTTGTTGCTTTCCTTTCCTGTTGTCACAAAAAAAAAATATATTGGATGTGAGTCATCAAATGTTCGATATAATGCCAATGAGAGATTCAATTTGGTTGAACAGGGTATTGGGCAAACTTTTCCAGCCAGCCGTGAACACTTTTTTTATTCAATCCGAGCATTAACTTCTGATATGTTTTTTATTTGAAGGTAATTTTCTATTTTTTGAACCATATATTTAAAGAGTGGGTCAATGACGTACTGTTTTAATCGAGTCTTGAAAACCAACTGTTCGATGAAGTTTCTAAGGTTGCATTTGTTTTTTTATCTGAAGTCTGAATCTGAAATCTGAAGACTGAATCTGAGGTCTGAAATCTGAATCTGAATCTGAAAAATGTGTTTGTTTTTACGTCTGAATATACTTCTGAATGAATGTATTTAGACTGATTCAGACTTCAGATTCAGACTTCAGACCCAACTCTACCTCTTAATCATTAAGAGAAAAATATGACCGTTAACGTCTTAATCATTTAAAAAAAAACACTTTTTGATACCTCTTAAGTCTGAATGGTTCAGATTCAAACTTAAGGGGTAAAAACAAATGACCCCTAAGACGAGACGAATGTCTAGCAATGGTAAATATTGAAACGATCAAGTGTCGATAATTTCAGAACTTAGTCTCCATTTGATCACCCCAAACCCAACTTGAGCAAGTACTAGTTCCAACAAATCAATAAACTAATTCAGGTAAGATAAAACAACCTTCTTGGGTTTTATATCGAGGAGGTGCTGTGTTCTTGTGTATTTTTATGGGCCTTGTGAAAATGACGAGAAAATGCTCGTGGATGTAGCACAGCAGGCACATGGACATCAAAGATATGTACAGGAAGATAGGCATTAAATGCGTACTGAAAAAGCTACAAAAACTGATTCGGACATTTTATTTTGGGGCTTTTACCTTCTAATCCTTTGATTAATAATTTTGGACAAAAAAATGGGCCCAACAAATATTAAACGATTATGTCCAACATATAAATACCCCAAAATAAAAATAAAAATGCACTTTTCAGAAATCGAAGCGCAAAAAACACTCTTCGATCAAAACCCTAACCGTACTATCTATTCGATCAAAACACCAAAGCAATTATCATTCTCAATCAAAATTTGGTCAACAACAACATATAAATACCCCTTAATTCCAATACAAACACACTTCACAAAAATTAACGGGATCAAACCCTAATCGTGGAAGTTCTACCAAGCATTTCACATTCTCAATCAAATTCTTCCAAACACCACTAACAAGTATGGATACATTCTCATATATATGTTCTTAAGTTTTGTACTTAAGATTAACCATACACTATGTATATATTGTGTTCTTAGCCTTTTATTTCTGATATCACATGTTTGTCGTTATGTATTTTGTGTGCTCATATGTATAAATTTATAGACATTAGATATGGACTGATGAAATCACATTCTTCTTCTTCATGATATGAAAAAATACATTTGTTGCCCCGATTTTAAATGCAAAACACACTTTTTGTATGTTAGATATATATATTTCATCATTGTACATTTCCTCCTGTATACACCATTTATCGAGGACTAGGAATATATACATGATTGGAATATGTACATGTACAAGCCCTATTTTATTGCGTGTACTTTCAAAAATTACATGCAAAATCCAAATATTACACGCACATTGAAATTGAATTTCTCTATCTAATATGCGACACTTTTATGTTTTAGAGGTGTACTCTATACAATATATATTTCATATCGATATTTGATCAATCCTATGTTATTTTGGTTCGCGCCAGCGGCATTTGAATGATATTTCATGAGTTTGTAAGAAGTATTATTGTTGTGTTATACATGATTGGAATATGTACACGTACACGCCATGTTTGATTGCGTGTACTCTGTGAATTTTGCGTGTACTTTCAAAAGTACACGCAAATTGACAAAGTACACGCACATTGAAATAGAATTTCTCAGTCCAATATACATGTACTTTTATATTTTATACGTGTACTCTATACAATATATATTTAATATCCATATTTGATCAATTCTATGTTATTTTGTTCCGCGCCAACGGTATTTGAATGATATTCCATGAGTTTGTAAGAATATTATTGTTGTGTTAATGTTTAGGAATTATACCATCAAGCATGTTCAACTACAAAATTGCTGCTTGCACCTTTGAATATCTTAACAATACAAAACCTTTCACATTGGCAATCAGTACTACTAATGATGATGAAATTTGTTTTCTCCTTCGCATCAATGATAGAGCGAATATATTTTTTGGTTTTTTTACTACCATGAAGACATTAAGTGCACTTTTGATGTGCAAAAGCTTCAAGTAACTGAATCGAAAGCGAAGGATTTATCAAAACGAATTATATGTGGGGCAAACAAACTATCTATAAAAGTAATTGGAGCGTGAAGTGAAGTGATAGATCCAACATTAGGATTTCCTAATAAAACTTCTCAGTGTCTTACATATGGGGCCAAAGATATTAGAGAATGTGAAGGTTACTTTGGGTTAATCAGATTTTCGTACATAGTAATGTATACGTATTTTATATCAAAAGGTGCACAGATTCTAAATAAAATATGTCATGATGTAAATCTATACGAGCTATTAAGATAGATAGCGTTGATTCAACATTCAAACGTCATCGGGCAAGGAACTGCAAGTACTACGATGCAAGTATAAAAGATATTTATCCCTCTATCTGTAAAAGTAATTGAAGCGTGCAATGAATGACAAATCCGACTTTGGGATTGCCTAATAGAACTTCTCAGTGTCTTACACGTGGGGTGAAAGATATTAGAGAATATGATGGTCACTTTGGGCTATTTAGATTTTTGTTCACAACAATGTATATGTATTTTATATCAAAAGTTGTATATGTTCTAAATAAAATATGCCATAACGTATTTGTATATCTCATATATTAATTGTGGTTCGCGCCAAAGACATTTATTTAGGGTTTCATGCATTTTATGATATTAGGGGCTGTATTTTAAAGCCCTATATTATTGCATGTACTTTTGAATTTTTGCGTGTACTTTGGCATTTATACGTGTAGTTTTTTAAACTACACGCAAAATTCACAAAGTGCATGCACATTGAAATTGAATTTGATCAATCCAATATGTGTGTACAATTATGTATTATGAGTGTACTTTTATGTATTGTTGTCTTACTTTGGGATTTTTGCATGTACTTTGGCATTTTTGCGTGTAGTTTTTAAAAGTACACGCAAAATTCACAAAGTACACGCACATTGAAATTGAATTTATTCAATCCAATATGTTGCACTATTATGTATTATGAGTGTACTTTTATATTTTTTATGTTATTATTTAGGAATCATACCATCAACCATGTTCAACTACAAAATTGTTGCTTGCACTTTTGAAGATCTTAGCAATACAAAACCTTTTTCATTAACAATCAATAGTACTAATGATGATGAAATTCGTTTTCTCCTTCGCATGAATGATAGAGCTAAAAGGTTACTTGATTTCTATAACTAACATGAAGACAATAAGTGCACTTTTGATGTGCAACAACTTCAAGTAACTGAATTAAAAGCAAAGGATTTAGCTAAACGAATTGAGCAATATTGCTTAAGTGGTTTTGAAAATGTTAGCTCTTTTAGCATGGAGCTATTATATCACTTCTTTTCTGAATATGTTAGGAAGAGAGAATCTTGATTTTTGACTTGTCGAACAACATCTATTAGGTATTACCATGAAACGGACGATATATATTACCGCCTTTAGCATGTATTTTATTAAGACTTGTATGAATTGTTTATCAGAATATTGCATGTACCTTTGTTAAATACGCTTGTATTTTATTTTTTTATTCTATGTTTTATTCTAATTCGCATGTATTTTATTTTTTGTACATGTAAATTATCATTATAGGTAGTAATTTAAGTTTTATTTATAGATCTCACTAGAATGGGGATGAAGATGAAAGCAACAAAAGGAAAGCATAACAAAAAGAGCAGTTCTGAGGAAAGTTCTTCAACCAGTTCTAGTTCTAGTGTTGCTTTGGAATCTACACGTGTTATTAAGAAGAATGACCAGTATAAATCAAATGTTATTAGATTTTTTCATGATTATTTTGATATTAAAGAGAAAATAAACGATAGGCATATTGAACTTCTTAAGAAGACTCCATTCTGGGAGCTTTTCAATGCCTACTACAGAGCGAAAGTAGTAGAAGCGGACCACAAAAAGACTGATAAAAATATTTTATCCATTATCAAGTTGTACAACAAGGAAACCAGAAGTTTCCATATGAAGAGTAGGATTGAAATAAGGCCAACTGATATAAGTGAAATATTTGGCATACCAATGGTAAAGGGGCAAAAATCAATAGAACTGAAAAAGAGACCAACTTTGTCTAAAAAACATGAATTAGTTGCTCGATACTTCACTCGTAAAATAGGAAAGTCAGAATTATATTGAAGGGTTTGAAGAAATCGGTTGAGTTGGACACAAATGAGGGCATTGCTAATTTTGTAAAACTTATTTGTCTCCACTTCTTGACCATATTATTTTTCTCCAACTCAAACATCACACTAGGAGAATTTTTAATAAAATACATCAATAGTATTGATGAAATGGATAACTATGATTGGGAATTTGTTGTGTATGAGTTTCTCATAAATTCACTTGACAAAACATCAAGTTCAAAATCTAGCACAACAACTGAATGTGTCATTTCCCTATTAGTTAGCAAAACAACATCGTGATATCTATAAATATCCAAACCAATTCACGCGTGTACTTTGTAAATATCACGTGTACTTTTATAGTACACGTGATTTTTACAAAGTACACGTGATATTTATAAAATACATATAAACCTTAGTAGTATTACATTTACCATGGTTGTAATATCACTTGTACTTTCAAAGTACCACTGATATTTAAACCAATTCACGCGTGTACTTTATAAATATCACGTGTATTTTAAAAGTACATGTGATATTTATAAAGTACACGTGATATTTACAAAGTATACGTGTACTTTGTAAATATCAAAACTGTATTTTTAAAGTACACATGATTTTTATAAAGTATACGTGTACTTTGTAAATATAAGTACGCGTGTACTTTGTAAATATCACATGTACATTCAAAGTACACTTGTCATATTTACGAAGTACACTTGTAATATCACGTGTACTTTATAAATATCACATGTATTTTCAATTATGAATAACTAGGTAATACAATTATTAATATCATTTTTTTTGCATGATCACATTATTGGGTATGTGAGAAGTTTGATATAATTCCTCCTGTTGAAAATAAGAAAGAGAAGACACTAAAATTTCTTAGGCGGAGCTTGTCATCTTTGAAAGATTGGTTTGCTGTGAATGATATTGCTTTAGCAAATTTGAAGGAGACTACAAATAAACGAGCTAGTAAGGACAATTTTGTGGAAAGTGAAGCTCAGTTTGAAGGGCCCAGTTACTTTTTGAACATTTCTAAAGGAAGTCCTATATATATATATTGATTCATCGTCGGAAAAATCTGCTGAAGAATTTAATGAGAATGAGCTTTCATCAGGTTGGGATATTCCCCTTAAAAACATTGTGAGTCCTTTGAAAAAGAAGAAAAATGATCAACTAAAGGATAGTAGGAATTTTGAACCAACAGATGTTGAAAAGACTGATAAGTTGAATTTGGAAGAACAAATTGCTACTTTGAAAAAGGGAATTATTGGAAAAAAATAACCAACTATCTAAAGAAGCTGAAGACCTTGATTGTGCACTGAAGAAGGTGACCTCTTTAGAGGTGGAGAGTGTCAACCTTACTGTTATGAATGTACAGTTGCAGGTAGATAGTGGTGCATTTTTGGAAACACAAGAGGAAATGAAGAAGTTGAAGGTGAAAAATTTCCAACTTTTGAAAGAAAAAGAGTTACTAAATAAGTTGGATGTGGAAAATGCCCAAGTTGTTGAGTTAAATAATTCTTTGAAGGAAAAGATTAATCAAATCACAATGAATCACTCAGATAGAATTACAAGAATTGGATGAATCATTGAAAAAACAGGCTGAATCATCAAGAATTTTGGAACAAAATAAATGCATATATGTCTCAGAGTAATGAAAATCTCAAAAAAAAAAGTTTGAAGATATATTGCAAAAATTAAGATATGGTGACATATAAATGGAGGCCTTGAGGTAAAATCTTGAGGAGTCAAAATTGAAAACAACTCAACATGTACTTTTGATTAATTTTCAAATGAAAAACATCATTATTCTATAGAGTACAATCATTTATTTTATAAAGTACACTTGTATTTTATAAAGTACATGCATATTATCCCAAAGTACACGTGGAATTATTCTCTCGTTGTTTGACATATTCTCAATAAAAAAATAGAGGATTTATATTCCTCCATTTCTAAAAAGGATGAAGAAATAATTTCAATTATGAACTCAATGATTGGGAGAATCCAAGAAAGAGTTGACAGGAAGTAGAAGATTGATAAGAATTTTGTATATTCACATCTTATTAGTATAAAAAACGATGTTTTCCTAAAGTACACGCAGTTTTTCTAAGTACACATATTTTTTCTAAGGTACACGCAGTTTTCTTTGACATTATGTTTATCAATTATTGTTTATAATCTAGCATTCTTTTTATATATCAGGAAAAAGATAATAAATATCTCAATGACAAAATTTTGGAGTTGAAGAATATGCTTGAAGAATCACAACTGAAAATAACTGAACTGGTATCTATAAAGTTATATTTTGTTTCATTTATTTTAATCTGTATTCATTTTTCTTTGACATTATGTTTCTCAATTATTGCTTGTAGTCTAACATACTTTTTATATATAAAAAAAGCAATAATAAATCTCATGACGAAATTTCGGAGTTGAAGAATCAAAAGTGAAAAAAACTGAACAAGTATCTACAAAGTACACACAGTTTTTATTATGTACGCAGTATTTATTTTATAAAGTACACGCGTGTAATTTATAAAATAAACACAAATTTTGATGAAAGTACACGCAACTTCGGTGAAAGAATACGCATTTTATCAAAATACGCGCAGAACTTAAATCAAAGTACATGCGTCTTATATTGTTTATTTATGATGTTATTTGAATTCATTGTTATAAAAACATGCTTACAATCTTACATTCCTCATTTAAATATATCAGGAAAATACTAATAAACAACTCGTGGACGAAATTTTGAAGTTGAAGATTGACAAAGAAAAAAATCTTACAATCTATTAAGGGCCTGTTACTAGATGACATAAGAAAAAAAGCGATGACAAAGAAATCAAGAAGAATCACCCAATTAAAAAATATAAGGGGACAAAGTTGAGAACAGGCAAGCTAACAATAGCTCAAAATTTAAAGAAACTCACTTCAAGCTTGAAGGAGTGAATGCATACAAATATCTCGATGAATTTGGGAAGAATAAAATTAAAGAGTTTATTCAAAAGGCGGAGCCAGGGTAAAGTGTATTATTTTATGATTTGTCACTCCACTAATTTATATATTTTTTTTGTGCAAAAGAGTAAGGATATTTTATCATATAATTGGTATTGCTTATATAAAATGCAGGGAATTTATGTACAAATGGCTGGTTTCGTATGTCCCATGGGAAGATTTTGTTGAAGTCTTCAAGAATCAAGAAATATCAAGCCAAGTATGTAGTCCAAATATTAGACATTCATTAAATTTCAACATTATTATTTCCTCATCATTTTATATTGTGTGAAATAGATAATAATCGCCTTTAGTGAAGCATTAAGGTTAAAATTGTCAAATGAAGGGCTCTCCCACTCACACACTTTTTCTGATTATTGTTGGGTAAGTAAAAATAAATCAAAAGTTTTTTGAATCAAAATTTCACAGTTTTTTTTATTAACATAATGTCTATAATTTTTTTCCAGATAGAAGCTTGTAGTAAAAATGAAGTCAATAAGAAGGGAGAGTTATACAGAGACTTATTTGAATACTTAAGCACTTGTAATAATTTGTTTATTGTACTAAGACATAACATAGGATATTTCACATTACTTGCGATATACAAAGAAGAAAAGAAAGTCGTCCATATGGATTCCTTTCGACCGGACTACAAGGAAGAAAACACAACATACATCGATGATGCAAAGAAAATGGTAGGGCCTAAACTTAATTAGTAATGTTACATGTACTTATATGATTCACGTGTACTTTACCATATAATATGTGTACTTTATATTTGTTGCACACAATTACCCAAATTATCAAAGTACACGCATTATATTTTAAAATACATGTGAAATGGACAAATACAAGGCACGTGTACTTTAATATTATGCGTGTACTTTTCACTCTTTCATCTACATATACTTTTTTATTTGTATACACTCACTATTTATCCTCTTAACAATTTTTTGTCTTCCAAAAACCACTGTATGTATTGAAGACTGAAGCATAAATAATGGAAAACAATGGTTTCAAAACTCAGAGAACGTTTGATGAAGGTACACCAAATGAGTTTAAATTGCATGATGATCCATTGACAAAACAAGAAAAAAGACCAGTAGATCTCTTGCTGGAAAGTGATCTAAAATTTGACCTAATAAGAGATCATGAATGCCTTAAGCAATATAATAGGTAAGCAAAAACTTCATTTCTATAAAGTACTAATTTGTATATTTGCAACAAATTCCATTCACATCATACTAATTTGTATATTTATTTTATTTTAATTTCAGGGCTAACTGTCGGGTTTCTGCATCTACTATATTGAACAAATTAGCAGAAACAAAGAAATGCAAAAACCCTTTCAAGATCTTGAAATGCTAAAACACAGAGCATATGTACTAAGTGAAATTCTTTTTTCAAAATATTTCTTCCCCCCAAAAGAGAAATACCTTTTATAAATTGAGTCAAATATATACTATATTTGTAATTTGTTTTGTTTTATATTGGTTATTGTTTACAATATGTATTACACCCAAATGGTGTATTTTCGCTGGTGCGGACCATAATGCACGTAAGGTATACACAATAATAACTACACAAATAATACACGTAAGTGTTATGAAACAAAGTACACACATTTTAATCAAAAGTACATGTGAAATTTACTGAGTACACGCATGGATTTTTCAAATTAAAGGTAATTAAACAAAGTACACGCATTTTAATCAAAACTATATGATTTATTTATAAAGTACACGATTTATTTACAAAGTATACGAAAAATAAACAAAGTACACGCAATATAAACAATGTACACATCCTGATTATTGTAATAAATTTTGATTTTTAATTGAAAACTAATATATATATATATATATATATATATAAAGAAAGAGAGAGAGAGAGAGAGAGAGAGAGAGAGAGAGAGAATAACCAAAAATTAATTTGGCCTATAAAAGAGTAATATTTGTTCCTATCTTAATCATTACATCTAAAGTAAAAATTAGATAATGAGTATCCCAGCAGAAAATTTGCGAGCTACTCTCGAAAAGGATGAAAGAAATAAAAAAAAATTGAGGAAAATCTTTCCTTATATGAAACTGCCTTTGAGCAGTTTCAAACATATGTGAGGGAAGGCTACTCTGGACTTCCTTTCAATCCCATATATTTATTTGATGTGGCTGAGGACCCTCCTCAAACACATGAAGACCTCATGTCTTTCTATACACAAGGGGTTCCATTGAAAATTATCCAGCCGAGCTGAAGGAGAAAAAGGCTTATCATGAAAGCCTTATAGCTGTTATGGAAGAAGAAATTCGAGCCTACTCGAATTTAATTGGCTTTCTTCCTGACGCCATAGATTAACAACTTTCCTAACTAGAAGTCTTCTTTATTTTTTTTCATCTTTTGTAATGTCAAAAATTGTACTTTATTTTTTTGTTTTAATAAACATTTTATTTCTTTCATTCATGTCTTGTGACTTATATCATACACTAAAATCGACATAATATAGTGCTATCTCGAACCATGACTCATACATAGTGTAAAAATATAAAATACACGCAATTTTAGTAAAGTACACGTGAATATTAGGAAAAATGATCACGTGTATTTTAGTAAAAATGCGCGTACTTTGCTGAACTGTTACATAAAAAAAAATATATATAAAAAAGAACTAACCAGTAAACATTAATATTACATTCATTTATGCTAAAAAAATGGGTTGTTACATAATTTATTCAATCAAAATGTTAAAAGGAATTATTCAACAATCAGACTAAAGAGTGTAAAGTACATGCAAAGTTAATACAGTACACGTGAAATCACGTATACTACTAAATAAGACGTGTACTTTATTGAACTTCCATTGAAAAATAAAATAAAATATGAGACTAAACATTAAACACTAAAATTACATTCATTTTATTCAAAACAATTGAATGGGTTCTTTACATGTAGACCTGCAATGACTAATTTTAAACATAATAAACTGAGTTCTTTACATGCGGACCATAATACACGTATGAATGTGAAAATATGATTGACTTGTTCATTAAATATTGAAAAATAATGTAATAGAAACAAAACATCTAAAAAAATTAATAATAGAAATTATAATGTCAAAATTGAATAAAATAAATTTAAAGTCAATCACAATAATTTATTCAAACGTGAATGTTCATTGATTTTATTTAAAACTAATGTTAGAATGAATGAATTGATTTTTATGTCATGTTTAATTCCACTGGTGCGGATCATAATACACGTAGGAATGTGAGAATATCAGTGACTCGTAGATTAAAAATTGAAAAATAATGTTAGAATATTGGTGACTTGTGCATTAAAAATTGAAAAATAATATAATAGAAGCAAAACCCTTACAAAAATTAATAATAGAAATTATAATGTCAAAAATAAAGAAAATAAATCTAAAATAAATGTAATAATACATAAATAAAAGTGACAAATAGAAGTTATAAGTTATACAGTACATAAAGTACACGCATATTTTTTTAGAGTACACGTACATTGTACTGACCAAAACTATTTTCTAAATGCATGTACTTTATATATTATGCTTGTACTTCATAAAGTACACGCATATTTCATCAAGTACATACATGATAAAATGATTTTGGTCATTACAATGTGCGTGTACTGTACAAAAATATGCGCGTACTTATGTGAAGTACACATGAACATTAGAAACAATGATCACGTGTATTTTATGAAAAATACGTGTACTGCCACACAAAAAACAAACTAAAAAATGAGACTAAAAACTAAACACTAAAATTACAGGTAATGACCCGTTTGTGTAGCAGTGCACATGTTTTTAAATGTAATCAAATGGGTTCTTTACATGAAGACCTGTAATGACCCGTTTTACTACACTTAGAGCAAGTAAATTCCCTTACTGTGATCTCACCAGAAGACTTTATTCTCTTATTTCTTGGCCTGTCAGTCGGTATCTTTGTCGTTTATGGGAGGACAAATGGATTTTCAGGGATAGGAATATTTAAGGAAATCAAATTGGGAAGAGGAATTATAGGTATCGAGTATGATTTTCTATAGAAAGATACCTTATTGTACTCCTCAATATACTCATAAATACTGGTACCTATTCTCCGTACAACAAAAACAACATGAGAACATGGAAAACATCTTATCTTCCAACTCTTACAAGAACAAGTTCTTTCTTCCAAGTCAACCTTTGTTCGCACTTCTGAATGAACTTTAAATATATTTTGACTTGAGAGACTAATAGTCCAATGTCGACTTTTATTCTAATTTTCATTCAGTAACTTTTGAAAAAAAGGACATAGATCCTTTGTGCAAGTGTCGGACTCAACAAGTTTGTTTGCATTGAAATTAATAATCTTCACCCTCAATTTATCGAGCATATTTATTACTGGTAGATGCCTTTCCTCCCAAATCCATGAATTAAATGACTCTGTAACACTAGATGCCATGTCACCATACCGTTTATTGGGGAAATATGCACATGAACAATTCTCGAGAGACAAACTATCAATAAAATCAACAACAACAGCTCCTCCTTCCTTTTTCAATGCTTTAATATTCTTATGAAATTCATCTAATGAGACAGTATATGCACAAGACAAAAAATCTTTAATAATTTTCTTTCAAAATCCACCACAATTCCTACCAATTTTTTCTTTATATTCCCTTGTAAATGATGTATACAGTAAGAATATGCAGTGATAGCCGGCGTAAACTGTGTGTAAAATAGGTCATTGAGCATTTACGCCTCCACACAAATAAATACCTAGACTTGGCACATTAACTATGGAGTGCAGTGGCATGTAAGGATCAAATCCACAGAGACTAGTTATTAGAATTCTATTAATTTAATACTTCACAAATAAAAGTGTAAAAGATGATATGTGAGTAAATCATTAAACTAGGCATGTATTTAAACTTAGATTAAATAAAACGAGTAAAACTATAGGTTGAGAATCATCTCCCTCACACGGGCTAAATAGCAAAAATATTTACATGAACATAAAATCACTAACGAGATTAATCACAGTTGGAAAATTAATTGAACCTAGAGTTGTCACCCTTTAAATTGTCATAAAAACTTAATTTGAGTTCGGTGTCAATGAATATTCCCGGAATTACACATGAAAGGTCGTAAATACGGAGCATACGTGATATACCCCGTTAAATCTCCTAAGTGTCACACAAAGAATAATTAACTCATTAAAACTACCCTAGACCCATCATACCATAGCAAAGCAACTACTTAACCCATGTGAGTTCAACAATCTCAACCTAGATTAAGTTACCTACAAAGCATGTTAAATGACATTAATTAAATGGAAGAAGCAAATTAAAGCAAGTAAGTAAGTAAGTTAAAGCAAGTAAACCTAAGTAACAAAGTAAGAATAACAAAAATGGAAGCTTGGATTAAAGAGGAAGAATATAAATAGTGCTATTACAAACCAAAGTGGGTAAAACCCTATGAGAGAGAGAAGCAAAACCTAAAATCCCCTCCAAAACCTTCTTCCCTAACCTAAGCTCTCAAAATACAAAATGAAGAAGATGAAAAATAGATTATATGAATATGTCTTCCAAAGACCCACTTAAGTAATAAGTGGTAAAATAAATAAAGATAAAATAAATGATTTGTGCAAAGTGGTTATGGTGTTGCCCTTCCTCCGCGATAAATCCCGTAACTTCTTCGTTATTGATCGGAATCGCGCACCGTCAGTGGCCACACGAAGATGACTCAGAGGGATTCAACTTCTGTGAAGACATTGGGCCAAAAACCCCAATTGTGAAATTATTAAAATGCCCCTGTACGTGCGATTGTCGACGGAACTTCCTCGGAACATTACAAAATTTCACACTAACCACCGTAATACCTACAAAAGCTCAATTATACCTCGCAAAACATGTAAACATATAAAATAGAGGTTGTCTATTTAACGAGCATAAATATTGGAATTAAGGTACCCGAGGGGGCTAAAATGCATAAGTAAAGAGGGTGAATATATGTAATATTCGAACCGAATCACACCTCTTAACTTACACATTGCTAGTCCCTAGCAATGAAATACGAAGCAAGATGAACTACAAGTAAACCACAAGAATAAGATATGTACAACGGAGATAAATGCCACTTTCGCGAGCGAATGATTGCATTTAGCACATGCAATAAGCCTTTAAACCCCTAAGTTACCCTAGTGGACGAGTGTTGTCTCGTGAGGGTTTTCAGGAATGAAACCCAGAAACATCAAATTTCCTCAAAACATGCCCAACTAAGAAATATGCCAAGCTCAATAAGAATTAAATGTTTCAACATATTATTAACAAAGCAAAAGAGACTTTTGCCCAATAATCCAAAACTATTAACATTAAAAGAATAACTACATGGAATTGAAACCTCAAATGTGAGTAGTGTGCATACACATGCAAAAAGCTTTGATTCGGTAAGAACGCTTATAGCCCGAATAATAATTAAAGCTTGCTTCCACTCAATCCTCTCCGGATATTACACTCAACAAATAAAAGCACTCGGAATGGTGTGTAACACACGGGACATGTGGGCATAAAGAGTAAATGTAAATGGAAATAAGGTCGCGCACACGTCATTGATGAAGAATGCCATATAAAAGTGAAAAATACAGTCTCATGAAAGGATATCGCATATTAACCAATGTGAAATGCACTTAAACAGATTATCGCTAATGTTCGACCTTTGAATCACATTACCCTAGGATCAAATAGGACTTTTCGGGTATAGAATTTAGGCTAGGCTAGGGTTTGGAATGAAGGAAAATGTACGGATTCAAAGATGTTTGGAGTTGAAAAACTTGGGATAATGGAAAATGGTGAGAAATTTCAAAATTGGAAAATGATTTCCAAACAAGCATTAAATATATCAATCGAGAGAGTAACAAGGATTATTGAATCACTATAAACAACATATACAAATTTTCTCTTTCTTTTATTTTTTTATTTTCATCTTTTTCTTTTATTTTTTTCACTACACTTTATTCTTTTCTCACTATTTTCATGCTTAAATTTCAACCACACTGCACAACATCATTCATTCCCAAACATCATTCCAAACATAGGTAAGAAAGGTCATATGTATGGTTTAAACTCCAATGTGGAGTTGGTTAAGGGATTCGGGACGAAAAGAAAGGTACAATAGGGCTCAACGGGGTTGACTAGGGACATGTATAAGGGTAAGGGTAAAGTCGTATGGGTTAAATATTAAAGAGGGCCTATGATCCTATCCTAAAGTTTCATGTGACTCTCAGGACTCAACACCATTGAAAATCATGCTCAAGTAATAATTTAATTAATATGCAATCAATGAAAAGAAAATGAGATCGCCAACAAATTACGTTTTTCAAGAAAAAGAAAGAGTAATGTATAAGCACTCGGAAATGGAGATAAGCATGAAGCTCACTAGGTTTTTAGTGTACACAAAGCAACAAAAAGATACCAAGCTATAATTGTCCTACCGAATGATTTTAGAAAATATGCTCAAGTGCTCATGGGTTTTTTGAGTTTAATTCATGCATTTATTCCCAATATTGAATAATTTGTGGATTAAAGTTTAATAACATGAAAAAAAAGAAAGTACATTATTGGGTTAGCAATTGGATAGGACAATTATTAAATTTATCATAGGAAATTAGGGCAAAAGGCCCAAGAAAGAGAAAAGAAATAAAGAAAATATATATTTTTTATTTTTTATTTTTCTAAAATAATTTTTTGAATAAATATAATTAATATAATATACACATGGATCAGGATAATAAAATAGAAATCTCAATGACTAATCACTCCCCCTAACTTGAGACACACATTGTCCTCAATGTAATTAAAGACGCTATGAAAAAGCGAGTGATAGAAATAAATCACCCCAATTGGAGCGATCCCCGAGGTAGTCGACGTGAGACCTATACACACCAAAGAAAAACAAAAATATTTGCACAAAAATTAAGTTAAAAGAAATCATGTTGCAAGTCACAATAAGTATAGGGGCTAAAGTGCAAATACTAGATAAATTTATGGTGAACATTTGATTTTATAAAAATGGGGGGTCACACACATCAAAATCCAATAGATAACCAACAACTACATTATCATTTCAAATTCCATAGTTCCACAAAATAACTTAATACAATACTAAAAAGCTAATATACTAAAATTAGAAAGAAAGAAAGGAAGGGAAAAAATAAAAAGAATATTTCCCATTACAACCGTAGTACTCCGAAATCGGGACCACCATAGTCTCATATGTCGTCCGCCTCTCTTTCACCACCACCACGAATGTCGCATGAAAAATATGCACAAAGTCCTCATTGATACTACTATTCTTGGCAAGAAAAAATGTGCCTAATTGTGGCGACACAAGATGACTCGCCTTTCACAATGGGATCCTTGGACACCCCGGGATGGCACACACTTGGTCGAATTGTACTTTGCGGCTATTTCAACCTATAAAATAATAATTAGGCAAGACAAAAAATTGTAAAGCGCAATTAAAGTTAGTCGGTGAACGAGTCAAAATGGTGTGTGCAAGTGCTTGAGACTGGGTGAAAACATACCACATTGCAACAAAATATGTCGACGTGCGACAACGAGTGAAAAATACGCAAGTGCATGCTAAAAATCTTAAAATTTTTTGGTTTAGGCATTTTAACAAACACTTGGTGTGCACAATGTAGTATAAGGGTTTATGAGTGCCAATTGAACCAACAAGATCCCCCATTCATGAACAAACACAAGAATCCAACAGCAATTTGTGTTCATGAATGGATATTAATCAATAATGAGCAATAATCAAGTTGGAACAATGAAAATTTGGGACAAACCCAACAAAACTTCACAAATTGTCAAACTGTGCATAACACCCCAAAAGCATGACAATTACCAACCATAAACCACAATTATATAAGATAACATGGTGGAAATTATACCTTGAGTGTGTAACAATGGTGGAATTGGGTTGAAGTTTGGTGTTGAAAGAGTGGGGAAAAACGAGGGCACAAAATAGGGGAGGATTAGTTGGGGCGTGAAAATTCATAAGTTAAAGCAAAAATAACTAAGACCTGCTGCTCTCGATCGACCGCGGGTCAGAACCCGGTCGACCTCATTTTCCAATTTAGCCATGGAGTTGAGATAGTGTGCTAGGATTAGATAGACCGATCGACCTCGGTATGTGAACTGGTCGACCGCGTCCTAATTTGCTGACCTGCTACGTTATTTTGGGACTTGTTTCTCCTTTTATTAAGACCAAGACCTGCTATCCTTTCGCCAAAAGACCTACTCATCATTTTTTTTAAATACCTGCTCACTTAATGAAAAGTCAACGACCACCCTCATTTTGTAATGGAAAATACCTACTTTGTTTTTTTTTAAAAGCCAAAGACCACTTTTTTTATGCCAAAAAACTTTTTTTTATGCGAGGGACCTACTCTCATTATGTTTAGCCTTGAAAGCTTTCCTTTTTTTTTTCAAAGACACCACATGGTTGGTTGTAATGAAAAAAAAATGGGGATTAAAAAAAATAAAAAAAAAGAGTTAAAATTAAACTAACTAAAATTATATATAAAAAAAACTGAAAAATATATATATATAAATTACTAAAAAATATATATACACTACAATACTAATGTAAGTATGAAATTTACAAAGGTCGACACTCACACACACACGTAAAAAAAATGAAAATATATGCATAGAAGCGAGGATGAGTGTATGAAAAATAAAAAAAATATTTTTGCGAGTTAATTTTTTTCAACTTTTTAACAACCGCATGTCCGGGCGTACAATCTCCGTATATTCAAGCACGTTGAACCTGCAAAAAAATGTTAGGACTAAGCATACGAAAAAAAACAAAAAAAAAATTAAAGAAAAAAATTAACTAATTACACTAAAAGCTATACTCAACTAAATAAAAATAAAAAACTTAACTATGTGCAAACTAAATTTCAATTACTCACTTAACTATACACTAGAAGTTGAAATTTCTGAGGGTCAGCCCAAACAATGATTTGACTTTGAGGTATAACTAGCGGTCCCTCACTTGAGTGCATACCTTCAGAAAAATCATAATTCCGTTTGAACAACGGAAGGTATGTGTACGGCGAAAGAAAAGAACCATCATTAATTAAATTTTTTTGGGGGATGATGGGGGGTTTGGATTGATCGGGAGACAAAAACGTATGGGGGGAGGGTCACACAACAAAGAGGAACCCATCAAAGCGAGAAACTCGAACAAGTATTCCTCGTCGGTGAACGGATTGAACTTTTCAAATCTTTCAACCGACTCATAAGAATGTTGTAATGGTTGAATAACGGTGAATGAAAACGGAATGGAAATGAATTCAACCTGAAGAGATGACTCATCATCACTCGATGGTTGAATTCCAAAGGAAAACGATTCACTTTCTATGAAATGTTCTTCCAAAATCATTTGAGATGAAACACAAGTGTTCAACTTGTCTTTGTTGTTCACGAAAGAAATCATCTCATTGCAAAGTGCGTCAATCTCCATATCTTCACCGTTTTCATTTTCCATTATGCATTGGGAAAAATGCAAAATGGTTTGTTCCAAAGTAGGCATAGTCAGCTCAAGAACCTCGGATTCCTCATTTGGTTCAAAACATTTGTCGTCTTCTGAAGTTTCAAGAGAAGAATCATCGTTGGATGTAAATAACAAATCCAAATCATGCTCCTAACAATGATTTTCCTCCCGATAAAAGTTGTCAAAATTTTCCTTTTTGAGACTTTGCAACGCCGCACCAAACGAATTCGGTGCCTTCCCAACTTCTTCAAATAGACTAATTTGAGAACTATTATCGTAATTTTCAAGCTTATTAGTATAACAACTTTGAAAGTTATTGTCATAATAGTCCGGAGAAGTACTATAACAATGGCTTTCAACTTCGTTATTGTAATAAGTTTGAGGCATTTTGTCATTAGAACAAGTTTAAAAAATCCCCAATTTGTTATTTTGATTTTGTAAATACTCGCCGAAAGTAATCTTGCGATTTACATTCTTCTCAACATGCAAGTATTCATCGAAAGTTATAGGCTTAGCGGGACTTCAAAAATTATTCCTAGGACAAACTACCAAACCCAAATCATTACAACGATTGGAATCATTAGTGTAAGACATAGTTACCTAAAATGTCTCCTCGATGGATGCTTAACAGTGTGGTGTGCAGGCGCGAATTCAATGTTTCCTGGTGCTCAGATGGTCAAGTCTGCAAAACCGGTTAAAACAAAAAAATACAAATAGAAAGAAAAAATAATAGGAAATATTAAGTCAATAAAATTCTAAAACGAACAAGTCCCCGACAACGGCCCCATTTTGATAGCCGGCGTAAACTGTGTGTAAAATATGTCATTGGGTGTTTACGCCTCTACGCAAACAAATACCTAGACTTGGCACACTAACTATGGAGTGCAATGGCAAGTAAGGATCGAATCCACATAGACTAGTTGTTAGAATTCTATTAATTTAATACTTCACGAATAAAAGTGTAAAAGATGATATGTGAGTAAACCATTAAACTAGGATCACATTTGGACAATTAATTCAACCTAGAGTTGTCACCCTCTAAACTGTCATAAAAGCTTAATTTGAATTCGGTGTCAATGAATATTCCCAGAATTACACATGAAAGGTCGTAAATATGGAGCATACGTGATATACCCCGTTAAATCTCCTAAGTGTCACATAAAGAATAATTATAACTCATTAAAACTACCCTAGACCCATCATACCATAGAAAAACAACTACTTAATCAATGTGAGTTTAACAATCTCAACCTAGATTAAGTTACCTACAAAGCATGTTAAATGACATTAATTAAATGGAAGAAGCAAATTAAAGCAAGTAAGTAAGTTAAAGAAAGTAAACCTAAGTAACAAAGCAAGAATAACAACAATGGAAGCTTGGATTAAAAAGGAAGAAGATGAATAGTGCTATTACAAACCAAAGTGGGTAAAACCCTAGGGTAGAGAGAAGCAAAACCTAAAATCCCCTCAAAAATCTTCTTCCCTAACCTAAGCTGTCAAAATACAAAATGAAGAAGATGAAAAATCAATTATATGAATATGTCTTCCAACGACCCACATAAGTAATAAGTGGTAAAATAAATAAAGATAAAAGAAATGATTTGTGCAAAGTGGTTATGGTGTTTTCCTTCCTTCGCGAGAAATCCCGTAACTTCTTCGTTATTGATCGGAATCGCGCACCGTCAGTGGCCACACGAAAATGACTCGGAGGGATTCAACTTCTGTGAAGATATTGGGCCAAAAACCCTAATTGTGAAATTACTAAAATGCCCATATACGTGCGATTGTCGATGGAACTTCCTCGGAACGCTACAAAATTTTACACTAACCACCATAATACCTACAAAATCTCAATTATACCTCGTAAAATATGTAAACATAAAAAATAGAGGTTGTCTAGTTAACAAGATTAAATATTGGAAATAAGGTACCCGAGGGGGGATAAAATGCATAAGTAAAGAGGGTGAATATATGCAATATTCGAACCGAATCATGCAGACATCGGGAAGACTCGAAACAGCTTCAATTAATCCATTGTTTCGATTAGATATAAACGTTAGGTTTTGATATTGATCAATTACTGCATTATGAAAATTGACAAGAAACTACATCTAGTTATCTTCCGCTTCAGAATCAACAACATCATATGCACCAGGAAAAAGGCATGAAATGTTAAAATATATTAAAATTAAAATAAATATCTTATCCATGTAGAACACATCATAAATTGAATCTGCTGGCGCAGGCCTCAAAACACATAGGAAATATATTATGTGATTACTTTGCATTGTTTGTAAATAACAAGATAAAACATAAAAATGCACACTATACGTGATCAAGATACAAAGACATGCGCGTTTACTTTACGATCTTTTACTTGTACTTTGAATTGGTTTCAAATAACAACACTATTGTAATACCACATAAATTTTAATGACTTTAATAATGGGATTAATTGAATTAAATAATGAGAATTTTATTTATAATTAATCCGAATTTAAATAGATAATTATTAGCGTGACGAGAGTTAGTATTTATTGATGTGAATTATGTTGAATATTACTTAGTGATTAAAGTAATATGCGATTATAAATTTATTAAAATTGTCGCAAGTGAATAATATAACAATTATGGAAATTAAGTCGGGACACGCGTGTCAGCCGTGTCGGGACTAAATTTAATGGAATAAAAGTGTGTTATGTATAAGTCACCCATATGATCATTTCGAGTGTGCCAAAGTGTCTAGAAGGGTCGAGATAGCATAAAAGTCTACCCGGGGGTTTAGTTTGGGTCCCGGGGCAGTTTTAGGCCAAACCGGCACACCGAAAGGGTATTTCGGTCATTTCAATTTTTAGAGTGATTAAACCTATGAAAATTCAAGGGTTATATCTGAGGGAAGGAGTTGTATTCTAGGGTTAGAATTCACAAAAGCTAAGAAGGCCATGAGAGGAGGAAGAAGAAGAGGTTTTCATGCCTAAAGCCACCACGAGTACACCTTTGGCACCACCACCACCCACGCGTAGATCAGAAAGAGAGGACCATTCCCAATACCATCTTCTTCGAAGGATCAGAACTTCCAATAAAGGAAAGTGATTTATCTTGCAATGATTCAGTGCATATATTATCCATGGTAGTTTAGAATAGGAGAAAACCTTGAATAATTGACATTTAATGAATTTGGAGAATTTAATCTTGAATATGGGTAGGTTTTGCATGTAGATAAACTTCTGGAAATATAGGAAAAAAATCACGATCCATGTATTAGGAATCACGGATTAAAGTGGAGTTATATGATGTTCTTGAAGAGAAATTGAAAAAACTAGAGTTTTTATGAGAAATTCATGATTTAGTCCAAGGAAGTATTGCCCCATAATGATTTGATGATTCCAATATGTTAGAATTTATGTAATCATGTTAGTATAACATGTAGTTTAATCGTTTGGGAGTTTGGGACATTAAAATGGAGGATTTGACGTTAAATTTTTAAGAAATCCGTAGGCTAAAATGCAGAAAACGAAGGCTAATATCTGATCGATCGATCGATTGATCGACTCAAGAATGTTGATTAATCGACCCATTTCTTCGATCGATCGACTCCCCTGAAATTTGTGACTTATTTTCCTCTTTAGTTTCGATTTAACCCCAACTTTTAAGAACCCTTAATGTGTATTAATTTAATGTAATGGGACTTAGGTAAGGTCAGTAGGGTTACAGTTAAGGCCCGAAAAGTATCATTATGTATGGGATTTAATGGGAAGATTTATGAGTGTTTTTCGAATGAGTTACAGTTGGAAATGATATAAATTGGGGTTTAAATCGAATAAATGAATATTCAAGGTTAGTACCAGTTTTGGGGGTACATTAAAGATACTGAAATAACCCAAGGAATAAATGGAAGCTTAGTAACCTTTTTGGAATAGGGAAAGGTACTTGAAGTTATGCGACGAGAGTTATCGCGTTAAATAAAATATTACGTAGGATATTCGATATATAAATATACTACGTAGGAGACTCAAAAATTGGGATATGCGTATACCTAAATGGAATATATATATACTTAGGTTGTGTACTTACCTATCGTATGGGTTATTATGTGTAATGCATCATACCCCGCTACTTGCTATCACAGAGGTTTTCGTACTAGGACAATCTTATTCTGATGAGCCCATCAGGGGAATATGGCTTGTACCTCAGAACCATAGAATCTTGGTACATCCTATCTTGGAATGATAGTGCAGACGATCGTAGGAGTGAATGGGTATGTGCATCTCCCTTTTGACTTGGAACTATGATTCGCCTCCATTATGTGTGACCTGTATTTTTATATGGTTCTAGAGTGATTATGAAATTATAGTCCTTCATGTAGTATGTGATATACTAGGACTTGATAGCAGAGTATGCATGCACCATAGCTTACTCTCGAGGTGCCTTATGAATATATATATATATATATATATATATATATATATATATATATGTGTGTGTGTGTGTGTGTGTATGTATGTATTGTGATAGTGATGTGTATATATATGTATACACTGGTGATTATTCTACTGTGTTGCTTAGTAGATAAGAAAGAGTGCAGCATATAAATTTTTTGATAATTGTTGGGAACTTATATGAGTAAAGAAATACTTGAAATGATTAATAAATATTAGAAATGCAAGAATGTATTATTCAAGTAATACGGGTGGGAACAATGACTCAGGAATCATAGTGAGAAACTTGATTCAAACTAGTTAAGTGGGATAGTGTAACTAGGATGGGTTAGGAGAATGCGTTAGGCGTGCACAATAGTTGAGAGGTGAGAATATCAAGTGAGAGAACTTGACTAACATGTATATAATATTTATTGTTTAATGCAATTTAAACACTTGTTGTTTCAAAAATATTTTCAACTCGTGCTCTGATTTGTTTGCTTCCAAATCTATTTTTTTCAAATAATTTTTAGGTGCCCAACCACAGGGACGCCAAGCATAGGAGTTCCATTCAGTTGATGTGTTGTAGCTACTGTGGAAGTTACAGGACCTCGGTATTAGACGCCTCCACATTTATCCTTGATTCATTCAGAGTTATTTCTTTCAGTCAGGGCATGTTTACCATTCTTATTTAGAGATAGTGGTTTCATACATTCATTTATATTTCAGGTGTTGAGTTTTATTTCATTTCAGATTATTATATTTGGGATTTAGACTATAAGTGTTTACTCTAGACTCAGTTTATTTCATTATGTCGTTTTAATTCCTATGAGATTGTTATTGGATGGTGAATGTTTAGTTAATCATTTAAATTGCTTGCATGTTATATTAACAGATAAAATTTGGCATCTGACTTTTAAATACTGGGTGGTTAGTAATTAATAAAAAGTTTTTGACAATGATGCTAAAACTGATCCAACTAGATATTTTGTGTTAAATTTAATAAATGACTGATCACTCGGTATTTAATTAGGCGGGGTGTCACAACTATCATCAAAGTACACGCATAAAAATGTAAAGCACACGTGAACAAAACAAAGACATTCAAATGTACTTTACATATCGTCAAAGTACACACATAAAAATAAAAAATACACGTGAACTTAACATAAACATTCATGTGTACTTTATATTTTTATGCGTGTACTTTAGATTGTATTCAACATAACAACTCATATCATCAAAATACACACACAAAGTGTAAAGTACATCTGAACTAAAAAAGACAGTCAAAGGTACTTTACATTTTTATGATTGTATTTTGATGATCATCAATGGAACAAACAAAATGTGAATGTAATACACAAAATAAAATTTTTAGAATTAATTTACCATTGTTCCCATTCCTTGCAGTTGATGACGATATTGTTCCTCGGTAACGGCTCTTCAAAAAGGCAGTGTCATGAAATAAAACAAGTCTGCAGTATTGAAATCCATAAATACATCCTCTAAACATTACAAATGTTCAATCGAATTTTTAACTCTCATGTTCCTCGTCAAGGATGCTATGCGACCCAGAATTATACTGCAATAGAAGTTCATGATAATTATTCATTAATGCATAAGAAACCTTTTCATCACCATATATATCAACATGAGCCATCTCTTTCGCACGCCATGCATGTTGATAGGCTATATCGAGACCATAATTCTTCTTCATATCTCTAACTACATTAATTGGTCTCAATAGTCGGTTATCTCTAAGATCATCGAATACTAATGTTGAAACCAACTTGGAGGCTATCATTTTGGCCGACGGACTACGAAAGATACCTCTACATGTATGCTCATAATTCAAACTTCGTACGTATAAGTATTCATTTATTGTAGATAATGAAGAATGAATTATCCACATGCAATTCTCAGTAGTATTTTTATAGCATTTAGCCGTCACACAAGTTTTATCATTCTTCAAATACACATACTTAAACCCAACCTCAACAACATACTTTCGTAACTTATCCCAAAATTCCACTACACCTCTTTCAAAACACTGCTACTCATGATTTATATATGTCTTCCAATCATTGGAAAGATATACTTTCGACTTACTTCGCTCCACATCTCCAAGATAAAAGTCATTTTCAATGCCACTATTAAAATCATTTGTAGTGCCTAATGATAAAGGCTCTAACTGTGACACCCCGCCCAATTAAATATCGGGTGATCAGTCCTTTATAAAATTTATAACATAATGTTTGGGTGGTTCATTCTTAGCATCACTGTCGAAAACATAAATCCAGTTAATTACTTAACATTTAATTAAGCTAGTGTCAAAACATTTCCAAATTTAATTTGAAACCACTTAATTCAATTAATTTCTGAACATTGAATTATAAACCACACACAATAAATGAATGTTGATTGCATTAAATACTGAATAATTAAGACTGGATAAAACCTTCCAGTTCAAAGTCATAAACAAAACCAAAATAAATACTCAATCCAACAGAAAAGAACTACAAAGGAACTAAGTACAGTCCCACAAATGAGGATGGGAGACAGATCCTGTATCGCACATACAATACGCTATTCAGAGATAGATCTCGCTTGAACTAGAATGAGATGTCGCGCGAATGATTTCCACGTGTCGTTCGAACGACTTCACGCGAGATCGCGTGAGATGTCCCTGTTCGTCTTCTTGCCCAGATTTCCAGCGTTTTTCACCATTTTTTATCCTAAAAACCTCTAAGATTTTATCACCCAACACCTCATCATCAATCCCAATTAAGCCATAGCAGTTTATATAACATTCCTATCATCCTAGGATCATTAATTCGTCACCAATTCTCATAATTATATTAAATCCCCAAATTAGTTCATATGAACCCTAGTTTCCAAATTTTCAATTAAAGAACCTAATCAATTCAGATTCGTTCATCAATATGTAATTCAATTTCGTGATTAATCCTCTGCATACATGAAGGAATTCCAACCACTAATTAACCCAGTCCTTAATCATAATTTAAATCTCTAATTTTTACCTAATTAACATGTAAATCATGATTAATTTCACCTACACTAACATGAGCATGATTATTACTAAAAGAAAACAAGTAATAAACACTTGCCTCGAATGTGATGATCTGATCCGTTGGTGATGTTGGTATATAAGAGTTCCTCTCTTCTCGATCTACGCGTTGGTGGTCACGGTTGTGCAAGGTGAGGATAATTTGGCCTTCCCTCTTGGAGTTTGGTTCTCCCTCACACCCTCTATGGCCGTTCTTTCCTTCATGTGTCTCACAACCCTAAAAGACTTCTTGGCTGATAAAATAACTCCCAATTTTCGTCCATTAATTAAACCCAAAATATAATTTACCAAAAGGCCCTCTCGGGACGCCGGTTAGGCCTAAAATTATCCCGGGACCCACACTAAACACCCGGGTATACTATTTTGACTATCTTGACTCTCCCAGACTCCACGGCGCACTCGAAATGACCATATGAGTTAATAAAAATAAATTCTCTTTTTATTATATTCAATTAGTCCCGACACGACTCACACGCGTGTCAGACTTAAATTACCAAACTGCCGTATTTCTCACTTCCGAATTTATCAAATGCTATAATTTCATATTACATATCACACAGTAATATTCAATAATTCTCAACAATAGGTATTAACCCTTGGCACGCTAGTTAATAATTATTTTAATCCGGATTAATAACAAATTAATTTCTCGCATTTTAATTTAATTAATCCAACAACAATAATTAATCGCATACTTATTCCCATAATAATAATTAATCACATAATTATTTAAATCGTCAAAAATACGGGGTGTTACACTAACCTCTGTGTATTTGTATCACCACTGTCAACCCTCTCAAAACTTGTAATACTACAATCAACCCCTTCATAAATTCGATTAGAGGATTTAACCCGTTCACGACATGTATTACGTGGTAATGCTAATGAATCAATGACATATATCTAAATAAAATCATTTTTCACGATCAATTGGGATTGCAACATACAACGAACATCGTTGTCACAAACCAACATGAACCGACATTCATCACCAAATGAAAATCTCAATGAAGAACTCCCAATTCTCAAATCAGTAAACCTACTACACAACTCGTTGCAAATGAAATCTAATGAACTATCTTCAAATATTTCAATACAAGCCATACTATTCAAATAACAACACCTTGCTATTATACTACTTAGCATAATGTCCTGTAGTAAAAGAGAAACAAAATCATTTTCCTCAAGGTCAACAATTATAAAAATGTAGGTAATAGTTGAACAGTAATAGTAATTTAATGCATGAAATATCAAAATGTTTATATATAATTAAGAGTAAATTATAAGCACTGTTTATAAAATAAACATGAATCTATAAAGTACATGTACCTTTAAAAAAAAAACATCCACGTGTACTTTATAAACTGATGTCGAATTAGTTAGTTTCGCTGACGCAGACCCGTATCAATATGTGATCCAATGCCAACTCAAAATCAAGTACTCTTAAAATTAATGCGAGACATCAATAATTCTACATGTAACCGCATTTCAATACCCGATTGAAAACACATGTTTACATGGCATGTCAAATTGTTTAATTTCACTGGCGTGGACCCATATCCACAAGTGATTCAATGTCAACTCAAAATCAAGTACACTTAGAATTAGTCTTAAACATCAATAATTGTACACATAACGGAATTTTCAGATAGTATTGAAATAGCATGCTTACATGGTGTTGAAAATTGTGTAATTCCGCTGGCGCGGACCAACGTCCATAAGGGAACTAAACAATTTCAACAACCACGTAGGCATGTGGTTTCAATTCCGTTTAAAAATGTGTCGCACATAAAATTAGTCTTAAAACATGTCCAGTATATTAGCATTGTGTTTTGATTTTATCTGTTTATGCATCAAAACACAACATTTGACATAAATATATAAAAAAACAAAATCAAATCATTCAGAGAATATTGAAATTCATTCAACACATACAACTAACAATTACAATAATGTCGTTCACCTGAAATGAAATACATACGTTAAACTATTGTAAATGATCGAGATATAAAATAATTATTGATAAATATAAACTTATATATGATAGATACAAAACATAAATACATAAAAAATACAAAATAAAAACATATTCATATAAAACATATAAAAAGTTATTCAATCACATGAATTACGGAATTACAATGAGTTCATTTAATCAAAACAAAGTACATTGGCATATTGTAATCGAATGAAAATAGAAAAAAACAATTGTTGATCAAGATAAACTTACAAATGATAGAGCTAAGTGATACAGGTAGAATCGATGAAGAACGCTGTAATCGATTATTGAACAAAAAAAAAACAGCAAGATTGATGTTATTTTTTATTTCGAAGAATATTAGTTAGGTGCAGAGAAACCTCCAATAGCCGATTAGGTTTATGAATTTTTTAGATTGGGGGTATTTAAATGTGGTCCTAATCGTTTAAAATTTGTTTGATTGGTTTTTTTGTCCAAAATTGTTAGTTAAAGGACTATACCTTAAAAACCTATTTAATTTTTTACTAGTTGAAAACTCACGCGATGCGCGGGTTATACGTTACCATAGGAAAAACATCCGATGAATTACAAACACATGAAAGATGATAAACTAAAATGGAAAATCGATTAAAAACTTCAGAATATATATGATCATGAGACATGTAAAAAAAATATAACTACATATTATCCCCCAAAAAAATTGCAATATAAACTCTTGTAAATATTTATTGTATACAATCCATAACAAAAGTCAGTAAAAAACATAACTGACACCAATCATGATAAACAACACAAAAATCTCATAACGCAATGTATTGACATTTACTCCAGCTCCAACGAGGTCATTTTACATGCAGATTGTATCTCTTGGGTCGACGGCCATTTGCGTTCAGTACAACTAGTCTCTACAATAAAGCCCATCCAATTTTTTATAAAACTAAAAGTTATTAGAAAAGAGAGTGACTTGTGAAGTAATATAAACAATTTCATTTTATTAAACTTGCAAAACAAAAAATAATTTGATTTCAAAGAAATTCGAGATTAGCACCACTTTAAATACTAACATTTGTTGACATTAATTGAAATACCATAACATATAATTAAAAAATGAGACGTTTAATAAAAGAAAATCGTCAAGTCCATTATAAATCCTTATTATGAGATGTCACATATTTCCCATGATATAATAATTACTTTCCAATGACATTCATTTCGAACCTTTTTTATTTCGCCAAAATCAGGAACCTGCCTAAATAGACATTCCATGTTTCAGCAAAGTAACAAAAAATACTCGATGTGAACTTTTCTTAAAGACAAACCCACGAAGATTTTTTTGTCTACTATTAAGTAGGAGACTTTGACTTGGGTGTGAATCTTACTACCGAGTAAATTAAAAAATGTCCTATAAATGTTCAACAATAGTTAAATTGTTAATAACAAATTAATTTCCAAAATATCATAACAAAGAGAGTATTGTATACACAACACATTCAAAATTTCATATAACATAATATGTAAACTCGACATAACCATCTCACCTAAACAAAACAAAAATTATTATGGTGTATTATGTGTATACCAAAAACTCAATAACATAATTCGCATAGTACGTGAAAAATCACATGAACCTTAAACTCATATGAGAGGTCTTATTCACAAAAGGCCATGTAATTGGCTATGGTCTTAGCATTATTATCTTGCTCACACATCCAAATATAATTGTAGTCTCACCATTATCACAAATTGCATGAAGTTTTCCATCTGAAAGTAGATTATGGAAAATATTTTCCAATTCGATAAAATACAATCGAAGTAAAAGAAAAGAATCAGAAATTGAGAACGTGTATGGTAACATTTGATCAAATCCAGACAGGAAAAAAACTTGTAAATTAGAAGGTTAACATCTAAAGAATTTTTAATAGAGACATTAGTTTGACACACAAAAAGCCAAACATATCACAATAATAAAAACACTCCATTAAGTTAAAGAAAAAAAACATTACATGTGTTGAGCCATAGCAATGCATAAACCTAAAAAGTGTCTGAACATAGAGATCTCAAAGAATTATTATTAATTTTCTCTTCACCTAGAGTAAAAACAACAACACAATGAAGTAAATGTGTTGGATGGAAAATTCCAAGATATGTGTAATACCTTTAACACATTACTCCTTTATTCACTCGTGAGAACATTTGAAAATTATTGGCTTTAAAGGATATATGATAACAATCTGGCATCATTAAATATATAAAAACAATAACAAAAGATTAAAATGAAAAATAATTATAACTAAAAGTGAAGCTAAAATACAAAAGGAAAAAACTTACTCGTGTGAATGGTGATTGTTACCCCCAAGGAATCCACAACCAATGCATTCCCAACAACAACCAATTTTATATGGCCTCAAATTTTGTTTCTGTCAACAATATTGATTTAAGTTAAACCCCCATAGTCAATGGTATGTATAATTCAGTACATTGATTTTACCTTTTAAAAAACAATTTATAATTACAACATTGAATTATCCTAAATCCATATTATATGATTCAAGCTACTGTCAGAATAAATGTATCATGTTCTTAATGTCAAGCACTAACATATAGTTAACTCCAATACTTTAGTTCAATCAGCTCTCAAGTAATAACACAACAAAGCAACTTCACCTTCTAAATAATCCAATAGCTTCCAACATTATTTCCCTCTTAATATCTCAGTCGGAAACATAAGCTTATATATTATAAATCAGTACTCTTTTATACAAAATAGATAGTGAACATGAAGTATTCCATACCTCAATAAAACTGTCAACAGTCCACTATATCCCAGTATTCCTTGAAAAGCTGAAGCAATTATTATAGCCCTTTGCAGCTCTTTCTAATATGCTTGAAATTATGCACTGCCAAACAATGTTTCGGAGTTGCCAAAAACTACCACACAAATAATTCGTCTTTCCCAAAAAGATAAGGCTGCATGTGAAAGTCTAAGAAAATTCCAGAAGACTCCAATCTATTGGATCTACTTCCTCACCAATAGGTAAACATATATAAATGACTACTCCAGTTACTGAAATGAGTTTATTTTAGTGCCACACCCACATATGGTACTTTGTATCTGAGGCAAGGTCCAAATTATGGAATTTTTGAACCACGTTTGCAAAATGAAAATACCAACCAAATAAAATGAAATTAATGTTGGATAATATGAATGCAAATACAGAAATGGAACTCTTTATATATCACAGTAATGTCAACTTCAATACAACAATGTAACTTCTGAATAGATACTAGAAAACTTCAAGGCGTGATGTCACTTTCCTAAATACAATATTTTCCCCACACGAATAACTTCGGTATACAAACGGAAATCAGAAAATCCGTACTCAAGATACAATGAAGCAATTGCACTGTTTGCAATTTGTATGTTTGAAGACAGCCCTTAGATGCAGCAGCGAAGAACAGTCAATCGAGTTCTTATTCTATTTCTGTGCACAAAACGGAATAAGAGAATTTGTATCTCCTGAAAATTGTAAGAGAGTAATAGCAGGGTTTGGAAATCTCAAACTGAGTTTTTGTTATATGCAATTTCATTTTATGCAGCCTTTATTTATAGATAATGAAAAGCTTTGTCTTCAAGAGTCATGACTGTTGGATTAACAGTCTTAATCAATTCCGTAATGGTATGACTGTTAATTACCAACAGTTTTAAGTCATTTTCGAACAGGTACAATTAATACCGAATCGGTTTTGCACGGGTGCGACATGCGAAGTGCAAAGTGCGTTACTAGCGCCTCTACAGCCCACTGCCCCGCACGCGTGCTCGCGTGTGCGTATGGTGCTTCGCACCGTATTGAGGTCTCTTGAATAGCCTCTTAAATACTAGATGAATTAACTCTTCATCTTACATTTATGCTTATTAAGTGCACAAATTCTTAATATTTTTTCAATGTGGGACTCAAGGTTGCCCACTCCTTTTATAGCTTAGTGGTGACACTTAGTTTTGTACATTTTCCAATGTGGGACACTATCCCTTTTTATATTTGGGTTAGCTTCCCACCTTTTCCACACACTTCCAATATGGGACAAACTCTTTAAGTACTTACACCCAAAACTCTTACTCACTTATTTGATAAAATCTCCAATAATTAATTGATCCGTGTGAATGCTACCGAGTCACTGCACTTGATAACAATTTGACCATCAATCATAAGAAGAACAACTTGTATCACTACCAAAGAGGAACATTTTTTAGTCTATTCTAAAAACGAAATGGGCGTGTATGTTTAAAGGATATCATAGTCCTTCATATTTTTTCACAAATACTCCTTATTGTGACGCAAACCAACAAAATCTGAAATTTAGAGGAAACAAATAACAAAAATAACAATACTAAATTAAACCATTAAACACAATCCTCTAAAAGGTCCCATACAAATATCAAACTTGTAGCTTCTGCATCATAAAAAACTAAGCCTAGAGTAGAATGACAAAAAATCAACATTCTCTCTCAACAAACACCATTAGAAACCCAGATCTACAAAAATTACTTATCTTCTTCCTTTAATTCTCCACCGTTTCTTTATTTCTCTACCATCCGAGTAAGAGGATTCCCCCATTTGCGTAGTCGAATGAAGAAGTTTACGCAGTAGGGGGAAAGCCTTATAGATGCGTAGGAGAGAGGGACTGTTGGAATTTGAAGGAGGAGAAGAGGCTATCATTGGATGAAAGAGAAAGGGCGGGAGAATAAAGGACGGGTGAAAGGGGATACTTAATTGCTGGGTTTTATTTTGGAGGGAAACTAACCGGATGGGAAGAAGTAATGATAATAAGGGAAAATATTAGGGTCTATTTCGTTTGCAACTATAATTTTGTTTTTTGTATTTAAATATAATTTTGATAAAAATTTATGTTTGACAACCTGTTTTTAAACACATAATTATAATATTTCTGTGTTATAATCAAGATTTTAAGAAAACAGGTTTAGGGTGTTTTATAACTTTTGTTTTTTTATCAACTAAATCAGCTGGAATATATATGAAATGCGCATAAAACATAAATTTAGACTTGTGAAATGAACATTTTCAATAAGTAATAAAGCAAGGCAATTTACTTGATTGATAAAGAACAAGATATGTCTTAACATGGTTCTTGAATACTCTATTTTCTTCTTCTCTAACATCTATATCCTACAAGTGAGTAGAGTCTCCTCCAAGGTGTCTTTGAGGGTGGATCCTCTACCCCCACTTTCTTTGCTAGAGGGTTACTCGACCATCACTTTTTTTATCGGCGCTACTGCTCCCCCCATGGGAATCGTCACTAGTGTTGCACAAACTTGCTACATCTATGTTTTCTTGATTTAGAAAATCAAAGAACTGGCTCATGGGGTTCATCCATGTCAGTTGTGGAGCAGCAAGTTGCTCGTTTGGCCCGTGGAGGGGCCATGATCTCTCGCTCCTAAAATTATAAGATCGTCATTTTTTTATGACATTGAACTCCATTACTTGCTGGAGTATCTTTCAAAGACTAGTTGCTTAGAGACCATGTGATCTTTTTTTCCATGGTAATGAGGATACCTCCCCAACGGAGTCGTCAAATATAGTAGGGTAATTGTACCGAAGCCTATGAATAACTGGATTTTATGAGGCGCGACCCACTCTAATGGAAGCTGTCTTCAAGGTCTCAAGAGCAACTGGAGAAGAAAACTATCTTTTTTTGGTAAAAATGGTGTTTCTATATGAGAAAACAATGATTAACTACAACTTTTACAATAATGATAACATTTGAGAAAAGGAATCACTTGGAAGTGACGGTTTTTGGGAGTGAAGAGACAAGCACTCAAGATACCAAGGAGAGAGCAGGGGAGAGAATACTTTCTGGTGCAAATTTTGACAAAGTAACAATGTTACTTGTGTTATTCTATATATCTTGACCTTACCCAACGATTTTATTTATTGAAAAATACAATGGCTGATGTGGCATGCGTGCGCCAAAAAGGTATTCCTTTGAAACAATATCTGAAGTGTACTTTTTGTCCCATTTCACTATTTGTCGTCTGCCCACTCTTATAGACAACATCTGGTACAACCCAAAGTTAAAAAATAAATGTTTTTTCAAATGGTTGGGTAAATATTTTTTCAAATGGTAACTTGGTAAATAATCTTTTAAAAATTTAGGAGCGGCCTTAAGGGCCACTCGCTAATGTTTATTTTGAAAATACTTTGTGAGCATCACCTTGGCTACTCACCTATTTGACTAAGTGTGAATTGTGTAAGTGTGTGAATGACCTCTTAGTCCATTCCTATTAGTATTCTCTCTTTCCTAAGGTACTGAAGTGGTTGGGTCTTAGCTTTCCCAACAAGCAATAATGGAATAATTCTTTCATCGAGATAGGGGACAAAATTCACATGGATATAGTAAGTCTCGCTTGGGCTACTTTAATGGTAGTATTTACATTTTCCCTTTCACTCGTAGTATGGGGAAGAAGTGGACTCTAGAGCTACTACTAATTGAGTTAAGGAATAAAAAATAGTAGAAGTAGACATGGAATGAAAATCTCCCTCGCGGTCTATGATACCTAAATGGGAGAATAATCCAGATCAAACCCTTATTTATCTAAACCTTATGTTAATTTACTTCGCCGAAAGGGAGCAAAATTGCCCATACCTTTGTTATTGATAGATAAGTCACCCTTACTCCCACTCTACAGAACCGTAAATGAGATTTTCACCTCATATGGATCCTCAATCAATTCTTTCAAAGTCATTGGATCCTTTTTCGCATTTGAGAACCCCCTCCCTTCTTCCACTCTGCCCCGAAGAGTAAATAGGACTAATTTAGTCACGTTTTCATGTTCCAATTGAACACTTTCCATTTTTTATTATTCTCAAAGGAGAAGATGATCTCTTTACCAAACATATGCATATCCAATCATGATCTTATAATAAGAATAATATATCTTTCTCGATTAATCCTTTCGCCGCTCATTCTTCAAGAATCAGAAAGATTCTTTTAAACCAACCCCTTGGGCTGCTATGAAAAACACCATCGGATTTCAATGTAGCACGACATAATTCAAAATTTTCACCCAATTGAGCACGTTTAACATATTTTTTTACAATAACAGGATCGCTATAACTGACTCCGTTAAGTTCGCCATAGTAGAACTCAACACTTACACCTACTTGTTTGACACTATACTTCAATTCGACCCTTTGAAAAGGAACATCGGCTCTAATAATTCCATCGTCGTCTACTAAAACGGCCGAAAATGTTTCAAAAATGTTAGGCATACAACATACAAAAAGTTCACGCCCTTCTTTATCTCTAAAGATAGGGTATACTAACCATCTAACTTCTATTCCATTGGATTTAGCCGTAAGAAGAATGCTTGGTATAAATAACTCACTTCTTGGTCTTCGACCCCTTCAGTCACTACGAACGCCCCCGATCACTGCAATGGGATATGTTTATTTATCTATCTATTGACTCAAAATGGGAGAAGGTTTGAAAAAGGATCTTAGAGTGTATAGGGTTGGTCCAGGAGGGTATCTTAACGCTTTATTTTTCTTTTCATCAGAGTTATTTCACAAAGACTTGCCATGGTAAGGAATAAGGGGGAACAAGCACACTTGGAGAGCGCAATATAATGGAGAGTTGTATGCTTCATTCTGGAAGGATGAATCACTCCCGAAAAGGAATCTATTAATTCTCTCACAACTGTTTGGACCGTAGGTGCGATGATTTACTTCATGGGCGAGGTCTCTGGTTCAAGTCCAGGATGGACCAGCTGAGCGAGGGAAAAGAATAGAAGAAGCATGGGAAGGTTATAATTTTAAAGATGCAGTACTCATTAGCGTGCGCTTGGTATATGAAGATATTTATACTTCTTTTCACATACAGAAATATGAAATTCAGATCGTGCAGGGATGGTGAGAAGATATATATTTTACATCCTAGAGGGGTTATTGTAAGGACATAAATTTCCAATTGAGTCCCTGTATTGTTTTGACTTAACTCCGTGAACAAAACTGTGTTTATAATATATCATAGGGAAATTTTATTTTATCGCGATCACGTTGCGACAAAGCTTCAAGAATTTAATCATGCCGAAGTTTAATTGGTGCAAGATTATTCGTCTTCAAAGTTAATTGCATTCCGAGATCACACAGGTAAGAATGTGTATAATTAGTGGTGCTCGAAATTATTTTTATAAAAGATAAGGATGTGTTTTTATAAAGAAAAATGTTTAAAATGTTTTTAAAAGTGTTTTAAATGTTTACACTACGTTTTTATTATGATAAGCTCGAAAAGGAGTTTGACTTATTTGAATCTCTTTTGGATGAGATGTTTTAAACAAAAAGTCAAAAAGTCAAACGGACACGCGAGCTTGTTCAAATGAGATGGCTATGTTGCGCGAATGTCAACCCTATGTCGTTCAAACAACACAGTTTCGAGGCAGTGATTAATTCCTATTTAAAGCGTGTTTTCGTCAAAATTAAAAGGATGTGCATTCTGGAAAAATATTTTACAATCCAGTACGAGTTTTGCACATGTTTTCTAAGGTTTAAAAAGCTAAACACATCCTTAGAGTTTGCAAAGATTCGAGTTATCATTCTTATATGTTTACGTGATCTTGTTGCACTAAGAAGGTTTGTTCTACACTTGAACATCAGGGTTTTACGGTGAAGAAAAGAGAAGTACTTCTTGTTCGACATCGTAGACGAATTAAAGACATTCGGTGGATTTGGAAACCTCATGATTCAGGTGACTTCAACTTCTCATCTGCCTATTCTATTTCTAAAGAGAGCTTTCCTTATTCTAGAGTTTTTGATCAGATATGGGATTCTAATATTCCTAAAATGTGCTCTATTCTAGCCTGGAAGTTGCTGAATTACTGTGTGCCTATTGACGACTGCATTAAAAAGGTGGGTATAAGGCTATGTTCGAGATGTAAGGCGTGTAAAAGCAATGAAGAATCTATAACACACTCTTTTATTCATTGTCCAATCATCCAGCCTATTTGGAAATTCTTTGCTGATCTTATGGGAGTTTCTTTGGATAGCTCTTCGATGTCAACTCTTCTTCATAGTTGGTGGTTAAAAGCAGGTTCAAAGGATTACTTCAAATTCTTATGCAAATGTATCCCTATAATGGTGTGTTGGGAGATTTGGAAAAGTAGAAATTTATCTACTTTTGGAGATGTCAACATGGAAGCTTCTCAAATTATCTCCAATGTTATTTCATCTATTTCTGCTATCTGCTCAGGTCTCATTTTTACAAACTCCCTCTCAGGTTTTGATGGTGGTCTAAAAGAGATTTTCAAAATCAATTCCAAAAATCGTAAGCAAGTTTGTTCATCTATTAAATGGTCTTTTCCGCCTGCCAATAGTTTCAAACTTTACATCGATGGTGCTTCTAAAGGTAATCCAGGAGATAGTGGATGTGGTGGCATAGTGAGGAATAACAAAGGAGATATGATAATAACTTTTGCTCAATCTACTAACTCATCTTCCAATTCTTTTGCTGAATTAAATGAACTTAGAATGGGCATAAAGCTTTGTATTGAATACCATATAGAGGAGATTCATATCGAGGTTGATTCTATGCTTGTGGTGAATCTTATTAATAGAAATTGGAAACCCCCATGGAAGCTGAAAGGATTGGTGACTGAAATTCAAGAAGACTTGAAGCTCCTGAAATATTCTTTATCCCATTGTTTTAGAGAATATAATATGGTAGGGGATCTCTTAGCAAATCATGGCATTCATTGAAATTTGATTCATGTATTTTTATCTCCTTTAGACCTCCCTCCTATGGTTAGGGGAGCTGTTAGGCTTGATAAGATGGGTTGTCATTACATTAGATCCTCATTTCTATAATTTCGCTTGTTCTTTCTATGTGTTGGGATTTTTATCCTTTGCTTTATTTTCCTAAGATTTCTTTTTCTTGTAAGCCACTGTGAAGAGGCTGTTTCTCCTTGAATAATATATCTTTTGGGGGTTTCTTCCCTCTTCCATAAAAAAAAAGCCATTCGGTGGACACCGAGACATTCGTGGAGTCGAGTGTTGTGGACATGTATCGTGGAAGATGGAATTTCTGTGTGGGCACTATTGAAGAGCGGTAGAAGATCAGAAGGAGCGTCAAGACCCGCGGGGATCTAGTCATTGAGTAAGGCTAATCTGTCTTTGTAAAACCTTTGTTCATAGTGATTGTCTGGCTTGGGCCGTCCGAGGTTATTTTCTCGTTTTGAGTTTTTTCCTCGTACATCCGGTATTGTGAGTATTCTTTACTTTACTTTACTTGCTTTAATCACTATATGCATGCTTAGGATTAATCAAGATAAAATTGGTTTAAAGTAAGAATTTTTTTTTCACAACTTGGTTGGTGCAAATTAAAAGTAGAATAATTTTTAGTGAAATTTGGTTTGATTTGAAACACACATAAGGGACACCCACCCCACGTTTCTCTCACAAATTGGTATCAGAGTTAGAAAACATAATTGATTTGTTTTGTGATCACGTGTGTTTGTTTATCTCTTATGTTTTTGTTTTCTCTCGATGAATTCTCTAAGATTTGACGATTTACATCGTTTGAATTTGAAGTTTGCAAAACGTATTGAAGTTTTGGAGAAAGAAAATTACGGTTTCAAAAATAGGATTGAATATTTGCAAACGTTTAAAATTCAAAGAGATATTTATCGTGAGAAGTTTAGTTCCTTGTTTAATGATTTTAATATGTTAAAATTGGGCAAAAAGGAGAGTGGTGATAGAGTCCTCATTTTAGAAAAAGAGTTAGAGAATCTGAGAAATTTTAGGGTTTGTGCCGTTGAGGAAAATAATTCGATTAATGATTTTGTGGAACGAGAAAAGGATCTTAGGGATAAGTTTGCTCATATTGAGGGGGAGCGAGATAACCTTCTAGGGGTAATTGATAATTTAAAGAAGGAGTCCCGAAAGTTTGAGGAGTCTAATCGTTTGCTTGAGTTGAAAGATTTGAAGTTAAAAAATGATTTAAATGACTCGAGTAGTGATGGTAGCGACTTATCTTGTTCTAGTGGTTCGAATGTAAAATCCAAAACCATAGCTTGTTTTAGAGTATCAACCACATCCGAGGGTATTAGAAAAGGTCATCCTAAAGGTCCCGTTCGTCGTCGTGTTTTCACATGTTCGCATTGTGGTAGGAAAGGTCACCTTAGGAGTTTTTGTTTTGATCTTAGAAAAGACCATGGGAAGTTTGAATGTAGTGTCCCATTGGTTACCAAAGCCCGATTTGTTAAGTATACACATGGTTGGGTTAAGAAGTCAGTTTTGGAGATGCTAAATGCTTCGTTGGTTGATTCTCACATGCATGCACATGATTCATCTCTTGTTATTTCTTATAGATAGTAGCTTGCATGTTTTGTCATACGCTAGCCCTTGCATCATGTTTATAATTTGCTGGTGTTATGACATGTTTATCTCTTTGTATTTTATTTTTCACTTGTTTGAGTCTTATTTGAAAAATACAAAAAGATTTTGTTTTTGATAAATTTTTTGAAAAACCGAAAATAGTTTTATTTTCTTATTTTTTTTGAGTTTACATGTTTGATGTGGCATATTGGTGTGCTTGGACCCCCCCATCGTTTCATATCCATGTGGCTAGGACATTTGGTCATTATTATCTATGCTTAGAAAGATCTTAATCATTGTTTATATAGGGTTTCGAAGTTGATATGCATTTTGATTCGACTTTGTATATATGCCAACATTGCATACATGCATGAGTTTATATGGATGTTTGACTTCTCTTGCATATTTGAATTTGGTGAGGCGTTCTCATCTCAATCTTGTCATCTATGCGTAAGTAGACTTAAGGAGAAGTGTGCATGTAAGAATCATTTATCGTGAGGATTTGAATTCGTACCTAATTGAAAAAAATTATGCATGATTCACGGGAAAGGACTGCGAGAGTTCAAAATTAACTCGTCGTTAAAGTCACCGTTTAAAAGAGCCCAAAAGAAAAAGAAATATGCTAAGAAAAAGGGCCAATAAGATTTTCTCTAAGTTGAGAATGCTAGAAACCTCAAAAGAACTTGAAAAAGTATGTTTATGAGGGAGTTTGGCTGGAGAAAATTTAAACGGGTTTGCACCACTAATCCTAATGTTGAAACATTGCAATTTGACGTTATTGTTTGTAGAATCGTCAAAATTCTGGATTTGTGTGCATGTAGTATGTTTAGTTCATTAAGCTCACACTTTAATTGTCATATGGCTATAATAAAGTTTGTTGATTTATCGCTATCAATTAGAGCTTCTTGATCTTTTCGATGTGTTGGAATTGTGACTCATTTGTTGTAGTTTCACGCCCACATTCCATGTCCATATTTAAGTAAATCGGTACTATGTTTGCATGTAACTCACATTGTTAGATTTTATGAGTTTTTGCGTTTATGTTAAAAGCTTATTGTTTTAGCACTGTTTTGCTTCTGTCAGGTCCTTTCACTGATTTTTTTTTGGAAATTTTTTCACTGGGCAAAAATATAATATATTTATGGGAATCTGTGAAAGTTTAGCATGTCGCGAGATCTCGTTTGAATGACATATCCATGTCACGTGAAGTCTCGTTCGAGCGACCTCCTCATCTCGTTTGAACGACGTCCCTGGCTCGTTCGAACGATAACCTGAATACTTGCTTCTGATTGGTTTGCATTCCACTGGTTTATTTTAGGGATATTTTTGGTACTGCTGGAAGTTTTTCTGGAATGAATGGTTTATATGCAGGTTTTATTGGTTCAAAATTGATATTTTGCATATAGTCCGTTTATCACACCTGATTAGATTGCTATATTTTTTGTGTGATTCAATTGGTTTACTAGCTACTAATTTATCATTACTTGATCATATTTAGCTGGTTGTTTCACGATTATCTAGCGATTTCAAATTGATTCAAACTAGTATATTCTCATGCTAGATACCTTAATTTGTTTATCTTTTCACCGGATTGTCTATTTGAGACAAAAATGGGGGGGGGGGGGGGGGGAGATGTATGTGATATAGGGGGAGATTTGAGCATGTTTTGGATTACATATTTTACAAATTGGTAGTTTAAATTTGGTATCATTTTGTTGCTCAAATTGTTTAACAAATGATTTTTCAGAGTTTATTCGTATTGGTATCTATTATCGTTTGGTATCATTTGGATATATATTGGTTTCATTTGTTCCTCCACACTTCACTGGGTATTTGTTTGTCTGTTTCATGTGTGTAGGTATGCTTCAGTGATTCGAGATTTCAAGTCTACATCACATTCAGACAGTTCATGCTTGTCGGTGCTACATGTACTAGTCCGTGTCCTGTAATTTTTGTTTTTGGATTTATGGGATGGGATTTAGGTGTCATATGGATTGACGGTCTGGTTTAAGCATTTCACTGATTTAGTTTTGTCCCAGAATAGTCAAAGGAGGAGATTTGTGAGGACATAAATTTCCAATTGAGTCCCTGTACTGTTTTGACTTAATTCCATGAACAAAACTGTGCTTTTAATATATCATAGGGAGATTTTATTTTCTCACGATCCCACTTGGTCTATGACGTATTAAAGAAAATTGAAGACGTTGCGGCAAAGCTTCAAGGATTTAATCATGCCGAAGTTTAATTGGTGCAAGTTTAGTTGTCTTCAAAGTTAATTGCATTCCGAGATCACACAGGTATGAATGCGTATAATTAATGGTGCTCGGAATTGATTTTATAAAAGATAAGGATGTATTTTTATAAAGAAAAAATGTTTAAAATGTTTTTAAAAGTGTTTTAAATGTTTACACTACGTTTTTATTCTGATAAGCTCAAAAAGGAGTTTGACTTATTTGGATCTCTTTTGGAAGAGATGTTTTAAACAAAAAGTCAAAAAGTCAAACTGACACGCGAGCTCGTTCAAACGACAACCAATCTCATTCAAACGAGATGGCTATGTCGCTCGAACGACAACCCTATGTCGTTCAAATGATACGATTTTTGAGGCGGCACTTAATTCCTATTTAAAGCGTGTTTTCGTCTGAATTAAAAGGGTGTGCATTCTGGAAAAACAGTTTACAATCCAGTACGAGTTTTGCACATGTTTTCTAAGGTTTAAAAAGCTTAAACACATCCTTAGAGTTTGCAAAGATCCGTGTTATCATTCTTATATGTTTATGTGATCTTACTGCACTAAGAAGGTTTGTTCCACACTTGAACATCAGGGTTTTGTGGTGAAGAAAAGAGAAGGACTTCTTGTTCGACATCGTAAACGAATCAAAGCGATTCGGTGGACACCGAGACATTCGTGGAGTTGAGTGTTGTGGACAGGTATCATGGAAGACAAAATTTATGCGTGGGAACTATTGAAGAACGGTAGAAGATCAAAAGGAGCATTAAAACCAATGGGGATCGAGTCATTGAGTAAGGCTAATCTGTCTTTGTAAAACCTTTGTTCATAGTGATTGTCTGGTTTGGGCCATCCGAGGTTGTTTTCCCGTTTTGGGTTTTGTCCTCGTACATCCGGCATTGTGAGTATTTTTTACTTTTCTTTACTTCCTTTAATCACTAGATGCATGTTTAGGGTTAATCAAGATAAAATTACTTTAAAGTAAGAATTGTTTTTTCACAACTTGGTTTGGTGCAAATTAAAAGTTGAATAATTTTTGGTGAAATTTGGTTTGATTTGAAACACACATAAGGGACACCCACCCCACATTTCTCTCACAGTTATAATTGGAGATACCATTGTTTCTGGTACAGAAGTTCCTATAAAAATGGGAAATGGCCCTTCATAATATGATCATAGTATGATGTCAGTTGGGCAAGTATGCCCCCATCATCTAGTTGTTCAGTACATCTCTCTTTTAAGGAGCCAATGGGGATTCGACTTCCCTTGGGGGTAGGGTACTGCAAAAAAAAGTTTATCATGGATTACCAATAAGCCTATCACAATTACCGCCTCGTCCCGGGCCATCGCACGAAAAACTATAACCGAAATCCTTTTTATCTGGCATTAACTTGTAGCCATGTGCATCTAAAGCATCTTTTACTAAGATAAATGTAGTTGTATGTAAACCCAAAGCAATAGCATGATGAATCAAAAAGTCTCCCGGACCTATTATTAAGAATAGTGAATTACTAAGATAAAAAAGATCTTGCTTATCAATTTTATCAATTATTTGGTAATTATGAGTCCCAATCTTAATATTTTGAATACTATTGGCATCGGTCTTGATCCAGGCCTCAATATCGACTTTTTGTTTTAGAAAAAGAATGCAGCATTTTCCAATCAAAATATTTTCTATCCAGATTTTTTTCCATATACATAATATCACCCTTTCCTTGCCTCTTAGCCTCCAAAACAAAACTCCCAAGCGATCCTAATTAGCCATCTACATGAGCCCTGCTTGCTCGACTAAGACTTCTTTCTAAATATTCCTGTGTATAAGAAATAACAAAGTTTTAGGAAATAGTTTAAATAAACTTGTTTGTGACATGGGCTTGGCGCTGCTTGTAGAGCATCCCCTCACTATCTTGGGGTTGGTCGAAATGATTTAATATACATGTCTTAATATATTATATATTTTATTAATACAAAGTATCATGTATGTATTGATAATATTATTTAATATACATGTCTTAATAGATTGTACATTTTAATAATACATACATATAGATAATTTTGTGTACATGTGCGTATATAATTCTTAGAGAAATTTAAACTTTAATACATAATATTTTTATTTTATTTTAGACTTAAATATATTTTAATTTAAAAATTAGGCTTTTCTCAAAATCATTAAAGAAACTGATAATTTTTATAGGCACATGAAATTCTAAAGTAAAACTGATTTATAAGCCTTAAAAAATTATAGATGATAGCTAAATATATTAAAAAATAAATAGAAAATTAAATCACAAGCACATAAAAGTCGAATCTATTCTTTCCTGGCAACGCCACCTCCCTCCACTCACCCAGACAACCACCGCCCTCTACTGCCAATGCTACCACACCACCGTTGCCTCCACCGAACCACCATATCTCGTTAGTGTAGAAAACCCAAAGAAAATACTCCCTTCATCCCAAATTATGAGTCCATTATATCTTTTTTGGTTGTCCCAAATTAATGGTATACTTTTCATTTTTTGACATAATCAAGGAACCAAGTTCCTTATTGGTGAACAATAATTAATCTTTACCGTTGATTGAGTGTATTCTTAATCTTTACAAAATAAAAACATGGAGTCTTAATTTCGGATGGAGGGGATAAGAGTTTTCAAATCTCCAGCGTGAGGAACTTTTACCCCCTCTACCTTATTGAAAAAACCTGGGGTGGTCCCTAAATGCGTATGTTTCAAATCAAACCAATTTATTATAAAAAAATTATCCAACTTTTAATTTGCACCAAACCAAGTTGTGAAAAACCAATTCTTACTTTAAACCAATTTTATCTTGATTAATCCTAAACATGCATATAGTGATTAAAGCAAGTAAAGTAAAGTAAAGAATACTGACAACGCCGGATGTACGAGGAAAAAACCCAAAACGGGAAAACAACCTCGGACGGCCCAAGCCAGACAATCACTATGAACAAAGGTTTTACAAAGACAGATCAACCTTACTCAACGAATCGATCCCTACGGGTTTTGACGCTCCTTCTGATCTTCTACCATTCTTCAATAGTGCCCACGTAGAAATTCCGTCTTCCACGATACCTGTCCACAACACTCGACTCCACGAATATCTCGATGTTCACCGATTGGCTTTAATTCGTCTACGATGTCGAACAAGAAGTCCTTCTCTTTTCTTCATCGCAAAACCCTGATGTTCAATGGTAGAACAAACCTTCTTGGTGCAACAAGATCACGTAAATATATAAGAATGATAACTCGAATTTTTACAAACTCTAAGGATGTGTTTATGCTTTTTAAACCTTAGAAAACTTGTGCAAAACTCGTACTGGATGGTAAACTGTTTTTCCAGAATGCATACTTACGAAACTCTGACGAAAACACGCTTTAAATAAAAATTAAGTGCCGCCTCAAAAAATGTGTCATTCGAATGACAGAGCCACGTCGTTCGCTCGACATAGGTATCTCATTCGAACGAGATCTTATGTCGTTTGAACGACGCTGCGGCGATTTGACCTTTTGACTTTTTGTTTAAAATGTCTCTTCCAAAAGAGATCCAAATAAGTCAAACTCCTTTTCGAGCTTATCAGAATAAAACGTAGTGTAAACCATTTAAAACATTTTTCTTTATAAAAATTACATCCTTATATTTTATGAAAACAATTCCGAGCACCATTAATATGCATTCATACCTGTGTGATCTCGGAATGCAATTAACTTTGAAGACGAATAAACTTGCACCAATTAAACTTCGACATGATTAATTCTTTGAAGCTTTGCCGCAACGTCTTCAATTTTCTTCAATACGTCATGGACCAAGTGGGATCGTGACAAAATAAAATCTCCCCATGACATATTACAAACACAACTTTGTTCACGGAATTAAGTCCCAACAATACATGGACTCAATTGGAAATTTATATCCTAACACTTATCCATCCCCAACCTAACGACACCTATAACCATCACCCACCAATTATCACTTACCTCCATCACGTCATCCCCTTTTCAAAAATGAATCAATGATGAACCTCAAGCTTGCTGGCTTTCATCGATTTTACCCAAATGGAACATAAAGAGAACTATAAATGGTGGGTGGGAAAAAATAAAGATTTGTTTAATTTTAAATTTGTTGAATCTCGTATCAGAGATATATAAGTGTCAAACCCTATGAATTTTTTAATCCAAGGTTTTAAAGAGTGTGAGAAATAAGTTTAAAGTTGGGGAAATGGGTTGAGTTCTTCGGGGAGGCTGTGGCGGACGGGATTAGAGAAGAGATGGCGGTGGAGGTCGTGCTTGGTGGAGAGAACGATGGTTGGGGCGGGGTACGTGGTGGGGTTATTCGGAAGGGAGGATGTTTGTTTATATATATATATATATCATTTGATTTTTTATTTTTTAGATATTTAATCCCTTTAATAATTTTATTTTTAAAATGACACGGGGCTGTTGGTATTAGCACTCTTTTTATGGAAAATCGACAAAGTCTAATTTTTAAATTAAAATGCATTTAAGACTAAAATAAAAAATAGTAATATATCAAAGTCTAAATGACCTTAATTTTTATTAATTATGATTATACACATATTCATGTATTACATACGCATATTATATATTAAGGTATAAGTGCATGAAAATATGGAAAACTGATGATTTTGTGTTGAAAAACAAAAGATAGAATTTTGAAACAACCTTTTGCTATTTTTTAAACTAAGATTTAAACTCGAAAATGTTATAATTCAATATTTAAAAATAAGTGTGCCAAATGCAAATATTTACTATATTTGTATTTAAACACAGAAACCAGTATTATAACTCATCACCAAATAAGCCTTAAATTTAAAACATTTATTTGTTTTCGAAATGACTGCATTTAGTCTCAAATAAAATTTAATGATGAGATTTAGAGCAATATTATCTCAATGTGAAGTTGGAATTTTAATAGCTAACCTCTTATTATTTTGAAAAAAATAAATAACTTTTGGCTCCTCTAAAGTCTAGTTTTAAATTTAGACTTTGAACATAAAAAGCACTTTAGTATACCATTTTCGATGAATGGAGTAAAATATCATAATGTTATTTATTTCCATCATTTTTCTTATTCAGTCTCTTCGGAGAGCATCATGGACCAAATACGTTATTTATTCTTAAATAACATGGGAACATACCTCACTAACATGTGACAGTTGGTTTACCGTGAGTAGGAGAAGCGCGACACTTTAAATGTCATGGCATATCAACAATTTTTTTTAAATGTTTCAAGTGGTTTCAATTTTCTGCTAAATTCAATTGAATTCGATTTTTTATTTTTAAGGGAAAATTTTCAATCGATTCAGTTTGTATGTATATTGGCTTTATTCCGTTTGGAAAAAACTTGTTTGAGTCATAGGTTAAGATTTGAGTTATTTGTCTTTCTAGCTATAATGTGTGATTGAAGATCGTAGCAGCCAAGTTAAAGTGACATCGAGTACATGCCGAGTTTCGTCTTCAATGTCCAGGGGATATCAATGAGTTATGAATACATATAATATTTGATCCCTGGATACATTTGGGTGTTTAGTTTTAAAATGTTTTGTGGTATTTTTATAAAAGGATTTTAAAAGAAAAATATTTTCATTTTTTAAGTCGCTCAAACGAATTGGTAGATCTCATTCAAACGAGTTTGTACATATCGTTAAAATGAGGTTTTGGTTTCATTCAAAGGAGGATACTATTTTCGTTCGAACGATCTTTGAAAGAGAATTGATTAAGTTATTTCTTTTTAACGGAGATTTTTCCTTCGAAAGTCGTTTGATCCTCGTTCAAATAAGTTTCACATTGTCATTCGAACGAGTTTTTGTTCGATCGAAATAAATGTGTTAACTCGTTCGAACAACCATAGTGATTTCATTTGAATGAATTTCCTTGATTTTCTTATTCACTTGTCTTTTGTTTCTTTATTATAAATACTAGGGCTGGCAAAGTGTTTTTAGAGAGAGTTTGCGAAAATAATTTTGAGAGTCAAATATTCAGTCTCCCAAACCTTAATTTATACGCAAAGTTTGAGATCCATGTTACGACATCCTATGTTTGTTCGAGATCTCATGTGTGTTGCATTAAGGTTGTTTGGTTTTCACATTAAGAGTGTTTAAAATTGGTGGAGGCCGTGTAGGCGCTGTGCGACTATTGGACTAGTTAAGGGCAAGTAATATCGGTGGGATACCAAGGCATGGGAAAGCACCTTTATTGTGTTAATTGTTGGAAGGCGTCCAATAGTAGCTGGAATAAGGTAACAAGGACCAAGGAAGTGTGCTAAGGCTTGAAGGCATCTATTCTTTAACTAAGTCTAAGTTGTTCTTATACATTACCCGATATAGCAGTGGACTTCTGTGGCTGGGTTGTGTGATTTTTTTTCCAATGTGGATTTTCCTTGTACATCATTGTGTTGTGGTATGTCGTTATTTGATGCCTGCTTATATAACGTAGATTAGTGCTTAGGTCAAGACAAACTGGGTAAACTGTTTGCATGCACTTTGATTCTAAATTAGTGCAAAGATATAGAATAAGTTTATTTAAAACCGTTGATGTCTAAAAATGGACTTAATCAATTTTTATAATCACAAACAAAGTAGAGTAAGGTAATCCAATCACACACACACAAGATAAGATATTTTTAAAGTGGTTCAACTGTAAAATAGCCTACGTCCACTGTTAGTATTATTTCGTAGGGTTTATAATAGCTCAGTACGGTATGCATATGAGTGATTTGAGTTGTCCCTCTAATTGAGGGAGTATCTCCTATTTATAGTGGTGTGAAACCTTAAATGGAACGCCTTTATATTTCCAGGCATTTAAATTTTCATACAATAAATGAAACTCTTAGAATTCAGTGCTGGTCGGTATCCATTCGAGTAGCTTTTGATATTTCTGATGGTTGGTATTTTGGAGTTGGTCTGTCGTCCAACTGACTAAGTATCTCTGAAGCCGATCAAGGTGGCTAGTCGTCCACATAGGTTGACAAGTGTATATTTATCATTGGTCAATATAGGAGAGAAATTTTTACATACAAAAAAATCCCCCAATGCTCTATGCTTGATTATTTATCGAAAGTATAGAATATTTAGTCTAAGAAATTGCTCGACGCACTATTTTGGGTATCTGGTCGGCAGCCGACTTCCCACACTTGTAAAATTTTTCATAGGTGCTATTTGATAATTTCATTTTTGTAAATAATTCAAACCCTTTTGAACCGTTAGTGGATACAATAGTCTTTTGAAGCTTTAGGAGGCGTACAACCGATGGTAGTTCAACAGTTCGTTTAGTTAATCATTTCATTCCCATTTACCGAGGCAACCTATAAATAGGTACCATATTTTCCTCATTTCTTTTCATCTCAAACTTTCTTCACTTAAGAGTTTTTCTTCGTCTTTGAGCTTTCTTTGTATGATCGTTTACTGCCATTATTTTTCTTCAGTTCTTGTGGTCATCTTAGATCCCCTGTAAGCCTTCTTTCCCTCTTTATCTATTTTATCAACTTTTTCTCTTTTTCCATCATGGTTCACATTGTAGACGAGGGTTCATTCGACCAGTTCAGCGAAAAAAGGAAAATTCCATCTTGGGTAAATTTAGAGACAACACAGGGTCCCATAGATGTGTATTCTCTTCCTAAGGGTCACTGGATTCCTACCTTATTCATAGCTGAATGTGGCATCACATTTCCACCAAACCCTCGTTTTCTTCAATTTTGTCAATACTTTTTTGTGGTTCCCGTAAAAGTGGCACCCAACACTTGGAGAGTTGTAAACAGTGTTCATAGATTAAACGCGATTTATGGGACCTATATTGAAATTCATGAGTTGAAGTTTTGCTATAAATGGGGTACAGTTGGAGAGAATACATATTATTTTAAGACTATGCAAGAAAATAGTGCCTTAGTAGTAAATTTACAAAATTCCAACAAGGATTATTGGGATTATGGTATAGTCATTAAGAACTAGCAACATGCTCCTCTTACACAGGGAATGTCATATACTAGCCCAGATGTCCTCAAACAAAGTGTGGCATAGGTTGCAATGATTTTACTTGTTCTTATTTTGTTATATGTTTATGTATTTGACCGACTAACTTTGTTGTTCCTTTTTTATGTAGAGGAAAGGAAGAAGATATGTCCCAAAGAAGGGCAAATTAATATTGAAGAGCTCAAATTTCTGTGGGGACTGAATCTGTTGGTACTGTGTTCAATCGGGGAGGAACTTTTTCCTCATTTAAATCTTTTGAAAATTATGAGAGACCACTTTCTCCTTCACCAGACATGACTATGAGGAATATTCCTAATTTACTAAGTGGACGATTATCTCCCCCCCCCAAGAAAAATACTGATGCTGGTAAGAAGCAAGTTGAGAAAAAGTCCCAAGTCAGTGACAAAATGCCTTTTAGTGTTAAAGAGACTCAAACCACTGAGTCTCAATTCAATAAGCTAAAGAGAGGTTTTCCTGACCCTCAGAGATAGGCCTAAAAACTCAAGTCGACTAGCTAGTGTTAGCTGCGAAGAAGACCTTGACCGACCAACAAGAGTTAGTGGAAAAAATCCAAGCTAACCTTGACATTGGGTCAGCTTCTGTTACTATTAACCCTAGATTGGCCAGGGGTTTGATCAATTCCGGAATCCTTCTTGACGATTGGGTTGCATTAGTCCCCATAACTAGTTCTGGGCAAACTGAGAAGGCTTAACATAACTTGGCACTTGTAAGTATCTTATTTTCCGCTTTTCCTTAATATTGATGGCTTTTTTTAACATCTGGTATTTTGCTCTTTTTGTAGTTTTTGGTTGACTTCAACCAAATGATAAAGAAGGACGACCAAATGAGTTCCTCTTGTGGTGAAGTGGAAGAGACTTTTGAGGGCCTAAAACAATCTCTATTTGCTTCCCGTTAAGCTTTGGAATTAAGGCAAAAATTCTGGGAAGATGAACTGAAGAATTATTGCTGAAGGAAAAATAAGCGCTACTGATGTTAAAGCCCTAGAAGCCGAGAATAAATTGAAGGATGCTAAGGGAAAGTCCAAGGCTGCCAGTTATAAGCTTTCAGAAACCACATCTCGGGCACAAGTCACTGAAGACAAAGTGGTTGAACTTAATGTTGAAGTCACTTCCTTGAAGGCTAAGGGCAAGATGCCTTTGATAAGGGCTGGGAGAAAGCTCTTTTTGCCACCTCCAACCAAATTGAATATGCCAAGAAGTTATTCTTCAAGGAAGGTTGGTCGGAAGCACTAAAGTTGGTCAACACAGGGGAAAACTCTGAGCTTTTCCAAAGGCATGATCTCGGTACTCCTCCTAACATGGATGAGGAGTTTGATGATGAGGAGGGGTCTGGAGAGTCTTCTATGCTTCCCATTAAATCTTCAGTGGTGCCAGATACTAATGCTAACCAACCTGCTACCAGCTAAGATTAGGCCAAGGAAAAGGAGAAGGTTTAACTCCTTTTAGCAGTTCCCTTTTTTTCCTTTGCTCATATGTATTTTCTATTTTTTTTCTTTTTTTTCTTGATGATGTACTCACATCTGTACTTAAAGAGTAATCAATGAAAGAATATATTTCTCGCTCAATTATTGTTGTCTCTGAATGACTTTTATTTCTTACTGATTTGTTATTTTATTTATTATCTATTTCGCTGGACTTGTAGCATAAACTCATATACTTATAACTTTCCAGTTTGATGCTAGGAAGAAGGCCATTATTTCTACTGAGTCCGACTTACTTATGGTGTAAAAATATCTTTGAATCTAACCATGTTCCTTTATTCGAGGAAGATTTATCAGGGTTGGTCTTCCCAGATTTATATGATCAAGTAAAATGATCTTACATCCATCTCCACTGCCTCTTGGACAAAGATATAGCAAACAATGCTGGTTACTACGCGATGATTGAGAGAATTTAGGAGGATCACAAAGTTTCCAAGGCATTGCTCCATTCTGATTACGAAGCTAAATATTCGACATTAAGTGAAAGTTGCAACTTTGACCAGAAATTGAAAGACATTACTTCTGCTCTGCAAAAGAGAGAATTACCTTTTAAATAAGTTTTGGATAGTTCCCAATCAATTTCTGTAATGTTGGAAAAAGAAAATAATGCCCTGAGGAATAAACTTGACAGCCTAAAGAGATTAACCACTACTAGTTCAGGTGAGGGTGTTCCCTTTTTAGAGACTGAAAATTCCAGGTTGTTAGAGGAGATAAAAGCTTTGCTAAAGACAAAATCCAAACCTGGACAAGCCCTCAGGCAAACTATAGTTGTTCGACCAATCATATTGAGGAGGAGAGAACGAGAAGACTCTGACCGGCCAAGCTGCCCCGCTAAAATCCAAAAATATTGTCCTCAAGAAGCTCCGAGATCAAGTTGGTAGGCTGACATTCCACTTCCATAAGTAGCCATGGGAAGTTTGGATGGATGACTATAATGAGGCCTTAACTCACTTGGATGATCATCTTGATCAAAACAATCATAAAAGCTACAAATGGGGGTGGACTAACTTGTTAACACTGCCGAAGTATGATCAAAACAGTGAGTTGTGGCACTGGAATGACCCAGATTTCTTAGATTATGACAAACCTCCATTCAAATTTGACACTAGATGGGTTCCTCCTAATGCCATTCCTCAATGACTACTATGAGATAATTCATCCTCCTCACTTTCTTGATAGGCTGAGCAACAACAATAGGAAGATGCTCAGAGATTTTAACACAATAAATTCACCATATACCGTTAATGATCCTCCTGCTCGGATGGATACGGCACAAGGAACGTGTCCAGTAGAATATATTTATATTTCTCCTTCCATTATAATTTTTTTTTACTGCAGTGAAGTTATTTTTTATTGAGAGTTTCTGTGGTTGATATATAATCTTTTTGTCGACTAGGTAATATATATATTGCTTAGTTAATCGGCTTATACATTAAATAACCTTCTCAAATGTTTAATATTTGTTTCATGTTTGAATCATTTATACGACCTTAGATTCGACTAATGAACTTAGATAAAACTATAAATAACTTTATTGTACTAAGTCGTAGCATTAGTTATCAGTGGTGATCAAGTGTATTAGGAATGTATAATTATTCCTGTGTTTTAATCTGGTCGGGTAAAATATCTAATTAAGAAATTATTGAAATTTCACTTACTTTTTGTTTTTGCCTTGCTGATGGCAAATCATACATGAAGTTTAATTTTTTGAATTTGGAAAAGTTTGATAAATATAAAGAAATTTTCTGAAGTTGGAAAAGTTTGAACAAATATAAAGAACTATTCTGAAGTTGGAAAAGTTTTGCTAAGTATAAAGAACTTTTCTGAAGTTGGAAAAGTTTGAATAAATATATAGACCTTTTCAAAAGTTGGAAAATTAAATATTTATTTTTGGTTAAGGTGTAGCCACCATACTCTGAAAAACAAAATTCAAAAAGGAAGTATAATGGAGAAAAACATGAGATTTAATTAATTGGATGAACTGATTACATTAGAAATAGACTTTTTGAAACCTAAATTACTAATAATACTTGCACAGATCGTCTGCGTTCCATGGGTTCTTGAATTCTTCTCATTCCAAAGTTTCCAAGCAATAAGTTGTTGATCGAATGACCACCGAGATACGGTAGGGACCATGCCAATTAGGCTCCAACTTGCTTCTCTTTTGGATTACTTTTTTAATCATTATATCTCCTTTCTTTAGGTTGGTCTCTTGACCCTTCTGTTATAAAATCGTGCAGTTCTTTGCTGATAAGCAGCCATCTAAATAGCAGCATCTTCTCAGAACTCTTTTATCATGTCTAGATTTAGTTGACTCATGAGGTCACTCTTGGGTGAATCAAAGTTCAACACCCTATGAGTCAGCAAACCTATTTTAACTGGTATCACTTCTTTAGTGCCAAAAGCTAGCATGTAGTGGGTTCACCCGTTGATGTTCTGGGAGTAGTCCCATATGCCCAAAGGACACTATGAAGTTTATTATTCCAATTGCCTTTAGCCTCATTCAACCTTTTCTTCAATTCATCTATTAATGTTTTGTTTTTGATTTATGTCTGTCCTGGGGTGCCCAGGTGTTGAATGAAATTTCTGGATGCTAGATCTAATTCAGTATGCTTCGAATTCTTCATTATCAAATTGACTACCATGGTCGATGGCAAAGGCATAAGGCATGCCATACTTGTAAATGACCTGCTTCCCTATGAATTGGAAAACTCTTTGATAAGGCATATCAATCAGAGGCTCAGATTATACCCATTTGGGGAAGTAATCACTACTACAACTAGATATTCGAACCTTCCCTTAGTGGTCAGCAGTGGCCTAACCAATTCAATTCCCTATATGGCGAAATGCCATGGAAAAGTGATAGGTGTTAGGTTTTCTCCTGGTCTTCTATAGATGATGACAAATTTTTGGCACTTATCACACTTCTTGGTGAAGGCAACACAGTTTGCTTTCATTGTCGACCAGTAGTAACCTTGCATTGCAATTCGTTGTCTTGAATACCTCCCAGCTGTGTGAGATCCACATGAATCTCTATGCACCTCTTTGATTAGAATATTTACTTCGTTTGGATGAACACAACGCAATAGGGAAATAGTGTATCCTCGCCTATATAGAACACCTTTTTCTAGCACGTAACTGGCTGCTTTATACCTCATTTTTTTTACCTCTTTTCGGTCGGATGGCAATATTTCTCTTTCAATGTACTCTCTGATTGGATCCATCCAGAAGGGACCTAATTCCACGGATATTTTGCTGACGTCCATTTCATCAATTCTTCTATGGGTAGGAATTTCCACGGGGATTATTTGCCTGAGTTCCATTGGAGTTGCTGAGGCAAGCCGAGCAAGAGTGTCTTCTCGGGCTTTTTTATTTTAGGAATTCTCCCCATCTAGACTAAAGCAAACAAAGAAATAACTTCCATAGATTTTTGATGATATCTCATCATCGTTTCCCCTTTAACGCCATAAATCGATGCATTTGATTGACGATCAACTGAGAATCACTATATACTACTACTTGGTTGGCGCACAGTGATGAAGTCAGTTCCAATCCTATGATCAATGCCTCGTATTTAGACTAATTATTAGAAGGCTTGAATTTGAATCTCAAAGCGTATTCCACGTATAAGTTATCTGGAGTGTTGATGATAAGGCCTACTCAACTTTCAGTAATACATGAAGATCTATCTACAAACAACTGTCAGATTGGACTATCATCGGAGAATTCTTCATTTTCCACCACTTCATATTTGAACATCCTCTTACTTTGTTAAATTCTTTCTTGAGCAACCGATGAGTCTGGTTGATTGATCACAATCTTAGTTTGGTTTTGAACTAAGCTCTCTTTCGAAGAAGTCTGCTCGACAGGAAAACTTGGATTGTGTTGCTCTTCTACATATGTGAATTTGGCAATGAAGTCTACCACTGCTTGGCCTTTTATTACAACTTTGGGTTCATAAAAAATTTCATACTCTCTCAATTCAATTGCCCAAGACATTAACCTTTCAGACTTCTCTGGTTTATGTAATGCTAGTCGCATAGGCAAATCCGTGTAGACGACAATGGTGTGGGCTTGAAAGTATGGCCTCATCCTCCTAGAAGCTTCCATGAGAGCTAGGGTAACTTTTTCAGGCGTGGTTATCTGATGTAACCTCCTGATAATGCTTTGATAGTATAACATATTAGCCTTTAAACTCCTTCATCTAATCGGATCAACGCTAAACTAACAGTTGACTCTGAAATAGCCAATTATAGATATAGTTTTTCTCCTAAAATTGGTTTGGAGATGAGTGGGGGAGAACCCAAGTACTTCTTTAACTCCAGGAAAGCCTTCTCTCATTCGTTATTCCACTCAAAGATCTTTCTAATCACTTTAAATAATGGAAGACATTTATCAGTTACTTGGGAGACAAAACAGTTTAATGCAACTACTCTTCCTGTCAGCTTTAAACCTTTTTTTTGTTGGTCAGGGACTGCATTTCCAGTAAGGTTTTAATTTTATTAGGGTTTACTTCTATTCCTTTTTTATTGATGATGTACCCGAGGAACATTTTTTCCTATACTCCAAAAATACATTTGGTTGGGGTGAGTTTCATCCAATGTTTCTCTAGTTGATCAAAGGCTTGAGCCAAGTCTGTAATGTGGCCGGAAACAAATTTGCTCTTAGTGAGCATATCGTTTACATACACTTCCATGTTTTTGCCAATCTGGTCTTCAAAAATCTTATTCACTAACCTCTGATAGGTTTTTCCAGTGTTCTTTAACCCCAAAGGCATGACATTATAATAGTAAGTTCCTAGGCTTGTAATAAATAAAGTACTTTTCTTGTCTTCAGGTTTCATATTAATCTGATTATAACCGCAATAAGTATCCATGAAACTGAGTAACTCATGACCGACTGTGACATCGACCAATTAATCAATCCTTAGGAAAGGGAAATTATCTTTTGGACATGCCTTATTAAGGTCTGTGAAATCTACACACATACGCCACTTGTCATTTTTCTTCTTAACCATTACCATATTAGCCAACTAGCTAGGGTACTTGACATCTTTAATGAACCGTGCTCGCTACATTTTTTATAATTCCTCTTGGATTGCCATATTCTTCTCAGGACTAAAAACTTTTCATTTTTCCTTGATTGACTTAGAATCTGGATATATATTAAGCCCATGGCAAATAAAGTTTAGATCAATCCCTGGAATATCTTCATGTCTCCAAGAAAACACATTTTCCTTTCTCTAAGGAAGGTAATGAATTCCTTTTTGAAAGAGGGAGATACTCTTGAACCAATCTGGGTATTTTTTTTGGTGTCTTATCGTCCAACACAATAACTTTTATTTCTTCTGTAATGCCCCTTTACCAACTTCTCCTCTTTCTGAGGATCCAGAGTGTCGATGTGTAAGGTGGTTGTGACTTTCATTTGGATTTCATATTGGTCGGCCGAAGTATAATAACATTCCCCTGCTTCTTTATGTTTACCATTTACTGTGCCGACTCCATAATTTTTAAGAAATTTCATTCATTGATGCACCGTAGATGACACAGTATCTAACTGCTTTATTACCACTATTCCTAGGATGATATTATAGGCTGATGTAGGGGTGTTCGCGATCCGATCCGGTTCGGTTTTGAGTTTTTTTTTTATCGGACCGACTTCGTCGGTCCTCTTAGAAAATGGACCAAGATCGGACCGATAATGTTGGTTAACCGACCCTATTCGGTTCAATTTTTTACAGGGTCGGCCCAGCTCGGTTTGTCAGTTCTAACATTAATAAATTATGTCCCAAAATTTATGGCAATAACCAAAATTATCAAAATTTATAGCAGGGTGCCAAACAAACAGTTATTCATGTTTACACTCATATTATTATGTCCCAAAGAGTTATCAAAACAAACAGTTCCAAACAAATAATTATAGCAACAAGATATTGTTTATAAAACAACCAATATAGCGTAACCAAGTTGTTTATAACAACAAGTAATATAACGTAACAAACATTTCCGAACAAACACGCATATCAGTGTTGATTTGTTTATAGTAGCAACAATCAGTGTTGATTTACTTATAACAACAACAATCCGTGGGCATACCTGATTCGTGAGGTAGTGATAACGATAACAAGAGGAGGGGGCGGTGATTGGGGGGTTGTCACGGCTGTAAAAGGGAAACCCGATCTCAGAAATAAAAAGGGGAACCCGATGATACCTGACCTGACGACCTGAGAGAAGAGTCAGCAGCGGCGGATGGGGTAGGTATGGATGGGGCAGCAGCGCTGCCTTGGAGAGATGATGGGCCAGCAGTGACGTGAGTGTTTAGTGAGAGAGGGAGAGTTTTTTACTTGTTTTGTTCAGTGAGAAAGAAGATAAAACGACTGAGAGAATGAGTCTATGAGATGAAATGAAAGGGTAGGGTTTAGTTTAGAGACTTTAGGCAGTACACACAAAACACTAAATAAAATATAATATATATATATATATATATATATATATATATATATATATATATATATATATATATATATATATATATTTAATTATTATCGGTCCAGGTCGGTCCATACCGACCATATCAACTAAAAAACCGAGGACCGGACCGACTCAGTCATTTAAAAAAAACAAGAATGAACCGATTGACAAAAAAATCGATAAAAATAAGGCGGTTCGGCTTGGTTCGGTCCGTCGGTTCGGTCAATTTTTTTAACACCTCTAGGTTGATGGGATATTTTTATCTAACACAAAGAAATATATTCTTTCTCTCGTACTCTCCGACCAGGTTTCGACCAAAACTTCCATCTTGATCGTTCCTAATTGGTATACTTTCTCTCCTGCAAATCCAATGAGAGGTATATGATATGGTTCTATCTCACTGTCCTTTAACCTTAAGCTTTGGAAAAAGTTGTAGATCATTACATCAGCCGAACTCCCATTATCAACAGTATCCGTGAAACTCTTCCATGATGAACCCTGCAAGTGATAACTAACAGATCATCGTGAGGATAAATTACCCCACTCAGGTTGTCTTTGGAGAATCCAATCACTAGCCTGTATTTATTAACTTTCCTTAGCCTATTATCACTGGATTCGGCCATATCAATCTGTCTGACAGTTGGGTAGGCTTTGGCTTCATTTAAGTAAGCTTTCCTTTGTGCAATCGCGTATCCTTCTCTAGCATCTCCTCCTGTGATGAAGTGCCATCCAAAGGATATCAAACCAACTTCCACCTCTGATTTCTCAGGCTTCTTTAGCAAGTCTGGATCTTCTTTAAAATTATTGTTTCTTGCTCTTTTATTATCTTTCCTTACTCGGGCTGAAGATTCAGACCTTCTCCGATCATCTCAATTGCCATTCCGATCAAAAAACTTACTTAGTTTTCCCTACCGAATAAAATTTTCAATCTCATTATTCAATGCAATGCAACTGTTGGTGTTGTGCTCATGGTCCTTATAAAAGTCAAAATAGCCAATTCAACTCTCAGTTCCTTTTAATTTCATCCAGGATATGGTGAACACCCTTGTTGAGCGGGGTATATTCATCATACTTATTGATCTGATCCAACTTTTTGATCCTTCTTGAATGAATTAGAATTATTTTTCTGACCTTTACCCTTGGTCTCAGAAGCTTCCTTAGCTACCATAGCCTCCTCAACATTCATTATCTTTATAGTATTAGCCATTAATTTGGTCATAGCTTTGGGTGGATTCTTCCCCAAAGCATAATAGAGTTCTTTAGCGAGCAACGCACTCATAAGTGCTTCAATGTCTGTCTTCTCCTCATAGTCCACCACCTCTAGTTATTCATTGTTAAAACGTGTAATATATTCTCTAGTGCTTTCTCCTAACTTTTGTCATATGGCCAAGACATGAGTGACACTTTTGATTGACTTAGCCCCAAAGCAAAAGTTTACCATGAATAATTCAACCAAATAATGAAAATTAGAGATTTTATCTTTTGGAAGATTATTATATCAGATTTAGGTTGGCCCTGTGATAGAACTTGAGAAAGCTCTACACCTCATCTCATCAGGTACGGAGTATATGTCGATAGTAGCTTGATATTGCTCTGTGTGCGGGACTGAATCAGTTTTCCCATCATACTTGGGAGTAACTACTGGTGGCTTGAACTTGGATGGTGTAAGGTAGTTCACAATAGCCTGAATAAAAGGTGAGGCTTTAATACAACTTCTTTGCAATGGATTCTTGGTTTTAGCCATTTCATCTAGCCGATCTTCTAACCGTTGCATGGATCCCTTCCAATACTGTTCTTCTAGCTTGGATTTGGATAAGTTAGATATAACGGATTTACTGTACCTATGTGATGAAATCTCTTCTTGAGAGGTCTGCTAGACATGCACAGATCCCCTCATACTAGCTCTTGATCTCATAGAACCTTCTCTATGCTCACGATGACACTCATGCTCTTGGTGATGATCTCTAGTTACTCGAGGACCTAGATGATTAAAAGCAGACTCCTTACTTAGCCTCTCTAATACATTTAGCCTTTCTTTAGAAAAATATATACTGTCATAGGAATCCATTGATCGGAATGAAGATGTTGTGCCAGGACGGTATGACTGTTCATGAGAAGAGTGAGAATGGTAACTCCTTTCATTTCTGGCTGGTGGAGGTGGCACATCTCTCCTGAAATTAGAGGACTTTTCTTGCATTGAACGGTTCAACTGTCTGACTGACTCTTGAATAACCTCTTGTCCCTTTGCTAAATTGAATAGGAACCTTTGAAGTTTTATCTCACCAGGGGGAGCGGATATTTCTTGATTATTGTCTACAGCCACTAGGCTGCTTCAAGGGGCAATATTCACTGTTTAAACTAAATAATGAAGTATATGAGGTAGAGAATACTGAATAACAGTTGTTCCCATAGACGACGCCAATATGTTGATGTCTAAAAATTGATTTAATCCATTTTTATATCCACAGATAAAATAGAGTAAGGTAATCCAATCACATGCACACAAGAGAAGAGATTTTTAAAGTTGTTGTCAATTTATAAAAGATCGCAAGTTCACGGGCTATTATAGAATAACGAGTGTAAATACGGGTCGAACCCACAGAGATTTGTCAATTTTCGATTCAAATTAATTGTGACTGTCTAACTAGACTAAATGGTATAGAGAATGATTATGAACTACACTAAATAAAAGCAACTACGATAAATGAGGGTAACACAAGATATTTGTAAACAATTTTGAAATAATTAGGATTCGGGATCCATTTATCACGTAACTAATATTGCGCACTAATTTAATGTTGTCATTCCCTTTTTATAACTCAAATTAAATCGACTCTCACCGCGTTTAATTCGAAAAATATGACGGTTATGATCAAAATATTTTTAACGTCTCTAATAGACAGTTAAAATCCCTATTCCCTTAGAAAATACAAGTTTTGAAATTCGCAAATGTATTTAAGCATGGACTATCAAAATAATCAAAGTGCAAGCATAATCCATCAAAAAATACTATTTTTAAATCTCAAAACTTATTTGACAAAACAATCTTGAAGGTTCTAAGACACACTCTCGTGTCGCTTTAAAATGAATACCGAATTTTTAGCAACAATTAAAACAAGTAGGGAATAAGCAACGATAAAATTGACGTGACAATATTAGCTAACTATGATAAATTTCACCCTACTCCTAATATAAGAATCAAGCTATAAACCAAACTTACAAATAGTTCTCTCACAACAATCTTCAATCCTCTAAAAAAATTGATAAAAACTTTCCCCTCAAATTAATTACAATCACTCAAAGTTGCTCCCCGAAATCCTCCCCAAAATTCCTCTCTAATTGTCTATGAAATTATGAGCCCAAGGGTCCTTTTTATAGGACACGTGGTGAGGTATTTGAGTTATGGTGGGACTCTTTCTGATTGGCCGAATGGTGTTGGTAGCTATCTCTCCACCTCTTTACTCTTTGGATCGTGATAAAGGACGAAATTTCCCCCCACTCGAAAATTCTTATCATTTCTTGCTGAACACGAATGCCAAGTTTTGTCCAAATCGGAGAATAAAAATTTGTCCAAATCGGAGAATAAAAATTTCTGACTTTTTTACGATTTCACAAGTGTAAAACAGCTTTTTTCGAATGACCGTAAAAATTAGTTTTTTCGCGCCTTTTTTGAATTGATCATCAATTTGCATCAAATTCCATCATTATCTGCAAAAATTTTACTAGGCAACTTTTTTCACAAATTAGCACAAGAATATTATAAAATTATCGAAGTGCCCATTTTTTTACTTAAAATTGTCATTTTCAATATGAATTCAATTATTTTTGCTTTTTTTCCTCTTTTTGATAAAATAGTCCTAAGAACTTATTAAATACACTAAGATGGGACTAACAAAGTATAAATTTAGGTATAAAATATACAAATAATGCACTCATCAGTGGTTCAGCTGTAAAATAGACTACGCCCACTGTTAGTATTATTTCAAAGGGTTTACAATAGCTCAATATGGTGTGCATATAAGTGATTTGAGTTTTCCCTCCAGGCGAGGGAGTAGCTCATATATTATAGTGGTGTAAAACCCTAGATGGAATGCCTTTATATTTTCAGGCATTTACATCTGTATACAATAAATGAAACTCCTAGAATTCAGTGTTGGCCGACATCCCATCCGAGTATCTTTTGGTATTCATGATGGTTGGTATTCTGGAGTTGGTTGACCGTCCAGTCGACTAAGTATCTCTGAAGACGATCAAGGTAGCTAGTTGGCCACATAGGATGACATGTGTGAATTTTTCATTGGTCTATGTAGGAGAGTAATTTTTACATACAATAAAAACATAGAAAACATATGTGTGTTTAGCAATTCGTATAACCCTAGTAAGCATAAAAGCGCTTTTTAAATTGGTATCAAAGCGGGTTACACTAGTTTACTGTGTTTGATTCTTGTTTAGTGCACGTTTAGTGTTATTTAGATGGAGTTCAAATTAGGACTGTGCATTAAAACCGTAAACCCGAAGAACCGAACCAAACCGACCTCTATGGTTCGGGTTGGTTCGGGTTTTTTTAATTTTGGGTTGGTTCTGGTTCCAAAAAAAAAACCCGATATACTCGGTTGGGTTCTCGGGTTCATATATAAACCAAACCGAACCGAACCGAAAACCGAACCATATACCCGAACCAGAAAACCGAACCGAAAACCCGTGTTTCGAACCGAAAAAAGACCCGGACATTTTAGTCCTTCAACTTTATATTTTAGGCCTAGGGTTTAAGTCATTTAACACTCCTCCAAGACCTAGCCATCACTCTCTATTGCTGTCTCTTGCTGTCTCTCTCTCACTCTCTATTGCTGTCTCTCTCTCACTCTCTATTGCTGTCAACAGCTCGTCTCTCTCTCCCTCGGTTTCGCTCGTCTTCAACGAGCTCAACAGCTCAACAGCTCAAGCTCAACAGCTCGTCTTCAACGAGGTCGTCTTCAACGAAATCAGTGAGTTTTCATTTGCTCTTTAAATGCTCTACATACTTGTTCTCGATTCCATGAAATCAACGAAATCAGTAGAAATCACTTGATTTCGTCTTCAAACTTAATGAAACCTGAATGAAAGCTGAAATTTTCTTGATTAGACTGTAAATATGAAACCTGTAATTCTTGGCCCTCAGACATTAGTAGGTTCTTTACAACATTAAGATCCACAATCTTCATATTTAGAAGGTCAATGTGTTTAGCTGAGTGTAGATCCACAAACATTAAGATCCATCAATCTTATACAAATTATTGAGAGTACAACTACTAAGGTTATTAAACTATTAAATATTTTTTTGGGTATACTAAACTGATTTTATAATGTTTATACTAAACTGATTTTTTTGGGTATAATGATAAAATGATGTTGCAATGTTTAATAGTTTAATAGATAAAATGATGTTATAATGTTATAATGTTAAAATGATTTTATTTATCTTTCATTATAATGTTATAATGTTATAATGGGTTTACTAAACTGATTTTTTTGGGTATAATGATAAAATGATGTTGCAATGTTTAATAGTTTAATAGATAAAATGATGTTATAATGTTATAATGTTATAACTTGAACATGCATATACAGATGTTATAATGTTATAATGTTATAATGGGTATACTAAACTGATTTTTTTGGGTATAATGATAAAATGATGTTGCAATTTTTAATAGTTTAATAGATAAAATGATGTTATAATGTTATAATGTTAAAATGATTTTATTTATCTTTCATTATCACTTGTGCTCCTGGCTATTAGGTTTAGTTATAATGATGTTATAATGTTATAATGTTAACTTATTTATTGTTTTATTTGTAGATGTCAAGTACTGCGGACACTACTTTTCGTCACCCAGCTTCTGTTTCTCAGCCAACGACAAATACCACCACACAAGCATCACAAGTAGCAGCCAGGGATTCGACCGAGGTAGCTAAAAAGAAGTTCAAATCTGATGTGTGGGATCATTTCACTAAAATAGAAAAGGAAGATGGGAGTAAAGCCGATCAATGTAAGTGTAACTATTGTTCATCTGTATATGCATGTTCAAGTTCTTATGGAACTAGTACCTTAAGGAAGCACCTTGGGAGATGTAGAGCTTATCCACTTAATAAAGATACAAAGCAAACAAATTTAGTTTTTCAAAAGGATGACGAAGAGGAGAGTAAACTAGTACCTTGGAAATTTGATCAGGGGGATTGTAGAGAGGCACTTGCCAAAATGATTATGATTGATGAACTATCATTTAGGTTTGTTGAACGTGAAGGCTTTAGGTTGTTTATGAGTGTTTGTCAACCTAGATTTCAGCATGTGTCCCGCACTACAATTGCTAGAGACGTTGTCAAGTTGTATGCTAGGTTGGAAACAGATTTAAAAATTGGTTTGCGAAATCAGACTCAAAGAATTTGTCTAACCACTGACGCATGGACCTCAATTCAAAATATGAGTTACATGTGTCTTACCGCTCATTTTATTGATAGTACTTGGAAATTACAAAAAAGAATACTCAATTTTTCTGTCCTTGCTAGTCATAAGGGTGTTGCTATAGGCCAAGCCGTTGAAGCATGTTTGGTTGAATGGGGTGTAGAAAAAGTATTTACAATGACAGTTGATAATGCCTCCTCTAACGACACTGCTATTGCCCACTTGAAGAAAAAACTTTCCAAAAAAAATGCATTTGTCTTAGATGGTGAATTTTTTCATATGCGATGTTGCGCCCATATATTGAACTTGATTGTGAGGAATGGGGTGAAAGAGATAGAGACGTCCATTATTAGAATTCGTGGTGTTGTGAGATACATTAGGAGTTCTCCACAAAGAGCACAACAATTCGGAATTTGTTGTGACCAAGAACAAATTGTGTCCAAATCCTCTTTGTGTCTTGATGTCCCCACAAGATGGAATTACACATTTCTCATGTTAGAAACCGCACTCAAGTTTCAAAAGGCATTTGAAAGGTTGGATGAACTTGAAACAAACTTTGCCTCCGATCTTAAGGAAGGGGTACCTAGTGAGGAGGATTGGGATAATGCTTGAGTATTAACAAAATTTTTGAAAGTTTTTTATGACGTGACCAAACGTTTATCCGGGTCTTTGTATGTCACGTCAAATGATTATTTTCATCAAGTGTGTGCAATTGAACAATTATTGAGTGATTGTGCTAAACATAGTGATATTCGGTTGAGTATCATGGCTAAAAAAATGAAGGAAAAATTTGATAAATATTGGGGAAACATTGAGAAAGTTAATATGATGTTGTTGGTTGCGGTTGTGTTGGATCCACGATACAAGTTGAAGTATGTGGAGTTTTGTTATGGTAGAATTTATCATTTGGAAAAAGTGAATGAGTTATCAACGAGAATACAAGAAGTTATGCATCGTATGTACATTCATTATCAAATGTTTGTCGGTACGAGTTATCGTTCAAAGAACACTCAATCTTCAAATGATATTGAAGTTGATTCCTTGGAAGGTGAAAATGGTGAGCAAGTTAAGTCTCTTCAATCGCAGTTTTTGAAACATTTGGAAGAACGAGAAAGTGTAGATTCAAAGTCCGAAGTTGATATGTATTTTGATGAAGGGGTAGCAAAGGATGGACCAAATTTCGATATCTTAGCATGGTGGAAATTGAATGGTTGTAGGTATCCAACACTTGCTCTAGTGGCACGTGATGTTTTAGCTATACCGGTTTCTACCGTTGCTTCAGAGTCGGCCTTTAGCACGGGGGGGCGCTTCCTTGACCAATTTCGTAGTTCCCTATCCCCTAAGGTAACAGAGTGCTTGATTTGTGGACAAGATTGGCTTCGCGCATCACCATTACCACTAGAAGTTGAGATGCGATTAGATGAAATGTCGGATCTAGAATCAAGTAACTTTTATTATGCAATTTTTTTTTGTTTTATTAATATGTAACTGAATTATTAATATGTAAAAATATGTTATTTGCAGTCATCACGGAAGATCCCGAACTTGCAGCGGTTTTCTCTACTACACTCGTGTTGACTTGAGGTAAAATTTCAATTGGTATATGTTATTTGCTATAATTCCCGAAAACTGTTATATATGTCAACATATATAACTGTTATATATGTCAACAAAATGCAAACATCAAAATAAAAGGCTTACTCATAACCAACCCATCAAACCCACTAGGGACCATCTTAGACAAACACACACTAAGAAGCCTAGTAAGCTTCATCAGTAACAAAAACATCCATTTAGTATGTGATGAGATATATGCTGCCACAGTCTCAATGCTATCGGATGAGATTTTTATTGAAAAATTTATTAAAGAAAGCAGAGAGAGGTTAAATACTAGGCATTGTGAGTTTACTAGGAAGCTTGAGCAGGTGGGAATTGGGAGTTTAAAGAGCAATGCAGGCCTATCAGGTGGGAAATAAGATATATAACATCTGTTATATATGTTTAACATATATAACATTTGTTATATATGTTGACATATATAACAAATGTTATATATGTTAAACATATATAACAAATGTTATATATGTTAACATATATAACATCTGTTATATATGTTAAACATATAGACCAGATGTTATATATGTTAAACATATATAACATTTGTTATATATGTTAAACATATATAACAGATGTTATATATGTTTAACATATATAACAGCTGTTATATATGTTTAACATATATAACAGTTATATATGTTAACATATATAACAGATGTTATATATGTTAAACATATATAACATTTGTTATATATGTTAACATATATAACCTGTTATATATGTTAACATATATAACATATATGTTAACATATTCAGTAAAAGCCCTGTCCGAAATTTTTGAAACTGAAATTTGAGGAGTCTCCAAAATCGATGTCTAGAGTTATTATAACAAATAATTATATATATAACATATATAAAAGACTGTTATAACTTATAACTTAACATATAATCAGTTAGTTAACATATAATTATATACAAAATACATATATAACATATAATTGTTTTTTGCAGAAACGCTTCACCGAGTTGAACAAAGGAAGATGACTTCAATTGGAAATTTGGAAGGAAAAATCTCTATTTGCGTGGATGAAATTTATTATGAATTTTGAATTTATTATGTATTTCAGATCAGCTCTTTTTGAGGGGATGATAATATGTATTTCGGATGATGCTTTAATATGTATTTGAATTTAATATGTATTTCGGATGATGCTTTAATCATTACCTTGTTGAAATATTCTAGTTAATTTCATGTATTTTATTCTTGAATGTTGGGATATTCAAGTTAATTTCATTAACTTTATTTATTTTATTTAATTCCACACTTGAATGGTAATTTCATGGTTAAAACTTTAATTTAATAACAAATTAACAGGAACCGTGAACCGACCCAAACCAAACCGAGAACCATTGGTTCGGTTTGGTTCGGTTCTACACAAATATTCGGTTCGGTTCTGGTTCCAAAACCAGAGAACCGAACCATTTCGGTTCTGGTTCTGGTTCCATAATGGAACCGAACCAACCCGAACCATACACACCCCTAGTTCAAATGTGAGGAGAGTTCCATTACCCGACCTCCATTGTTTGATTGTTCAAACCTATTAGAATGCGCGGATGAAATTTTTCTTAAAATTGATATATGAGAATGTTTGGAACTCGATTGAGTAAGGGTGGAATTTTTCCATCAACCGTGGCGCTCCAAAAGCATACTATTCTGGGACAATAGATGCAAATAATGCCTCAACATTTAATTCCAAGGGAGTGTGCTATTTTTTGTGCGATCTCAAGTGAAGAATTTAAAAGAGTTATGAATTGTGAGAGCACAAAGGATTCTTGGGATATTTTAAAATCCACATACCAAGGTATTGATACTTTTAGGGTTTCCAAGTTGTAAAATCCGACATCTAAGTTTAAAATAATTAAAATGTTGGATAATGACTCTTTTGATGAGTTTTATGCAAGTTGTAGGATATTTTTAATTTCTCCTTTAACTTAGGTGAGTCTGTCCTCGATCCTAGAGCGGTGCAAAAAATCTTAAGATCGTTGCCTAAAAGATTTAATGCTAAGGTCACGGTCCTAGATTCCTTGGGTGGTTTCGACTCTATGAGAGACTAAGAACTTATAGGTTACCTTCAAACCTATGAGATGAACGCGTGTCCTTCGAAGGAAAAGGATGTTAAGAAAGATAAAGGTAATGCTTCAAAATCCCAGAAGGACGATGTGTCAAATTCAGATAGTGGCGGTTATTTAGATTTTGAAGAGATTATTAGGTTTGCTAGGAAGTTCAAAAAGTTTCTAAGCTTAGAGGAGATAGGAGTTTTGATAAGAAACCTAAAAAGCTTGCGAATGATTGTTATAGGAAAAAAAGGGATGGTCTCAAGAAATTAGATGACCGAGACAAGTGTTTTGAAAGCCAAGGTTTTGGGCATTATTCGCATGAGTGTCCCACTAAACTAAGGAATGAAGGCAAGTATCTAAAGGCATAAATTATTACATTAAGTGATAGTGAGTCAGAAAAGGAATGTGATTCCTCCATTGAGCATAACTATATTGCTATAACGACCAGTCATGTGGGCTTGGTTAAAAAAATTTCAAACGTCAAAGATAATCATTTTCATGATGGTTTCGCGGATCATTCCTTTGATTCCCAAATGAGTGGTAAGTATGAAGAAGAGGAGGAGGAAGAAGAAGAAGAATAAAAAGAGGTGGAGGAGGAAGAGGAAAGTGAGCTTCAATTTCAGTCAACTATACATCGAGTTATTTAAGTTAAAAAAGGATAACTTGAAGTTAGAAGCTAAGTTTGAAGAACGTGATGTAGGTAATGATGATGCTAAATTGATTGAGGATTTGAGGGCACGTGAAAATATTTTTAGGGAGAAGCTCGAGTATATTGAAGAAGAGAGAGATAACCTTCAGGAATCGGTGGTAAATATAAAGAATCAGTCACCAATGTTTGAAGAGTCCAAAATTTTTCTTGAGTCTAGGATTTTGGAGTTAGGGAAGAATTTGAGAGACTTAAGTTGTGTTAAATTTTATTTGGAATTTAGGTCGGAGAAGCTGGACAAGATTTTAGGCATTGTCCAAATCAAAAATGATAATTTTGGAACTGACTTCAATGTTCTTGCTACTTTCGCTGCTAAAGTTACAATTAATATTTTGAGAGAATTAACCATAGCCATGGACGTTAAAAAAGATCAATCCAAATGTAAGATTCCTCGTCATGTCTACACTTTCACCAATTGTAGTAGGAAAGGTCACCTTAGGCGTTTTTGTAATAATCTAGAAAAAGGTTATGGAAAGTCTAATTCTAGTGTCACCATCCCCAAGCCCAAGCTCATGACGTTACACCTGTGGGTTAGGAAATCTTATTTGGAGGCATTTAATGTTATACTTGTTGACTTTTGCATGCATTTACACGATTATTTTCATGTTATATCTAATGATTGATTATGCTTGCCTTTTTTTTATAGACTAGCTTTTGTGCTTCGTTTTATATGCTATTTCTAGTTGTATGATGTTTGTATATTTTGTATTTTGATGTTTCTTTTGTTGGAACTTATTGAGAAAAATACAAAATAATTTTGTTTATATTTTGAGTAATTCTGAAAAATGTTTAAAAACTACAAAAAAATATGATTTCTTTGTATAATTTAGTTTTACACATTTTGTTTAGCCTATCAGTGTGATTAAATTCCATTTGTTTCATGTTTTCATGTGGTTAGGACATTTGATTATGGTATACAATGATTTGGATTATTTTTCATCATGCTTGCATGAACTTGTTTAAACTTGATTTGCTTATTAGATTCACTTTGTATATTCCTCCGCACACATGCTCATGAGCTCTTTTCAATTTTAACTAGATATATTGTATGAGTTAAGTGAGGTGTTCTCCTATCAATCTTGTCATATACATATCCATTCAATTCGAGAATTTTTGCATGTAAGAACCATTGCCCCGAGTTCTTTTATATTATAAAATTTTGAGTGAGTAATGGAAAAGTACTACAAAGGGAGTAAATCTCCTTTGCATGAAAGACCACCATTGGCAAGAGCCTAAAAGAATTGAGAGGAAAAAGAAAAGAAAAATTGCCAAAGCCATGTTTAGCATTGATCTCAAAAGTGTGATGTCTTCAAAAGAAAAGAGAGAGATAGTGAATATGAAAATCTTTATTTTGAGGGTGTTATAAGTTGAAGATCAACAGTTTTGCACAATGAGTCCTAGTTATTTTTTAAATGTATAAATTTAAGAATCATCAATATATTCTAGGTTAGTGTGCACTATGTTTGTCTATTTTGAGTTCACGTTATTTATCGCTTGAAGCTAAATTGAAGTTTGATAAAATAATTCCATAAAATAGAATTACTTGGACCATTTCGAGTGGTTATGACATATTTGTTTTATATTCTAGTTCACTCCCCTTCACTTCATACCACATCTGATTTAGAAACATCTATGTTATACGAGTGTGGAAAGCTTATTTGTTTTGTGTCTTTTGTGGTGTTTATACTTCTATATGCTTATGAGTTATTGTTATGTGTGCTTATATATATATATATATATATATATATATATATATATATATATATATATATATATATATATATATATATATGGTATGGCGTGTATGTTTGTTTTGAGTCTGCGTTCCATTTAATTTATGTTTGCCCTATGCTTCATATATGTATCGAATTAGCATGTTATAATGATCATATTCGTATGTTTTGTTCATTGTTTACATCGGTATCGTTCGTTTCATAGTTTTGATTATTTGTGCTTGTGTTGATGAGTTAGTATGTCATTGTCGTTTCACATCACATCATCGCATATTATTGCTTATATTCCTTTACATTAACATGTGTTACATTTAGGGGGAGAAGTTGTTTATGTTGTGAATATTATCCTTTATTTATTCCCGTACAAAACAGGCGAGAGATCAAACCTAAGGGGCATGAATAATTTAAGGGGTAAATTTTTAATAAATGGGAGAGTTTTTGTTTTCACATGAGATTTATATCTTGTTATGTTCTCTTTCGCATTTTAAAGGTGTGTTGAGTGTGCGTGTTTAGCAATGATGCAACAAAGTTTTACATGAGCAAAGATATTAAATTTTGTGTCAGTCAAGTTTTTATACTTTTTACCTTTAAGGGTTGGGATTGAGTCTTAGTACGCTTGATGGCCCAGTAGGTTTTATTTTGAGTTTTTGTCTGGTAATAGTCAAATGGGAGGATTAGTAAGGAAAATTTTCCCATCGAGTCAATTATATGTACATTAGCTTTATTCCATTTGGACAAAACTTGTTTGAGTTATAGGTTATGATTTGAGTTATATGTCCTTCAAGCCTACGATATGTGATTGAAGATCATAGCGGCCTAATTAAGAGATATCAAGTATATGCCGAGTTTCGTATGCAACATCTAAGGGATCTCAATGAGGTATGAGTACATATAATGTTTGATCCATGGATACATTTGGGGTTTTAGTTTTAAAATGTTTCGAGGCATTTTTAGTAAAAGGATTTTAAAATAAAAATATTTTCAATTTTTAAGTCGTTCAAATGAACTGGTATATCTCATTCAAACGAGTATGTACATGTCATTCGAATGAGGTTTTGGTTTCGTGCAAATAAGGATACTATGTTTTCTCGAATGAACTTTGAACGAGCATTTAGAGATTTGTTTTTATTTGATACAGAGTTTTCATTCGATGGTCGTTTGATCCTCGTTCAAATGAGTTTCATATTGTCATTCGAACAAGTTTTGGTTCGATCGAACGAAATGTGTTAACTCGTTTGAACGACCCAAATGATTTTGTTTGAATGACCCTCGTGTTTCGTTCGAACGAGTTTTCTTAATTTTGTGTCACCTTATTTGTCCTATTATCTATAAATACTAGGACTAGCAAAGTGTTTTTAAGAGAGAGGTTTGCAAATCGATTTTTAGAGTCAAATATAGAGCCTCTTAAACCCTATTTTAGACCCAAAGTTTAACTTCCATATTTCAACATCCTATGTGTATTTGAGATCTCTTGTGTGTTGAACCAAGGTTGTTTGCTCATCATATTGATTGTGTTTCGAAGTGGTGCAAATCGTGTTCACATTGTGTGATGGCTGGACCGGTCAAGGGGAAAGTAAGATCAGTGGGATACCGAGAAGTGGGAAAGCACTTGCATTATATTGGTTATTGGAAGGCATCCAATAATGGTTGTGAAGAAGGTAACAAGGAATAAAGAAACATGTAACGGCTTGAAGGCGTTGAGTCATTGAGTAAGTCTGAGTTATTCTTGTATATAGACCTATATCGTAGTGGAGTCATGTGCCTGGGTCATCCGGGATTTTGTTTCGTTGTGATTTTTTCCCGTACATCATCGTATTGAGGCTTGCCATTAGTTTATTCTTGCTTATATTACCTAGATGCATCCTTAGTTCAAAATAAAATTTGATTAATTGTTTGCACAACACTTTGATTTAAAATTGGTGTAAAGATTTGAAATCGATTTAATTAATTTTCAAAAATTAAAAATTGGTGTGTGTTTGGCTATCCGTGTAACCCTAGTAGCACAAGAACTCTTTTCATTATTATATAAAAAAAATTAAAACAAAACCATTATTAAATAAAAATATACTCACATGTATTAAAATCATAATATTTATAATAAGCATATCAAACAAAAGTTTTGGTACACATCGTTGATGTGTAAGAGAAAAATAATAACTAATATAGACTACGGTGTGTTGAACATGTTACTCTAACCCAATTTACATCGTCTTGAGTGGTATGATGGCTTTGACTCGTCATGGGTATCGTCATTCACCTTGAACATTTGTTGGGGGATATCACGCTCCATTTTGATCCCATCACAATCAACACATATAATATGGAAATCCTACATAATTTTCTCAAGGTGTCATGAGTTTTCCAGAGATGATAGTGTTGATCCCACCTCTCAAACTCATCATATATTAATTACATAAGTGAATAAATATTGAAATAGTAATAAAGTAAAATCAAGCCATACTTAACCAAATATGTAAAATACTATCATCTATAGATGGTACAAATCTGCCATGATACTCACAATAACCTCATTGACAATCTATATCATGGGGATGTAAATCTTCTAGCCCATCCACACTCACTAGACGACCCTCCGTTCATGTTGGGCTGAAACATGGGTTGGGGTGAAACATCATCATTAACGTTACCCTCGACCATCAAAGGATGCTCGCAATGCATGTACTCAACCACTAAAACTGCAAATAGGAAAAATAAATAAATAAAATCAATAATAGTAAACGAGTTTACTAAAATAAATAAGGTTGCGAATATAAATGAAAATTAACTAAATGAAATTTACCTGAAGAACTTTAGTGAATCCGTTCAACTGCAACAACCAATATATAATTAAACGTAAATTACCTGGTCAGCACACCACGTCCAACTTAATATACAGATTGGTCATGATGACTCTGCCATTATCAAAGTCATCAAAATGGGCCACATGAAATACCTTGTCTATCCAACCCAACCCTGTACATTCTTATTAGTTATGAATAACAACGAGCACACTGAGTAAAATAACAATGGTTGAACATACCCATGTGGTCATTCGGTGTCATGTCTTCTATCATCATAAGTCGTAGCATCATAAATATTTGTATTAACTCGCTCTATCGAAGAGAATAGGTTGTCCTTGGCCAACCACTAATCTCGTCAGCTCCGTGTGACACCCCGCCTAATTAAATACCGGACGATCACTCCTTTATTAAATTAAAATCAAGGTGAACAGTTGGTTCATTCTTAGCATCACTGTCGAAAAATACTTTTCCAATTTAAACACTCTAAATAATTAAGCTAAGTGTCAAAACCATTTTAGACTTTGATTTCCAAATTTTATTTTATATAAACCAACATTTAAAACTTTTCGTAATTCCCAATTTAATAGTCACACCATAACTATCCTGGAACATACAATCTAAATAATCAAACATTCAACTAGTTGAATCCAACATTTAATACTTTAAATGACAACATCTTGGCAATAATAAATCCCAAAGTGCAAGTACTGGAAATAAATGGATTACAATATCCAATAAAACAACTCAAAAATGGAAAGGGCGACACGAGCCCAACTGAAATAAATAGTGCTAAGAGTGGAATCAAATGAATGAGGTCGTCTAAGCAAGAGGCCTGCAACTCCCACCTATGCTGCAGCACGTTCCTTCCAAAGGATCCTATGCAAGACGCCCCTGTGGCTGGGCACCTGTAATATATACATATATATATATACAAGAGAGAAAGGAAAATAGAAACGGGTCAGAGCCCGATAGTGTAAATGATTTAAAATTTGTTTAACAAGTATTTAAAATGTTTACAGGCCAATGCAACAACATATTAGTGCGACACTCTCTTGAGAAATTCTCACCTCTCTTCTAATGTTCACACCTATCGCACTAACCTTCCCAACGGTTTAACTCATCTTATCTTAGGTTACTCGTAAGGTTTAAACTTAAACAATATAATTGTTTAAGAGGATAATTTCATTTGATCACAAAGTTCTCATTTAAACCTTATTTGATAATAAAGTTTCCTAGTGTCATGTTACGCTTTTCAAAACAAGTATATCCAAATTGAAATCATTACACATTCCTTACTTACCATAAACACAGTACGAAATTCCAAATTTCAGAATTTAATATATATATTAAATACTCGTATAATATATATATTCTAACAGCACCCCACATAAAAATTATGGTGCGGGCATACTCTACTATCTAATCCCCGTCTCACTCGTACTAAGGGAAATACAAGTTCGGAATCACTCTCGAACTGTATTAACACATACACAAACAATATTGAGGCGAAGCATAGATTCCAAGTCTCTAAGAGGATAGCACATACCCTCACGTCTCTTAGGACCGTCTGACCATCGATCGGATAGCCTGTACCAAGGATATCTATATTCTAGGGTACGAGTCAATATCCCCCATAAAGGCACATCGAGATAAGACTGTCCCAGCGCGGTAACCTCAGGGATAGCAAGTAGTGCGGGCATGATTTTCACACGTATATAGTATATGCATAAACACAGTCATATAAATATACTACGATTACCATATCTCTTTAGGTACCTTTCATCACCCATAATATAATACTTATCCTTATTTTTAATCTTTAGTTATCACGTATAACGATTCGTCTCTTACTTTAATTGAGGGATTAATCCAACTTACTACGTAACACTCATGGACTCTATCCTCCCAAGTGTAGAGTTCAGTAGGTACTTGTGACAACCCGAATATAATTATGATAAATTATATTTAAATCATGCTTATCTTATGTGATATGAATAATGTGATATTAGTATATCTAATGTTAAGTGATTATGTTTATTATAATCCTACTTTCATAAATCATGAAAGGTCGAACTATTTACAGACACAAATTTTAGTTGTTTTCGGTAGAAATGTTCCCGTTAGAGACTAGTTTTGACCTTTATAACATTATAAATGACTTGAGGTGAAAACTAGATAGTTGAAGACATGTGAGTTAGGGTTGTAACACAACAAACGGATCATCAAATGGATGCCCGAGTGAAGAGTTATACCGAAATTACGAACAAGGGGCAATTTGGTCAATTCCCTTTAAGTGGTAAATTGTCTTTTATTAAACCAAATGGTTTAATTTGATTGGTTGGCTTGGGAGGCAGCCTTGGCCGACCTTATAACCTTTAAATATACTTATCCTTCAGCCAAAATCATCCATGAAAGGGATTTGAGCTTAAGGAAAGAGAAGGTAGAAGTTTAGGAAGAAAAGTGAGGAGAAAAAGTGTAGAAAAATCCGTGGAAATTAAGTAAAAAGCCCTGAAGGTAATCCTAATTGAAATTCTTGTTATTTATCTTATATTACTGATTTATATGATATAAATCATCATAGGTTTACGAAAGTTTCAGCCCTTTATATGTATGTATGGTTAGATGTAAGTTTATGTTAAGTTGAATGTAGAAACCCTTAAAATTGCTTTGTATTGAAACCCCTTGTATTCAAACTTGCATATCTCTTTGTGTGATTACTGGAATTGAGAAATTCCAATTGGATATGAAAGTAGACTCATATATTCATATCATATCTGAAATTTAGAATTTATATCCTTGTGGTTAGGCCGTAATGATGATTTCAAGTTGGTACATGGTTTCTGTTTTTATACTTCATTTTGGTATGCCCTGAGTTTAGTCAAGCTTTTGAGATAGCAAATGAAGTCAAACAATTATGAAATTTTAATTCTGTACGATTAAGTATGTCTAATGAAAATGGGTTGAAAATCATGGAAAGTTATGCTGGAGAAAAATTATGAAAATTCTTGGAAGTTGAAGGAACAATAGAGGAGCTTGTAGGGCAGATTTCTTGTGTTGTAGAGAAATGTTCATAACTTGCCCTAGGAAGCTTGAAAAATTACACCGTCACTTGTACTGGATAGTATATTCATATATGTTTTCATATTGATGAGGTTGGACCCCTGTATTTGTACAATTTAGGAATATAGGATGGTTAAGTATGTAAGACCATAATTTCAGGCCATACTGGGTACCCCTTGAATGAATGTTTGTATTTTGTCCTTACAAAGGGTAATTTGAGTACATGTTTCATGTGTATATACATTGAGGAGTATAATTTCATGTTTACTTGACTTTGGTTATAAATTACTCATAAGGTATTTCCTACAGTTGAATGTCCGTAACTTTATCAACATGTACATCATTGTTTGCCTTTACCTATATTTTATGGAATGTGACTTAATTGGAATTATATTGTTGATGTATAGTCATGGAAAGTTACATAATTATGTTTGGATAATATTTGTGATTGAGGTTGAGAACTGATCTAGTTGGATTGACAGGTGTAAGGTCTAATCAACCCAGTTCAGCTCCACCAGAAGGAAACTTGAATACGTAGTTGCCAACCAAGGTGAGTGTACTCACTGGAATGATGTATTTGTATACTGTTACGAATGTGATCATAATGTTATGAATATACAATTGTTCATTTCGGTTTACCGAAATGAGGGGTTACTCCTCGACCAGGAATGGGGGAGATTTGTCTATTAATGACAAGGGGTTACTCCTCGACCAGGAATGGGGGAGAATTGTCTATTTAGACAGGATATGTGAATCATGATTTGGAAAAGTTGGTCATTCATTATGAATGAGCCGAATAAGTAAATACATAATTATATGGACATGATTTATTGCATTTAAATTCATGCAGTAGTTTAGTAGTGATGCATTCACTGGGCTATTTTTGCTCATGGTTCCTATGTTCACATTTTTCAGGTAATGCGATGTCACTGCCAAATCTAGGAAGTCGGTCTGGGTTAGCAAGAAACGGGAGAAACAAAGATTTTGTTTTAATGTAAATGATGTAATTAAGTTAAATTATCATTCAGGAAAGTTTGTATAAATATGACTAGTGTACTGTTGCAAAAAGGTTTTCAGTTATATGGATTTACAATGATGATTCTGAAATCAAAACTCGTGTTTATGGTTTGGTTAGATTAATTATGGTTTGACTCACTTTGACTTTCAGACTTAATTATAAGTAATTGGGTTGGGGTGTGTCAGCTTTTGGTATCAGAGCCTAGGTTTTAGAGGTTCTGGAGTGAGAAGAGTCTAGATTTGGCAGTGAATGTTAGAAATATATTTTATTTGATACTAACGAGTATGTTAGGAAAGATATGTATATCTGCATGTTGTCATATCTTTGATTCATTACAGATATAAGAGAATGGAATGAGGGAATGTGAATGTGGGAATAGATGATGAGGCTTCAAATATTCCAGCAGAAGCGGAGGTTGAGCAACCTGTTCAGATAAATGTTGAACCCGAGCCAGAACAACTGACAGATATGCAAAAAATGGCACGTGCTATGACTCTAATGGCAGAGCAACAAGCTAGATTTATGGCTCATGTGGAAGAACAACAGACCAGGCAAATGGAGGCACAAGCCTTGGCTAGGGCTGAGGAGGTGATACACCGGGAAGAAAGAAGTACTTCACATGAGAAATTTATTAAGATGAACCCACCCTCATTTGAAGGAGCAGTTGATCCAGCAGAGGCAGAAGTATGGGTAAAAGAAATTGAACTCATCTTTGGGGTAATGAAGATGCCTGAAAATCAACAGGTAACCTTGGCGACGTATATGTTGAAAGGAGAAGCTAAGTACTGGTGGGATGCCACGAAACATTTGTTGATTACTCCAGGAGGCGGGAATGTGATCTCATGGGATGCTTTTGTTAAAGCCTTGTATGACAAGTATTTTCCTCCGATGTATCAAAAACAAAAGGAGAAAGAATATTTCCTATTGAATCAGGGGAGTATGACAGTCAGGGAATATGAAGCCAAACTTACAGCCTTATCTCGTTTTGCTTCAAGGTTTATCCGGAATGAGGAAGATATGTGTAGCCGATTTCTCGATGGACTAGAGTTAGTTATTAAATCAAGGCTGTCGGCTTTAGAGACTGTTAATTATTCAGCCTTGGTGAATAAAGCCATGTTAGTAGAAAGGGACGTGAATGAAGCAAGAGGGAATCGAGAACGAGGTGTAAAGAGAAGCAGATTCGATCCAAGTTATCAAAAGGGTAGTGATACAGAATATTCGAGACTTGGAGGGCAGAAATTCCAACAGGGTAGAGGTGGAAGTAGTTTGCAAAGGGGTGAGGCTAGTGGTGGAAGAGGTTCAGGAGTTTCAGCACAAAGAGATCCTAATGTTTGTTTCTTTTGTGGGTCATCGGGTCATATAAAAAGAAATTGCCCAAAGTTACAGAGTATAGAATGTTTCAACTGTCATCAGAAGGGCCATCTGAGAAAGAATTGCCCTATGCTATCAAGAGCAGTTTCAGTCAGTAGTGTGGGGCCTCATAAAGGATCCTCTCCAGGAAGTGCCACCAGGGGAAGAGGTACAGGACAAGCAAGTGGATCAAAGGAAGGAGGAAGAGTGTTTGCAATGACGCTGCAAGATGCCCATGCTACACCTGAAGTGGTTACAGGTAAACTCTCTATTGCGAACAAAGATTTATATGCACTCATTGATCCTGGATCTACGCATTCATTTGTGGCATTAGATATTGTTTCATATTTGGGTAGACCATGTTCATTTCTTAATTGTGCCTTATATATTTCTACCCCAATGGAAAGTGTGATTCTGGTTGAGCATGTTTATAAAGATTGTATCTTACGAATGGGGGAACGAGATTTCTATGTTGATTTGATACCGTTGGCCATTCGAGATTTTGATATTATATTGGGGATGGATTGGTTATCATCATACCATGCTTCCATTGATTGTTTTCGCAAAGAAGTTACATTTCATTTGCCTGGTGAACCCGAGTTCCAATTTATAGGAGAAAGGAATGTTGTCCCTAATTGTCTTATCTCAGCAATAAAGAGCAGAAAGTTATTGAGTAAGGGTTGTACAGGGTATTTAGCGTATGTGGTTGATGTTAGTAAGGAAGCACTTAAAGTTGAAGATATACCAGTGGTTAGAGAGTTTTCTGATGTCTTCCCAGAAGAATTGCCAGGATTGCCACCCGATAGGGAAGTAGAGTTTTCTATTGAATTAGTTCCAGGTACTGGTCCAATTTCTCTTGCTCCATATAGAATGGCACGAGCGGAGTTGAAAGAATTAAAAGTGCAATTACAAGATCTGATAAGTAGAGGTTTCATTCGGCCTAGTGTTTCACCATGGGGAGCACCCGTGTTATTTGTGAAAAAGAAAGATGGAACAATGCGATTATGTATTGATTATCGGCAATTGAATAAGGTGACCATTAGAAACAAGTACCCTCTACCTCGTATCGATGATTTGTTTGACCAATTACAGGGGGCCACTATATTTTCGAAGATTGATTTGAGATCGGGTTACCACCAACTGAAAGTGAAGGATTGTGATATTTCCAAAACTGCTTTTCGGACTCGATATGGGCACTATGAGTTTTTGGTGATGCCTTTTGGATTGACTAATGCTCCGGCAATTTTTATGGATTTGATGAACCGGGTATTCCACCCTTTCATTGATTCATTTGTGATAGTATTCATAGACGATGTGTTGGTTTACTCGCGTAGCATGGAGGAACATGAGAAGCATTTGAGACTTGTATTGCAGATTTTGAGAGAGAAGAAATTATTTGCTAAATTCAGTAAGTGTGAGTTTTGGTTGAAGGAAATTGTGTTTTTGGGCCACGTGGTCTCGGGAAATGGGATTTATGTTGATCCAAAGAAAGTGGAAGCAATTGTTGAATGGGAAAGTCCTAAGAATGTGACAGAAATTAGGAGTTTCCTAGGATTGGCAGGTTACTATCGTAGATTCATTAAGGGATTTTCAGCAATAGCATTACCACTGACAAAGTTGACTCGTAAAGAAGTGAAGTTTGTATGGGATGAAGAATGTGAGAGGAGTTTTAAAGAATTAAAGAATCGGTTGGTTTCAGCCCCTATACTTACTATTCCATGTGGGAATGAGTCTTTTGTGATCTATACAGATGCTTCATTTCAAGGTTTAGGATGTGTTCTTATGCAGAATGGGAAGGTAATAGCATATGCTTCCAGACAATTAAAGACGCATGAACGAAATTACCCTACACATGACTTGGAGCTAGCAGCCATTGTTTTTGCTTTAAAGTTGTGGAGACACTACTTGTATGGAGAAACTTGTGAAATATTTACGGATCATCAAAGTTTGAAATACTTGTTTACACAGAAAGAACTGAATTTGAGACAGAGGCGTTGGATAGAGCTGATTAAAGACTATGACTGTACCATTCATCATCATCCTGGGAAGGCCAATGTGGTAGCAGATGCTTTGAGTCGGAAATCATCAGGGATTCTTGGTTGTATACGGTGTGCACGTGTTGGAAATATTCTTGACTTAGCATTAATGGGAATTGAATTGAAGTTTTCAAAAAGCGGAGGATTATTAGCACATGTCACAGTGAGACCTTTGTTGGCCGAACACATACGAAATTTGCAGACCAGTGATCCATTCCTTGAGAAGAAGAAACAAGATGTCCTGGATGGTAAAGAGAGTGACTTTGAAATTAAGAATGATGAATCGTTGTGTTATAAAAATAGGATTTGTGTACCGAATGATCCACCCTTAAAGAGGGATATATTAGAAGAGGCACATAGTTCTATTTACTCTATGCATCCGGGAGGTACCAAAATGTACAGAGATTTGAAGGAGTATTACTGGTGGAACAATATGAAACGTGAGATTGCAGAGTTCGTAGCTAAATGTTTAGTATGCCAGCAAGTGAAAGCAGAGCATCAGAAGCCGGCAGGATTATTGCAGTCGTTGCCTATTCCGGAATGGAAGTGGGAGCATATAACGATGGACTTTGTTATAGGATTACCCCGGTCACCAAAGGGTCATGATTCTATTTGGGTGATTGTAGATCGATTGACGAAGTCAGCCCATTTTCTTCCAGTTAAGACCACCTACACTGTTGACAAGTATGCACGAATGTACGTTGATGAGATTATCCGTTTACATGGGGCACCAGTGTCAATTGTATCAGATAGAGATCCAACATTCACTTCTAAGTTTTGGCCTCGTCTCCAGAATGCCATGGGCACAAGTTTGAAGTTCAGCACTGCGTTTCATCCACAAACTGATGGGCAATCAGAAAGGACGATTCAAATATTAGAAGACATGTTACGAGCCTGTGTATTTGACTTCAAAGGTAGTTGGGATGATCATTTTCCATTGATGGAATTCTCGTATAATAATAGTTATCAGTCGACTATTGGTATGGCTCCTTATGAAGCTTTATATGGGAGGAGATGTAGAACGCCTTTGTGTTGGGATGAAGTGGGTGAAAGGAAAATTTTGGGTCCTGAATTGATAGATATGACAACTGAAAAGATCAAAATGATTCGGGAACGGATAAAGATAGCGCAAAGCAGGCAAAAATTTTATGCAGATAAGAGGAAGCATCCATTGGAATTTCAGAAGGGAGATTTTGTATTCCTATGTATTTCACCATGGAAAGGCGTTATGAGATTTGGGAAAAAGGGGAAACTAAGTCCAAGATACATTGGACCATATGAGGTGTTGGAAAGAATTGGGAACCTCGCATATAGATTAGCATTACCTTCAGATTTATCCCGTTTGCATGATGTGTTTCACGTATCAATGCTTCGTAAGTATTTGGCGGATCCATCTCATCAGTTGAAAACTCAACCAATTGAACTGAAGGAAGACTTGTCGTACATCGAGGAACCATTGGAAATTATTGATCGTAAGGAGCAGGTGTTGAGGAATAAAGTTATTCACTTAGTTAAAGTTATGTGGATGAGCCATGGAGTTAAAGAAGCAACTTGGGAAACGGAGGATAGCATGAAGAAACAGTATCCCCATTTGTTTGGTAAGTGACCTTTATATTAAATTTCGGGGACGAAATTTTCTAAGGGGGGGAGGTTGTGACAACCCGAATATAATTATGATAAATTATATTTAAATCATGCTTATCTTATGTGATATGAATAATGTGATATTAGTATATCTAATGTTAAGTGATTATGTTTATTATAATCCTACTTTCATAAATCATGAAAGGTCGAACTATTTACAGACACAAATTTTAGTTGTTTTCGGTAGAAATGTTCCCGTTAGAGACTAGTTTTTACCTTTATAACATTATAAATGACTTGAGGTGAAAACTAGATAGTTGAATACATGTGAGTTAGGGTTGTAACACAACAAACGGATCATCAAATGGATGCCCGAGTGAAGAGTTATACCGAAATTACGAACAAGGGGCAATTTGGTCAATTCCCTTTAAGTGGTAAATTGTCTTTTATTAAACCAAATGGTTTAATTTGATTGGTTGGCTTGGGAGGCAGCCTTGGCCGACCTTATAACCTTTAAATATACTTATCCTTCAGCCAAAATCATCCATGAAAGGGTTTTGAGCTTAAGGAAAGAGAAGGTAGAAGTTTAGGAAGAAAAGTGAGGAGAAAAAGTGTAGAAAAATCCGTGGAAATTAAGTAAAAAGCCCTGAAGGTAATCCTAATTGAAATTCTTGTTATTTATCTTATATTACTGATTTATATGATATAAATCATCATAGGTTTACGAAAGTTTCAGCCCTTTATATGTATGTATGGTTAGATGTAAGTTTATGTTAAGTTGAATGTAGAAACCCTTAAAATTGCTTTGTATTGAAACCCCTTGTATTCAAACTTGCATATCTCTTTGTGTGATTACTGGAATTGAGAAATTCCAATTGGATATGAAAGTAGACTCATATATTCATATCATATCTGAAATTTAGAATTTATATCCTTGTGGTTAGGCCGTAATGATGATTTCAAGTTGGTACATGGTTTCTGTTTTTATACTTCATTTTGGTATGCCCTGAGTTTAGTCAAGCTTTTGAGATAGCAAATGAAGTCAAACAATTATGAAATTTTAATTCTGTACGATTAAGTATGTCTAATGAAAATGGGTTGAAAATCATGGAAAGTTATTCTGGAGAAAAATTATGAAAATTCTTGGAAGTTGAAGGAACAATAGAGGAGCTTGTAGGGCAGATTTCTTGTGTTGTAGAGAAATGTTCATAACTTGCCCTAGGAAGCTTGAAAAATTACACCGTCACTTGTACTGGATAGTATATTCATATATGTTTTCATATTGATGAGGTTGGACCCCTGTATTTGTACAATTTAGGAATATAGGATGGTTAAGTATGTAAGACCATAATTTCAGGCCATACTGGGTACCCCTTGAATGAATGTTTGTATTTTGTCCTTACAAAGGGTAATTTGAGTACATGTTTCATGTGTATATACATTGAGGAGTATAATTTCATGTTTACTTGACTTTGGTTATAAATTACTCATAAGGTATTTCCTACAGTTGAATGTCCGTAACTTTATCAACATGTACATCATTGTTTGCCTTTACCTATATTTTATGGAATGTGACTTAATTGGAATTATATTGTTGATGTATAGTCATGGAAAGTTACATAATTATGTTTGGATAATATTTGTGATTGAGGTTGAGAACTGATCTAGTTGGATTGACAGGTGTAAGGTCTAATCAACCCAGTTCAGCTCCACCAGAAGGAAACTTGAATACGTAGTTGCCAACCAAGGTGAGTGTACTCACTGGAATGATGTATTTGTATACTGTTACGAATGTGATCATAATGTTATGAATATACAATTGTTCATTTCGGTTTACCGAAATGAGGGGTTACTCCTCGACCAGGAATGGGGGAGATTTGTCTATTAATGACAAGGGGTTACTCCTCGACCAGGAATGGGGGAGAATTGTCTATTTAGACAGGATATGTGAATCATGATTTGGAAAAGTTGGTCATTCATTATGAATGAGCCGAATAAGTAAATACATAATTATATGGACATGATTTATTGCATTTAAATTCATGCAGTAGTTTAGTAGTGATGCATTCACTGGGCTATTTTTGCTCATGGTTCCTATGTTCACATTTTTCAGGTAATGCGATGTCACTGCCAAATCTAGGAAGTCGGTCTGGGTTAGCAAGAAACGGGAGAAACAAAGATTTTGTTTTAATGTAAATGATGTAATTAAGTTAAATTATCATTCAGGAAAGTTTGTATAAATATGACTAGTGTACTGTTGCAAAAAGGTTTTCAGTTATATGGATTTACAATGATGATTCTGAAATCAAAACTCGTGTTTATGGTTTGGTTAGATTAATTATGGTTTGACTCACTTTGACTTTCAGACTTAATTATAAGTAATTGGGTTGGGGTGTGTCAGCTTTTGGTATCAGAGCCTAGGTTTTAGAGGTTCTGGAGTGAGAAGAGTCTAGATTTGGCAGTGAATGTTAGAAATATATTTTATTTGATACTAACGAGTATGTTAGGAAAGATATGTATATCTGCATGTTGTTATATCTTTGATTCATTACAGATATAAGAGAATGGAATGAGGGAATGTGAATGTGGGAATAGATGATGAGGCTTCAAATATTCCAGCAGAAGCGGAGGTTGAGCAACCTGTTCAGATAAATGTTGAACCCGAGCCAGAACAACTGACAGATATGCAAAAAATGGCACGTGCTATGACTCTAATGGCAGAGCAACAAGCTAGATTTATGGCTCATGTGGAAGAACAACAGACCAGGCAAATGGAGGCACAAGCCTTGGCTAGGGCTGAGGAGGTGATACACCGGGAAGAAAGAAGTACTTCACATGAGAAATTTATTAAGATGAACCCACCCTCATTTGAAGGAGCAGTTGATCCAGCAGAGGCAGAAGTATGGGTAAAAGAAATTGAACTCATCTTTGGGGTAATGAAGATGCCTGAAAATCAACAGGTAACCTTGGCGACGTATATGTTGAAAGGAGAAGCTAAGTACTGGTGGGATGCCACGAAACATTTGTTGATTACTCCAGGAGGCGGGAATGTGATCTCATGGGATGCTTTTGTTAAAGCCTTGTATGACAAGTATTTTCCTCCGATGTATCAAAAACAAAAGGAGAAAGAATATTTCCTATTGAATCAGGGGAGTATGACAGTCAGGGAATATGAAGCCAAACTTACAGCCTTATCTCGTTTTGCTTCAAGGTTTATCCGGAATGAGGAAGATATGTGTAGCCGATTTCTCGATGGACTAGAGTTAGTTATTAAATCAAGGCTGTCGGCTTTAGAGACTGTTAATTATTCAGCCTTGGTGAATAAAGCCATGTTAGTAGAAAGGGACGTGAATGAAGCAAGAGGGAATCGAGAACGAGGTGTAAAGAGAAGCAGATTCGATCCAAGTTATCAAAAGGGTAGTGATACAGAATATTCGAGACTTGGAGGGCAGAAATTCCAACAGGGTAGAGGTGGAAGTAGTTTGCAAAGGGGTGAGGCTAGTGGTGGAAGAGGTTCAGGAGTTTCAGCACAAAGAGATCCTAATGTTTGTTTCTTTTGTGGGTCATCGGGTCATATAAAAAGAAATTGCCCAAAGTTACAGAGTATAGAATGTTTCAACTGTCATCAGAAGGGCCATCTGAGAAAGAATTGCCCTATGCTATCAAGAGCAGTTTCAGTCAGTAGTGTGGGGCCTCATAAAGGATCCTCTCCAGGAAGTGCCACCAGGGGAAGAGGTACAGGACAAGCAAGTGGATCAAAGGAAGGAGGAAGAGTGTTTGCAATGACGCTGCAAGATGCCCATGCTACACCTGAAGTGGTTACAGGTAAACTCTCTATTGCGAACAAAGATTTATATGCACTCATTGATCCTGGATCTACGCATTCATTTGTGGCATTAGATATTGTTTCATATTTGGGTAGACCATGTTCATTTCTTAATTGTGCCTTATATATTTCTACCCCAATGGAAAGTGTGATTCTGGTTGAGCATGTTTATAAAGATTGTATCTTACGAATGGGGGAACGAGATTTCTATGTTGATTTGATACCGTTGGCCATTCGAGATTTTGATATTATATTGGGGATGGATTGGTTATCATCATACCATGCTTCCATTGATTGTTTTCGCAAAGAAGTTACATTTCATTTGCCTGGTGAACCCGAGTTCCAATTTATAGGAGAAAGGAATGTTGTCCCTAATTGTCTTATCTCAGCAATAAAGAGCAGAAAGTTATTGAGTAAGGGTTGTACAGGGTATTTAGCGTATGTGGTTGATGTTAGTAAGGAAGCACTTAAAGTTGAAGATATACCAGTGGTTAGAGAGTTTTCTGATGTCTTCCCAGAAGAATTGCCAGGATTGCCACCCGATAGGGAAGTAGAGTTTTCTATTGAATTAGTTCCAGGTACTGGTCCAATTTCTCTTGCTCCATATAGAATGGCACGAGCGGAGTTGAAAGAATTAAAAGTGCAATTACAAGATCTGATAAGTAGAGGTTTCATTCGGCCTAGTGTTTCACCATGGGGAGCACCCGTGTTATTTGTGAAAAAGAAAGATGGAACAATGCGATTATGTATTGATTATCGGCAATTGAATAAGGTGACCATTAGAAACAAGTACCCTCTACCTCGTATCGATGATTTGTTTGACCAATTACAGGGGGCCACTATATTTTCGAAGATTGATTTGAGATCGGGTTACCACCAACTGAAAGTGAAGGATTGTGATATTTCCAAAACTGCTTTTCGGACTCGATATGGGCACTATGAGTTTTTGGTGATGCCTTTTGGATTGACTAATGCTCCGGCAATTTTTATGGATTTGATGAACCGGGTATTCCACCCTTTCATTGATTCATTTGTGATAGTATTCATAGACGATGTGTTGGTTTACTCGCGTAGCATGGAGGAACATGAGAAGCATTTGAGACTTGTATTGCAGATTTTGAGAGAGAAGAAATTATTTGCTAAATTCAGTAAGTGTGAGTTTTGGTTGAAGGAAATTGTGTTTTTGGGCCACGTGGTCTCGGGAAATGGGATTTATGTTGATCCAAAGAAAGTGGAAGCAATTGTTGAATGGGAAAGTCCTAAGAATGTGATAGAAATTAGGAGTTTCCTAGGATTGGCAGGTTACTATCGTAGATTCATTAAGGGATTTTCAGCAATAGCATTACCACTGACAAAGTTGACTCGTAAAGAAGTGAAGTTTGTATGGGATGAAGAATGTGAGAGGAGTTTTAAAGAATTAAAGAATCGGTTGGTTTCAGCCCCTATACTTACTATTCCATGTGGGAATGAGTCTTTTGTGATCTATACAGATGCTTCATTTCAAGGTTTAGGATGTGTTCTTATGCAGAATGGGAAGGTAATAGCATATGCTTCCAGACAATTAAAGACGCATGAACGAAATTACCCTACACATGACTTGGAGCTAGCGGCCATTGTTTTTGCTTTAAAGTTGTGGAGACACTACTTGTATGGAGAAACTTGTGAAATATTTACGGATCATCAAAGTTTGAAATACTTGTTTACACAGAAAGAACTGAATTTGAGACAGAGGCGTTGGATAGAGCTGATTAAAGACTATGACTGTACCATTCATCATCATCCTGGGAAGGCCAATGTGGTAGCAGATGCTTTGAGTCGGAAATCATCAGGGATTCTTGGTTGTATACGGTGTGCACGTGTTGGAAATATTCTTGACTTAGCATTAATGGGAATTGAATTAAAGTTTTCAAAAAGCGGAGGATTATTAGCACATGTCACAGTGAGACCTTTGTTGGCCGAACACATACGAAATTTGCAGACCAGTGATCCATTCCTTGAGAAGAAGAAACAAGATGTCCTGGATGGTAAAGAGAGTGACTTTGAAATTAAGAATGATGAATCGTTGTGTTATAAAAATAGGATTTGTGTACCGAATGATCCACCCTTAAAGAGGGATATATTAGAAGAGGCACATAGTTCTATTTACTCTATGCATCCGGGAGGTACCAAAATGTACAGAGATTTGAAGGAGTATTACTGGTGGAACAATATGAAACGTGAGATTGCAGAGTTCGTAGCTAAATGTTTAGTATGCCAGCAAGTGAAAGCAGAGCATCAGAAGCCGGCAGGATTATTGCAGTCGTTGCCTATTCCGGAATGGAAGTGGGAGCATATAACGATGGACTTTGTTATAGGATTACCCCGGTCACCAAAGGGTCATGATTCTATTTGGGTGATTGTAGATCGATTGACTAAGTCAGCCCATTTTCTTCCAGTTAAGACCACCTACACTGTTGACAAGTATGCACGAATGTACGTTGATGAGATTATCCGTTTACATGGGGCACCAGTGTCAATTGTATCAGATAGAGATCCAACATTCACTTCTAAGTTTTGGCCTCGTCTCCAGAATGCCATGGGCACAAGTTTGAAGTTCAGCACTGCGTTTCATCCACAAACTGATGGGCAATCAGAAAGGACGATTCAAATATTAGAAGACATGTTACGAGCCTGTGTATTTGACTTCAAAGGTAGTTGGGATGATCATTTTCCATTGATGGAATTCTCGTATAATAATAGTTATCAGTCGACTATTGGTATGGCTCCTTATGAAGCTTTATATGGGAGGAGATGTAGAACGCCTTTGTGTTGGGATGAAGTGGGTGAAAGGAAAATTTTGGGTCCTGAATTGATAGATATGACAACTGAAAAGATCAAAATGATTCGGGAACGGATAAAGATAGCGCAAAGCAGGCAAAAATTTTATGCAGATAAGAGGAAGCATCCATTGGAATTTCAGAAGGGAGATTTTGTATTCCTACGTATTTCACCATGGAAAGGCGTTATGAGATTTGGGAAAAAGGGGAAACTAAGTCCAAGATACATTGGACCATATGAGGTGTTGGAAAGAATTGGGAACCTCGCATATAGATTATCATTACGTTCAGATTTATCCCGTTTGCATGATGTGTTTCACGTATCAATGCTTCGTAAGTATTTGGCGGATCCATCTCATCAGTTGAAAACTCAACCAATTGAACTGAAGGAAGACTTGTCGTACATCGAGGAACCATTGAAAATTATTGATCGTAAGGAGCAGGTGTTGAGGAATAAAGTTATTCACTTAGTTAAAGTTATGTGGATGAGCCATGGAGTTAAAGAAGCAACTTGGGAAACGGAGGATAGCATGAAGAAACAGTATCCCCATTTGTTTGGTAAGTGACCTTTATATTAAATTTCGGGGACGAAATTTTCTAAGGGGGGGAGGTTGTGACAACCCGAATATAATTATGATAAATTATATTTAAATCATGCTTATCTTATGTGATATGAATAATGTGATATTAGTATATCTAATGTTAAGTGATTATGTTTATTATAATCCTACTTTCATAAATCATGAAAGGTCGAACTATTTACAGACACAAATTTTAGTTGTTTTCGGTAGAAATGTTCCCGTTAGAGACTAGTTTTGACCTTTATAACATTATAAATGACTTGAGGTGAAAACTAGATAGTTGAAGACATGTGAGTTAGGGTTGTAACACAACAAACGGATCATCAAATGGATGCCCGAGTGAAGAGTTATACCGAAATTACGAACAAGGGGCAATTTGGTCAATTCCCTTTAAGTGGTAAATTGTCTTTTATTAAACCAAATGGTTTAATTTGATTGGTTGGCTTGGGAGGCAGCCTTGGCCGACCTTATAACCTTGAAATATACTTATCCTTCAGCCAAAATCATCCATGAAAGGGTTTTGAGCTTAAGGAAAGAGAAGGTAGAAGTTTAGGAAGAAAAGTGAGGAGAAAAAGTGTAGAAAAATCCGTGGAAATTACGTAAAAAGCACTGAAGGTAATCCTAATTGAAATTCTTGTTATTTATCTTATATTACTGATTTATATGATATAAATCATCATAGGTTTACGAAAGTTTCAGCCCTTTATATGTATGTATGGTTAGATGTAAGTTTATGTTAAGTTGAATGTAGAAACCCTTAAAATTGCTTTGTATTGAAACCCCTTGTATTCAAACTTGCATATCTCTTTGTGTGATTACTGGAATTGAGAAATTCCAATTGGATATGAAAGTAGACTCATATATTCATATCATATCTGAAATTTAGAATTTATATCCTTGTGGTTAGGCCGTAATGATGATTTCAAGTTGGTACATGGTTTCTGTTTTTATACTTCATTTTGGTATGCCCTGAGTTTAGTCAAGCTTTTGAGATAGCAAATGAAGTCAAACAATTATGAAATTTTAATTCTGTACGATTAAGTATGTCTAATGAAAATGGGTTGAAAATCATGGAAAGTTATTCTGGAGAAAAATTATGAAAATTCTTGGAAGTTGAAGGAACAATAGAGGAGCTTGTAGGGCAGATTTCTTGTGTTGTAGAGAAATGTTCATAACTTGCCCTAGGAAGCTTGAAAAATTACACCGTCACTTGTACTGGATAGTATATTCATATATGTTTTCATATTGATGAGGTTGGACCCCTGTATTTGTACAATTTAGGAATATAGGATGGTTAAGTATGTAAGACCATAATTTCAGGCCATACTGGGTACCCCTTGAATGAATGTTTGTATTTTGTCCTTACAAAGGGTAATTTGAGTACATGTTTCATGTGTATATACATTGAGGAGTATAATTTCATGTTTACTTGACTTTGGTTATAAATTACTCATAAGGTATTTCCTACAGTTGAATGTCCGTAACTTTATCAACATGTACATCATTGTTTGCCTTTACCTATATTTTATGGAATGTGACTTAATTGGAATTATATTGTTGATGTATAGTCATGGAAAGTTACATAATTATGTTTGGATAATATTTGTGATTGAGGTTGAGAACTGATCTAGTTGGATTGACAGGTGTAAGGTCTAATCAACCCAGTTCAGCTCCACCAGAAGGAAACTTGAATACGTAGTTGCCAACCAAGGTGAGTGTACTCACTGGAATGATGTATTTGTATACTGTTACGAATGTGATCATAATGTTATGAATATACAATTGTTCATTTCGGTTTACCGAAATGAGGGGTTACTCCTCGACCAGGAATGGGGGAGATTTGTCTATTAATGACAAGGGGTTACTCCTCGACCAGGAATGGGGGAGAATTGTCTATTTAGACAGGATATGTGAATCATGATTTGGAAAAGTTGGTCATTCATTATGAATGAGCCGAATAAGTAAATACATAATTATATGGACATGATTTATTGCATTTAAATTCATGCAGTAGTTTAGTAGTGATGCATTCACTGGGCTATTTTTGCTCATGGTTCCTATGTTCACATTTTTCAGGTAATGCGATGTCACTGCCAAATCTAGGAAGTCGGTCTGGGTTAGCAAGAAACGGGAGAAACAAAGATTTTGTTTTAATGTAAATGATGTAATTAAGTTAAATTATCATTCAGGAAAGTTTGTATAAATATGACTAGTGTACTGTTGCAAAAAGGTTTTCAGTTATATGGATTTACAATGATGATTCTGAAATCAAAACTCGTGTTTATGGTTTGGTTAGATTAATTATGGTTTGACTCACTTTGACTTTCAGACTTAATTATAAGTAATTGGGTTGGGGTGTGTCAGCTTTTGGTATCAGAGCCTAGGTTTTAGAGGTTCTGGAGTGAGAAGAGTCTAGATTTGGCAGTGAATGTTAGAAATATATTTTATTTGATACTAACGAGTATGTTAGGAAAGATATGTATATCTGCATGTTGTTATATCTTTGATTCATTACAGATATAAGAGAATGGAATGAGGGAATGTGAATGTGGGAATAGATGATGAGGCTTCAAATATTCCAGCAGAAGCGGAGGTTGAGCAACCTGTTCAGATAAATGTTGAACCCGAGCCAAAACAACTGACAGATATGCAAAAAATGGCACGTGCTATGACTCTAATGGCAGAGCAACAAGCTAGATTTATGGCTCATGTGGAAGAACAACAGACCAGGCAAATGGAGGCACAAGCCTTGGCTAGGGCTGAGGAGGTGATACACCGGGAAGAAAGAAGTACTTCACATGAGAAATTTATTAAGATGAACCCACCCTCATTTGAAGGAGCAGTTGATCCAGCAGAGGCAGAAGTATGGGTAAAAGAAATTGAACTCATCTTTGGGGTAATGAAGATGCCTGAAAATCAACAGGTAACCTTGGCGACGTATATGTTGAAAGGAGAAGCTAAGTACTGGTGGGATGCCACGAAACATTTGTTGATTACTCCAGGAGGCGGGAATGTGATCTCATGGGATGCTTTTGTTAAAGCCTTGTATGACAAGTATTTTCCTCCGATGTATCAAAAACAAAAGGAGAAAGAATATTTCCTATTGAATCAGGGGAGTATGACAGTCAGGGAATATGAAGCCAAACTTACAGCCTTATCTCGTTTTGCTTCAAGGTTTATCCGGAATGAGGAAGATATGTGTAGCCGATTTCTCGATGGACTAGAGTTAGTTATTAAATCAAGGCTGTCGGCTTTAGAGACTGTTAATTATTCAGCCTTGGTGAATAAAGCCATGTTAGTAGAAAGGGACGTGAATGAAGCAAGAGGGAATCGAGAACGAGGTGTAAAGAGAAGCAGATTCGATCCAAGTTATCAAAAGGGTAGTGATACAGAATATTCGAGACTTGGAGGGCAGAAATTCCAACAGGGTAGAGGTGGAAGTAGTTTGCAAAGGGGTGAGGCTAGTGGTGGAAGAGGTTCAGGAGTTTCGGCACAAAGAGATCCTAATGTTTGTTTCTTTTGTGGGTCATCGGGTCATATAAAAAGAAATTGCCCAAAGTTACAGAGTATAGAATGTTTCAACTGTCATCAGAAGGGCCATCTGAGAAAGAATTGCCCTATGCTATCAAGAGCAGTTTCAGTCAGTAGTGTGGGGCCTCATAAAGGATCCTCTCCAGGAAGTGCCACCAGGGGAAGAGGTACAGGACAAGCAAGTGGATCAAAGGAAGGAGGAAGAGTGTTTGCAATGACGCTGCAAGATGCCCATGCTACACCTGAAGTGGTTACAGGTAAACTCTCTATTGCGAACAAAGATTTATATGCACTCATTGATCCTGGATCTACGCATTCATTTGTGGCATTAGATATTGTTTCATATTTGGGTAGACCATGTTCATTTCTTAATTGTGCCTTATATATTTCTACCCCAATGGAAAGTGTGATTCTGGTTGAGCATGTTTATAAAGATTGTATCTTACGAATGGGGGAACGAGATTTCTATGTTGATTTGATACCGTTGGCCATTCGAGATTTTGATATTATATTGGGGATGGATTGGTTATCATCATACCATGCTTCCATTGATTGTTTTCGCAAAGAAGTTACATTTCATTTGCCTGGTGAACCCGAGTTCCAATTTATAGGAGAAAGGAATGTTGTCCCTAATTGTCTTATCTCAGCAATAAAGAGCAGAAAGTTATTGAGTAAGGGTTGTACAGGGTATTTAGCGTATGTGGTTGATGTTAGTAAGGAAGCACTTAAAGTTGAAGATATACCAGTGGTTAGAGAGTTTTCTGATGTCTTCCCAGAAGAATTGCCAGGATTGCCACCCGATAGGGAAGTAGAGTTTTCTATTGAATTAGTTCCAGGTACTGGTCCAATTTCTCTTGCTCCATATAGAATGGCACGAGCGGAGTTGAAAGAATTAAAAGTGCAATTACAAGATCTGATAAGTAGAGGTTTCATTCGGCCTAGTGTTTCACCATGGGGAGCACCCGTGTTATTTGTGAAAAAGAAAGATGGAACAATGCGATTATGTATTGATTATCGGCAATTGAATAAGGTGACCATTAGAAACAAGTACCCTCTACCTCGTATCGATGATTTGTTTGACCAATTACAGGGGGCCACTATATTTTCGAAGATTGATTTGAGATCGGGTTACCACCAACTGAAAGTGAAGGATTGTGATATTTCCAAAACTGCTTTTCGGACTCGATATGGGCACTATGAGTTTTTGGTGATGCCTTTTGGATTGACTAATGCTCCGGCAATTTTTATGGATTTGATGAACCGGGTATTCCACCCTTTCATTGATTCATTTGTGATAGTATTCATAGACGATGTGTTGGTTTACTCGCGTAGCATGGAGGAACATGAGAAGCATTTGAGACTTGTATTGCAGATTTTGAGAGAGAAGAAATTATTTGCTAAATTCAGTAAGTGTGAGTTTTGGTTGAAGGAAATTGTGTTTTTGGGCCACGTGGTCTCGGGAAATGGGATTTATGTTGATCCAAAGAAAGTGGAAGCAATTGTTGAATGGGAAAGTCCTAAGAATGTGACAGAAATTAGGAGTTTCCTAGGATTGGCAGGTTACTATCGTAGATTCATTAAGGGATTTTCAGCAATAGCATTACCACTGACAAAGTTAACTCGTAAAGAAGTGAAGTTTGTATGGGATGAAGAATGTGAGAGGAGTTTTAAAGAATTAAAGAATCGGTTGGTTTCAGCCCCTATACTTACTATTCCATGTGGGAATGAGTCTTTTGTGATCTATACAGATGCTTCATTTCAAGGTTTAGGATGTGTTCTTATGCAGAATGGGAAGGTAATAGCATATGCTTCCAGACAATTAAAGACGCATGAACGAAATTACCCTACACATGACTTGGAGCTAGCGGCCATTGTTTTTGCTTTAAAGTTGTGGAGACACTACTTGTATGGAGAAACTTGTGAAATATTTACGGATCATCAAAGTTTGAAATACTTGTTTACACAGAAAGAACTGAATTTGAGACAGAGGCGTTGGATAGAGCTGATTAAAGACTATGACTGTACCATTCATCATCATCCTGGGAAGGCCAATGTGGTAGCAGATGCTTTGAGTCGGAAATCATCAGGGATTCTTGGTTGTATACGGTGTGCACGTGTTGGAAATATTCTTGACTTAGCATTAATGGGAATTGAATTGAAGTTTTCAAAAAGCGGAGGATTATTAGCACATGTCACAGTGAGACCTTTGTTGGCCGAACACATACGAAATTTGCAGACCAGTGATCCATTCCTTGAGAAGAAGAAACAAGATGTCCTGGATGGTAAAGAGAGTGACTTTGAAATTAAGAATGATGAATCGTTGTGTTATAAAAATAGGATTTGTGTACCGAATGATCCACCCTTAAAGAGGGATATATTAGAAGAGGCACATAGTTCTATTTACTCTATGCATCCGGGAGGTACCAAAATGTACAGAGATTTGAAGGAGTATTACTGGTGGAACAATATGAAACGTGAGATTGCAGAGTTCGTAGCTAAATGTTTAGTATGCCAGCAAGTGAAAGCAGAGCATCAGAAGCCGGCAGGATTATTGCAGTCGTTGCCTATTCCGGAATGGAAGTGGGAGCATATAACGATGGACTTTGTTATAAGATTACCCCGGTCACCAAAGGGTCATGATTCTATTTGGGTGATTGTAGATCGATTGACTAAGTCAGCCCATTTTCTTCCAGTTAAGACCACCTACACTGTTGACAAGTATGCACGAATGTACGTTGATGAGATTATCCGTTTACATGGGGCACCAGTGTCAATTGTATCAGATAGAGATCCAACATTCACTTCTAAGTTTTGGCCTCGTCTCCAGAATGCCATGGGCACAAGTTTGAAGTTCAGCACTGCGTTTCATCCACAAACTGATGGGCAATCAGAAAGGACGATTCAAATATTAGAAGACATGTTACGAGCCTGTGTATTTGACTTCAAAGGTAGTTGGGATGATCATTTTCCATTGATGGAATTCTCGTATAATAATAGTTATCAGTCGACTATTGGTATGGCTCCTTATGAAGCTTTATATGGGAGGAGATGTAGAACGCCTTTGTGATGGGATGAAGTGGGTGAAAGGAAAATTTTGGGTCCTGAATTGATAGATATGACAACTGAAAAGATCAAAATGATTCGGGAACGGATAAAGATAGCGCAAAGCAGGCAAAAATTTTATGCAGATAAGAGGAAGCATCCATTGGAATTTCAGAAGGGAGATTTTGTATTCCTACGTATTTCACCATGGAAAGGCGTTATGAGATTTGGGAAAAAGGGGAAACTAAGTCCAAGATACATTGGACCATATGAGGTGTTGGAAAGAATTGGGAACCTCGCATATAGATTATCATTACGTTCAGATTTATCCCGTTTGCATGATGTGTTTCACGTATCAATGCTTCGTAAGTATTTGGCGGATCCATCTCATCAGTTGAAAACTCAACCAATTGAACTGAAGGAAGACTTGTCGTACATCGAGGAACCATTGAAAATTATTGATCGTAAGGAGCAGGTGTTGAGGAATAAAGTTATTCACTTAGTTAAAGTTATGTGGATGAGCCATGGAGTTAAAGAAGCAACTTGGGAAACGGAGGATAGCATGAAGAAACAGTATCCCCATTTGTTTGGTAAGTGACCTTTATATTAAATTTCGGGGACGAAATTTTCTAAGGGGGGGAGGTTGTGACAACCCGAATATAATTATGATAAATTATATTTAAATCATGCTTATCTTATGTGATATGAATAATGTGATATTAGTATATCTAATGTTAAGTGATTATGTTTATTATAATCCTACTTTCATAAATCATGAAAGGTCGAACTATTTACAGACACAAATTTTAGTTGTTTTCGGTAGAAATGTTCCCGTTAGAGACTAGTTTTGACCTTTATAACATTATAAATGACTTGAGGTGAAAACTAGATAGTTGAAGACATGTGAGTTAGGGTTGTAACACAACAAACGGATCATCAAATGGATGCCCGAGTGAAGAGTTATACCGAAATTACGAACAAGGGGCAATTTGGTCAATTCCCTTTAAGTGGTAAATTGTCTTTTATTAAACCAAATGGTTTAATTTGATTGGTTGGCTTGGGAGGCAGCCTTGGCCGACCTTATAACCTTGAAATATACTTATCCTTCAGCCAAAATCATCCATGAAAGGGTTTTGAGCTTAAGGAAAGAGAAGGTAGAAGTTTAGGAAGAAAAGTGAGGAGAAAAAGTGTAGAAAAATCCGTGGAAATTACGTAAAAAGCCCTGAAGGTAATCCTAATTGAAATTCTTGTTATTTATCTTATATTACTGATTTATATGATATAAATCATCATAGGTTTACGAAAGTTTCAGCCCTTTATATGTATGTATGGTTAGATGTAAGTTTATGTTAAGTTGAATGTAGAAACCCTTAAAATTGCTTTGTATTGAAACCCCTTGTATTCAAACTTGCATATCTCTTTGTGTGATTACTGGAATTGAGAAATTCCAATTGGATATGAAAGTAGACTCATATATTCATATTATATATGAAATTTAGAATTTATATCCTTGTGGTTAGGCCGTAATGATGATTTCAAGTTGGTACATGGTTTCTGTTTTTATACTTCATTTTGGTATGCCCTGAGTTTAGTCAAGCTTTTGAGATAGCAAATGAAGTCAAACAATTATGAAATTTTAATTCTGTACGATTAAGTATGTCTAATGAAAATGGGTTGAAAATCATGGAAAGTTATTCTGGAGAAAAATTATGAAAATTCTTGGAAGTTGAAGGAACAATAGAGGAGCTTGTAGGGCAAATTTCTTGTGTTGTAGAGAAATGTTCATAACTTGCCCTAGGAAGCTTGAAAAATTACACCGTCACTTGTACTGGATAGTATATTCATATATGTTTTCATATTGATGAGGTTGGACCCCTGTATTTGTACAATTTAGGAATATAGGATGGTTAAGTATGTAAGACCATAATTTCAGGCCATACTGGGTACCCCTTGAATGAATGTTTGTATTTTGTCCTTACAAAGGGTAATTTGAGTACATGTTTCATGTGTATATACATTGAGGAGTATAATTTCATGTTTACTTGACTTTGGTTATAAATTACTCATAAGGTATTTCCTACAGTTGAATGTCCGTAACTTTATCAACATGTACATCATTGTTTGCCTTTACCTATATTTTATGGAATGTGACTTAATTGGAATTATATTGTTGATGTATAGTCATGGAAAGTTACATAATTATGTTTGGATAATATTTGTGATTGAGGTTGAGAACTGATCTAGTTGGATTGACAGGTGTAAGGTCTAATCAACCCAGTTCAGCTCCACCAGAAGGAAACTTGAATACGTAGTTGCCAACCAAGGTGAGTGTACTCACTGGAATGATGTATTTGTATACTGTTACGAATGTGATCATAATGTTATGAATATACAATTGTTCATTTCGGTTTACCGAAATGAGGGGTTACTCCTCGACCAGGAATGGGGGAGATTTGTCTATTAATGACAAGGGGTTACTCCTCGACCAGGAATGGGGGAGAATTGTCTATTTAGACAGGATATGTGAATCATGATTTGGAAAAGTTGGTCATTCATTATGAATGAGCCGAATAAGTAAATACATAATTATATGGACATGATTTATTGCATTTAAATTCATGCAGTAGTTTAGTAGTGATGCATTCACTGGGCTATTTTTGCTCATGGTTCCTATGTTCACATTTTTCAGGTAATGCGATGTCACTGCCAAATCTAGGAAGTCGGTCTGGGTTAGCAAGAAACGGGAGAAACAAAGATTTTGTTTTAATGTAAATGATGTAATTAAGTTAAATTATCATTCAGGAAAGTTTGTATAAATATGACTAGTGTACTGTTGTAAAAAGGTTTTCAGTTATATGGATTTACAATGATGATTCTGAAATCAAAACTCGTGTTTATGGTTTGGTTAGATTAATTATGGTTTGACTCACTTTGACTTTCAGACTTAATTATAAGTAATTGGGTTGGGGTGTGTCAGTACTCATCTATTTTTCCAACGTAACTATTTTATGCGTCTCTCAGTTTAATGCATAATTTCATCGTCCCTTATATGTAAATATCCCAAAAATATACATCTCGTCTTACATAAAAGGTCTCTTAATTATTAATAAGTCCTACCGGTCTCCTTTATCTTCCAAATTATTTTAATAAGGATGCCCAAATATTTCTACTCATTTAATTTGAATTTAACTATTTTCAAAAGTGGAAATGTGAGTCTGCCAGAAGGGGTCGATCGATCGAGGGCAGGGGCTCGATCGATCGATGCGTCGATCGATCGACACTCCTGGTTCGATCGATCGATCAAACAGGTATGCGAATTCTGCAGATTAACAGTTACGGGTTCATAATCTAACCTCAATCAAATCCAGATTTTTTATACCCAAACTCCCTAAAATTCGTACTACAAACAGTATAAACCCATATTATACATCTTCAGCGTAAAGCATGCAATTTTCCATCAATCACCATAGATTAATAGGAAAAAACTCATATAAATCTCAAGAACCCTAGAATTTCTTTAACATGGTTCTAATCAGTATTTTTCCAGAAATTTCTACTCCCAATTCATCATAAATTTGTGGTTAAGCCTCTACATGTGAAGGGGTTTCCAGATTATCATTCAAATCATTACTACATGCGATTTTCCTATCTCCAACATGGATTTTCTTCTACCAAACTCATCCTAATCACCCTAGACTAACATGAACGATGCATTAACGAAAAATAAGCAAGATAAATACTTGCATGGAAATTCCAAAGTTCTGATTTGTGGACGAATTTGGTGTTATTGTGTTCCCCGTCGCGCGATCTACGCGTTGGTGGTGGTGGCGGTGCAACCGGATGGATTTTGGGCATTGGATTGCTTGGAAAGCTTTCTCCTTCCCTCTCCTATGGCCATTCTAATGTTTTGTGTCTGATAACCCTAAAGGACTATTCCAAATGGCTGATATAGCCTAATAATTTTCGTGGGTTTAATTACCCAAAAATGCAAAATGTTCAAAATGCCCTCCCGGGGTGCTAAATAGGCCTAAAAATGCCCCGAGACCCAAACTAAACCCCCGGGTATACTTTTCTGACTATCTCGACCCTTTCAGACACTTTGACGCACTCAAATGACAATACGAGCAACTTATAATTTATTCACTTTTATTAATCAATATTTAGTCCCGACGCGACACGGGCGCGTCCCGACTCAAATTTCCAAAATTGTCATTTTATTCACTCTTGACATTTAATAGAACCAATATTATATTACTTTACTCATTAGTAATATTTAACAGCAAGTTTCCCATAATTACTAACTCACATCACGTTAATAATTATAAAGTGATTAATTTCCGAATTTATATTAAATTAATAACTCACATTAAATTTAATAAATCCCCAAATTAATATAGCATAAAAATACGGGGTATGACACTCCGTAAATTTGAGAAGCATGATCCGTATCCATGCATGAGAAGTGAAATGTGTGGGCCATGTCCCACCACTTTTTGAGTAGTGCAGAATGAGGCCTGAATCAGTCCAAATGTGGGGGATAATAATGTTGCGGCTGAAAACATTAGCCCAACCTAAACCCCGCTCTAACATAACATGTCACCATGAGTAGATGAATCTCATCTCATACATAAGCTTTACATCTCGTATTATTGATAATTAAAAAGTAATAGTTTTGTAATTTGTTAAACTATTCAAATATTAATTTATTATTTTCATAATGTATTATCTTATAATTTATTAAATGACTAACTCACTAAATTATTAAAAAACAAATTATAACTTTAACAAAATTGTCATTTACTAACTTACTAATTGACGATATAATTAACCTATTATTACTTTACTATTTTACCTACTTAATAATTTATTAAACTACTAAAATAACCAATGTAAAATCAAACGTAAATAAACATATTATATCATGATAATGTGTACCTCACTGTTTAATATTCACCGTGACCAGTGCGTCTCTGATGACAATGCAATGGGGGTGCCTGCACAATATCAATGTTTTGGAAACTTAAATCCTCAATCGCACAATGAGCTACGCACATGGACAACACACCATGCAACACAATGTGCTTTCGGCTTACAAACCTCCTAACTAAGTTCACGGTGAATTTTGGATTGATAGAGTGACATCATGTAATAACTCGTATATTCTAACCTTAAGGTTGATCAATTGTAAACATTAAAATATACAAAGTGCAAAAATAATTTAAATACCATTCTCAGCATGAAAGGAACAATTGAAGCATGTGACAAACATAAGGATGCGATATGATATTCCTCAAAATATAAACCTCATAAATATGAATAAAAAATATAATAAAGTGAGAGAAATCTACAACTAATCATCAACTCCCCAAAATGCATGCTAATACTGAATCTCGATAATACCAGTCGAGTCATGCTACCCAATTTACATGTCATTTAAACTCATAAGTATAAATCACACTACTAGAAATGTAAATGATAGTCTATGAAGAGATTGATTAAATCGATATCTACAATTGAAAATCCCGAGATAGACGAGGATGGAGAAAGTCTAAACGAGATGACCAACTCTGTCACCTAGAAAGTCACCATGAATAAAATTGGTCAAATCCCTAGCAAGTTTCTACGCTATGCTACGCAACTGAAATCAAATATATATACAAATGGTAAATTCACAGTTCATATAATCAATAACAATAGCCTAACATATGACACAAAACCTCATAATGTATTTACTTAAATGAGTAGTTTCATCAATTAATTAACAAACTAATTAATTACAACATAACTAACATGCATCCCTTCTCCTTGAGCATCTCAAGAAACATACAATGCGTCCATAGAGAACCATCACACAACCCGTAGCCACTTACTTCATGGTGCCAAAAACTCCGTCGCCACCCTGTTACACAGTGTCAAAATTCCATAACACTGCATGACATAACCAAATTCCATATCAAATTGCTCTCCTCAAGTATGCCAACATAACACTGTTCCTTCTCTACACACACGTAAACCCACGTTCATAAAAGTATTTGTTAATAATGTTAGAAATTTTAGTTGTAACTTAGCACTCATCATTACATCAATATTATCCAATTACCCAACCCTCATGTTATTTTAAATAAAGAGTTAAGAAAAGAGTCCATTTCATTTATAACTAAAGGGATAATATACCTGTTGATACCAAAATTAATATGCTGATATGGACGAATAATACGAAGACACGTGTCAATCTACGTGGCACAATAGCAACGAGGAAGTTCATTTTCCCGACCAACTCATGTTCTCTCCGAGCAACGAGGATACACCGAGGAACTTTAGTACTCCGAGGTACTCTAGCGCTCCGAGGAACTCCTGAGCAACGAGCAACTAAGGCGGTCCGAGCTGCATCTCGGCCGTATCATTAATTGCCAGATAATCAACAGTTCAACTATTCATTGAATGTTTATCATCTTGACGCACACGCTGCATTAAATGTATCAACCCTTTCATGTACAGCCTAAGGGCTATAAATACCTTGTATTACCCTCATTCAGGAGGACCAGAATTTCTGGAGAGAACTTGTACTCGAGAAGTCCCAAACACTCAGCAATAACATAACAGTGGACGTAGGCCATTCATATAAGGCTGAACCACTTTAAAATTCTTTGTCTCATTTTATTTATCTGTGATCGAATAATTAGAGCGATCTAATTTTTTACATCAACAGATTGGCGCCGTCTGTGGGAACGATTGTTACTATCGTTTTTCACCAAAAATCATTCATCATCAATGGCGGATAATCCAGAATCTAGAAATCGAAACGCTGGAAATGCTGGAAATCCTTCAAATCCCTCTGCACCTCCAGATCTAGCCGGGATTATGACGAATCTGGCTCAAGGACAAACCGCCATGCAAGAAACAATGAGGCAACTCATACAAACCCTTCATGGCGGTGCACCTGCACGTTCAGGACAACAAAGTGGTCAGAGGCAAACTTATTTACTTTCTTCACGATCCAGGCGTACTGAGTCACGTCGTAATGAGGAGTCTGATGATTTCTCTTATCAACCTGGGCGAACTTCGTCAATAAGGGCTACAGATACTGATCAACGTATAACTCTCTCTCCAGAAAGACCTAGTGCCTTAGAAAGACTGAGTAGGGTGTCTCCTTTCAGTCGATTAGGCCCTAGGAGGAATAGGAGTCCACCTAAGACCATGTCGAGGAGTTTTCGACAACCATCAGATCTAAGAGAAGGATCAGCACAATCACGACCAGTTGCTCGTCAAGATAGATCTCAAGAAGCTACCTCAGAACGATCAATTGCTCAAACCAATAGGCCCGAGGAAGGAAATGAAGCGTGGAAAGGATCTCTCCAATGGTTGGAGGATAAATTGGGAGAAATGGCCAAGGCAAAGAACCCCCTACAACGAACTTTTGTTCGAGGAACACCTTTTGTACAGGCCATTGTGAATTTTCTACACCGTTAAAGTTCAAAGCACCTGTAGTGACCCCCAAATATGATGGAAAGACATATCCTGTTCTTCACATAGAGCAATATCAAGCTGCTGCCGACATCTATGTCGTCTCCGACGAGATGAGATGCAGAGCGTTCTCAGGAACTCTTACTGGAGCCGCCCAGATATGGTACAACAATCTTCCTCGGGGTAAGATTTTAACTTTCTTTCAGTTGGCCGAGTTGTTTATTGGCAATTTCTGTTCTGGAGCAAAGCCAGTAAAACTAGTAGCACACTTGTTAAGTGTTAGACAAAAATCTGGTGAGAGTACTAGAGATTACATAACTCGTTTCAACAACGAGAAGCTGGAAGTCATTGATTACGAAGAAAAGACAGAAATCACCGCCTTGATGAGTGGGTTGTTGCCTAATAAATTGTATTACACCTTGGCGAAAGATCCACCTAGAACTATGTCAGAGTTGATGGCAAAAGCGGCCAAAATCATGAATGCCGAGGAGGCTATGGCTGCAAAGAAGAATATGGATAAAGAAACCAAGGTGGAAGTCGACAAATCTAAGAAGAAAGAGCATAAAAGCAATGGTGGAGATAAACATTCCAAGAATAAATGGGAAGTCATGAAGAAGTACGATAATTATACTCCTTTGAAAATGGGTATTAATCATGTCTTGGAAGAAATCAAGAACAACGAGGAGGTAAAATGGCCAAAGAAACTGAGATCAGACCCTGATTCGAGGAGTAGAGATAAATATTGCGAGTTTCATAAAGATCATGGTCACATGACCAAAAACTGCATAGCTCTTCAGAACGAGATTGAAACACTCATCCGAAGAGGAAAACAGCAAAATATGTTGATCGGGGAAGCGAAAGAGAAAATAATGATCGAACTAGAGAAAGGTCTAGATCTCCTCGTCGTGCAGAGGAGAAGAAGAAGAGGGACCACGAAGATGATCCAGATGAAGACCCCGATCTTCCCAAGAAGCCAAGGCATCCAGAACGAGAGGTATTTTCCATACGTTTTGGATCATTTGATTGTAATGTTATTACAGGAGGAGATGCAGGAGGAGAAGACCTTACTGCAGAAAGAAAAGCTTACCTCGGAGAGGCTCAAGCTTGTTCATATATTCAGCGAATAAATCTGGCCGAGGACGATCGTCCGAGGAAGGTAAATAAAGAGAAGTTGGTCATTGGCTTTTCAAAAAACGACCTGGCAGGTGTCCTTTATCCTCACGACGATCCTCTGGTGATCAAAATGAGGATGAAGGAAGTAGTGATTTCAAGGGTGTTGGTAGATAATGGAAGTTCGGCAGACATCATGTACTATTCATGCTTTGACAGCTTGAATCTGAAATTATCTCAATTGGAACCGTATCACAGACCCCTCCTGGGTTTTGCTGGCGAGAAAGTTTTTCCACTTGGGACGATCAAGTTGGATATATTCATTGGAACTTGGACTGCTTGTCAAACAGAAAGAATACGCTTCTTTGTGATGGATAAGAATGTGCAGTCAGCCTACAACATCATCATGGGAAGAGTTGGTTTGAAGAAGTTTGAAGCAGTTCCATCTACAGTGCATCAATGCTTAAAATTCCCAACAAACTTTGGAGTAGGAGTTGTGAAAGGTGATCAAAAAGTAGCTCGGGAATGCTATTATTCATCTGCCGAGCAAGAGGAGCTTGAGGAATCAAGGAAAAAGACTACTACCTACCAGGTGGAAAAAGATACAGAGATTGAAACTCTCGATCCCATAGATGAATCCCAACTTGTTAAAGGACAGGTGGTGGAATCTACAGAAAATGTTATTCTGGACGACGAGCACCCTGAACGAGTAACCCAGATAGGTTCATCGTTGGATGCTTCAATAAAACAGGAGTTGATAACTTTCTTGAGAAATAGGAAGAAAACTTTTGCATGGAGTCATGAAGACATGCCAGGAATAGATCCAAACTTCCTATGTCATGAGATCAATGTGAACAAGGAGATCAAGCCTGTAAAGTAGAGAAGAAGGGTATTTAGCCCCGAGAAGAATCAAGCTATTCAAGAGGAGGTCGACAAGCTCCAGAAGGCTCAATTCATTGAAGATGTGAAATATCCGGATTGGTTGGCAAATGTGGTGATGGCAAAGAAGAAAAACAATAAATGGAGAATGTGTGTTGATTTCACTGATCTTAACAAGGCCTGCCCAAAAGATCATTTCCCATTGCCCAGAATTGACCAGCTAGTTGATGCTACATCGGGGCACGAGCTGCTCATCTTCATGGACGCTTACTCTGGCTACAACCAGATCAAGATGAAACCTAAAGACAGGGAAAATACTTCTTTTATTACCCCTAGGGGTACTTATTGTTATAATGTTATGCCTTTTGGTTTGAAAAATGCAGGAGCGACATACCAGCGGCTGATGAACAAGGTTTTTTCCGAGCAAATCAGTTGCAATATGGAAGTCTATGTCGATGATATGCTGACAAAAAGCAAGAAAGCTGCTGATCATCTAGTTGATTTAAGACAGACTTTTGATCAACTGGATAAATACCAAATGAAGCTCAACCCGACGAAGTGTACATTTGGAGTACGAGAAGGAATGTTTCTCGGGTACATTGTTAACCAGCGAGGCATTGAGGCAAATCCAGAAAAGATCAAAGCTCTTTTAGGGTTGCGATCTCCAACGACAAAGAAAAAAGTGCAGAGCCTTACAGGACGAGTTACACCGCTCAACAGATTTGTATCTCGAGCAACAGATAGATGCCTACCATTCTTCAAAACACTTCGAAAAACTTTCGAGTGGAATGAGGAATGTGAAAAAGCCTTTCAAGACTTGAAGAAATATCTGGGAACACCTCCACTGTTGTCAAGGCCAATAACGGGAGAAAAGTTGTACTTATACCTGGCAGTATCAGAGCATGCAGTCAGTTCGGCATTGATCAGATTGGAGAATGGAATCCAGAAGCCAATTTATTACACAAGTAAGGCTTTCCGAGATGCAGAGATCAGGTACCCAAAGCTGGAAAAATTGGCATTAGCATTAATTAAAGCAAGAAGAAGAATGAGGCCATATTTCCAGGCCCATACCATCGTCGTTTATACCGACATGCCATTGAGACAAGCCCTTCATAAGCCAGAAAAGTCAGGGAGACTGATGTACTGGGCAATAGAGCTCGGTGAATATGATATTGTGTATGAACCCAGATCATCATTGAAAGGGCAAGCTGTAGCAGATTTTATAGAAGAATTTACATATCCTGATACCACCGAGGAACAAAAGTCGATCACTGACCAACCTGTGGATGTTACAGGATCAACAGACATAAGTCCAGATCAAATCCGGTTGGTAAACGGGCTTGTGGATGTAGAAAGATCATCAAATTCAAACCCAGACCAAATCCGGTTGGTAAAAGGGCGAGAAGAGATGGTCGACGAGGAGCGAAAATTACCAGGGGAGGATGAAAGGAAACAACAGATATTTCATCGAGGAACTCTGTCAGAAAAGAAATTTGAAGACGAGTTACCTACATGGAGATTGTATGTAGATGGGTCATCTTGCACAACAAGTTGTGGAGCAGGGATTGTTTTAAAAACCCCAGACGAGATCGACATAGAATATGCCTTGCGATTTCAATTAAAAACCTCCAATAATGAGGCTGAGTATGAAGCCATGATAGCAGGTCTTAATTTAGCAAAGATTATGGAAGCACAACAAGTGATAGTATTCAGTGATTCCCAATTAATTGTGAATCAGATAATGGGAACATATGCGGTTAAAGGAGAATTAATGGTCAAGTATCATGCAAAGGTGATGGAATTGCTGGCAGAATTTGACGCCATTCAGTTGATCAGAATACCCAGAATAGAAAATGCACAAGCAGACGCACTGGCCCGACTAGCATCAGCTACTCGTACCGAGCTGCGAAGAACGATACCAATTGAAGTACTGGAAAGTCAGAGCATAGATGAAAACCTGACGATGAATGTTATTACCCTTGATTTAGGACCATCTTGGATGGATCCCATCAGGGCATATATTGAAGAGGGAGAATTTCCAGAGGACAAGCTCGCGACAAAGAAATTGAAGTTTAAAGCTGCTCGGTATGTACTAACTAATGGTGTTTTGTATAGACGAGGAATTATGGTAGGTTTGCAGAGATGTGTACACCCCTCCAAAGTGAAAGAATTGATTGAAGAAATCCATGAAGGGTCTTGTGGAGCACATGTGGCAGGTCGGACACTTTTGCAGAGGGTGATGACTCAAGGATACTACTGGCCGACGATGAGGGCTGATTGTATAGCCTATGCTAAGAAATGTGACAAGTGCCAACGTTTTTCCTCCATCTGACGAACTCCACAAGCATTGTTGACACCCATAACTTCCCCTTGGCCATTTGCCATGTGGGGAATTGATTTAGTTGGACCATTGCCGACCACCCGAGGAAGATTCAAGTACCTCGTCGTCGCAGTAGATTATTTTACTAAGTGGGTAGAAGCTGAACCCCTTATCGATATGACGTACAAGAAGGTATACCAGTTTGTTTGGAAGAATATCATCTGTAGATATGGTCTCCCTCATGCCTTCATCACAGACCATGGAACACAATTCGATAACGAGGAGTTTGCTGCATATTGTCAACAATCAAACATCCTAAAGACCCATTCAGCACTAGGTCATCCTCAAAGCAATGGGCAGACTGAGGTGACAAACAGAACACTACTAAATGTTTTGAAGAAGAGGCTAAGTGAATCTAAAGCTAATTGGATTCACGAGTTACAATCAGTCTTGTGGGCTTACCGAACAACTCCCCGAGCAGCAACGGGAGAATCCCCATATATGCTAGCGTTTGGAAGTGAGGCAGTAATACCTGCCGAGTTGGGTCTTCCGACACACAGAGTACTGAATTTCAATTCCCCAATCAGTGACTTGATGCGAAGATTAGATTTGGACATGCTCGAGGAAGTTAGAGAAGAGGCAGCCATTAGGAATGCTGCTTACCAACAACGCATAACTCTGTTCTACAACAAGAGGGTGAAGAAATGCGACTTAAAATAAGGGGATTATGTACTAAAGAAGGTCATTCAGAAACACAATAAGCTGGAAGCCAACTGTCATGGACCTTACCGAATTACAGAAGTTGTTCGACCAGGAACTTACAGAATAGCAACTCTAGAAGGAGAGGAATTTAAGAATGCATGGAATGCTGAACATCTACGCAAGTATTATCAGTAATGTAAAATGTAACGCAATTCCTTCATTATGAATAAAACAATGATGTTTCACCATCTCCTTCCTTTTATTACAAGTTTTTGGGGAATACTAATGTGATACACTACACTGATAGTTCGAGCGTGATCAACTTCGGTTGGTAAAATAACGAGAACAAATTATACTCCTTTGGTTAGGAGGCGTACACTTGCGTGATCAACTTCGATTGGTAAAAGAGCTTGTGGACAAGATAGTTCGAAAGAACCTGATAGTTCGAAAGATGTAGTATCCATTTGCAGTGAAATGATTTCTTATTTGGCCCCAAAAGAAGAATATTTCATTGAAAATGTTCTTATTTCCTTCGAAACTCAATCTTCAGGCGATGATGACTCATCTCTTGAGTTTGAATTTCTTTTGTCCCCATCTTTATTCTATGTTGTCGAACCGATACAAGTACCTGATGAATCAGTGCCAAACTTTAAAATGTTTAACCGTTTCACCTTTGTGGAGTACTCGCTCGAGTTTCTTTCCATAAAGGCATATTTGCCTCCATGTGCGTCACCTTCTATTCCAATTTCAAAGTATTTGGGACGAAATTCTATTTTTCTTGGCCCCCATATGTTTTTGTCACCCGTTTTATCCAAATTCCCCATCCTCCCTATAAAATTTTTAAATGGAGATGGTTCATTTCTTCCGCCTTACACGTGTCTTCCGTTGTCTGTATGAATTCCTATTTTTCGAAAGGTATGCATGAAAGGTAGGGTCCCCCGTTAATCCTCCAAAGTCAAATCGTATTTTGGGTGGACCCTCAAAAATTTTAACTTCTAGTGGACAGTTAGTTAGAAGTTAAAATTGTAGGTTGTAAATCATTAGTTTTATTTTTCTTCTTACTTATTGGCTAGTGTAATTAGTTACAGTTTTATTTATTTTCCTTGTTATGCTTCGTACTAACATGTTTTATAGAATCGATCGAGTTGTACTTTCACGAGATCGCTCCATTTTGGGTAATATCACTCTTTTCCTCTCTTTAACTTGGTTTTTAATTCACTTTGAGGACAATGTCAGGTTTTAAATTAGGGGGTGTGGGATATAGTATCCATTCATTGGTAGTTTCTTTGATTTGATTATATGTTCTTTCCAAGCATGCCTTTCTTGTAAAAAATTAACTCAAGGTGAGGGATATCTGTCGCAACCTATAGTTTTATTCCTTTTGTTAATATAGTTTAAATACACTCGCCTAGTTATATTTTCCTTTTTGTTAAAATTATGTTTTACACTTTTATTTTAGAAGTATTAAACCGAATAAATTCTACCAACTTGTCTTTATGGATTTTCGATACCCAGACTGGCCGCTATACTCTCCTAAAAGAGTGTAGTCATAGTTTAGGTTTTCGTATTGAGGAGGTGAACTGAATAACGACAAGCATTTTGACACAACGCTGCATTTCGCCCTCGATCAAAATGGCTTCGTTGCCGGGGACTTGTTTATTTTAGATTTTAAGTGATTTAATATTTCGTAATATTTTTCTTTCTATTTGTATTCTTTGTTAACTATTTTGTAGGACTTCTATATCTGAGCGCTAAGAAACGCTTGAATTTGTCGGATGCACATCACTTTGTGGAATTTGACATCTCGAGCCTTCTTTGTGGTAAGATTGTCTTATTCTAATTTTTTGGGTAATCGTAATGATAATTCTCAAAATCCCCTAACACCTATGACTTTTGGTCAGTACTTACAAGCCCAAAAAATTGAAACATCTAAAATGACTTTGGGTGAGTATTACCAAAGTCAAGTTATGGATTACTAAAATTTTAAGAATGATTATTCCGATTTTGGGCCTCAAGATACTTATAATAATAATGGTGAAACTAAATTCATTAGCTTTCAAAATTCTTATGTTAATGATTTTCATATTAGTTCCGAGGATGATTTTCAAAGTTCTCATTTGCAAGAATTCGTGCCTCGACCTATGACTTTCGGTGAGGGCTTGCGCATACTTTAAAATGAGAAAATTGAGAATCGTTATCAGGAAGAAAACCGTTATTGGGAGCATGAGTTGGATTTATTATTTGAATCCGACGACGATTTTTCTTTCGAGACTTTTGAAGTCGAGGAATGTATTGAACCAAATGAGTATTTTGTGCCTACTTTTGAACAAACCATTCTTGACTTGGACCATGGTATAATAGAGAATGAAAATGAGGAAGAAATGGATGTAGTATCCATTTACAATGAAATGATTTCTTCTTTGGCCCCCAAAGAAGAATATTTCATTAAAAATGATCTTATTTCCTTCGAAACTCAATATTCAAGCGATGATGACTCATCTCTTGAGTTTGAATTTCTTTCATCCCCGTCTTTATTCTATGTTGTCGAATCGATACAAGTACCCGATGAATCGGTGTTAAAATTTAAAACGTTTAACCTTTTCACCGATGAGGAGTACTCGCTCGAGTTGCTTTCCATGAAGGCATCTTTGCCTCTATGTGCACCACCTCCCATTCCAATTTCAAAATATTTGGGAGGAAATTCTATTTTTCTTGGCCCCCATGTGTTTTTATCACCCGTTTTATCCAAATCCCCCATCCTCCCTCCAATTTTTTTTGTTGGGGATGGTTCATTTCTTTTACCTTACACATGCCTTCCATTGTCTGAACGAAATTCCTATTTTTCGGAAGGTATGCATGAAATGGAAGGTCCCCCCTTAATCCTCTAAAGTCAAATCGTATTTTGGTTGGACCCTAAAAAATTTTAACTTCTAGTGTATAGTTAGCTAGAAGTTAAAATTATAGGTTGTAAATGGTTAGTTTTATTTTTCTTCTTACTTATTGTATAGTGTAATTAGTGAATTTGTTTTTTTTCCTTGTTATGCTTGGTACTAACATGTTTTGTAGAATCATTGGACTTGTACTTTTACAAGATCGGTCCAGTTTTTGGGTAATATCACTATTTTCCTCTCTTTAACTTGGTTCTTAATTCACATTGAGCACAATGTCAGGTTTTATCCATTCATTTGTAGTTTCTTTGATTTGATTATATGTTCTTTCCAAGCATGCTTTTCTTGTAAAAAATTAAAATTTTCAAAAAGTTTTTCTTTCTTTTTTTCTCCTTTATTGGCCATTTTACCTTTGTTTCTGATGATAAATTTTAATAATTGCCCAATCCAATAGACAACTTAGTGATGCATGTTCTCTATTTTAGAACTTATTAGACTTTAGTCCTCAATTATTGATATTATGACTAACTTCATGAATTAAGCTTTAATCCCATGAGCACATGCACTTTTCTTGTTTTATTGATTTGGTTTAAGATTTGTATAACTCGGTAATCATTTATTGCAGTGTATATACTTACATCTAGTAAGCTTTGGGATTTTCTTAGTTTGCGAGCGTTATAAACTTCTATTTCCTCTTTGAAAACGTTACAGTCGTTGGTAATCTCACAATTCTTTCATTGATCATTCATTAATTGAGTTTATATCTTGAAATGTGTTACTTGAGCATGATTTTCATAGTTGTTTTGACTTAAGAATTGGGTAAACTGTAAGGAATGGTCATAGGCCATCTTTGTTATATCACCCATATTGACCTTGACCTCACCTTAAATTTTTTTCCTCATCAACCCCTTTGAGACTTAATATCGCCTTTCGTTTCATAACCCAAATCCCATAACCAACTCCATATTAGAGTTTTAATCCCTATATATATATCACTTTTCGTACTTTTGTTTGGAATGGTACTTGGGATTGAATGATGTTCGCGTTATTTGGTTGCAATTAAGCATGTTAGAGTGAGAAAAGTAAAAAAAAGAAATAAGTGAAAAAGAGAAGAAAAAAGAGAAATTAGTAAAAAAAAGAAAAGAAAAGAAATAGAGAGAAAAGAAGAAAAGAAAAGAAAGAAAAATTTGTATATGTTGTGTATAGTGTTCAATAAGATTTCTTTACTCTCCCCATTGTTTTATCTAATGACTTTTATGGAAGTTATTTTCCAATTTTGAAATTGTTCGCATTTTCCGTTATGCCGAGTGTGCATCTCTGAACACTTTGAATCCGTACATAGTCTTTTCATTTCATAACCTTAACCCCAAAACTACATTACAACCCTATAAAGTCCTATATGATCCTTGGAAAATTCAATTTAAAAGTTTAAATAGTTTTAATAAGCTGTGAAAATACATTTCGCATCCTTTAATGAGTGGTATATTTCATTGAGATTACATGTTTTTCATTTTTATATAGCGTTCTTCATTTGTGACATGTGCGCGACCTTGTTTCCATTTACATTTACTCTTTATGCCCGCATGTCCCGTGTATTACCTCCCATTTCATAGCGATTTCATTTGTTGAGCATAATGCCCAATAAGGATGGACTTATATGCACGCTTGAATGTATATTATCGAGTTTATAAAGATTTTGCCAAATCATAATTTGCATGTGCTCGCTCCCCTCCCTTATTTTAAGGTTTCAATTCTATGAAGTTCATTCTATAATGTTAATAATACAGACTTTTGTGTGAATTCAGTCACTTTGCTAATAACATGTTTGAAATATTTTTCATTATTGTTGGGCTTGTTGCATATTGATTGGGAAAATTTTGAGCAAACCATATGATGTTTGTGGGTTTCATTCCTGAGAACCCTCACAAGACGACATTCGTCCACTGGGGTAACCTAGAGGTTTTACATTTTATTGCATATGCTAAATGCAATCGTTCTCCTAGAAAGTGTCTTTGATCTCTTTTGTATATTTCTCATGCCTTGTGGTTTTCTAATAGCTCTTCTAGTGCTGAATTTCATTGCTAGGGACTATCAATGTATATTTTTCAAACTTATGCATTTTAGGCCCCTCAGATACTTTAATGCCTATAATTATGCTCGTTAATCAAACAATCTCCGTTTTATATGTTAACATGATATTTGAGATATTATTGAGCTTTTATAGGTGTTACGGGGCTTAGTGTGGAGTTTGGTTGCATTCCGGTAAAGATCCATCAAATATCGCACGTTCAGGGGAAATTTAGTATTTTCACACTTCGGAATTTCTGCCCAAAGTCTTCATGGAAGTTGAAGCTCTCGGGTCAAGCTTCGCGTGGCTGTGAATGGTGCATAAATTCGAGATGAAACGAAGAAGTTACGTGTCTTTATCCGAGGGAGAAAATATAAGAAACAAACAAATCAAGGAATTCCATCCATTTCCTGGTCTTCATTTGCAAAAGAGAAGGTTTTTCCCCAGATGAGAAATTGCAGCTGGTTTCATTGACTTCGGGTCTAAGCTCGGGTCCTGGTTAGCACCCAATTGATGAGGGGTTTTGGACCAATCCAACACAACATTTGATTAATGGAGTACTGAACACTATGTACCATATTAAAATACTTCATCTTTTATTTTTTCTGCATTCTCTTTTATTTTTCTTCTTTTCTCTTTTATTTTTTTCACTTTTTCTTATCTTTCACACTCTCACATGCTTAATTGAAACCACATACAAAGAACATCATTAAATCGCAAGTATCATTCCAAACAAAGGTATAAAATGCGATATCTATGGCTCCAATTTGGATTTGGTTAAGTGATTTTGGGTTATGAAATGAAAGTCTATATTAAGATTCAAAGGGGTTGACGAGGTGAAATATTTAAGGTGAGGTCTAGGTCAATAGGGTTAAAAAAATATGGCCTATGATACTTTCCTAAAGTTTACGCGATTATCATGTCAACACAACTTTAAAAATTACGCTCAAGTAACACATTCTAATATGAACTCAATTAATCAAAGATCAATGAAAGAATAGTGATATTAACAACGAATTTAACGTTTTCAAGTAAGAAATGGATAATACTCACAGATGAAGAAATCCATAGAGCTCACTCGGTGTAAGTGTGTGTATAAAATACAATAAAAGATTACTAAGTATTAAAGGCCTTAAACTAAATCAATTAAACTAGAAAAGTGCATGTGCTTATGGGTTTAAATTTTAATTCATAAAGTTTTTCATAATATCAATTCTTAGAGGACTAAATTTTAATAGCTTTTAAAATCGAGAACATGCGTCCTTGAATTTTTAATTGGATCGGGAATTTATTTTAAAGATCATCTAAAACAAAGTCAAAATTCCCAACAACGGAGAAAGAAGAAAGAAAATATTTTTTAGTTTTTTTAATTTTCACAACAAAAGCATACTCGAGAAGAACATATAATCAAATCAACGAAACTACCAATGAATGGGAAGAATATCCCAAACCCCCAACTTAAACCTTGCATTGTCCTCCATGTAAATTAAGAACCATGCTAAAGAGAGGATAATAACAATATTACCCCAAATGGAGCAATATCCAGAATGTACGAGTCCGAAGATTCTACAAAACATATTAGCACCAAGCATAAAAAAGAAAGAACTAAAACTTATGTAACTACACTAAATAACAAGTAAAAAAGAAATATCAATGTAATATATACAACCTAAAATTTGAACTTCCATCTAAATATACACTAGAAGTTAAAATTTTTGAGGGTCCACCTAAAATATGATTTGATCTTGAAGAATTAATGGAGTACCCTTATTTCCATGCATACCTTTCGAAAAATAAGAATTATGTTTGAACAATGAAAGGTATGTGTATGTGTAAGGCACAAGAAAGGAAACTTCACCAATTATTGTATTTTGTGGATGATGGTCGTTTGGATTGAACGGGTGACAAATACACATAGTATCTGTAGAGGTAATTATTATGCAACATAAATAAATATGAGAGAAAGATTATCAAGACGAGAACAAGGAATACAAGATGCCAATCACACAACAAAGGGTGTACGTGGTTCAGCCAAGATGTGCCTACGTCCACGGTGGTGCAGTCGATATTATTTCTATATACTCCGGAGAGTGATTACAGAGAATACAACTTGTCCTTTTGCCCCGGACCTAGGGTTTAATATATACATGTGCATGTAGATGAGTGGGGGTGATGGGTTCCTCCATGTTTTCCATTTCCCCCATAACTTCCCTTTATGGGATCGTGGGGGGAGACCGGATCAATTATAAAAGATGAGGGGCCTGGACTTTGGGCTGCCAGGACTGGGCTACTCGTCCAGGCTTAGAGTTCTGAATTTCGGGTACCCACAAATCCCCCTAAATTTGTTGGGCCATGTTTATGGGTCCAATGAATTTAAATGATCAGCCATTATGGCTGATTTGTGATTCTTCGAAAATTGTGAAGTTGCTTTGGCGGCACCCGCTTCACTATCCGTGCGCTATGATTAGAATTGAAGGCTTATTGGGATAGCCACTTTTTCATCCATCGTTTCAGCCTTTCCAGTACTCTTCCTTCTTTTGAGAACTCTAGCGCCTCGTATCTTCTTCTCTGAATCCCCATTCCCATTGCTTCTTAGTCGTCTTGAGCTCGTGCTTCTTCATCGCTCGAACCGATCTTCTGTTTTGTAAGTTTCTCGTCCCCTTTCTTTGAACTTTCTCTTTGGTTTATAGAGTTTCTAGAGTTTTTTAATGGAGAAGATTGGAAATAGGTCAATCTCTGAGTTCAAGAAGTTCTACAATATTCTTGAGTGGGTAGATATTGAATGTTATGCCTCCCCTCCTAGGAACGTTAGGGATATAGAGGATGCCCACTGGATCCATGTTTTGTTGCTCTCCCAGGGGGACTTACTTTTCCCCCTAATGATCTATTTCTGCATTTTTTGGTTATTTCGGTATTGTTCCCGCACAGTGCTCACCCAATGTGTGGAAGATAGTAAATGGCGTCCATAGAATAAACCAGTTGTATGGTACTAGGTTAGGACTTGTCGAGATCTGTTTCTGCTATTCCTTCTCTCGAACTAGCTCAGGTGTCTTATACCTCAAAGCTAGGAGTCCTGATAGGGTATTGGTAGTAAACCTACCTGATTCCCATAAGGACTACTGGCAAGAGGGTTTCCTCATTAGGAATTGGCAGTTCCCTCCCCAGTTTGAAGGGTCGAGGTCTGAGAGGTTCACTGTCCCTTTTTACGGGGAAGAATATATAGGTAGACATTGTATTGTTATTTCAACCTTTGTTGACTTGTGACTTTTCTAACCTTTCTTTGCTTTTTCTTCCACGGCGAGGATAAAGAATTTGGATCCTGCTCTCAGCGAGGTTCGTATCTCGGAGTTGGTGAAAGCTTGGAATATCAGGGAGCCTTTGGGTGACGGCGAGCATCCCAGGTTTGCTGCCTTTTTACTCGAGTACAAGAACGTAGGCTCCAGCTTCATTGCACGGCCTGTGGATAGTGTTCCAGAGTTTGATTCTTTCTAAGAGACTACTGCTGAGCCTATCCAGTTGGACGAAGAGGAGAGCAGCTCTGAGAGTGAGCCTGCAGGAGCTGCGACTAATTTGGGTGGAGGGAGCTCTGATAGTAGCAGTTCTTCTGAAGAGGATTCTGAAGCTAGAGGATCGTCGAGCACTTCCAGTAGTTCAGGCAAATAGATGCCTCCCAGGAAGAACCTGATTAGAGACGATGATGATGAGGACCATGTGATTATTACATAAAGGTCAAAGAAATAAAGGTCTTCTTCTGGGTCCGTGGCTATTGGCTCTCGGTCTTCCACTCTGGAGCAAGAGAAGAAGAGGAGAGAGGAAGAGCAAGTGAGAGAGAGGGAGAGAAAGAATGAGGAGGAGAGGAAGAAGGTGGAGGAAAAGAAGAAGGTGGAGGAGAGGAAAAGGATGGAGAGGGAGAGAGAGGAATAGAGGAGGAAGATGGAGTCGAGGACGAAGGCTGGGCAAGCCTTCGTCCCGGTGTCAGCTTTACCCGAGGGGGCCTCAGTTGCCACTTCCCCTCAGCTGGCTCCTGCATTGCTTGAGAGGGTAGTTCTTCCTGCAGATCGCCAGAGGGCGCTGGGGTCTGATCAATTAGCCCTCCAAGCTAGCCAGAGACTAGCCTTGGTAAGGTTCTCTCCCTTTTCAATTCCTTAACAAGTTTTAATTATTTCTCCTTCTTGATTTCTTCTTTATTTTTGGCCGTTTGTGACGGACTTCGCTGTGCTCTACCGTTCTCGCGACGAGTTGGTGAGGATGAATGGCGAGCTGGAGCAGCAGAAGTCCGCTCTGGAAGTCAGGGGTTCTCGGCTGGAGGCTGATCTGAAGGCTGCTGATGCCGCCCGAGCTTCCTCTGATCTGGATCTTATCAATTCTAATCGAGAGAGGGAAGCGGCGGTCAAGGAGCTGAGCGAGTTGAGCCAGTCCTATGACCTAGTATGCTCGAGCAAGCTGGGTGTTGTGGAGGAGAACAAGGCTCTGATCGAGCAGCTGAAGGATAAGGAGTCCCAGGTGGCCACCATCAAGGAGGATTCATACAACTCCGGATGGACTGCGGCTTATGAAGACGCCGAAGTTCAAATAGGCTATATCAGCCGTTTGAACTTCAAGAAGGGATGGAACAAGTCCCTCCTAGCTGCTGGTGTTGATGCTGAGTTCCTCTATTCGACGAGCATGACCCGGGTCCAAGGCCAACCGTGGACGAAGAAGCCCCAGCCCCAGCCATCGAGGGTATTGATCTTACCTCTCAGACAACCCCTGCCGATGCAGGTCCTGCCCAGGCGAATGAGGGCATCTCTGTAGAGGGGGATGCCTCTGCTGCTGCTGACAAGGGGAAGCAGCCAGCCACCTCTGGGCAGCCTGAGGTTGCTAGTTAATCCTCCCTTAGGACTATTTTTGTACTTTTGCTTGTAATTTTTCCATTTCCTGCTCGATGTACTTGACCTTCATTAATGAAATAAAAAGGCTTCTTTTTCTAATGCATTGATTGGTTTCTCTTTCCCTTTCCCTTCTATGTCTTGTAGTTGACTGATGTAGAAGACTATATTCCTACCACATCTCAATTGGGCAGGAATCTTGGTCCCAATGCCAGTCCTCAGGTTCATCAGGCCTTTGTTAGGCTTTACAAGTCTCTTAGGTCAAGGAATAAAAAATATAAGGATCAGTTCGAGCTAGTGGCTAAGCTGAAGGACAGGCTCCAGGAGATGGAAGGCATTGGTGCCTCTGTACAAGAGGAAGCCAATGTACTGAGAGCAAGGTTGCTAGAGGCCATCGAGATAAATCAAGTTGGGGAATTCCTGCAACAGGAGAATGAAAACCTGAGGAGGGAAGTCCTGCAACTTAGAGACCATGCACCGAGCACTGTTTCAGCGATTCTGCAAAGCTCCTCGTCTTCGCGAGCTAGACATACTCCTCTTATGCCGTGAGGTTCCACTCGTCCTCCCCTCCCGCGAGCTGGTAGGAGCACCAGGGGAAGGAACAGGGAAGCAGAAAAACAGCGGGATAAGGAGATGTAAGAGCTCCGTGATGATGTCCGCCGAGTATATGTAACTGCTGCTGGGCTTCAAAGGGACGTTACTCGATTGCGGCATTTATTCAAGAAGGGTCCTCGACAAGCATGGGATGACGGTTATGATCAAGGCTGTCTAGATGCTCCCACAAGATTATCCGAGTTTGAAGAACTTTATTTCATCAGAGGGTGGTTGAGTGCCTTGAAAGAACTCCAGGTCCCGAGGAACTCAGTGTTATGGTATCGTCACGAGATGTCCTCCTCCACTCTGATGCCCAATCCATTCAGGAGGGATGATAGATGGATTCCTATTGATGATATTCCTCGACAACTGTTAGAGTTGGATGCAGATGAGGCTGTGGAAAAGCTGGTCCCTGCTCCTGATGATGGACGAAGAGCTAGGGTGGCAGACTATCTTGTTCGGAGGCTTCCTCCTTCTTGAATTTTTTGCAAGTTTTTTCTTTTTGATAATGTAAACGCTTTGGGCGAGCTTCGCCTACTAAACGTGTATTATCTTTGTTGTAAATATAACAAGTTGTTATTCTTTTGTCCTTTTTGATAATTTAAATGCTTTTGGTGAGCTTCACCGACTAAACATGTATTATCACTGTTGTAAATATCAGAGATCAATGAAAAGTTCGTGTTTTGGGCGATTTTGCCTACTAAACGTGTTCATCCAATCTTTTTATATTCTTGCTGCTTCATAATCCTTTTTATTTTTCCACGCAAGTGTCGCCCCAGTCCAGTATAATACCAAAATACCATTATGCCCCATTTTACCTTTTAGGTTGTGTCGTCACACTCCCTTAGGCCTAAGTAGGGCAATTGGCGAGGACACACCTGGTATTGGATGTCTTCATCCGATCAGGGTTTTGCTCAACCAAAGTAGGTTTGATGGCCAGTATAAAATCTGGTCGTATTGCCTAAGAATCCTTTATAGGGCTTTATGTATTGCTAAGGGAAAGTCTAAGAGGTCTTTCGTGTTTCATGACGATGACCAGAGGAGGGGTATTCCCCTGCTATATCGACCATTGTGCTTGTGATTTGGAAAAAGATGTGTGATAAAATGCAGTTTACTGATTTCATTAGTAATAAGGGGAATGAACTATTCCTTTCACATAACAAATACAAGAAAAAGATTCAACAATAGAATTCCTTGAGAATTTAAAAATAGAATTTCTTGAGATTAGCTGCATTCCATGCTCGTGGTATCTCTCTGCCCTCCACCCTCCATTGTTTCCAAATGATATGCACCTTGCAGGTCATCCCTAGTTATTTTAAAGGGTCCTTCCTAGTTTGGGCCTAGCTTGCCGTCTGATGACCTTACTGTGTTGCCCAGGACTTTCCTTAGAACATAATCCCCAACTTGGAATCTTCTTGGGTTAACCCTTTTGTGGTAATGCCTTACGAGCTGTTGCTGATAGCTCGCACGCTTCACCAGGGCCAGTTCTCTACGCTCGTCGGTGAGGTCGAGTTCAGCGAGCAACGCCCCATCATTCTGGCCTTGGTCGACAAGGTCGGATCTCATTGTTGGCAAGCCCGCTTCTAGTGGAATGACTGCTTCCATGCCATATGTTAGCGAAAATGGGGTTTCTCCTGTTGCTCGTCGATGAGTTGTTCAGTATGCCCATAGGACATGGGGTAGCTCGGTTGTCCATGCGCCCTTAGCTCGCTCTAGTCGCTTCTTCAATCCATCGATCACAGTTTTATTAGAAGCTTCTGCTTGCCCATTGCTCTGAGGGTAGGCCACCGAACTAAAGTTGTGCCTGATCCCGTGCTCGTTACAGAAGTTCTGAAAGGGGCCACTCTCGAATTGTGTCCCATTATCAGTGATGATGGTTCTGGGGATTCCGAATCGAGTGATTATATTCCTCCATATGAATCTTATCATGTCAGCATCTTGGATGTTTGCCAATGGTTCTGCCTCGATCCATTTGGTGAAGTAGTCAGTTGCAACCAACAGGTATTTGAGATTGCCGGCAGCAGTAGGTAGTGATCCCACGATGTCCATCCCTCATTGGGCGAAGGGCCACGGGCTGGTCAGGGATTTTAGGTCGCTGGCTGGTTGGTGGACCATTGGAACGTGAAGCTGGCATTTCGGGCATTTGCGAACATATACTGCGGAGTCCTTTTGCATATATGGCCACCAATAGCCTTCCTTCATTGCTCGAAAGGCTAGAGATCTTCCTCCGACATGACTTCCACAGATTCCTTCGTGAAGCTTGCACAGCACTTGCTCGACTCGCCTGGGTGGACACATCTAAGGTAGGGACCGGAGAAGGACTTCTTATACAAGTTGCCTCCTGTGGATAAGTGAAAGCGAGCAACTTTAACTCTTATCTGGTGGGCGATTTTCTTATCCTCGAGGAGCATGCCCTTCTTTAAATAGTCTCTTAAGGGGTCCATCCAGCTGGGGGATGATCCCACCTGGAGTATTTGTTCCACATTTGGCAGCTTGTTGTTGTGGTTAATGCTTGGAAAAATGAGGAAATCGATGGGAATGACCCTTTTAAGACTAGAATCAACTGCCGAGCTTAGGGCTGCTAAGGCGTCGGCATGACCTTTTTGCCCTCTGGGAAACTGCTGGATGTTGATCTCCTCAAAGATCGTCATTAGTTTCCTCACCAGGGCGAGGTAGGCTGCCATCCTTTCATCCTTCGCGTTGTAATCTCCACTTATCTGATTGGAGACTAGTTGAGAATCGCCGAACACCTGCAAACGTTTTGCACCCAGAATTTGCTTTTTTTGGAGACCAGCTATTAGGGCTTCGTACTCTGCTTCGTTATTGGAGGCTGCATGTCCAAGCCTGATTCCTTGCTCAAGGATGGTGTTTTCTGGGGTGATGAGGACGATGCCTTCGCCTACCCCCTTTGAATTGGAGGCTCCATCAACGAATAGTTTCCAGGTTTCCACTGTTGCTGGGTTCTCTTTTTGCTTTGTTGGTTGAGGTTGGTCGGGGAGTTCTTCGCCAGTGAATTCGGCTATGAAATCAGCGATGATCTGACCCTTGATAGCGGTCCTTGGTTGAAATTGGATGTCGAACCGACCGAGCTCGACGGACCACTTAGACAATCTGCCCGATAAATCCATTTTCCTTAGGATTGCCTTAAGGGGGTGCGATGTAAGGACGATGATAGTATGAGCTTCAAAATAATGCTTCAGTTTCCTCGAGGCTATCACTAGTGCAAAGGCGAGCTTCTCTAATGGTAGGTACCTTTTCTCGGCGTCTAATAAGGCCTTGCTCGCGTAGTAAACGGGGTGTTGGATTCCTTCAACCTCGCATATTAACGCCGAGCTGGCAGTGTGACTGGATACCGAGAGGTATAGGTACAAAGAATCCATTGGTTATGGTATGAAAAGCAGCGGTGGAGAGCTTAAGTAAGACTTGAGCTCGTCCAATGCTCGCGAGCAGTCCGGGCTCCATTCTATTGGTTTATTCCCGTTTAGAAGCTGGAAAAAAGGCTTGCACTTCTTGGAGGATTTGGAAATGAAGCGATTTAAGGTAGCGAGCATTCCAGTGAGCTTCTGTACGTCCTGGACTATTCGAGGTGGTTGTACCTTGTTGATTGCATCGATCTGGTCCAGATTAGCTTCTATGCCTCTCTTGCTGACTAAGTATCCAAGAAATTTTCCTGACTGGACACCGAAGGAACATTTGCTCGCATTAAGCTTCATTCGGTACTTCCTGAGGATTTCGAAGGTCTTTGACAGGTCTGAGAGGTGATTTTCCTTCTTCTTGCTCTTAACGAGCATGTCATCGATGTAGACCCCCATTGTGTCTCCCATTTGATCTTTGAACATTTTTGTGACTACCCGCTGGTAGGTTTCCCCTGCATTCTTGAGCCCAAATGGCATGACTTTTTAGCAATACAACCCAACCGTCGTGATGAACGCCGTTTTGTCCTGGTCTGGGGCATACAAGGGGATCTGGTGATATCCTGAGTATGCGTCCAGGAAACTCATTCGCTCGTGAGCTGTAGTGGCATCTACTAGTTGGTCTATCTTTGGGAGGGGGAAACTATCCTTTGGGCATGCTTTGTTGAGGTCAGTGAAGTCGATGCAAACTCTCCACTTCCCATTATTCTTCGGAACTACTACTGGGTTGGACAACCACTTAGGGAATTGTACTTCCCGTATGGATCTTGCATCCAGCAGTTTTTCGACCTCCTTTTCGACCACTTTAGCCTTCTCAGGTGCAGTTCTTCGTGCCTTCTGCGTGACTGGCTTGAACGTGGGGTCGACATGCAACTGATGACAGACCATATCAGGATCAATGCCAGGCAGATCGTATGGTTCCCATGCAAAAACATCTACGTTGTGTCTCAGCAAGGTCGTCAACTCCTTCTGTTCTTGATCGGTGAGAAAATGCTCCAATCAAGAAGACTCTTCTACTGTCACCAACTTCGGCTATAACTTCTACTAGGTCCTTGATGACACGCTCGGAGGGGAGGATCCTGGTCTCCTCTACTCCTGGTCTTCCATACTTTAGTTTCTATTTAGAAGGTATGACACCCTCTTAAACTCCCTCGCTGGGTTGACCGGCCTTCTTCTCTGGCTTTAGTCGGATAGCTGCTATGAAGAACTTCCTTGCCATCGCTTGGTCATCGTGGATATCTGTTACTCCTCGCTCGATTACATACTTGAGCTTCTGATGGTAGGTCGAGGAGACCGCCTTCATTGCATGAAGCCATCCTCTGCCGAGGATGGCCTGGTATGGTGATTCGATGTCAACTACCAAAAACTCAATCATCTAGGAGACGTTCCCAGCACGAACTGGCATCACTATCTTGCCTAGGGGCATGGTCATTTTCCTAGCGAAGCCGACCAAAGGTACAGTAGCTTCCTTTAGGTCGGCGACGCTCAACTTTAATTTCCTGAACAGGTCGAGGTACATTACTTCGGATGAGCTTCCTTGATCGACGAGCATCTTGTCGATGTCAAAGTTGGCTATCCTTAGTGTAATGACCAGGGCATCATGATGTGGGGTCCTTACTCCCATCAAATCTTCATCCGTGAAAACAATATGCTTGTTATAGTTGACGTCCTCTGCTCGTCGACGCTTTCCTGACTGTGATTTTACTGGATCGATTTGAAAGGCCTGCATTACCACTGTAAGTTTTTTCATCTCCATTCAAGTCGAGTTCCCTTGTATCTTCTTGACGTCAGATACTCCATGAATTACGGCGAACTCGTGTCCAGCATCATCCTCCAGCACATTGTCGGGTCTCATCTCTCTGTTGGCTGTCACTTTCTCTGCCCTTTTCTCCACAAAGTCGTTCAAATGCCCGGACTGGGCCAATTCTTTGAGGTGAGACTTAAGAGCTTTGCAGTGCTCGGTCTTGTGCCCTCCCTCTTTGTGAAAAGCGCATCTCAACGCATTGTTCCTCTTCGAGGGATCTCCCCCCATCTTCCTAGGCCACTTGATGAATGGCTCATCCTTGATCTTCGCGAGAACCTTGTAGATTGGTTCTTTGAAGACGGTGTTGACCGCCTGGAATGCTTTCGATGCGTCCTGGTTCCCTCCGTTTTTGGATCCATTTTTGCCCCCGTTCTTTCCTCCTTTCCTCTGATTCTCAGTTTTCTCACCTACCTTGGTAGTGAGCTTAGCTCGACCGTTTTCTCCCGTATTAGAGCGGGTGACATCTTCCACCTTTGCGTATTTCTCGATTCGGGCCATAAGGTCGTCAATAGTCATAGCTTCCTTCTTCGTCAAGGATTGGTAGAGGAGGGAAGAATTAGGGAGCCCAATTTTGAAGGAGGCCACTGCCACCTCCTCCGCGCAGTCCTCAATCTCATTGAATAACTCCCAGTACCTTTTCGCGTATTCTCGGAGGGTCTCTTGAGGCGTTTTCTTCATTGTCAGTAGAGCATCCGTCCTTTTGGGATGGGAGCTATTGGTAATGAATCGGGCCGTAAAGAGTTCGGCTAGGGATTTGAAATTCTTGATCGACCGGTGGGGGAGCCTTTCGAACCACTTCTGTGCTACATCATGAAGGCTTGAGGGGAAAATACGGCACATCAGGACATCCCGGTGACTCCAGAGGGTCATGGCCTGTCGGTATTGCCTGACGTGATCGATGGGATCAGTATTTCCGTCGTAAATCTTGAACCTTGGAATAACAAATTTCTTGGGAGCTTGCTCCTCCTTGATTTCTCTTGTGAAAGGTGACTTCATCTGGGTTTTGAGAGCTCTCCTCGCGAGCTCTCTAGTTGATCTTGTTCCGTGGTGAGCGGTATGCTGGTCCATCTCCCTGCGGACCATGTTTCGTATGTCCCCGTCGCTGCGAGCAGGGCTCTGGTGGCAGCGAGCTCTTCGCAGCTGTTCGCGGAGGTCATCATCTGACTCGCCTCCTTCATCCCTTTGAGATTCTCGCCTAGGGCTCCTTCCTCGGCTGTGAGACTTGCTCGCCTGAGGGCTAGGAGTGCGATATGGGCGTCTCCGGTTATCAGGGCGAAGCTCCCTTTCTAGTCTTTCCAGTCTTCTTTTCAAGCGAGCATTCTCAACCTCATATTTGCGAGAAGACTCCCTCTACTCGTGGAGCCTTGCCTCGTACGCATCAATCAACCTGGATATATGCGTGGACCTAGCTGGTCCCTGACTCTCTTCTGAAGTTGGTCTTTCCAAGTGAGCTCTCTGATCCGAACGTCGGACTTCAGACCTAATCCTGCGAGGAGAAGGTGGTTCTTGAATATCTCCTGCTTGGGGGGCATTGCTGCTGTGACCAGACATCTTAACTTCCTTTCTTGATGTGGGATCTTCTCAAGGAAAGATGAACGCTTCCCACAGATGGCGCCAATTGTAGAGGCAATTATTATGCAACACAAATAAATATGAGAGAAAGATTATCAAGATGAGAACAAGGAATACAAGATCCCAATCACACAACAAAGGGTGTACGTGGTTCAGCCAAGATGTGCCTATGTCCACGGTGGTGCAGTCGATATTATTTCTATATACTCCGGAGAGTGATTACAGAGAATACAACTTGTCCTTTTGCCCCGGACCTAGGGTTTAATATATACATGTGCATGTAGATGAGTGGGGGTGATGGGTTCCTCCACGTTTTCCATTTCCCATATAACTTCCCTTCATGGGATCGTGGGGGGAGACCGGATCAATTATAAAAGATGAGGGGGCTGGACTTTGGGCCTCCAGCACTGGGCTACTCGTCCAGGCCCATAGTTCTGAATTTCGGGTACCCACAGTATCCAAAAAAATTCCTCCCAAATATTTTCCAATTGTAATGGGAGGTGGTGAACATGGAGGTAAGATTACCTTCATGGAAAATAACTCGAGCAAGTAATCCTCATCGATGAAAGAGTTAAACATTATAAAATTTAATGAAACTTTCTTCGCTGTTACTAAAGAATAAATCATTTCATTGCAAATGGATACTAAATCCATTTATTTCTCAATTCCATCATCTATTATGCCTTGGGACAAAAGAAGAATGTTATGTTCAAAAGTAGGCAATGATTCCTCATTGGTTTAAAACATTCCCCAACTTCAAAAGTCTTGGAAGAAAAATCATCATCGACTCAAATAAGGCATTCAATTATTTTTCCCAACAATGATCCCTGATAATGGTTTTTAATCTTTTCATTCTCAAGAATGTGTAATCCCTTATGCAACTTCATAGGTGGAGGCACGGATTCTTGAAAACGAGAAGTTTGAAAACTATACTCAAAATTAAAATCAAAATAATTATTGTAAGAATTTTAAAAGCTATTGGAATTAGTTTAAACATACTTTTATGAGGATTTTGTGGCCCGTTATCGAAACGATCATTCTCAAAATTCCCATAATCAATAACTTAACTTCTCTAATACTCAGTCAAAGTCATTTTAGATGTTTCAAGTTTTTGCCTTTACAAATATTCACCAAAAGTCATAGGATTAGGGGTATTTTGAGAATTATCCTTATGAATACTAAAAACATTGAAATATGACATGCTTAATCCAATAATCTCAAGATGAAAAAATCCACAAAGTGATGTGTGATTGATGGATTCAAGCATTTCTTGTCGCTTAAATGTATAGGTATTACAAAACTAGTTTACAAATAATACAAATAGAAAAAAGATGACAAAATACTAAATCTATTATAATTTAAAACAAAAAAAATCCTCAACAACGGTGCCATTTGATAGACAAAGGAAAATAAGGCAATTGTTTTATTGCGCCTATAGTTGTTTTTGGCTCCCATGGCTATGTTAAAACCTAAACTTTAACTACACTCTTTTGGTAGTATAGTGGCTAGTCCGTAATAAAATCCATAGGGAATGGGTGATAGATTTAAATTCGTTACTTCTCAATAAAAGTGTAAAATGTAATGATTTTGACAAAATATTACACTAGGCATGTATTTAACATAGGATTAATCAAAACGAGTAAAAATAATAGATTGAGAATAATATCACTCACATTGGGAAAAATATTTTAAATGGTTACATGGGAAGAAAGGCTTATCAAAATTAAATCTCATTTTCACATATAATAAGATCTAGAGTTATCACCCCTAAATTATCATAAAAGTTTAATTGATTTTAGCGTCATCAAATATCCCCGAGATTACACATGCAAGGTCGTAAATAGGGCGCGTACATAATATACACCGTTAAATCTCCTAAGCAATAAATTAGGAACTACCTAACCCATTTAAGTTATTCTAATCAATCACCAAAGTAAACCAATTACTTAATTTAAGGTGAGTTCAATCAATCTCAACCTAAACTAAATTAGCTAGAAAACATATTAAATGACATGTAATTAAAGGAAAGCAATAGATAAGAAAGTAAAACTAATTAACAAAGCAAGCAATAAAAATGTAACTTGTATATATAGAGAGAAGATGATGAATAGTAATGTTACACAATAATCCATAGGAGAGAGATACCAAACACCAACCAAACCCTAACTATTTAATCTAAAAATAAAGATCCAAAATGAAATAAACTCCATGTACTATTTACAGTAAGTGGATTAAACACATAAAACAAATCAAAAATCTCAAAATATCTTATTTTTAGTGGTGAGAATCGATTCTCAAGAAGTGAGAATCGATTCCCTTTGTAAAAGACAATAAAAAATAAAGAGCTATGAAAATACTGAGAATCAATTATAAAAAAATGTGAATCGATTTCCTTCACAAAATATTTTCAATACTTGTAGCTGGAACATAGTGGGAATCAATTCTCAAAAAGTGAAATTAATTCCCTTGGTAAATTTATCTTCAGGAGCATTCGACGGGAATCATCATAACTTTTTATCTGAACTCTAAATGATGCATGGTCGGCAGCTAAGTGCATATTATTCTATAAAATACAAAACCATGTAATTGAAATACCTAAATTCTTAAGTTAAAATTTCAAAATATCCCTTGAAGTTGTATCTTGCGATGAAACTTTCTCGAAACACAACTAATTGCTCCGCTAAGCATTCCAATACCTACAAAAGCTCAAGTAAACCTTACAAAGCATATATATATATAGAGAGAGCGGTTCTCATGCATACCCCAGTTTGCATACCGCTGGCGCGGACCAATTTTGATAAAATAGTAAAAAAAATATTTTTGATCTAATTTTTTTTTATAGTTTCTAAACATTTCAATAGCACCATAAAAACAATTCAACTCAAAATGAATTTTTTTGCTATTTTAAAAAAAATCGGTCAAACTTTGTCAGTATTTAACAACTTAAAAACTGACAAAGTTTGACCGATTTTTTTTAAAATAGCAAAAAAATTCATTTTGAGCTGATTATTTTTTCATGGTCCTACTGAAATGTTTAAAAATCATAAAAAAAAATCAGCCCGAAATTATTTTTTTTACTATTTTAAAAAAATGGTCCGCACGGAGGGTATGCAAACTGGGTATGCATGAGATCCTTTCTGTATATATATATATAAATAAAAAAATGGTTAAAACAATTTATGAGCATAAAAGTAGGAAATAACGGAGACAGAAGTACTTGAATTCATAAGAACAAAGGGTGCACATATACAATATTCGTGACATATCACTTACACATAAAGCAAATACACAGTTACCAATTTTGCTCAAGGATTACTAAAAAGGTATCGTAAGTCTAAGATTCATTATCTCTAATTAAATAAGGAATTATTTCCAATATGTTTGAAAATCATTCGAACAAAACCCCAAAATTGTTCTAATGAAAAACCCTATGTCGTTTAAACTATATCCAAAAGTCGTTCGAACAAAAATCTATCTCGCTTGAACTAAAACCCAACTCATTTGAACGAAACCCCCTATCCCATTCGAATGAAACCCCAATCTCATTTGAAGGAGATCCACATAGAAGACTTCTTCCCCCAAATACAAAAATGGCCATTAACAATCCAAAACATAGGTTTAAAGTATCTAAAGAGTCCAATACCCATCCTTCTTCAAGTATAACTTGATTAACAGTAATATAAACTTATAAGAACAAGTTTTAGGCAATTATAACTGTGATTCATGGTTTAATTTCAGATTATAAGTCTCCAAACCCAAAGTTCATAATTTCAATATACTTTATCAAATTCATCTCATATTTGATTTAATAAGTAGTTAAACATGACGGCTATTATAAGTTAACAATATCATGATTCAGATATAACATTATTCAAAATAATTACATGATTTTGTGTATTAATTTAAGGGACACATTATCAAATTATCCTAGATCATTAATGTGGGATTAAGGCTTAATCAAATCATTAATCTAATTCCAAGAATTGGGGTTTTATGATTAAAATAAGATTGCACGAGTTTTAGTCCAGATTTTAATGAACTACTGCTGCTATAACACAAATTAAAATTTTTTTAATCAAAATAAACTTGCATATGAATTGACTGTATGATTGAAGTCCCAAATCCTCAAATTCTTTAATCTCTTATTTCTCTCTTAACGTCCTTAGGTGCTAGGGTTTGTCTATAGTGTATTGTAATACCCCATTTTTTGTTAATTGTTTAAATGATTGTTAATTATGAGAATAATTTAATAATCTAGAATTAATTATTACTCGAGATAATTGGTAATAATAAAATCCATGTTTAGATGATGCTTAAATTTCCATGTTATGTGATTTATATGTGTCACATGTTATGTGCAATTAATTATTGGACTATCTGCGGTTATGCGTAAAATAGTTAATTATATGTCCTATTTTATGTTGTGAGGTATTATCGTGAGTTATGAGGTACTCCCATATGGAGTGGACTCTATAGTGTTATGTAGACCCGAAGTTGTATTTTTATCATCTTAAGTTAGGCCAGGGGGTAGGCTTTCCCTTAGACTAAGTTTTGAGATGGATTTTCATAACACATTCCAAAATTCATCAGATCAAGATCGCTGACCTTTTGAAGAGCTTGAGGAGAAATTGGGATAAGAGAACGAGGATCATTGCATAGAGACTCGTTGTTCATCGTTTCAGGCAAGAAATCTCTTGCTATATCACATGTTAATTTGTAACTTGTTTATAATTCATTGTTATGTATTTAATTCTGGAATTTAGAATTCATGTTAAGGGTTGAATCTGATTATCTTAATAATGGTTGTTTATTGTGTTAATTAGGATTAATATTAATTAACTCCACAATGAAGACTTGTACCTTTGGAGAGAAATCTGATTTAAATGGTTTTGATATATAATTTTGTGATTACAATTCAAGTTTAGGATTTCATTTCATTTATTAATTGAATACTTATGTTAATTAAGAGTTTAGGACTGAAATCATATATGATTATGATTTTATCACATGTTAAATATTAAAACTTGGTTTGATTCGGATATTGATAAAATTTAACTTATGATTCCGTTAAATTATTGTTAAATCCATTAGAATTGAATTAAGAGTGTGAATAATTATGTTTCTGGGTTGTAAGAACTAGGTTTGAGGTAGTCTTAACGCTTGGGTTGAGCATTAATGGAGGTTGGGGAAGACAACTTTGTTTTGGGGGACCAACCTGAGCCTCTGACCTGAACCAAATCGATTCGGCCTCGTAATAAGCTGAGGTTGGGTCATGGAAAGGATTTTTGGGTTATCCAGAGTTGATTGGAGTATTTAATATTTATTTACTTGAGAGGTAATTGAGAAATTTTAGAATGAGAGGTTTAAGAGTGAGTAAACTAAAATTTAATAAGTTGGCTTAATTAAGACTAAAAATTGATAAACTTTAATTGACAGCACAATCCGACGTTGAAGATTAGGTTGGTTTGGATAGATGCATTAAGAGATATCCTATGGACATATGCATATATTTTGTGTTGTATCTATGGGTATTACTTAATTTCATGAATATATCATTACTCGTGGTGAATATATCGGTTGGGGTTACTTTGGAAGTTATGACCGTGTACTTCACGCCTCGCTATTAGCGTAGGTTATCATGGAGGTCTTATATTTTGATCATACATTTAGTTAGTCTAGACTTCGTCGTAAGAGAGGTTGATGATATGATCCATCGGTTAAGTTTTGGTATGAGACTACCCAATGGTGTGATTGTGTATTGATCCCTCATTCTCATATATGTGTATAAATGTATTTCAATATCCATTAGGTGGAAACTCCTACGAATGTACCGATAAAAGTAAGAGAGTTTCCCCGAAGATAGTTGCGTTTGTGTAATTTTATTATGAATATATGATAATATTCTTTAGTCCAGTGATGGACGATTTATGAATGAACCTTATGTCATAATAATTATATTATTATAGGACGTTGTATGTTGTACTTGTGGATGACATTTCCTGCATTGGTATTGCTATTGTATTCTCACATATGTATTTAGTTTTATCCCTATTCTAATTGAATATCGAGTTACTTACTTATGTCTAGAGATCGAGACTTTTAATATATTTTATGCATTGTGTTAGGAAATGCTCGTAACATTTCACTTATGTGGGGGTGAAATAGTCATTGCATGTGAGAGCCGACTTGATAGCATGCTTATTATAAATGAGTCGCCTGATTTACACTATTGATATTTGACACGACTCAGAATGTGTCTCTAAGGTGTGTACTCTCTAGGCTCAAGTGCAAGCCTGTCGTTCAAGTAATAATCCGAAAAGTCGGGTATCGATCCTCAGGGAAAAAGGACAACGGAGTTGTGACGACGGGATAAGATAGAGGAATCCTAACGTTGACTCTAAGAAGAAAAGAAAAAATTGATTTGATCTTTTGGGATTGATTAAACTAAGTGCAATTACGAAAGTATAATGAAAAATATGCAACTAACTAAATTATCTAGATTAAGAATGAAGGATTGAATTGAAACTTTTAACTAAATGATGATAAAACTGGATGGGAATACAATCCCCCAACCCTAGTGTAATGCAGTGACAACGTCAATAATAAATTTATCCGATTAATTCAAACCCGGAATTTAGTACTCCCAAGCATTATGTATACGAGGTTCAAGCCCGCGTCATACCTAATCTGAGGATGAATAAATCGGTATCGCGGTAATTACACTCAAATTGTACTCTAAATCATCACGAGTACCCCAGGGCAAACGAGATATAAAGATCTACAATTCTTATGAAATTACGCGATACGATCAAAATTAATCATTAAATTCAGCGGATCGACGTTATACACATGCACTAACACATCAGGTTGGGTTCATGCATCCCAACCTTGAAAAACCTAGCCGAACATGTTAATTTGACTAATGCATGAAATACTGACGTTGCATGTGTATGAATTCATGATGAAACTAACTAGAAACATGTAAATACGTATTATGAATGCGAAAACAAGTTGAATCTAATGGGAAAACAAAGCATACAAGAGCAATAATAAGAAACAAGAATCTTGAATTAAAACTTGCAAAAACAAACCCGAAACAATGAATTCTTGAAGTAATTTGTGCCCTTGATGTTCCTAGATATTTCTCCCCTTTTTCTCTATCAAAAACTCTCTAAAAATAGCCCTAAAAGCTGCCCCTAGGTTAATACCTCCGTTCCCCACAAGTTTGGAGTGTTTTTAACCTATTAGGAGACTTGGAGACCAATCAAAATAAAAGACAAAATTCGTGTGTCAGGTACATGCGAACCGGTTCGGGTGTACCTGGCTGGGGTTCGCATGTACCAGGCTGGTCTTGCCTTCAACACTTAGATTTTTTTCTGGTTTTTCTCTTCTTTTCTTGGATTTTTCTTCAACTTCAACTGAGCATAACTTTTCAACCGTAGCTCGGATTTGGGTGCCGTTTCTTCCAGTGTTCTCGTTGTTCCGAGATATTCAACTTTCCAGAAGGCCCAACCTCCAGAATCGGGCTGTAAAATTACGAAAATGCCCTTGAATTTGCCTTCTTAGCTTTTCTTGCACTGTCTTGCTTCCTCTTTTGCACTGCTTGCATAATTAACCTGTAAAACCAATAAGAGAAGCACGAAACACGAAATACTCGCCAACGAAGGTTAGTAGCATAAATGTGAATCAAATCCATATCTTTTACATCACTCGGGTTCACAAAAGTACTGAAATTAGGGGAATAAATATACAATATTTATGCCCAATCAAATATTAAAGATATTATTTGAAACTTTTGGGCTCTGACCCAGCTTATATAAAGCTATTTTCAGTAATTCATAGACAAGATTCGCAGGACTGAGGAGACTTCAGACTTGCAACTGCATTCAATTAGCAGTTTTATTTCCTTGATTCTAACTTAGGTTGCTACTTTCTATTTGTTAGTTTAGTTTTATTTTAAAGATTATATGGACCTTGATTCTGATTTATTTATTTCAATCAATTTGTTTTGAGTTGAGACTTATTCAATTTGTAATGGTTAGATGTTTTGAGACTTTATCTATTAAGAATTATTTAACATTTTAGTTATCGTATTTCATGATTGGTTTTAAATTCACTCATATTGTTTATTAATGGTTGATGCTAAAAATGATATAAATTGTTTGACAAGCGCTATCTTCGTCATATTATCCTGGCCGACTGTTATGCGAAAAATAGGGGTTATTACATGTATTATGAGAGTCTTAGGTTTTTAAATTAAGTTAATAAAGGCTCCCATCCTAAAATTAAGCCTAAGCCCCCAAACGCCCTTAACTCAATGTGCCAAAAACATGCTCCAAATGTCCCGAAACTGGGCCCAAATCATATACTAATCCAATAGAATTAAATTCCATTATTTTAAGTAAAAAATGAACTTACTAAGCGCTCTAAAAGTCAACAAAAAATGGAGCTTATTTTAATAAATTAATTATCAAATTAAGTTAAATTATAAGTTGGTACGAGTTAATTAATATAAAATTTAATTGTTAATTAATTACATGTGACTCGACTTTATAATAAACAACTTCATGATTGATGGGAACCGATATTAATGGAATAATCCAAACAAGGAACCTCCCGCCATCTAGTCCTTAACCCTTTCACAGTCTCCCATAATATGAAGTCACTTAAATATTTATTTAATTTTTTATCATTTCTTATGTCGATTTTCAAAGAGTGTGAATTAATGTAAAACCGACGATTTATGAAACAACATAAGATATAATAAATGACATATCACATGTTATGATAGGCAACTAAATAATTAACTACACGGTTTAAATAAATTCACATAAAATATAAGATATTATATTCCTCCCCCTTAAATAAGGAATTTCGCCTCAAAATTTGACTTTTATATATCTAACTTGAAGATCTCAAGTTACCTCGCTCGCATGTCATCCTCTCTTTCCCAAGTAGAATTAACCTCATTGTGGTTTCCCCACTTGACTCTAACTAATGGAATGACCTTTGATCAAAAAATATTCTTTTTTTGTTAAGAATTCATTGCGGTCGCTCCTCGTAGATCGTCTGGATGCAACTTAATCCCATTGAGGTCGATGTTTTGATAGGCTAACTAGTCCCTCAAGAACTTCCTCAACATAGACATTTGGAAGACACCGTGTACCCACTGAATATGATTGAGTAGGTCTAACGATACACAACCAGGCCCTCCCTATCTAAGATCTTTAAAGGACCTACATATCAAGGCACAAACTTCCTATTGGATCCAAATATTGTAACTCCCTTAATTGGTGAGACCACAAGAATCACATGATCCCCGACTTGAAACTTCAGATTTTGCTTCATCTTATCGGCTTAACTCTTCTGTTGATTATGGGAAGTTTTTATACACTCCCTCATCAAATCTACCTTTTTGGAGGTGTCCCGAATGCAATGCGGCCCAAATATCTTGTTATTTCCTGTCTCCAATCAATAACTTGAATAGCGACATGATCATCCATACAATACCTCATAGGGTGTCATGATAATAGTCTAATGGTGACCATTGTTATAAGGGAACTCTGTGAGTGGAAAATGTTAATCACATCTCCCCTTAAAATCCCAAACGCAAGCTCGTATTATATCTTCTAAGATCTTGTCCACTCGTTCAATCTGACCATTTGTTTGAGGGTGAAATGTCCTGTAACACTCCGCCTAATTAAATACCGGGTGGACAGTCCCATACCAAATTAAAATAGAATATACAGTTGGCTCATTCTTAGCATCACTGTCAAAAACATTTACAACTCACCCAATACCCAATTAAGCTGGTGTTAAAAACTTTCCAAATTTTAATTCAATAAAACCATTTTTAGTTTACGAATAACACTACACATATTATTCTACCACAATAATAACTGAATAGAAAACACAAAAGAATTTAAAGGCAATTGGAATAAACATTCCCAAATAATTAACCAATACAGTAATCCCAACAATAGTAAATGTACTAAAATTACACGGATACAAAACTATATGACTCAGATAGAAAAAAGATAACTGAATTCCTTTTGGGAGACATGCCCTAACTAAAAGAATACTGTGAATCAAATGAATATAGGCGTCTAAGCAATACTCCATAGCTCCATAACTTGTCATAATCCGCTAAGATTGACGTCCCTATTACTGGACACCTGATATAGAAGGTACAATAGAAAAGATAATATACAAGGAAACGGGTCATAGGCCGATGTGAAAATGATTTTGAAAACAACAAGTATTTAACAAGTGCAATAAAACATTTATTATGTACATGTTAGCATCCATACTCTCACTTGCTATGCTCACCTCTCAACTAGAGTGCACACTTAACGTTTCCTATTAACCTCCTAGTTAATGGCTCCTCTTCACTAGTTTGCATAATATGATTCTATCCCATATCATAACCCCGTATGTCCCATACCATACGTCGTATAATTATTCATATATGTTTCTCATTAACATGAATTGTTTCTCATTAATATGAATCGTTTCTCATTAATATGAATTAAGCTCTTCAAATCTATAAGAATAGCTATTCATTAACTTAGTTCAATTCTTTTTCTCTATTCACCGTTATCTAAAATTATCACACAGTAGATGATTTAACCACTTTATATACACATGCATTGAATTCATTTTATTTATATACATATATAATAAGGCACCCCGAGTCACAGCTGCGGTGCAATGCATTATTCTGCTATCATGTCTCAATATCGCTGGTCGCCGAATAGGGGACTAAAGGTTCGGTAAGGATTCCTTTAACGACAAACAACAACACAAATATTGAAGGCGAACATAGTTCTCATATCCACGGGTCACGTACATACCTACGTTCCCATAGTCAGTGAACTTATCAACTCCCCGATAAGTCTTTCATAGACCTATGTTCTTGAGCGACAAATCAAAGATCCCATGGATTCATCAGGATATAACTGCCCTCACGCGCAAACCTCCCACCAATAGCAACTAAGCTAGGTATGTTATACATATAAATTAACAATCAATCAAATAGGCATTATCATCCCTATAATATAATATCAACAAGGTACTCACATTACTCTAAGATAATTCCCATACGTAGCATTATATCTCTTTAAATCCCACATATTAAAATATTATAACTTGACTTTTCTAATTTAATATTCCAGAGTCTCACTCATTACTCGAGGTTCAAATAGGGAATTCCTCAACATATTTATTCAGTAAGAAATCACACATATCCTACTGGTCCATATCATCTTATCTCCCGAATTGCTACGAATTAAACCCTCCCTTAATTAGGGTTATAACCGATTGTTTCTAATCTCTTATAAACACATCTTCTATCAACTAGGATTGAACACCATCATCACATGGCTCATAGTCTATAGTGTTTCATTCACACTATATGACTTATCAATAAAACCAACATCCTCTCATCCTATAACATCTCTCCCCTCCCGACGTCGTTAAGGTTCATGCGCGGAGCGTCTCGCAAAGCGAAATCCGAAAAAGGAATCCCTCCAATACACTACTTAACTTTGTCGGCCGTGGAGGTCCGTCAACTTCAAATACGCAACCGGGATAACCTCATCCCTTCTTTCAACCAAATGTGGTCTGAACTCCCATCTCTATCCAGGAGCCATACTATTAAGTGCTTGTACTACACTCAGTCCTTGCGCAATCAATAATGAACTTAAACTCACACCTTGATGTTAAAATTGTAACCCTAAGGCTACCCAGGTATTATATTAAATCTGCCCTACTGGACCTATCCTTAATCCTCATGCATACAAATTCGAATCCAACACATGAATCTAGCAACCGAAATTTCTTTTAATTTAATTATCATAATTCTAATCAATTAAATCCCAATCAAATTAATTCGATTCTTAACTAGGGCTTATTGAACCTTCTTAAGTCCCATTATATCCAATTAATAATCACTAAATATTTACAAAAGGTTCGGGATAAGAACAATCATTAAAAAGAAACAACTTCAAGGATTCTGGGGAGGTCGATCGATCGAAGGCAGGGGGTCGATCGATCGATCGCCCAGATAACAACCCAGTTTTTTGCATTTCTTCTACTACGGGTTTTATCACTTTTGATCATTCAAACCTTCATATTAACTACCCAAATGACTTATAATCCTTACTACATGATATAGGAACATATGTGAATGATTTCTAATGCTTTAAACATCATAGAATCATCAAGAGTTTGAATTAAAAGCATATGTTTATCCTCTTTTTCCATAAATTTATATACATGATATCTTCAAGAACACACCATTGATTCTCAGAATTTCTTCAACAAATTTATGATTATTTCGTGGATTACAATCTACCTACAACATGAGTTTGATTCCTATATATTTTCAGTTTCCAGAAATCCATTAACAACTCTATCCTTTCATCTTCCAAACATGAAAAATCTCATCTTTTTATAACTATCCTAACATGGACAATATACAAACTTAGATTGCAATTATCAAACACTTGCCTCTAATGAAGATCTGATCCTTTGGGGTTGCATAACACAGGTGGTTCTCCCTTTCTCCGACCAACTTCCGATGGTGGTTGGTGGTGGTGACCTTTGGCCTTTGGTTCTCCTCCTTCCCAAGTAAACTTCTCTTCTTCCAAGCAACCTTTCACTCTCTCTCACAAGGTGACTTCTCAATCTTGTGTAGAAGAGATGAATGAACCCACGTATAACTTATCTCCAAATACTTATAATAAGACAAAATTCGAAATTACTATTCATCTCCCTTGTAAAAATGACCAAAATGCCCTTTTGGGTTGTCTTTTCATTTCCAAATGATCCGAGACCCAAAATCAACATCCAAATAGACTTTTCCGACTATTTCAACCCTTCCGGATGCAACGATGCAGTCGAAATGACTATAAGGTCAATATAAAAATAAGTTCCCTTTTTAATTTAGCAAATTAGTCCCGATACATCCCATATCGCGCCCGACTAAAAATTCAAATTACTGAATTAATAACTCACAGCAATATCAATCATCGTCACATTCATCTATTACCTAAATATCTTTAAGTAATATTCAAAATCATCCATTTTAATATCCAAAATTCGGATAAAACCCAAATGAATTAATTAATAATAAAATCCAATTAATTCATTAATTTAAAATATATCCCATTTTAAAAGTCATTAAAATCACGGGGTATTACAACGTGGTACTCGTGTTAAGTTATACCCCAATAGCATCCTGAATGATTTTCCAGAATCGAAAAGAATTGTTTTCGTCCCTATTGAACATAATATCGAGCGGTACCCTATGAAGATGTATAATCTCTACAATGAAGAGTCTCACATTCTGCTCTTCGATGTAATATATTCGTACATGAAGAAAATGAGCCACCTCCTACAATATTTTGACGATGACCTAAACACAATCATATCCCCTTTGGGACCTCAATAACCCCATAATTAAATTCATGAATATGTTATCCCACTTCCACACATGAATCTCAAAGTGTTGTGACTCCTTAACTGATCTCTGGTGATCCACCTTTACTAGTTGTTAGGTAGCACATTTGGACACGAAGTCAACTATGTCTCTCTTTATTTCATCCAACCAATACTACCTCCTTATATCATGATACATCTTATCACCCCTAGATGGACAGTGAATAGCGGACCATGTGCATAGACCAAAATTGCACTATGTGTCTTGGGACCTTATGGCATAACCAAATGACCCTGAAACCTCAAATCTTCATCTGAGATAATTGAGTAGAAGATAAATCCCCCGAATAGGATCTCTTATACCTTCTCTTGACAAAAGGAGTACAAAGTTTGGGCCTAAATCACCCGTGATAGAACATTAAGTGTAACGACCAAATTTGACTCTAACACTCTCACTGTACACAAAGTACTCCACTACTAAGTCAACAAAGTACTTGTCACCCCCGCTCTACTCACAAGTTTCCAAACTCACCCTCAGTTCACGGCTTAAAGCATCTCCTACCACATTCATATTATACGGATGATATTGAATCAAAGTGACAGCCCTTCAAAAACTCTAACAATCTCCTCTGTCATATTCTCAACTCCCATTGAGTGAACAAGTACTAAAGACTCTTGTGATTCGAGAAAAACATAAACCTCTCACCCCAAAATCGTGTCTCCTGATATGGAGAGAAAATACTAGCGCCATGAATTCCAAATCTTAGGTGGGGTAGTTTCCCTCGTGAGGCTTAATATTATAATAAGGGTAAGGTATGGGCCTCTCCTCCTACATCAAAACTCCTCTAATCCCCCTGAAGTGATGCATCGGTGTACACCAAGTACTCCACTCTACCCCTTGGAAAAGTAAGTATGGGTGCGGTCTCGAATTTCCCCTTTAGATCCTTAAAAGTTCCTTAACAATCGACACTCCAAACAAACATTACCTCCTTCTGGGTAAGGTGAGTCAAGGGGTCGAAAATCCTTTATAAACCTCCTTTGTAGACAAACCCAAGAAACTCCTAATATCCGTAGGCATTATGGGTTACCCCTACTCCATTATGGCAGATACCTTTCTAGAATCCACTAAAATCCTAGTCTCTGACACAATGTTCCCCAAGAACTGAACCTCTATTGACCAAAATTCACACTTATAGAACTTATAATACAATTTATTCTCCTTAATTGTTTACAAAACTGTCCTGAGATGTTGTGCATGCTTCTCCTCGAACTGAGAATAAACTAATATGTCGTTAATAAACATTATGATCTACTAGTCAAAAAATGGTAAAAACTCTCCATAAACATCGTTGGCATGTTAATAAAGCCAAGTGGCATAACCAAACACTCATAAGATCCATACTATGTCACAAAGGTCATCTTCGGAACATTCTCCTCCAAAATTTGTAGATGATACCCAAAATCACAAGTCGATCTTTGAAAAGAACGATGCTCCCATTATCTGATCGAATAGGTCATTAATACATGACACCAGATACTTCTTCCATATCATAACCTTGTTAAAATCTTGATAGTCCACACAAAATCTTAGTGAATTAGAATTCTTATTCATAAACAAAACAACATCTCTCCATGAAGATGTGCTCCTTTATATAAACCCTTGACTCAAGATGTTAAATCTCTCCCATAACTCCCTTATATCTAACAGAGCCATTATGTATGGTGTCCTCGTATTGGGTCGGGTGCCCAATGCTAAATCTATAATAGAGTCAATTTACGCATGATAATGTGCTAACAAGTCCATGACCAATATGATATCGTATGTATACTTGTATAAAAATAATGGATCGACAAAAATGTAAAAATGACCAATCTCAACTGTCACGTCTCTATAAACATGATGTAAGGTAGCATCCCTACCCACTAGGGTATCCACATGCATATAAACATCGGTAGAAATATCCAATAAACCCGAAGTGGTGAAAAATAGAACTAATAAATTAGTGTGATGCTACCGTGTCAAATAAAACTTGTACATAACTACCGTAAACATAAAATGTACCACCTATAGCCTTAGCGGGGCTTGCTAATCCTATTAATAAATATTGGACACATTCCATAATATAGTTGAGGATGGATTTGCATTGGGTCTTTAGGTGGGGGTTGTGGCAATGTAGGGTACTGCAGTGGTGGCGACATTGTTTGAAACTAAGGTGGGGACGTCATAACTTGCTGGTGCCCTTGTTGATACTGGCCCTGAGCGACCTCTAGGTCACCTCCTGAATGAGTGCCCCTGCTCGCCACATGTATAGTATGCACCTCTGGACTAGCAAACCTGGATCTAGGTCGATCTTGCCCTCTGGTGGCCCTGCTAACCTTGGCTTGGGTGACCCTATAAACATTATCTCTGGCTGCCCTAGCGGCACTGATCCCAAAATCTCATGAATTTATTATGGGGTTTATCCACTTGCGGTGGTCCCCTCTACTAATTTAAACCTCATTGTTCTTATGATGGCACACCACTCTCCTCAGTCTTCGACCCTTGGTCGATCCCAGCCTTCTCCTTCTTCAGATATCTATCTAGTCCTAAAAATGGATCAAAGCGACATCCACTACCCGAGTGTAAATTATAAAGGCTGATTTTCCAAGAAACACCTACCTAATCTACCATGTGAGCCCCCTAATGAAACGATCCATATTTTTTGCCTCCGTATTAACCTCTTTGTGTGAAAAGAAAGTAAGGCGGGTAAACTACCGCTCATACTCCACTAGTATACGATCCTCCTATAGTAACCTCATAAACTCCATCCTCATACTCATCTAAAGTGATGGGGAATTACTGTGACACACCGACTAATTAAATACCGGGTAGCTACTCCTTTATTAAATTAATACAAAATCCCAAGTTGGTTCAGTTCATAGCATCACTGTCGAAAATATTTCATTAATTACTAGCCACCTAATATTTAAAAAGTGAGTTGTCAATTTTAATTAAATTCGATTAACATGCAATACTTAAATTATGAAATGCTAACATAGCCACCACAACATAATGACAATAGAATAACCATAAAATAGTAATGAGTCTGTAGGGACACTCCTCACAACAATCCAAATACAGGAATAAACAAATACTAAGTCTGCATCACTAAATTAATTACAACCCAAAAATCTGATATAACTGGATAAATAAAGTGTCTACAAGAAATGGGGCGACATTCCCAACAAATGAGGAAAATCTAGTAACATAGAGTCAAGATCGAAAGCGGAGGCGTATACTGTCAAAGTCCTGTAACTTCCACGGCAGCTACAGTCCGTCACCTGAATGGAACTCCTATGCATGGTGTCCTTGTGGCTGGGCACCTAAATGGTTTTTACAAAAATATATTTGAAAGCAAATGAGTCAGAGCCCGATTGTGGAAAACAGTTTAGAATATAGCAAGTGTTTTAATGACATTAAAACAATGAATACAAAATACATGTTAGGACGTGCTCTCACATGAAATACTCACCTCTCGACTATATGTGCACTCCTAACGTACCCGTACCCATTCTAGTTATTCCCATATCTAACTAGTCCAAAATAAAATCTAACATTACTATACGATTCACGATTTAATTTCGGCATCTTCATTTAAACAGAGAGCTTTTCATTTATTCTCAGTTTCTCGTATTAGTAACACTACTTACTATAAATCTTTCATCTCATCTTTACATAACGTTGCAATTACTTATATTCACATATATACATGGCAGTTCATTTCAATTAATAGTATATTATTCTCATCATAAATATACAATACTAGCACCCCGAGACTAAGCTGTGGTGCACACATACTCTGCTATCCAATCCCGTTACATCACGTACATAAGGACCACGTATTTCGAATCTCTCAGGAATCGTTTTCGATAAACAACAATCACAAACAATGGAGGCGAACATAGTTCACATCACATGGGTTACGCACATACCTACGCTCCCATGATCAGCAGACTTATTAACTTCTCAATAAGTCCTTCTCTGACCTATGTCCTCTAGGTACCAATCTAAATCCCCATGTAGGCACACAAAGATTAGATGGCCCTGATCGAATGCCGACCTCCCATGATAAAAAGTACGGTAGGTATGTTATACTCAGATAACTACATATACTAAGCATTCGCATAACTTAGATATCTCAATATATTAGTAGAGGTATACTTATCGTTCTTGTATTACCATTTAAATGACATACGCTTATAAGTCCCCAATTCATATACATTAAAGTTGCCAACTCTTCTCACGTCATAATTAAGTGTTCGTTTCCAAATCCACAATTGTCCCCCGATTTACTCCGAGATTCTAAGTTTTACTCCTCAACGTACCCTAATCTCACAACTATACCCACTAATTAATAAGGGAAGGTTATCTCTCCATTTAATTAAGTCTACGAAACATTTGAAATAAAAACAGGCCAAAAAGACCATTCTGTCAACTCGTTAGAAGTCTTGTTCGAATGAGGTCGTTCGAACGAGTGTCGTTCGAATGAAAGGCTTCGAATGAAATACCAACTTTTTAGAAGGGATACTGTCATCTCGTTAGAAGCTCGTTCGAACGAGGTCGTTCGAACGACCTGGGCAGGTCTTCTAACGAGATGGCAGTTTGAGCCCAGAAATTCTCTACTTCATTTTTCTCAATTTTTCTCTTCTCTAAACTCATCCTAAAATCATCCCAATAGTATTTTAACGTTATTAAACTACTCTAAGTACTCCTAGGTCAATCTTTAACATATATATGGGGTCAATGCTTCCTAAATTAACATATAATCATCAAAATTTTCCAAATCTTATCCCAAACCCTATAAATATGGACCCAGAATTTAATGACTACAATTTCTCCTTATCAATCCGTTTTCACATTATCAAAAGATCTATTTTGTATATGACATTCATTCAATAACATTCTACATGCAATCCTTATATCATATTATGAATTCTACCACCAATTTCATGGGTTTTCATCAAACTTCCAATATAAGATAAATATTCAATTCTAAGCATGGAAGAAACATTCGCTTGAAATTAATATAATTAACACACTTTCCTTAGATGTTCTGATTTGATGTTGAAGAATTGAAAGTTGATTCTCCTCCCTCTCTCTACAAATTTCTTCCAAAGATGGTGATGGTGGCTAGGGTTTCCTTTTTGGAACTTCTTCCAACTCCCCCTATAACTCCGGTAGCCCTCTAACTTCCCAAATGATGATAATGGCTTAGTGGGTTCTTTTCTAATATAAAAATAACCTCTAAAATTCGTGAGTTCTAATTCCCCTATTTTTAAAATTACTAAACTACCCTTTTGGGTTGCCGGTATGGCCTAAAAATGCCCCGGGACCCAAACTAAACCCCCGGCTAGTGTTTTCTGACTATTTCGACCCTTCCGGACACATTGGCTCACTCAAAATGACAATTAGGTTGATAAAAATAAAATTCACTTTTTATTTCAATTAATTACGTTCCTGACGCGACTGACACGCGCGTCCCAATTAAAATTTCCAAATTGCCGTATATGTACCTCGTGACAATTTAGATATCATCAATACTCATGTATTACAATACATACTCGGAGATAATAAATTTTTAACATCATAATCAAATACCAACTCACATCTCGTTAGTATTTATACCCGTATTAATTCCCAATTAATTCTCATTTAATTTAATTAATCCCTTAAATAATATCGATAAAATTACGGGGTATTACATACTTCCCCCCTAATAACAAAATTTCGTCCCCAAATTCGGAACTAAAAAGTACCTGGTAAAAACAGCTCTAGATAACGCTCGCGCATCTCATCCTCGCGCTCCCATGTGGACTCCTCGGCATTATGATGCCGCCACTGAACACGTACTAACGGTACTATTTTCGACCTCAGTTTTCGCTCGCTGTAGTCCAGAATAGCAATCGGTCCCTCCTCGTAGGAACTGTCGGGCTGAAGATCGATGTCCTCTATAGCAATGTGGGTATGGGCCAAATCATCCCTAAGGTATTTCCTTAGAGAGGAAATATGGAACACATCATGAATCTTATGCAAGTGCTCCGGTAACCCAAGTCTATACGCAACTGGCCCAATCCGCTCGATGATGGGAAATGGCCCCACATATCTCGGTGCCAGTTTCGACTTCTTCCCAAAATGCATAATCCCCTTCATAGGAGATACTCTGAGTAACACCTGGTCCCCCACCTTGAATTCTCTGAAGAACTTCTTGGCATCAGCATAGCTCTTCTGCCGGTCCTGAGCTACCCTAATGCGACTCCGTATCAACTCTATCCTTGCCGAAGTGTCCTGAATCACTTCCGGTCCAAGGAGTTTGTTATCCCCCACCTCTAACCAACATACTGGGGAACGACAAGGTCTACCGTACAACGCCTCAAATGGGGCCATGCCAACGGTGAACTGGTAGGAGTTATTATAAGCAAACTCCACCAGTGGAAGGTACTGCTCCCATCCACCTCCAAAGTCTAGGATGCACATACGCAACATGTCTTCCAACATCTGATTTGTCCGTTCGGCTTTCCCATCAGTCTGCGGGTGATATGTCGTACTTAACCGCAACTCCGTACCCATGGCCTCCTGGAAACTCTCCCAAAACTGTGAAACAAATATCTTATCTCGGTCAGACACGATATTTAGAGGCACACCGTGAAGTCTCACTATTTCCATAATAAAAATCTGGGCATATTTTCCCGAGTGTAATTTGTCCTCATGGGTAGAAAATGAGAAACTTTGGTCAACCTATCCACAATTACCCATATGGAGTCGTGACCCCTCTGTGACGTAGGTAATCCCGTGATAAAGTCCATGGATATGCTCTCCCATATCCACGTCGGAACCTCTAATGGCTGTAGAAGTCCTGTCGATTTCTGATGATCCACCTTTACTAGCTGACAAATGGCGCATTTAGAAACAAACACGACGATATCTCTCTTCATCCTGCTCCACCAATACTGGCGTCTCATGTATTAGTACATCTTATCCCCACCAGGGTGTACCGCGAATCGTGAGCCGTGCGACTCCGTCATTACCTCGTGTCGCAAGTCCTCCCCTTCTGGAACAACCAGCCTCCCATTGAAGCGTAATCGCCCGTCTGAGCCAACGGTATAGGACTTGGCTCCCTCTGCTAGTAATCGAACTATTTGCTCCTGACAGAACGAGTCATTTGTCTGGGCCTTTACCACCCTCATAACAATCTGAGGTGTAATAGTCATCACAGACATGAACAATCGGGCCAATGCATCCTGGTGTCCCAACTCCTTCCACTTGGCTTTCCACACCCCGACCACCTCATCTACTGGCCTACGGCGCAATGCGTCTGCTACTACGTTAGCCTTTCTTGGGTGGTATTGGATATTAAACTGATAATCCTTCATAAACTCAAGCCACCGTCGTTGACGCATATTCAGTTCCTTCTGCGTGAAGAGGTATTGTAGAGACTTGTGATCTGTGAACAACCAAAATTTCTCCCCCGAGAGATAGTGTCTCCAAATCTGAAGAGCGAATACGACTGCCGCCAAATCCAAGTCGTGGGTGGGGTAATTCCTTTCGTGAGGCTTTAGCTTACGGGAAGCATAAGCTATGGTCTAACTCTCCTACTGCAGCACACCTCTGAGTCCTTGTAAGGACGCATCGGTGTAAACTAAATACTCAACTCCCGATCTGGGCAATGCTAACACAGGTGCTGAGGTCAACTTTTCCTTCAACTCATCGAATGCCAACTGACAGGCATCGCTCCAGATGAATGGCACACCCTTGCGAGTTAGATGTGTCAAAGGACCCGCTATCTTTGAGAAACCCTGAATAAACCTCCTGTAGTATCCTGCAAGGCCCAAGAAACTACGAATCTCAGTCGGTGTCGTGGGATGTCCCCACTCCCTCACCGCGGATACTTTCCCTGGATCAACAGATATCCCCCGGTCTGAAACGATATGCCCAAAAAACTGAACCTCCTTCAGCCAAAACCCACACTTCTCATACTTTGCATAAAGCTCATTTTGACGTAGCGTCTGCAAAACCTGTCTCAAATGCTCGGCGTGCTCCTTTTCTGTCTGGGAGTAAACCAGAATGTCATCAATAAGGACAATGACGAATTAGTCTAGGAACTCTCTGAACACCCTATTCATCAAGTCCATAAACACGGCTGGAGCATTGGTCAAGCCAAAAGGCATAACCCGAAACTCGTAAGAACCATATCTCGTTAAGAAAGCAGTCTTCGAGACGCCATGTTCCTTGATACGCAACTGATGGTATCCCGATCATAAATCAATCTTCGAGAAGAAGGAAGCTCCTCTCAACTGGTCAAATAAGTCATCGATTCTGGGCAACGAATACTTATTCCGTATCGTGACTTTATTCAACTCCCGGTAGTCTACACACAATCTCAACGATCCATCCCTCTTCTTTACGAACAACACAGGGGCACCCCACGACGAAGTACTCCTTCGAATAAACCCCTGAAGCAATAACTGCTCTATGTGATACCGTAACTCTCTCATCTCTGTCGGAGCCATACAGTAAGGTGCGCGGGCAATTGGTCGAGTGCCCGACGTCAAATCGATCACGAAATCTATCTCTCTACTAGGCGGTAATCCAGGTATATCCCAAAATATGTCATCAAACTCCCTCACGACCAGAATCAAATCGAGTGGTAGTACCACTTCCTTAGAGGTCTCTTCCTCTATATAGTGCAAATGAGTGGACGATCCTCCCTTAGGGCGAGGCATCACCACTAAAAACATCTCCTGCCCGGGAATGGAAAAAATGATACTCCTACTGAAACAATCAATCATGGCTCGGTACGCAACTAGCCAATCCATACCAACAATCGAATCATACTCAATCATCTATAACACTAAAATATCAGCGGGTAAAGTAAACCTCCCGATCTCTATACCCACACCTCTACAAATAAGGGAAATCACAGAACTCCTAATCAACGGTGAATCTACACAAGTAACCGTGCTCTCTGCGGTGTCTAACAACCCAATAATGCGTGCAAATCTCATGGCAACGAAACAATGTGTGGCCCCCGTATAAAATAAAATACGCCCCAAAGTCTCCTGTATAGAGAACATATCCTCAATAGCAGGTGGATCATGTGGGACTGTGGCATGCTGAAGATGATACACTCTCCCATACTGAAGCTGTCCGTTCTGGACTAGGATGGCTGGAATGGGTGGTAATGTTGCCATCTGTGGTGGTGCTGGGAGGGCGGCGGGAAACATAGGCCTCTGTGGCTCGTGTCGAGCACCCTGCTGCTGCTGCTGTGGGGCCCTTCCCCTATCAGGACAATCCTGGCATTTGTGGCCAGTCTTTCCACAAATGAAGCACTTCCCCGGGAAGTTTCCCCCTCGCTGTCCCTGCTGACCACGGCCCTGCTGGCCGTTACCATTCCTACCCTGACTATGCTGGCCCTACTGAAACTACTGCTGCTGACCATTCTGGCCCTGCTGGCCCTGATGGCCGTTCTGACCCTGATGGCCATGTCTGAAACCTCCTTGACCATTCCTGAAACCCCAGGATCTGAATCTCTTATGATCCCCCTATTGGGAACCCTGATCACCCTGCCTGTGCTGTCCCTAAGTAGATTGTGCCCCGCTGGCACCATTTCCCCGGGTCCTGCCCTGATGGCTGGACTCTCCTGATCTCTTTCTCTCAGACATGTGAAAGTAATGATCCTGGAAGTGTAGCAGTGCTGCGTTAACCACATCAGAATAAGTGGCCAATGAGGGGATTCCCAACAAGTTCTGTCGGATCCTCCAAGTCAATCCGTCCATGAACTTCTGAATATTATTCTCCTCGGTTGGAGTTTCATCCGGAATAATGTTCAAGAGATTGGTGAACTCAGCCTCATACTCGGCTACAGTCTTTACCTCCTGCTTGAGGTTCATCAACTTCCTCCTCATCTCAGTGTGAATAGCTGACGGAAAATATTTGCTGTCGAACCGCACCCAGAACTCCTGAATAGTGAGAGCGTCCCTTTCCTCCGTGGTGGTAATGGACTCCCACCACTGCAATGCTGATCCTACTAGCTTAATAGTAGCCAGTTTCTGCTTCTGAACATCTGGGCACTCGTACATCGTTAAGTGCCTCTGAATGTCCTTCCTCCACTGACTGGACACAACAACGTCGGAGCTACCTGCGAACTCCTGAGGGTGTGCTTTCTGAAAAGCATCACTGACGCATTACCAAGTAGAAAGGAATGCGTGACCCTGAACCAGCGCTACTGCCGGCGCCTGAGGTGGTGCCTGTTATACAACTGCGAGGGAAGCATTCACCGCTTGGGCTATTATGGCTGTAACCTCTGCGGCATTCATGGTGCCCGGAACTGGTGCAGGCAGTGGCTCGGGCTGTGCATCCCTAGGAACTCGCTGTGCACGTCGTGGAGGCATCTGAAATGAGAGTAAAGTCTTATAAGTTCGCAGTTATTATCTCAAAATAGATGAAGAGCGAAACATACACAAAATAATACAACAATCCAAAAATATAGGGCTCTACATCAAAGGATGCTCAGCGGAAACATAACAAGTCGTACAGATCCTAAGGACACTAGAACCTGATGCTCTGATACCACATGTGACACCCCGACTAATTAAATAGCAGGTATCTACTCCTTTATTAAATTAATACAAAATGCCAAGTTGGTTGATAAAAATAAAATTCACTTTTTAATTCAATTAATTACGTTCCTGACAGGACTGACACGCGCGTCCCAATTAAATTTTCCAAATTGCCGTTTATCTACCTCGTGACAATTTAGATATCATCAATACTCATGTATTACCATACATACTCGGAGATAATAAATTTTTAACATCATAATCAAATACCAACTCACATGTCGTTAGTATTTATACCCGAATTAATTCCCAATTAATTCTCATTTAATTTAATTAATCCCTTAAATAATATCGATAAAATTACGGGGTATTACAATTACTTTCCTTCAAACTTGTCCTAAAACTATTGAATGGTCATCCTCGACCTAACCTCATCCATGACAACTGACTCCCACCATTAAAACGCATACCCCACTAGCTTGAAAATAGCTACCCCTACTTCTGGATAGGGTTGTAAATAGGATTGGGTGAGCCGGTCTTGGGGTTGCTCAGGTTCGGCCCGAACTATCTTTCCCATGCTCAAGCCTGAGCTCAGCCTGAATTAATTTTTCCCACCTAAGCCCGAACTCGACTCATTAATATTACGGGTTTTGCGCTTGATTTCAAAAAGGCCCGATTTTAATTTTTTTATTGAAAAATATGAATAAGTGATTTTTTTCTTGTATGTCCATCATGGTGAAAATGTACACACTGAAATCTAATTGACATTTCATAAAATAAAATATATAATTATAAAATGTATTAAACTAAAACAAGGGAAATAGGAGTGAAAACCTACAAATGCCTATTAAATTTCATACATTTAGCGTAATTTGATCATTAACAAGGCCTATTGTGACTTGAGCAATTAGTAAATCAAATACCCATAATGAGATTAATAATGAAATCACGAAATTGAAAACCACTTGTAATCTAATGGATTATAACAAATGAAACTTTTTAAAAAAATAGTACATTAAATAAAATAACGAAACCTAATTAAACAATGTTAACATAAATATGTTATATTATATAAAATTATTTATTTCTTTATTTATAAATTCGTAGTTCGGGCTTCGATCCCAATTCGGGCTTGGCTCAAGCTTGGACTGAAATTCATTCAGGCTTGAAATTTTGACTCAGACTCGACTCGTCTCAAACTAAAACAAAGCTTGGCCCAAAAATAGAGATCCGTATGGTGAACTTCGAGCCTTAATGGCTTAATTTATAGGTTTACTTCTGGACCTTCGAGCACTCTACCAGTGTAAGTGACTCTCAATATCTCGCGTCCACTATAGGGAGATGATGGGGTCCGTAGATCTAGCAACCTTTGGTGGATTGACTTTTATTAAGGCACTCCTAACTCTCTCCTAGGTAGAAGTAGTATGCATGGTAGGAATAACCACATGTGGTGACGGTGGTGGCTGGTCCTAGAGCATGGAGGCCATGGTAGATGCTATATTTTTTTGCTATGATGGATGCCAAGTCTTTACACACAAGTGAAGGATCCTTCCCCTACGGCTATGATTGACGTTGTGATGCCTCTGACTCGGCACTCGCGGCCTGCCTGTGATGTAGGATTCCTCTCAGTATGTTCACCATCTGAAAGATTATAATCAAAATCTTATCGGTAATTTCACAAAATAAGACTACAAAAGCCTAAATAATAAAGATTTATAGTGTTAAAGAATGTTACATAAAAAAAATAACGAACACACTTAAGACCACAGGACACTGGAAATTGGAATGCTCGGATACCAAATATGATACCCTATCAAATTCATAACTAGATTGACCGGTTCTAAATATAAATAAGGATAATTACAATGAACCTCCTTAACTATCTCAAATTTACGAGTCACCCCCACAAGAAAAATACCCAAGAAGCTCACCTCCTTAACTATCAACCCGCTACAATTAAAACCAAAAATCAAATTTCCTCCCATTTTTATCTAAGTGGACAAAAATACCCCCCATCGAATTTAAAAATCCAAAACTAAAAAAACATACGACCTTATCTCTCTCATCACAACCAGTAGCTAGAGCCCAAACAAAACCCACCTGTTCACCACTCACTCCACAGCCCAAAAATTCCACCTATATCTGTAGATACCCCATCCTCGTACCACCCCAAATACCTCCTTAGGTCCCTAACACTTTTCCTCCCACCATAAGACCTTAGGTACTACTCTGAACCCTAATATATAGGCTAACGAGAACTCCCAAGTCCTATTTGACCTAGATAAACTCTCCAAACTGAGCGAAGTTCATGAAATCTCGCAGGTCTCCGAATCCCCTTTCCAACGGACCATATTGTGCATAAATTAGCCTCATGATTCGCGCATAGTCACATTTTTACTCTAAGACTTAATCTAGAGGCCATCGGGTGCTCTCGGGTCCCATTTGACATAGGTCAACTTTTCAAACTAAGAAAATCTTGATGAAACCTCATAGGGCTCTAATTCACCTTTCTAATGGTTCATACCGTGCGTGAATTAGCCTCGCAGGTCCCACGTACTCACATTTTTACTCAAAGACACAATTTAGAGTCCATTGGGTGCTCTCAAGCCCCATTTGACGTCGGTTAACTCTCCAAACTGAATGAATCTCATTAAAACCTCGTAGGTACCTAAATACCCTTTTTAATAGTCCATACCGTGCACGAATCAGTCTCAAAGTTCATTCATACTTGCCTTTTTACTTCGAGAATCCCCTTTTCGAAGACCATCAGGTGATTCTAAGACCCGTTTGACTTTCATCGACTCTCGAATGCGAGAGTGAGTCATGAATTATTGTAGTGTTCTGAATCCTCTTTTCAATGATCTCAGCCTGCACGATTCAGACGTATGATTTTTGTTTTATGCCCATTTTCCCAAAAAAGTTTGTTCCGGACTCTCTATAGGAAACCTAGACCCCCTGCCAATCGAGAGGGTATAATTTTCTTAGCTATCAAGGCAAGAGCTATGAAAATAGGCAATCCAGTGGCCATGCCAATCAACACCCCCTAAAATCCTAATTTTTTACTATTTAAGGAGTCCATGGCCTCATTCTCTTCTGAAGTCAGAACATTCCCCTCGAAATCAGTGCATCAAAATTCTATTTTTGCAAACATTCTTTCCATTTTCTTACATTGTTCTCATACAGTTTTGACCCCGCTTTTCATTCTTACATCACCACCATCCAACTATACTAAAATCAGCCTCCTACCTTTGTAAAATCAGAATTAAAGTTATCTAGACGGTCAACTCTTAGTCATTTACAACTCACTCAATTAGCAGTGTTTACTTTTCTTTACACTTTTAATATATCTTATTTCATCTTTTCACATCAAAATTAATCTCATTTTTACTGTTTAGTAAACATAAATCTTATTTTTATAAAATCTAAAAATCCAAAAAGAGGGTTTTCTTATAAACCGTAAATTAGAGATTCCTTATTTTCCACACTTTCTACACTTGCGCACATTTACTAAAAGACAAATTAAGGGAAATTATAACCTAGGACTTATAGGTTAAACCCCACCCTTGCATTTTATCGAACTATGTGGATTTTTATGCCCTTTGGACTACGTAGGCTTCCGAAGCTAATCTTGGGGATTCGAGTCCTATTTCCTTCTTTATTCATTTTATATTTCTTGTGTTTATTATTCTTGCGAGTCTGCGTACTTCTACATATTCGTGTTGCACTCGATATACACATTCACTTCTTTATAGTGATTTGATATTTGATGGACACTCACATCACTTTTCTGTGTTATTTCTTTTATAAACTCAGGATGATTCTGCTCCACCTTTCCTATGGCATGAGTCAGGTGATTTATTTCTTTCATTATTCATATCACACACATGTACACGTGTATCAAATTTGGAGAAAAGGAGAATATTATCGTAGCCCATGAGAGATCGAAAGGGAGAGATGGGTGCCTAACACTTTCCCATTTCGTAACTTAGTCACTGGACCCTTGATTCATTTGGTTTTGCACGCATTAGTATGTCTTTTGATGTCATTCTCTTAGGACGACTACATTTCTTTTGTCTGTTTTGGGCAAAATCGGTTGGCGACTCCATTACTTCGTGTTTCTCCCCTTTTCATAATGGATGATTTATATCTCAGGCAGTTGTAGATATCAACGCGAGCAGCAAAAAGTGGACTCCCATATCCTCAAATCCTCGCACACGCAGGAGAGAGGGATTCCTCTTGTTTTCCCTCCCCTCCAATTTCAGGACTGACCCCCTCCGGGGGAATCCGACCAGGATGGCCATAGTGGCGAATCCATTGGGGACATTTTTCGAGTACTAGACTATATTTTCACATGTTTTTTTTTATTTTGCTATTATACTTTTCTATATCTGTACATATGCCTCCAGTTGTATATTCTCCTTACTCTCATACTTACTTCTTGTATATATGCCTCGTTCTTGTCATTATGTTTATATCATTCTCTCTACCATGCTCTTTTTTCACAGCATGTATATATCACCTTCTTGTCACATGTTTGACCCTTTACTCACTTTTATATACTCACCATGTTTCACTCTTTACTCACTTGTATGTGTTCATCGTGTTCACTCCACACACTCTCACTCATATATAGATTCACTCTTACTCACATGTTTGACACACTACTCATGGATATTCATGTTTAGTCTCACAATCATACACTCTCACATTCTTCTTACGTGTATATAGATTCATGCTTACTCACATGTTTCACACACCCTTTGTGTGTGTGTGTATATATATATATAGTCGCACTAGCACACACTCTCATTTTTCTATCACGCGTGTATATCAACATTTTATTTCACTCACACATATTCACATGTCACTCTCTCACTTTACACATATTTCTCACTCACTTGTATATTCATATGCCTCATGCTTTGTATATGTCACCATGCATTGTATAGTCTTCATGCTTCATGTACATACTTTCTAGTTTTGTTTTTCTTGATTATCCCCCTTATCACATGCTACTTGTATATTTTATACTCTCCTTCATAGTGGTAGAATTTCCCTTATTTATAATATATAAAACTCTCCATAAGATACTAATTAAGTCCCATGCATTCTTGCACAATACATCACCTAAGCATGGCAATATTGACTAAATTTTGTCCCGTAATGGGGTGTCACTTCGTAATGGGTGTCGGTCCTGCAGGGTGCAGTTAACCTAAGCAATATGATTCTCACATTCCATTGGCCTTGTACCTTTAACGTATATCAAACGGTTCCCCCCATATCGTACATCTTGACCATTCACACAAAGGGAGGTATGTAGCAAGGAACTCATTCACGTACATCGAGTATATCGAATTTCCTCTCACACATACCATCTCCACAAGGTATATCATGAGGCAATTCACGTACACTTAGGTACATCAAAGTAATTATCCACACGTACCGATAAATGATTTGCCTTATAAGAAAGAGGTATATTATGGAAGTCATTCCAAAGGGGGAACCTTTCAGCTGACCCACCAATTGCATCAACCTCATATAGGCGCCTACCCTAGGACACTCGTACATAGTTTATCGGTTATAATGAAAAACTCTGATGAAATTTTAGGTCGCCTTACCAACCAAATTTTTGCAATATTTCCCCCATTGTTAACACAAGACATTGTCCGTGAGTCTAAAAACATGCCAAACCATGTTTTACATCCTGTACATTATCCTTTCCCAAGACTCAGGTCCTATTTGATATTTTTCTTGCATACTAGGACAACATAATACAGGTGGGACCTAGTAATAATAATCATGCTCAGTTTTTTTTTTCCGTTCTCCCTCTTACCAAAAATATTTTCCCTTTTTTTAAAAAGAAAAACAAAAATACCAAAAATATTAATTTTCCCCTCAAAATAAACCAAAAATCATTTTTCCTCTCAGGTGTGATCACGTACCTTGATTTTTTTGGACTAACTCCCTATTGTCTCCTGTCTTTCATTAAATCACCCTGAAGCTCCACTACTTCCTCTACTACTTCCACAGAGTTCAAGTTATCCCTTCGAAAGTTATTCATAGAAAACATTGACCAGGATGTGAATGCACAACCAGATATGGTGACCATCCTTGCCCAACTCAGTGCTAAGATTGATCTCCTCCAGAAAAAAGATCCATAATTTGATCCCTCAAACAAAATTAAACCCATCGAGACACCTAATATGGTAACATCTCATCAAAAACCCTCAAAATCTAGCCTTTATTTCTTCTGCATCCTGCAAGCTTTGTCGATCAAGCTCTGTCACTCTTCACCCAAGCCTACATTATCATTCATACCCGCTCAGAAGGGGGATACATGGAATTACCTTTAGTTCTATACCATCTTCAAAAGTTTGGGTTAAAATTGCCCTCAGAAATGACTTTTGACTATAAAAAGTTTAGTGATGTGTTTATAGAAGCCCGAAAGTGGGTCTGAGAATCTAATAAATGGGTTATGCCCGTAAAAGGGTTCAACCTAGATGACATCGTGAAAATAATGTTAAATGTGTTACTTTAAAATAAAGAGGTATTTAGAGAAAAAACTGTTTACTAAGTTAATAACAAAATGTTATAGATTAAGCAAACTTCGATAATAAACTCCTTGAACAAAACTCTTTTTGAAATATAACACAAGATGTGTTTTGAACAGGTTCTGAATTTGTATTCTAGATTTGTTAGTTTGATTACCTTAGGTTTTTAAAATTAAAACCTATCACTAAGTCTTAAGTGAGAAACCATTCACACAAGAAATTAAGAACATTCAAGCAAAAGAACATAGGATTTTAACATGGTAAAACTCTAACGTAAGGGAAACATCCACGACCCCCTCTATGGGACAAAATAAAAAATCCACTAAAAACAACCATAATACAAGTTACAATACTAAGAATGCAAATCAAGATCCCAAATCTAAGTCCAGAAAATATACCTACACGAGTTACTCCACTCTCAAAGGCTTCTGACTTGATTTTGATCTCCCACAGCAGCTTCCTTGTTTTGTCCTTGTCCACTGATTATAGCAGCTCTTACAACACCCAATTTCTAAAAAAAAGAACCACTATACTAAGTGTTCGTGTGAGAGTGAAGGTGGTCATGATGTGAACTAAATGCAGAATGCAAGTCAAACAATATTTATACAGACAGAATCCTATGAATTATAAAAACTATATATGACATGCAAGAACTATTTCTAAAACTAAGACTTCTTTTTCAAATCAGATCACAAAAATAATCTTACTATTAAGAACAACCAAGATCCTATATGTCTCAACTTTTATTTATGTACAACTTTATTTCACAAAATGTGAAATACAATCTGAGAGACATAAATGTCTTTAAAATCACTTTGAAAAATCAAAAGTCTATTTTTCAAAAACAGTTGAAAATAGAGAAGGATCTTTTAGAAAATAACAACAAATTTAATGATCTAAGATAGATAGAAACCTAGAAAAAGTTGTATGATATTCTCTTTAGAAAAGCTCAAGATTTCTACAAAGAAACTCGAGTTTTGCTTAGCGATAGGTTCTAGAATAGACAATTGGTTTGAAGAGGTCTTCAAATGACAAAATACCACAACACCCTTACTCACAGAAACCCTAGATCTAACACTCAAGTTAGGGTTTTCTGGTATATGAAACTAAAATTTTATGATGTATGGTGTTTAGGATAAAACACTTTGGGATTTGATCATTGAACGAACAAAGGTTTCCTCTCTTCTCTCTTTTCTCTCTCCTCTCTAGTTTTTCTCTCAAATTAGACGAATGAATAAAAGTTCCCAAATGAAGACAAAGAGCCTTCTTTTATACTGGATGAAGAAGGATCGAGAACACCAACTCAAATCAAGGGCTGAGATTAAGGCTGACCAATTAACTTTTAATTTAACGGTTGAACACAAATGGTGATTAAACGATTGACGATTGGTCCTTATTAGGCTCACATGGATTAACTTAGAACGCATGCAGAACGTTGATTAAATTGACCCAAAGGCCATGATCACTTCTTATAACTGAGTCTTAAGAGAAACACAAATCCAACTGTTGAATGACCAACACGTGTATGGCTGAGATTGCATAAGAAACGCGTGTTTTTATGTTTTACAAAGTATGAATTGGACCCTCAGAATTCTCTTGCGCTTTTGTTTTCTACCCTGAGCAAGTTTTTAGGAAAAACACTATTTACATTTGAACCCCAAACATTTAAAATCACAAGTTAATGAATTTTGGAAAATCATTTTTATTTTTTAAAAAATTGTTTTAAATGATTTAAAAATGTTTAAAAAATTCCTAAAAAAGTAATATGACTCTTGTGCACACATAACATCAATAATATGCAGTGTAAGTGTCCTAAAAGGATCATGAGGTAGATATAACTTCATTTTTTTGTGGATCATGAAGTTCTTGGACTGTTTTTCTTCTTTGATGCTTGGATACTTTGAGAGAGAGAGAGCAACTCTTTGAAAATCTAACCTACTTTGTCTCAATGTCCAAACTATCTGGAACTCCTATATGATATAGACTCAAGTAAGTCAATCATATAGTGTGTTTTCAATTTCCTCATTTGGATATTAGAGACAAAATTCCCTTGAGTAACCTGTGCTCGTGGGTAAAAAGAAAAAAAAATTCTAGATTTCCTATAGAATGTATCCAACTACCCTTTCCCATCCTATAACTGAAAATAAGAGAAAGAAAATACATCACTCTACTATAATACATACTGTTACCCTAATAAATAGAATAAGCTATACAAACGGGGCTGAAAAATGCCCGAAACAAATAAACACTCAATTCCATATTAGTTGAGTTAGTACAAAATAAGATATAAAGTCTAAACCTAGTATATGAAATATAAGCCTGGTACTCAAGTTCCTCTCCCCCAATTTTTCTCATATATACAATGGGATAACAAGAGAGAAAGAAGGAGAATATGCACTATGAAAACAACATAAATAATAACATAATCAAAGTTAGATGTAAGGGTCTCCTACATTAAGAAGATGTTAGGAGGCATCTTTTATCATTTGAGAGACGTCCATACCCGAAATCCTCATAAATCAATTATTAGCGTGTAACTATCGAGGTTATGATTGATGTGTGAATTAAGTAAGAACTATTATACCTATGGCATTACGAAGATACTCAAATCTAATATTTTAAGAGGTTTAGTAAATAGATCAACTAACTATTTTTCGGTATTAAGATACTCAATGTCTAATTCTTTACACTCTACAAGATCACGAATGAAATGATGTTTAATTTTTATGTATTTAGTTAGAGAGTGTTGGACTGGATTTTTAGATATATTAATGGCACTCTGGTTATCGCAATACATTGCCAATTTTTCTTCAATGATACCATAGTCACTAAGCATCTGCTTGATCCATAATAGTTGGGAACAACAACTACAGGCTGCAATGCATTCGAATTCAGTCGATGAGAGAGAGATACAATTTTGTTTATTACTACTCCATCTTACTAAATTATTTCCTACATAATAGCAGGCGCCATTTACTATCGTTCGAACACCCCACCCAATTGACATCTGTGTATCGTATAATAGCACCGGTGGTGTCTTTAGTGTACCAAATACCATAATTTTGTGTACCCCTAACATACTTGATATGTTTGACACTTAATATGTGTGATTCTTTGGGTGCACATTGGTATCTCACACATACATAGACGACGTAGGCAATATCAGGTCGGGAAGCAGTAAGGTATAAGAGGCTCCCTATCATACTTCTATAAAGCGTTGGGTCAGCAGTTTTCCCAATTTTATCTTTGGATAATTTAGTAGTTGTGCTAATGGGAGTTCGTGCAGGTTTAGAGTGTTCTAACCCAAACTTCTTAATGAGATCAGTGGCATATTTTGATTGATTTATAAAAATACCATCATTGAATTGTTTAACTTGTAGTTCTAAGAAACATTGTAATTCATCAATTAACGACATCTGAAATTCAGAATGCATTATCTCAGAATAATCTTTGACTTGATTAGGACAGGTTGAGCAGAAAATGATATCATTTATGTAAACTTGGGTAATGAGGACATATTTGTCCGATTTCCTAACGAATAAGGTTGGATCGTTTCCACCTCGAATAAATCCATGAGAGACTAAAAATGTAGACAGACGTTCACACCAAGTTTTAAGAGCTCGTTTCAAATAGTATAATGCTTTATTAAGTCTAAACATGTGATCTGGATAAGAGGGATCGATAAAACCTTTATGTTGTTCTACGTATACTTCCTCACTTAAAATTCCATTTAAAAATGCAGACTTAACATCCATTTGAAAAGGTTTGAATTGTAAATGGCATGATATGGCTAAAAGAAGGCAACCTGACTTAAGACGAGTGATAGGGGAAAAAGTTTTGTCAAAGTAAATTCCTTCTATCGGAGAGTAACCTTGTGCTACTAACCTCACCTTATTTCTATTGACCTTCCCATTTTCATCAGTTTTATTTTTTAAAATCCATCGACTGCTGATAACCTTCTTATTTTTTGGCCTAGGAACAAGATACCAAACATCATGACTTTGAAACTGGACAAGTTGCATAGCATTAATCCAGAATGAGTCATAAAGGTCATCATTTACATTTTTTGGTTCTACAAGAGAAACGAAACAAGAAAAATGTGCTACCTTTTGAAGTTGGGATCTAGTTTTATCTGGCTCAAAAGGATTACCAATAATTTTTTCAATGGGATGGTCTTTAGAAACCCAAGTTGGTACAGTAGGATTTTCAGGTGGCAGTGAATCAGTTATCTTCGGAGAGTCAGATATGATATTGGTTTCTTCCTCATCCAGGATGACTGGTTGACTAAGACTACTCTTAGTACTGGTATCATTTATAATTACATTAATTGATTCCATAATGACTCTGGTTCGATAATTAAAAATTTGAAAATCCCTACTGGTTTGAGAATATCCAAGAAAAAATCCTTTTTCTCCTCGAGTGCCAAATTTTGAAAGATGCTCCCTGTCCTTACAAATATAACAGACACTACCGAAGGTTTTAATATATTTTACGTTAGGCTTTTTGTGGAACTAAAGTTCATATGAGGTTTGTTTGGAAATTTTCCTAAGGTATACATGATTAATGATATGGCAAGATGTTTAAATGGCTTCAACCCAAAAATACTTAGGGAGTTTTTTGCGTGTAACATCACTCGAGCCATTTCTTGTAGGGCTCTATTATTACACTTAGTAATTCCATTATGCTGTGATGTTTTAGGCGCACTAAATTTGTGTTTATAACCATTGCCTATACAGTATTCAGAAATACCAGAATCTTTGAATTCTCCACCTCTGTCACTTCTGATGTGACATACTTGGGTGTCCTTCTCGTTCTCAATTTATAAAAAAAATTTAAGAACTCACTGAAAGTATCAGATTTATTTTTCATAAAAGCCACCCATGTATATTATGTGTAATCATCCACAATAACAAGTATATAACTATTACTGTGGAAACTGCTAGTTCTAGAAGGACCCAAAAGGTCCACGTGGATTAATTCCAAAGGTTTTGTAGTTAAAACATCTTTAACTTTCTTGTGAGGAGGTTAACTTATTTTCCCTTCTTGACATGGACAACAGACAACATTAAAAGATTTTTTTATTTTTTGTAATCCTCTAACTATTTCTTGGGAACTTAACCTACGAAGATTATCAAAATTTGTGTGTCCCAATATATTGTGCCATAGATAAGAATCTTCAAATCCAACAACTTTACAGGATTCAAATTTAGGAATGACTGTGTAATAGTTATCCGCATTTATGTTTCTTATTAAAATATAGTTTCCCTTTTCATCAAGAATTTTGCAATTGGTTTTTGAAAAGGTAACAATATGATTGGAATCACAAAATCGAAATATACTTAGTAAGTTATCCTTGATACCTTTAACTAAAATAACATCATTTAGTTTAGGAAGACCTTCATCATGCAATGTTCCCTTACCTATGATCTTAGATGAAACCCCATCACCAAACACAACACTACCTCCAGAGAAGTCGGTTTTGTTTGTTAATTTGGTTTCATCCTTGGTCATATGTTTAGAACACCCAGAGTACAGGTACCAACCAGGTGAAGTGTGTTGTGACTTAAAAGTTGTTATGACAACATTGCACTTGAGCTGGGGTAACAAGTCATATTTTCTAATCCAAATGGGCCTGATTTAAAAAATTTGTTTCCCTTTGATTTAAAAATGTTTTGTTTGTCTTTCTAAATGGTCTCTTTTTAGTTTTAGATCCTCCCTTATTTTTTTAGTTAGAGTTCTGTGTAGTCTATCTCGGGAGAACATAAGTATTCCTACTCTTCCTAGAATACTTAAAATTTGAATAAGTAGGTTTATAAGTCTCTTTTGAAAACATTCCGCAATAGTATGGCCATAGACATCACATTATGAATGGTACTGAAGGGTGGAGGACTAGACTTTACTATTAAAGTATTTGAAAATTGGTTTATCCCTACTAGGAATGGTTGTCCAGGTGTCATTGGTTTTGGGTTTCTGACATTGATTTCTAACAGGAGGACAAACATACGTAGCTGGACCATCAGATTTGGGTTGTTGAGTAGAGTCACTTTGTTTACCCTTAGAGACATTTTTGAAACTATGTTCTTTCTGAGTATCTTGAACCTTTTGGACTTCCTTAACAAAAATAACATTTTTAGGATAAACATTTTTATTACTAATGCCCTTTTCTAAAAAATCTAGGCCATATTTGTCTTCAGAATCAAACTTACTTCCTCCAATAATTTCTTTATAAGATTTCATTTGGGATTCAAAATGTAAACATTTTTAAAAACATTTGAAGTTTTTTGTTTTGATTCTTCAAGTTCAATAAGAGCGTATTTATATTGTTGTTCTAATACATAATTTTTCTCAGACAAGTCTTTGATTTTTAAAGAAAATTCTTTTATTTCTGTCTCATGGGCAACACATTGTGCTATAAATTCTTCAGCGTTCTTCCAATAGTTTGGTTAAGTAAATTTACATGTTCATTTAACAGATTCACCATTTTATCAAGACGGGCATTTTTTAAAGTGTTTTTGTGTATAGGTCTGTTGATGTAAAAAATTAGATTATATCTAATTTTTTAATCACAGATAAAATAAAGTGAGACAAAGAAATTTTAAAGTGGTTCAGCCTTATAAGAATGGCCTACGTCCACTGTTTCTGTTATTGCTGACTGTTTGGGAATTCTCGATTACAAGTTTTATCAAGAAATTCCGGTCCCCTTATAATGAGGATGATACAATGTATTTATAGCCCTTAGGCTGTACATGTGAAAGGGTAGTACATAGCTGTTCATTAGGAGTATACATCTGTATGATAATAATAAGCATTTAATGCGCAGTTAATCTGTTGGTTATCCTGTAATTAATGCTCTGTTCGAGGTGCAGCTCTGACCGCCTAAGCTGCTCGGACCGCCTAAGTAGCTCGGTACTCATAAGTTGCTCGGTGTATTAAAGTTCCTCGGAGAAATCTTGTTGGTCGGAGCGTCTGGGTTGATCAGGGAAGCAGAGTTCCTCATTGCATTATGGTTCCTCGGAGAGCATCTATTGCTCAGAGTATCTGAGTGGATCGAGGTGTTATTCGGAAGTGTTTGTTATTGCCACGCAGATTGCCACATGTCTTCACTCAATTGAGCCATGTCAGCAGACTAAATTTGGTGTTAACAGAAGCCCCCAATGTTTCACAGTTCGAAATTTGAGGAGTGTGGAACATTCTTTCTCGAAATATGGTGGTTTTAAATGGTCATCCTGAATTTTAGGAGTATTTTCTTTTGTATTTATTTCTCCTTCCAAATTCGTAGAATCGGACTTTTTGAATTTTCATAACCGCTTCGATTCCCGCGCCCTTTTTATCTTTTTAGCCGCCGATAACGTAACCGTCTCTTTTTGTAATCATTATCTTTACACATTCCCAAGACAGGGTATTTAAGCGTTGCAGAAAATCCCTTCGTCTCCTACTTTTTCAAATTTGTCTCTTTGAGTTTTCCATTATTTCTCTCTCCTGTGCGTTCATCTCTTTCATCATTTGTTGTCAACAGACTCATCCCTTTCCTATAAGATTTTCTTCATTCTCTTTGATTTCCTTCTTTCATCATGGTTTATCCTATAGAATCGATTGAAAAGTTTCACTCTGATTTCTCTATTCCCTCATGGGTTATTTTGGAAGAGCTTTCTGAGCCTTCAGATTATTTTCATTTGGCTGAGGGGCATTGGTTCCCCAGTCTCTTTGTCGCTGAATGTGGCTTTTCTTTTCCCCCAAACCCTTTATGTCTGGAATTTTGTCAATACTTTGACGTGGTTCCTGCAAGAATAGCCACCAATACATGGAGAATAGTTAACGGAGTTTATAGATTAAATCAAATTCATGGAACTCGTATAGGAATTCCTGAGATTATGTTTTGTTAAAGATGGGCTGTGGGTGATAATACTTTTTATTTAAAAACTAGGTTTTTAAATAGAGCTTTAGTGGTCAATCTCCCAGATGCCAATAGGGACTACTTTGAGCACGGAGTTGTTATGAAAAATTGACAACACCCTCCATTAACTGGAGCTGATGTTTACCAGGGTCCCAGATGTCCTCCCTATGGCAATGGGATAGGTTGTTTTTATTTTATTTTCAAAATTATGCTTCTTTTGTGTTTGATAAAATGTGTCACTGATATTTTAATTTTGATTTATTTGCAGTTGACAGTAAAAAAAAATCTCCAAAAGAGACTGTTGATACCAAAATTAATATGCTGATATGGACGAATAATACGAAGACACGTGTCAATCTACGTGGCACAATAGCAATGAGGAAGTCCATTTACCCGACCAACTCATGTTCTCTCCGAGCAACGAGGATACACCGAGGTACTATAGCGCTCCGAGGAACTCCTGAGCAACGAGCAACTAAGGCGGTCCGAGCTGCATCTCGACCGTATCATTAATTGCCAGATAATCAACAGTTCAACTATTCATTGAATGTTTATCATCTTGACGCACACGCTGCATTAAATGTATTACCCTTTCATATGTATATCATTTAATGTATCAACCCTTTCATGTACAGCCTAAGGGCTATAAATACCTTGTATCACCCTCATTCAGAGGGACCGGAATTTCTAGAGAGAACTTGTACTCGAGAATTCCCAAACAATCAGCAATAACATAACAGTGGACGTAGGCCATTCCTTTAAGGCTGAACCACTTTAAAAATCTTTGGTCTCATTTATTTATCTGTGATTGAATAATTAGAGTGATCTAATTTTTTACATCAACAGATTGGCGCCGTCTGTGGGAATGATTGTTATTATCGTCTTTCACCAAAAATCATTCATCATCAATGGCGAATAATCCAGAATCTAGAAATCGAAATGCTGGAAATGCTGGAAATCCTTCAAATCTCTCTGCACCTCCAGATCTGGCCGGAATTATGACGAATCTGGCTCAAGGACAAACCGCTATGCAAGACACAATAAGGCAACTCATACAAACCCTTCATGGCAATGCACCTGCACGTTTAGGACAGCAAAGCGGTCAGAGGCAAACTTATTTACTTTCTTCACGATCCAGGCGTACTGAGTCATATCGTAATGAGGAGTCTGATGATTTCTCTTATCAACCTGGGCGAACTTCGTCAATAAGGGCTACAGATACTGATCAACGTATAACTCTCTCTCCAGAAAGACCTAGTGCCTTAGAAAGACTGAGTAGGGTGTCTCCTTTCAGTCGATTAGGCCCTAGGAGGAATAGGAGTCCACCTAAGACCATGTCGAGGAGTTTTCGACAACCATCAGATCTAAGAGATGGATCAGCACAATCACGACCAGTTGCTCGTCAAGATAAATCTCAGGAGGCTACTTCAGAACGATCTATTGCTCGAACTAAAAAGCCCGATGAAGGAAATGATGCGTGGAAAGGTTCTATTCAGCGGTTGGAGGATAGATTGGGAGAGATGGCTAAGGCAAAGAACCCCCTATAACGAACTTTTGTTCGAGGAACACCTTTTGTACAGACCATTGTGAATTTTCCTACACCGTCAAAGTTTAAAGCACCTGTAGTGACCCCAAAATATGAGGGAAAGACAGATCCCGTTCTTCACATAGAGCAATATCAAGCTGCTGCCGACATCTATGTCGTCCCCGACGAGATGAGATGCAGAGCGTTCTCAGGAACTCTTACTGGAGCCGCCCAGATATGGTACAACAATCTTCCTCGGGGTAAGATTTCAACTTTCTTTCACTTGGCCGAGTTGTTTATTGGCAATTTCTGTTTTGGAGCAAAGCCAGTAAAACGAGTAGCACACTTGTTAAGTGTTAGACAAAAATCTGGTGAGAGTACTAGAGATTACATAACTCGTTTCAATAACGAGAAGCCGGAAGTCATAGATTACGAAGAGAAGACAACAATCACCGCCTTGATGAGTGGGTTGTTGCCTAATAAATTGTATTACACCTTGGCGAAAGATCCACCTAAAACTATGTCAGAGTTGATGGTAAAAGCGGCCAAAATCATGAATGTCGAGGAAGCTATGGCTGCAAAGAAGAATATGGATAAAGACACCAAAGTGGACGTCAATAAGTCTAAAAATAAAGAGCATAAGGGTAATGGCGGTGACAAACGTTCTAAGAATAATAAGTCATCATGGGAAGTCCTGAAGAAATACGACAATTATACTCCTTTGAAAATGGGTATTCATCATGTCTTGGAAGAAATCAAGAACAACGAGGAGGTAAAATGACCAAAGAAACTGAGGTCAGACCCTGATTCGAGGAGTAAGGATAAATATTGCGAGTTTCATAAAGATCATGGTCACATGACCAAAAATTGCATAGCACTTCAAAACGAGATTGAAACACTCATCCGAAGAGGAAAGCTAGCAAAGTATGTTGATCGGGGAGGCGAAAAAAGAAATAATGACCGAACTAGAGAGAGGTCTAGATCTCCTCGCCGAACAGAGGAGAAAAAGAAGAGGGACCATGAAGATGATCCAGATGAAGACCCCGATCTTCCCAAGAAGCAAAGGCAGCCAGAACGAGAGGTATTTTCCATACGTTTTGGATCACTTGATTGTAATGTTATTACAGGAGGAGATGCAGGAGGAGGAGACCTTACTGCAGAAAGAAAAGCTTACCTCGGAGAGGCTCAAGCTTGTTCATATATTCAGCGAATAAATCTGGCCGAGGACGATCGTCCGAGGAAGGTAAACAAAGAGAAGCTGGTCATTGGCTTTTCAAAAAATGACCTGGCAGGTGTCCTTTATCCTCACGACGATCCTCTGGTGATCAAAATGAGGATGAAGGAAGTAGTGATTTCAAGGGTGTTGGTAGACAATGGAAGTTCGGCAGACATCATGTACTATTCATGCTTTGACAGGTTGAATCTGAAATTATCTCAATTGGAACCGTATCACAAACCCCTCCTGGGTTTTGCTGGCGAGAAAGTTTTTCCACTTGGGACGATCAAGTTGGATATATTCATTGGAACTTGGCCAGCTTGTCGAATAGAAAGAATACGCTTCTTTGTGATGGATAAGAATGTGCAGTCAGCCTACAACATCATCATGGGAAGAGTTGGTTTGAAGAAGTTTGAAGCAGTTCCATCTACAGTGCATCAATGCTTAAAATTCCCAACAAACTTTGGAGTAGGAGTTGTGAAACGTGATCAAAAAGTAGCCCGGGAATGCTATTATTCATCTGTCGAGCAAGAGGAGCTTGAGGAATCAAGGAAAAAGATTACTACCTACCAGGTGGAAAAAGATACAGAGATTGAAACTCTCGATCCCAGAGATGAATCCCAACTTGTAAAAGGACAGGTGGTGGAATCTACAGAAAATGTTATTCTGGACGACGAGCACCCTGAACGAATAACCCAGATAGGTTCATCGTTGGATGCTTCAATAAAATAGGAGTTGATAACTTTCTTGAGAAATAGGAAGAAAACTTTTGCATGGAGTCATGAAGACATGCCAGGAATAGATCCAAACTTTCTATGTCATGAGCTCAATGTGAATAAGGAGATCAAGCCTGTAAAGAAGAGAAGAAGGTTATTTATCCCCGAGAAGAATCAAGATATTCAAGAGGAGGTCGACAAGCTCCAGAAGTCTCAATTCATTGAAGATGTGAAGTATCCGGACTGGTTGGCAAATGTGGTGATGGTAAAGAAGAAAAACAATAAATGGAGAATGTGTGTTGATTTCACTGATCTCAACAAGGCCTGCCCAAAAGATCATTTCCCATTTCCCAGAATTGACCAGCTAGTTGATGCTACATCGGGGCACGAGCTGCTCAGATTCATGGACGCTTACTCTGGCTACAACCGGATCAAGATGAAACCTAAAGACAGGGAAAGTACTTCTTTTATTACCCCTAGGGGTACTTATTGTTATAATGTTATGCCTTTTGGTTTGAAAAATGCAGGAGCGACATACCAGCGGCTGATGAACAAGGTTTTTTTCGAACAAATCAGTTGCAATATGGAAGTCTATGTCGATGATATGCTGACAAAAAGCAAGAAAGCTGCTGATCATCTAGTTGATTTAAGTCAGACTTTTGATCAACTGGATAAATACCAAATGAAGCTCAACCCGACGAAGTGTACATTTGGAGTACGAGAAGGAATGTTTCTCGGGTACATTGTCAACCAGCGAGGCATTGAGGCAAATCCAGAAAAGATCAAAGCTCTTTTAGGGTTGCGATCTCCAACGACAAAGAAAGAAGTGCAGAGCCTTACAGGACGAGTTGCAGCGCTCAACAGATTTGTATCTCGAGCAACAGATAGATGCCTACCATTCTTCAAAACACTTCGAAAAACTTTCGAGTGGAATGATGAATGTGAAAAAGCCTTTCAAGACTTGAAGAAATATCTGGGAACACCTCCACTGTTGTCAAGGTCAATAACGGGAGAAAAGTTGTACTTATACCTGGAAGTATCAGAGCATGCAGTCAGCTCGGCATTGATCAGATTGGAGAATGGAGTCCAGAAGCCAATTTATTACACAAGTAAGGCTTTTCGAGGTGCAGAGATCAGGTACCCAAAGACGGAAAAATTGGCATTAGCATTAATTGAAGCAAGTAGAAGAATGAGGCCATATTTCCAGGCCCATACCATCATCGTTTATACCGACATGCCATTGAGACAAGCCCTTCATAAGCCAAAAAAGTCAGGGAGACTGATGTACTGGGCAATAGTGCTCGGTGAATATGATATTGTGTATGAACCCAGATCATCATTGAAAGGGCAAGATGTAGCAGATTTTATAGCAGAGTTTACATATCCTGATACCCCCGAGGAATAAAAGTCGCTCACTGACCAACCGGTGGATGTTACAGGATCAACAGACATAAGTCCAGACCAACTCCGGTTGGTAAAAGGGCTCGTGGATGTAGAAAAATCATCAAATTCAAACCCAGAACAACTCCGGTTGGTAAAAGGGCGAGAAGAAATGGTCGACGAGGAGCGAAAATTAACAGGGGAGGATGGAAGAGAACAACAGATATTTCACCGAGGAACTCTATTGGATAAGAAATTTGAAGACGATTTACCTACATGGAGATTGTATGTAGATGGGTCATCTTGCACAGTAGGTTATGGAGCAGGGATTGTTTTAAAAACCCCAGACGAGATCGACATAGAATATGCCTTGCGATTTCAATTCAAAACATCCAATAATGAGGCTGAGTATGAAGCCATGATAGCAGGTCTTAATTTAGCAAAGATTATGGAAGCACAACAAGTGATAGTATTCAGTGATTCTCAATTAATTGTGAATCAGATGATGGGAACATATGCGGTTAAAGGAGAATTAATGGTCAAGTATCATGCAAAGGTGATGGAATTGCTGCCAGAATTTGACGCCATTCAGTTGATCAGAATACCCAGAATAGAAAATGCACAAGCAGACGCACTGGCCCGACTAGCATCAGCTACTCGTACTGAGCTGCGAAGAACGATACCAATTGAAGTACTGGAAAGTCGGAGCATAGATGAAGACCTGACGATGAATGTTATTACCCTTGATTTAGGACCATCTTGGATGGATCCCATCAGGGTATACATTGAAGAGGGAGAATTTCCGGAGTAGAAACTTGCTGCAAAGAAATTGAAGTTTAAAGCTGCTCGGTATGTACTAACTAATGGCATTTTGTACAGACGAGGAATTATGGTAGGTTTGCAGAGATGTGTACATCCTTCCGAGGTAAAAGAATTGATTGAAGAGATCCATGAAGGGTCATGTGGAGCCCATGTAGCAGGACGGACACTTTTGCAGAGGGTGATGACTCAAGGATACTACTGGTCAACGATGAGGGCTGATTGTATAGCCTATGCTAAGAAATGTGACAAGTGCCAACGTTTTTCCTCCATCCGACGAACTCCACAAGAATTGTTAACACCCATAACTTCCCCTTGGCCATTTGCCATGTGGGTAATTGATTTGGTTGGACCATTGCCGACCACCCGAGGAAGATTCAAGTACCTCGTCGTCGCAGTAGATTATTTTACTAAGTGGGTAGAAGCTGAACCCCTTATCGATATGACGTACGAGAAGGTATACCAGTTTGTTTGGAAGAATATCATCTGTAGATATGGTCTCCCTCATGCCTTCATCACAGACCATGGAACACAATTCGACAACGAGGAGTTTGCTGCCTATTGTCAACAATCAAACATCCTGAAGACCCATTCAGCACCAGGTCATCCTCAAAGCAATGGGCAGACAAAAGTCACGAACAGAACACTACTAAATGGTTTGAAGAAAAGGCTAAGTGAAGCTAAAGCTAATTGGATTAACGAGTTACAGTCAGTCTTATGGGCTTACCGAACAACTCCCCGAGCAGCAACGAGAGAATCCCCATATATGCTAGCGTTTGGAAGTGAGGCAGTAATACCTGCCGAGTTGGGTCTTCCGACACACCGAGTACTGAATTTCAATTCCCCAGTCAGTGACTTGATGAGAAGATTAGATTTGGACATGCTCGAGGAGGTTAGAGAAGAGGCAGCCATTAGGAATGTTGCTTACCAACAACGCACAGCTCTGTTCTACAACAAGAGAGTGAAGAAATGCGACTTAAAAGAAGGGGATTATGTGCTAAAGAAGGTCATTCAGAAGCACAATAAGCTTGAAGCCAACTGGCATGGACCTTACCGAGTTACAGAAGTTGTTCAGCCCGGAACTTACAAAATAGCAACTCTAGAAGGAGAGGAATTTAAGAATGCTTGGAATGCTGAACACCTACGCAAGTATTATCAGTAATGTAAAATGTAAAGCAATTCCTTCATTATGAATAAAACGATGATGTTTCACCATCCTCTTCCTTTTATTACAAGTTTTTTGGGGAATACTAGTGTGATACACTACACTGATAGTTCGAGCGTGATCAACTTCGGTTGGTAAAATAGCGAGAACAAATTATACTCCTTTGGTTAGGAGGCGTACACTTGCGTGATCAACTTCGGTTGGTAAAAGAGCTTGTGGACAAGATAGTTCAAAAGAACCTGATAGTTCGAGCGTGATCAACTTCGGTTGGTAAAATAGCGAGAACAAATTATACTCCTTTGGTTAGGAGGCGTACACTTGCGTGATCAACTTCGGTTGGTAAAAGAGCTTATGGACAAGATAGTTCGAAAGAACCTGATAGTTCGTGCGTGATCAACTTCGGTTGATAAAATAGCGAGAACAAATTATACTCCTTTAGTTAGGAGGCGTACACTTGCGTGATCAACTTCGGTTGGTAAAAGAGCTTGTGGACAAGATAGTTCGAAAGAACCTAATAGTTCAAACCCACAACCAACTTTGAATGGTAAAAGGGCAAGAATAACATTCTTAAAAATGCCAATTTTGGCTGGTTAAGAAACAAAATATGCCAACAAGTTGGTCGGAAGGTAAAACCATTCCAGAAAATACAAAATATTCCAAACTGAGCCAAGTATAGTTGGTCGGGGATAAAAACCCACTAACTGTAGTTGGTCAACGAGGAGAACTTTTTGACGAGGAGGGTCCATCAACCTGGTTGGTCGGATACATTTTATGAAAACTCTCGCTAATTATACTTGGTCGACGAGTACAATTTAACAACCTTAGTTGGTTGGAAAAAATTAAAACATTTTTATACTCATTATTTTATTATTAAGTGATCGAGTAACATTTTTTATACTTGTAACTGTTTATTACTAAGTTGGTTGATGAACAACACAAAATTGTTATCTTTTTAACAGATACATACGTAGTATTTGAAAAGCACAGAACAATAGCAATACAAATTTGCAAACAAAAATGAAATTCTTTCATTAAGGTCAAAATGTATTACATATTACATGTGTACTAACTAAGATCCCTACTCTACTGGTTTCTTTCCTTTAGCTTTTGAAACAGGCTCCTTGCCAGCAGGAGGATCTTCCAGGCAAAGAGGAGAATTAATGAAGTTAATATCTCTGAGCATTCTGACGTTCATCACAGAAGGTGTGTCCAGTAGATGTTCGGGATGAGATACCTCGATTTGGGAGTGAAGATTATAGTCACCAAGGTATTTTGAAATTAAGCTCCGAGGAATGGCACGAGCTGGGATCCATTCCATGTCCAGTTTGTAAGGAGGTACAAGCAAGTCTAGTAGCCCAGGAGCATGATAATCCCATAAATAATGGCCCTGCTCTAGCTTTAACACACCCAGGGCGTTCAACCATCCCTGTTTATAACCTTCATTATTGGCATTTTCAAGACGAGCATCCAAGTGACAAAGGGCTTCATTGTAGCCTGCCATCCAAAACTCATGAGGTTGTTTGTGGAATTGGAAAGTTATTCTCTCTAGTTGCTCATGAAGGCTCCTGGCAAAAACATCTTTATTATTCAAAGCAGACTTCACCGCAGTAAGTTGATCTTCCAAAGATAGGTTTTTCTTAGACATTTCAGACAAAGCACGATCTTTTGCATTCAATTGGAACGCTTGATTTTCCAAAGTTGACTGAGTGCGAGCTTCTTCAACATTACGGCTGAAAACTCTTGATCGACTCCGAGCAGATGGAGAACTTTGCTCCTCGACAATATTTTGAACAGCTCTTCCTCGCCCACGAGAACCTCTTCCTCGCCCCCGAACAGTAGTAGAGATACCAGACCTTTTTAAAGTATCCAGCTCTTGCCTTAATTTGGCATTTTCAACCTCCAGGAAGGAATATCCCTCACCAGTCACTGGGATCACAGCTGTTGAAGAGGAAGCTGCAGACTTATACTGTGCTAGATCCTTTTGCAAATTGTTGTTTTCTTGTTCCAGTAGTTCGGCAATCTGTCTACACGCTTCAAGTTCACCTTTTAGGGTTCTCTCCCTGACATCATATCCAGCAATGATCTTTTTGTGGCCTGTCTCGGAAGAAAGCTATTGATACCTATCCTCATACCCCTTATGCAATAGGGCAGCTGATTCATTGTGCTGGTTCTGAAGATCCTCTAAGGTACAATGAAGCTCCTCGATCAATTCATAGTAGGCCACATTATTGGCCACAGCTCGGTCAAGTAAAGCTTTCAAGTACCGATAAGCCTCAATTGCCTGTTCTGAAGCATCATGGCCAAGGATGTCAGCAATTTCTGATACACTTAGCTCTGTGTGACCAGTCTTATAGTATTCGTGATATTGCTGCATCAGTTTTGTATCATTGGCAGATAACAATTCCATCATGGCCATAAACTAATGAAGAGGAGACAACAGTCAACAAAAACAAATCATCAACAACAGAGAAGAACGAAGATGTATTTTATTAGATCATAAAAAGGTTACATTGTTTGATTACAAATGATAATGAAAGATAGAAAAGATACTGAACAACTTCGCACCTTTTCCTTGTCTCCCAAGACTTTCTCGGGAGACTGGGACGAGGAGCTTGGTTGCTCGGTGGTAATAACAGCTTGGTCAGCAGGAGTTGGAATTTTCTCAGGAGGAGGAAGCATGGAAGAAATGTCCTCGTTGGCAGAAGGTAGAGAGGCAGGGACTTGATCACCCATGGCCATGGAAGATTCATCAAAGATAGGCTCATCCTCTTCTTCTTCTTAAATTTGTGGGGGAGGACCAGGGAGGTGTAGCTGAAATAGCTCAGAGTCCTCTTTGATCTTCAATTCCTGCAGGGCATCTACCCAACCATCTCGGAAGTATTTCAACTTCTCGTATTGTACTTGGGATGTCATCGAAGCAATCCCTTTGTCCCATCCTTTATCCCAGCCAGCGCTGAAGGATTTTTTAACTGCGAGCTTTCTTTTCAGTTTCTCCGAGGAGAGCTTCTCGGATAGAAGATCCTCGGCAGTCTTCAACTTCGCATCCAATTCTTCTTTTTGGCGCTTGACATCTCAGGACGGACAACTCTTCCTCTACCTTTTTCAGCTTATCTTCAAGCTCTCCAAAGTTCTTGAGCTTGTCGTCATACTTTTGATGCTCGACCTCTAAACTTTTCACCTTATTCTCCAAACTCTTGGAGATCTCAGCCAGTTTCACCTTCTCAGCTTCAACTATAGACATCTTTTTCTCCCAGTCAGCTTTGTCCTCATTATACAGCTGACGAGAATCCTTCAAGGATTGGGTCAAACCCAGCAGAGCATCCTCTACCCCCGACAAGGAGCTGGAAGCTTTAATTGCTTCATCTTTCTTCACGATGTTGTTAAAACAATTCACCAGCTAAACAAGGGAAAAAGTGACAGGTCAGTACAAAAATACAAGTATTCAAAGAAAGAAAGGAAATTCAGAGTGTGAGAAACTTACTGAAGCAAGGTGACCAGTAGCTAGGGATGTCAGCATATCCCTAGAAATCTTTTCATCAGTTCCTTGGACCTCGGGTATGATCCAAGTTTTTACCGAGCTCATGGAAGAGCTCGGAGGAATGATGGTTGGAACACCAACACCACCAGCTGGTAGAGAGGAGATGGTTTCAGCCAGATTGACAGTTTCAGCCAAATTAACTGAGGAAGATTTCCTCAATCTCCTCAAAGGGACTTCAGCAGTTTCAACCAAGGAAGAGCTCTTGGTCGGAGAGATAGTAGTCATCTCCACAGGAGCAACCTTCTTGCTCGGAGCCACTGGGGGCTTCTCGGTAGCTTTGGAAGGTGCAACATCCACCTTCTTAGTCCCCTTTGGGACATCAATTTTTCTTTTCTTGGCCTCAGCAGCAGAAGTAATGTCATCAAATAGAGAAGGAGGAGCTCTTTTCTTGCCCATTCTCTGACTTAAAGGGATGTGAGAATCTGAATAAGAATCCTCTGGAGTTGAGGCTGGCTCAACAGATCTAATCACAGGACGAGCAGTATAGGAAGTCGTATAACGCCTATACTGCAGCAAATAGGATGCAGACCTGATGTGCTCGTCTACAACGTTCTTATGCAAACCCCATATAAGTTTCAGATGCTTAATATTAACCTCTGATTCTTTTGGAGTTTTTCTTTTACTGTCAACTGCAAATAAATACATAATGAAATATCAGTCATACATTTTGTCAAATATGATAAAAGCATAATTTCATAAGTAAAGGAAAATGAAAATAAACCTATCCCATTGCCATATGGGGGGCATTTAGGACCCTGGTATACTGCATCTCCAACCAAGGGGGCATATTGCCAATTTTCAATAACCACCCCATGTTCAAAATAATCTCTATTTGCATCAGGGAGGTTAACTACAAGAGCCCTATTCAAAAACCTAGTTTTTAAGTAATAAACATTATCTAAGACAGCCCATCTATAGCAATACATAATCTCAGGAATCCCTATACGAGTCCCATGAGATAGATTTAATTTATACACCCCATTAATTATTCTCCATGAATTGGGGGCTATTTTTGCAGGAACAACGTCAAAGTACTGACAGAACTCTAAGCATAAAGGGTTTGGTGGAAAAGAAAATCCACATTCAGCAATGAATAGACTGGGGAACCAATGTCCCTCAGCCAATCGAAAATAATCTGAAGGCTCAGAAAGAACCTCCAGAGTTACCCAAGACGGAATGGAATAATCAGAACGGAATTTTTCAATAGATTCAATAATGTAAACCATGATGAATAAAAGGAGAGGGAAGAAGAGCTTATAGGGAAAAAGGAGATCTGTTGACAAACAAACGAAGAAAAAGATGGACGCACAGGAGAAAGAAAAGCTATAGAAAACTCGAAAGCAGAAATTGGAAAAGGTAGAAGACGATATGATTGCTTGGGAAGTTTAAATACTGTGCCTTGGGAAATGGCGAAAGAAACGATTACAAAAAGAAACTATCGAACTTCCGGCGGCTAAAAGGACAAAAGGGGCACGAAGACCGAAGCGCCTATAAAAATGCAAAATGGCGGATTTTGTGAATTTGGAAGGAAATTCAAATATGAAGAAAAGGCTCCTAAAACCCAGGAAAGTCATTTAATATCGCCATATACCGAGAAAGAATATCCCATACTCCTCAAAGTTCAAAATATGAAACATTGGGGGCTTCTGTTGATACCAAAATTAATATGCTGATATGGACGAATAATACGAAGACACGTGTCAATCTACGTGGCACAATAGCAATGAGGAAGTCCATTTACCCGACCAACTCATGTTCTCTCCGAGCAACGAGGATACACCGAGGTACTATAGCGCTCCGAGGAACTCCTGAGCAACGAGCAACTAAGGCGGTCCGAGCTGCATCTCGGCCGTATCATTAATTGCCAGATAATCAACAGTTCAACTATTCATTGAATGTTTATCATCTTGACGCACACGCTGCATTAAATGTATTACCCTTTCATATGTATATCATTTAATGTATCAACCCTTTCATGTACAGCCTAAGGGCTATAAATACCTTGTATCACCCTCATTCAGAGGGACCGGAATTTCTGGAGAGAACTTGTACTCGAGAATTCCCAAACAATCAGCAATAACATAACAGTGGACGTAGGCCATTCCTTTAAGTCTGAACCACTTTAAAAATCTTTGGTCTCATTTATTTATCTGTGATTGAATAATTAGAGTGATCTAATTTTTTACATCAACAGAGACATACGTTAACATAAGGCATTTAAAACTTATCTGGAGTTTGCATCAGACTGTTGCCGACGAGCATATTAGGTCAGCTTCATATTTGCTGCAGTACAAGAGTTACACCTCCTCTTTTACTGCTCGTCCGGTGATAAGCAACGCAAAACTAATACCATCCTCTACAAGTTCTTCACCTGAGTCACATATTCCCTAAAGTGAAAGGATGAAGAAAAGAAGACCTCCTACCCTTTTTGAGAAATCTGCCTCTGGTGCTGGAGAGGCAAAGAAAAGTAAGCTTGATGTCCTAGGAGAGGGGACAAAGAAAATTGATGCACCTCCTTCGGCTGCTTCTATGAAGGTTTTTGAGAAGCCCCTAGTGGCCCCGAGCAAGGCTGCTGCTCTAAGCGAGGTGATTATCATTTATCCGACTAAGACTACATCGTTAGTCGAGAATGTTGATGCTCCTCTGAGGAGGCTGAAGAAAAGCTCCTCTATCAGTTTGGTTGAATCCATCTCTCAGCCCCTGACTAGTGGTGTTCCCACTTTTGTTGCCCCGAGCTCTGCTATGAACTCGGTGAAGACCTGGATCATTCCTAAGATCCAAGGTATTGAAGAAAACCTTTCTCGAGACATGGTTACAACATTAGCAGCTCGTCATATTGCTTCTATAAGTCCTATAGTCTTAAATTTTCATTCTTTCCTTTTTGTATCTGTGCACTGACTTGCTTTTATTTTCCCAGTTGGTGACCTGTTTTAATACAATTCTGAAGAAAGATGACGCTGTTAAAGCTTCGAGCTCCTCATCAGGTGTAGAGGAAGACTTGGTAGGTTTGACGCAATCCTTGAAGGATTCTCGACAGAAGTATGCTGACGACAAGGTGATTTGGGAGAAGAGGCTCACTTCGACCGAGCAGGAGAAGGCTCGAGTTATTGAGGTCTCCAAAGGGTTGGAGAAAAAAATAAATGATTTGGAGGAGAAGAATAAAGAGCTCGAAGGGAAGCTCAAAAATGCTGGGGAGCTTGAAAATAAGCTCAAGACTGCTGAGGAGGAGTTGGGTCAACTTCGGGAAGTAAGTCGTAAGAAGGAGGAAGTTGAGAATAAATTGAAGGCTGCTGATGATCTTCTTTCCGAGAAGCTTTCCTCGGAGAAGACAAAAAGGAAATTGGCTGTCAAAAAATCCTTTAGCGTCGGCTGGGATAAAGGGTGGAATAAAGGTTTGGCTGCCATGATGTCGCAAGTGGAATATGGCAGCCTCAAATACTTTAGATATGGATGGGTCACTGCTTTGCAAGAGATGAAAGTTGATGAAAATTCTGAACTATTTCAGCGACACATCCCGGGCCCCCCTCCAACTCCTGAAGAAGAAGAAGAGGACGAGGCTGCCTCTGAGGAATCTTCTATGGTGATGGGAGATCAAATTTCTCATCCCCCAGCTATCCAGCCAACTGGCGAGGAACTTCAACTACCCGTTACTTCATCCGAGCAACGTCCAACACTTCTCGAGAAAACCTCTGTTCCATTCGAGCAACCTACCTCCTCGTCCCAGACTCCCGAGAAAGTTTTGGAAGACAAGGAAAAGGTGTAGAGTTGTTCGGATTTCTCTCTATTTTATTTTTCTTTGTCAAATGTAACTCTGAACTTTGTACTTCTCCTTTATGATGTAATAAAGTTTAAACTTTTGCTTATGCATACTGTTGATTCTCTTCTTCATGCTCTGTTTGTACTCTTATTGATTCTTGCTTTTTCTTTAGTTACTAGTTTCTGGCCAGGATGGACTTATTATCTGCTCACGATACAAAACTGTTAAGGCAATGCAATGAGTATTTCAAAGCTGGTCATTCAGACATGAGTGCATCTCAAATCATTGATATCCTCGATCAAGGTGCTTCAGAGCAAGCAATTAAAGCCTATCAGTATTTGAAATGCCTGCTCGACCGTGCAGTGGCTAACAACGTAGCATACTATGATATGATTGAAGATCTCCAGGGCACTCTTGAAGAACTTCATCAATAATATAAGGAATCTATAGCCCTTTTGCACGAAGGATACGAGAAGAAGTATCAGCAACTCAATGCTGATAAGGGATACGATAAACTATTTGCTTCTTACGATGTGAGGGAGAGAACTTTGAAGGCTGAGGTCGAAGAGAACAGATAGATAGCTGAGTTGTTAGAGCAGGAAAATAATGACCTACAAAGAGAGGTGTCTCAGTTGAAGTCTGCATCTTCCACCTCAAACGCTTTGGTACCTGTGAACGATGAGGGATTCTCTTTCTTGGAGGTCGAAAACGCCAACCTGAGGGATGAATTAGAAACCTTGAAGAGAGTTGGCCCTTCTACATCTACTCGGGGACGAGAAAGAGCTCCTCGGGGATGAGCAAGAGCTACTCGGATTACTGTCGAGGAACAGAGAACTCAATCTGCTCTGGAGAACCAGGCCTTCCAACTGATGGCAAAGAACCAGGCATTGGCTGAAATATCTAAGAAGATCAGGAATCTGGATGAGCAGCTTTCTGTGCAGAAGTCTGCCTTTGAGAATAAAGAACTCTTTATAAAAAGTCTCCACGAGCAATTGGAAAGATTGACATATCAATTCCACAAGCAGCCCAGAGAATTCTGGATGGCTGGCTACAATGAGGCTCTCTACCATTTGGATGATCGTATCCAAAATGCAAATAATGAGGGTTACAAACAGGGATGGTTGAATGCCTTGGGTGTAATGCAACTGGAACAGGGTCATTACCTATGGGATTACCATAATCCTAGGTTGCTCGACCTACCAGTGCCACCATTCAAGCTTGACATGAGTTGGATCCCTACCTGGGCCATCCCCCGGTGTTTGATTTCCAAATACCTTGGCGATTACAATCTCCATTCCAATATTGAGATATCTCGTCCCGAGCACCTACTCGATCGACCATTTGTGATGAACATCAGGATGCTTAAAGATCTTAACTTCATAAATTCCCCTTCTGCTTTGAATGATCCACCTGCTGGCGAGGAACCTGTTTCAAAAGCAGAGGGCAAGAAACCAATAGAATAGGAATCTTGATGTAATAAATTTGTATTTCATTCTTGATGTATTTTGTTCTACATTTAATGAAATAATTTTATTTGCAAATCTTGACTGTCATTGTCTTGTGGTTATAAAACACTTTATATATAAATAACAACATTGTGTTATTTGTCCATCAACTTAGAGTTGATTAAAACTTATTGTCGACTAGTTTGGATTTGTGGTAATCATTTGTCAACTAACCAAACTTAATGATGTTTTATTTCCCGACCAACTTGGTAGTAATTTAAAAAGTCACGAGTATCAGAAATTTTGCTCTCTACCACTTTCTCATACTCATAAAATGTTTCCGACCAACCAAGGTCGGTAAATTTTTCTTCTCGACCAACTACAGTTAGTGGGTTTTTATTCCCAATCAACCATAGTTAGTGGATTTTTCTTACCGACCAACTTCGGCACTTTTTGGAATAGTTTTTCTTCCTAACCAACCTTGGTTGGCATTTTTAGGAATTTTGTTTACTTCCTAACCAACCTTAGTTGGCATTTTTAGGAATATATTTACTTCCCGACCAACCTTAGTTGGCATTCTCGGGAATAGATTTACTTCCTAACCAACCTTAGTTGGCATTTTTAGGAATAGATTTACTTCCTAACCAACCTTAGTTGGCATTTTTAGGAATAGATTTACTTCCCGACCAACCTTAGTTGGCGTTTTCGGGAATATCAACCATAGTTAGTGGATTTTTCTTACCGACCAACTTCGGCACTTTTTGGAATAGTTTTTCTTCCTAACCAACCTTAGTTGGCATTTTTAGGAATTTTGTTTACTTCCTAACCAACCTTAGTTGGCATTTTTAGGAATAGGTTTACTTCCCGACCAACCTTAGTTAGCATTTTTAGGAATAGATTTACTTCCTAACCAACCTTAGTTGGCATTTTTAGGAATAGATTTACTTCCTAACCAACCTTAGTTGGCATTTTTAGGTATAGATTTACTTCCCGACCAACCTTAGTTGGCGTTTTCGGGAATAGATTTACTTCCCGACCAACCTTAGTTGGCATTTTCGGGAATATATTTACTTCCTAACCAACCTTAGTTGGCATTTTTAGGAATAAATTTACTTCCTAACCAACCTTAGTTGGCATTTTTAGGAATAGATTTACTTCCCGACCAACCTTAGTTGGCATTTTCGGGAATAGATTTCTGAGTAGTCTGAGTTTTGCTGAGTAGTGTGTAGCACTAGTATTCCGCAAAAAAATTCCAACAAAAGAAGAGAACTGGGCAGAACACTGTCACTTTATTCATACTGATGAAAATGTATTACATGAGAGCTTACATCACTGATAATACTTGTGGAAGTGTTCTGCATTCCATGCATTCTTAAACTCCTGTCCTTCTAAAGTTGTTATTCTATAGGTTCCTGGTCGAACAACTTCTGTAACTCGGTAAGGTCCATGCCAGTTTGCTTCCAATTTGTTGTGCTTTTGAATCACTTTCTTTAGCACATAGTCTCCTTCTTTCAGGTCACACTTCTTTACTCTCTTGTTGTAGAACAAAGTTGTTCGTTGTTGGTAAGCAGCATTCCTGATGGCTGTTTCTTCTCTAACTTCCTCGAGCATGTCTAAATCCAATCTTCTCATTAAGTCGTTGACAGGGGAATTGAAATTCAGTACTCTGTGTGTCGGGAGACCCTACTCGGCAGGTATAACAGCTTCGCTTCCAAATGCCAGCATATATGGAGATTCCCCTGTTGCTGCTCGGGGAGTAGTTCGGTAAGCCCATAGTACTGATTGTAGCTCGTTGATCCAATTTGCTTTCGCGTCATTCAGTCTTTTCTTCAAGCCATTTAGTAGCGTTCTGTTTGTTACTTCAGTTTGTCCATTGCTTTGGGGATGGCTTGGTGCCGAGTGGATCTTCAAGATATTTTACTGATGACAATAGGTAGCGAACTCCTCGTTGTCAAATTATGTTCCATGGTCGGTAATGAATTCATGGGGAAGACCATATCTACAGATGATATTTTTCCAAATAAATTGATACACCTTCTCATACGTCATGTTGACAAGAGGCTCAGCTTCTACCCACTTAGTAAAATAATCCACTGCTACGACGAGATATTTAAATCTTCCTCTGGTCGTTGGAAGTGGTCCAACCAAGTCAATTCCCCACATAGCAAATGGCCAAGGGTAAGTAATGGGTGTCAACAATGCTTGGGGAGTTCTTCGGATAGTGGAGAAGCGTTGACACTTGTCACATTTCTTGGCGTAGGCTATACAATCATCCCTCATCATTGGCTAGTAGTATCCTTGCATCATAACTCTTTGCAAAAGTGTTCGACCTGCTACATGGGCTCCACAGGACCCTTCATGGATCTCTTCAATCAAGTATTTCACCTCGGTGGGATGCACATATCTTTGCAAACCTGCTATAATTCCTCGTCTGTACAGAATACCATTATTCAGTACATAACGAGCAGCTTTAAACTTCAGTTTTTTGGCTGCAAGTTTGTCAGTTGGTAATTCCCCCTCCTCAATATATGCCCTAATGGAATCCATCCAAGATGGTCCTAAATTAAGGGTAATAAAATTCATCGTCAAATCTTCATCTATACTCCGACCAGCTAAAACTTTAATTGGGATTGCTCTTTGTATCTCGGTATGAGTAGTTGATGCTAATCGAGCTAAGGCGTCGGCCCTTGTATTCTCCATTCTTGGTATTCTAACCAGCTGAATAGTAGCAAATTCTGATACCAATTCCCTTGCCTTTGAATGATACCTGATCATTAATTCTCCTTTGGCTGCATATACTCCCATCATTTGGTTTATGATCAATTGCGAGTCACTAAAGACAATAACCTGTTCTGACCCCATGGTTTTTGCCAAACTAAGACCTGCAATCATTGCTTCATATTCAGCTTCATTATTCGTAGCTTTGAATTGGAAACGTAGGGCATATTCCATGTCGACCTCGTCTGGACTATTAAAAACAGTCCCTGCGCCACAGCCTGTTGCGCAAGTTGAGCCATCCACATATAAACTCCATATAGGTAACTCGTCTTCAAATTTCTGATCTGACAGAGTTCCTCGGTGGAAAATTTGTTGATTCCTTTCACCCTCTCATAATATTTCTTGTTGTTCGTCGATCATCACTTCTTGCCCTTTTACCAACCTAAGTTGGTCTGGACTTGAGTTTGGTGATTCTGTAACATCCACAGGTTGATCGGTGAGCAGATTTTGCTCCTCGGTGGTATCAGGATAGGTGAACTCTGCTATAAAATCTGCTACTGCTTACCCTTTAAGCGATGATCTGGGCTCATAAAGTATGTCATATTCACCGAGCTCTATTGCCCATTACATCAATCTTCCTGATTTTTTTGGTTTATGAAGAGCTTGCCTCAATGGCATATCGGTATATACGACTATAGTGTGAGCCTGGAAGTATGGCCTCATTCTTCTACTTGTCTCGATCAATGCTAGTGCCAACTTTTCCAGCTTTAGATATCTGATTTCTGCTCCTCGGAAGGCTTTGCTAGTGTAATAAATCGGTTTTTGCACTCCATTCTCCACTCTTATTAATGTCGAGCTAAATGCATTCTCTGACACTGCCAGATACAAGTACAAATTTTCTCCCATCACTGGCCTGGACAATAGTGGTGGTGCTCCCAGATATTTCTTCAAGTCTTGAAAAGCCTTCTCACATTCATCATTCCACTCAAAAGTCTTTCGGAGTGTTTTGAAGAATGGGAGACATCTATCAGTTGCTCGCGATACAAATCTGTTGAGTGCTGCTACTCGTCCTGTAAGACTTTGCACTTTTTTTTTCGTCGTTGGGGATCGCAGCCCTAACAGAGCTTTGATCTTTTCAGGGTTAGCTTCAATGCCTCGCTGATTGACAATGTACCCGAGAAACATGCCTTCTCGTACTCCAAATATGCACTTCGTCGGGTTCAGCTTCATTTGATATTTATCTAGTTGATCAAAGGTCTGGCCTTAGTCACCTAGATGATCAATAACTTTCTTTCTCTTTGTCAGCATAACGTCAACATAGACTTCCATATTGCAACTGATTTGTTCTACAAACACTTTGTTCATCATCCGCTGATATGTTGCACCTGCATTTTTCAAACCAAAAGGCATAACATTATAACAATAAGTTCCCCTAGGGGTAATGAAAGAATTACTCTCCTTGTCTTCAGGTTTCATTTTAATCTGATTGTAACCAGAATAAGCATCCATGAAGCTCAGCACCTCGTGTCCCGAGGTAGCATCCACTAGTTGATCAATTCGGGGCAGCGAAAAGTGATCCTTTGGGCATGCTTTGTTGAGGTCGGTGAAGTCTACACACATCCTCCATTTGTTGTTCTTCTTTTTCACCATTACCACATTTGCTAACCAGTCTGGATATTTAACATCTTCAATAAAGCAAGCTTTCTGGAGCTTCTCGACTTCCTCCTGTATAGCTTGATTCTTCTTGGGACTGAATACTCTTCTTCTCTGCTTCACAGGCTCGATATCCTTATTCACATTGAGCTCGTGACATAAGAAATTTGGGTCTATCCCGGGCATATCCTCATTACTCCACGCAAAATTTTGCTTTCTGCTTCTTAAGAAAGTTATCAATTTCTGCTTTAGTGAGGCTTCTAACGACGAACCTACTTGAGTAGTTCGTTCAAGGTGCTCGTCGTCCAGAATGATGTTTTCAGTAGCTTTCACCACTTGACCCTTCACGAGTTGTGACTCATCTCTAGGATCCAATGCTTCAATTTTTGCACCTTCATCCACTTGATAGGTAGTAGTCTTTTTCCTTGATTCTTCCAGTTGCTCTTGCTCGGCGGATGAATAATAGCATTCCCGAGCTACTTTCTGATCACCTTTCACAACTCCTACTCCAAAATTTGTTGGAAATTTTAGGCATTGATGTACCGTAGATGGTACAGCTTTTAACTTCTTCAATCCTACTCTTCCCATGATGATATTGTATGCTGATTGAACATTCTTATCCATCACGAAGAAACGTATTCTTTTTATTCGACAAGCAAGCCATGTACCAATGAATATATCCAACTTGATCATCCCAAGTGGAAAAACTTTCTCACCAGAAAAACCCAGGAGGGGTCTGTGATAAGGCTCCAGTTGAGATAGTTTTAGATTTAAACTGTCGAAGCACGAGTAGAACATGATGTCTGCCGAGCTACCATTATCTACCAGGACTCTTGAAATCATCACTTCCTTCATTCTCATTTTGATCACCAATGGGTCATCATGAGGATATAGAACACCTGCGAGGTCGTTCTTTGAGAAACCAATGACCAATTTCTCTTTTTTTACCTTTCTAGGACGATCCTCCTCAGCTAGATTTATTCGTTGAATGTATGAGCAAGCTTGAGCCTCACAGAGGTAAGCTTTTCTCTCTGCAGTAAGGTCTCCTCCTCATGCATCTCCACCTGTAATAACATTACAATCAAATGACCCAAAGCATATCGAAAATACCTCACGTTCTGGCTGCCTTCGTCTCTTGGGAAGATCGGAGTCGTCTTCTGGATCAACTTCATGGTCTCTTTTCTTGTTCTCCTATGCTCGACGAGGAGATCTAGACCTCTCTCTTATTTGGTCGCTATTTTTTCTTTCATTTCTATGATCAACATACTTTGCCAGTTTTCCTCGTCTGATGAGTGTTTCAATCTCATTCTGAAGAGCTATGCAATTTTTGGTCATATGGCCATGATCTTTGTGAAACTCGCAATATTTTGCCTTATTCCTCCTGTCAGGGTCTGCCTTCCTTTTCTCTGGCCAGTTTAATTCCTCGTTGTTCTTGATTTCTTCTAGAACATGGTTGATGTCTTTCTTCAAAGGAGTATAATTATCAAATTTCTTCAATACTTCCCATGACGACCTTGTTTTTGAGTATTTTTCACTACCATTGTTCTTATGCTCTTTCTTCTTAGCTTTGTCACTTTCCACCTTGGTTTCTTTGGCATCCATATTCTTCTTCGCAACCATGGCCTCCTCAGCATTCATAATCTTGGTCGCTTTTACCATCAGTTCTGACATGGTTCTAGGTGGATCTTTGGCCAAAGTGTAGTAGAACTTGTTGGGCAGTAGTCCGCTCATCAAGGCGGTAATCGCTGTCTTTTCCTCATAATCAATGACTTCAAGCTTCTAATTATTAAAACGAGTTATATAATCTCTGGTACTCTCACCAGTTTTTTATCTAACACTTAACAAGTGCGCTACTCGTTTAACTGGCTTTGCCCCCAAACAGAAATTCCCAATGAATAACTCGTCCAGTTGAAAGAAAGTTGAGATCTTTCCCCGAGGAAGATTATTATACCATATTTGAGAAGATCCGGTAAGAGTTCCCGAGAATGCTCTGCATCTCATCTCATCTGGAACAAAATAGATGTCGGCTGCAGCTTGGTATTATTATATATGAAGGACATGGTCGGTCTTTCCATCATATTTGGGGGTCACAACAGGTGCTTTGAACTTTGATGGTGTGGGAAAATCTACAATGGCCTGGACAAAAGGTGTTCCTTGGACAAAAGTTCGTTATAGAGGGTTCTTGGCTTTAGCTATTTCCCCTAATCTATCCTCCAGCCTCTGAATAGAGCCTTTCCACGCATCGTTTCCTTCCTCGAGCCTATTGGTTCGAGCAACTGATCACGTTGATGTGGCTTCCTGGGATCTATCTTGACGAGCAGCTAGTTGCGATTAGGCAGATCCTTCCCTTAAGTCTGATGGTCGTCGAAAGCTCCTCGACGCAGCCTTAGGAGGATTTTTGTTCCTCCTAGGACCTAATCGATCAAAAGGAGATACCCTGCTTAACCTTTCTAGCGCACTAGTCCTTTCTGGAGAGAGAGTGATACGTTGTTCATTATCTGTGGCTCGTACTGACGAAGTTCGTCTAGGTTGATAAGAAAAATCTCCAGACTCCTCAGTACGATATGAATCGGTACGCCTAGTACACGAAGAAAGTAAACGGGTATTTATTTGAACACTTCGATGTCCTGAATGGGTCGATACTCCGCCATGAAGGGTTTGTATGAGTTGTCGTATAGTTTCTTGCATGGATGTCTGGCCCTGGGCCAGATTTATCATTATTCCAGCTAGATCTGGAACGTTTGGCGGAGCAAATGGATTTGGAGGGCTTCCAGCGTTTCGATTGCTGGGTTCTGGATTATCAGCCATTTGTAATGAATTGTTTTTGATGAAAAATGATATTACCAGTCATTTCCCACAAACGGTGCCAATCTGTTGATGTAAAAAATTAGATTATATCTAATTTTTTAATCACAGATAAAATAAAGTGAGACAAAGAAATTTTAAAGTGGTTCAGCCTTATAAGAATGGCTACGTCCACTGTTTCTGTTATTGCTGACTATTTGGAAATTCTCGATTACAAGTTTTATCAAGAAATTCCGGTCCCCCTACAATGAGGATGATACAATGTATTTATAGCCCTCAGGCTGTACATGTGAAAGGTTAGTACATAGCTGTTCATTAGGCGTATACATCTGTATGATAACAATAAGCATTTAATGTGCAGTTAATCTGTTGGTTATCCTGCAATTAATGCTCTGTTCAAGGTGCATCTCGGACCGCCTAAGCTTCTCGAACCGCCTAAGTAGCTCGGTACTCATAAGTTGCTCGGTGTATTAAAGTTCCTCAGAGAACTCTTGTTGGTCGGAGCGTCTTGGTTGATCGGGAAAGCAGAGTTCCTCGTTGCCGTATGGTTCCTCGGAGAGCATCTATTGCTCGGAGTATCTGAGTGGGTCGAGGTGTTGTTCGGAAGTGTTTGTTATTGCCACGCAGATTGCCACGTGTCTTCACTCAATTGAGCCATGTCAGCAGGCTAAATTTGGTTTCAACAAGGTCTTAAAGATTGGGAAGATCATCGTCGGACTCATTATGTGTCTCGTGTGTAGTGTCACATATAGTTCTCATTTCTTCTGTGGAGCTCACACACACTTTAGATTTGTTTATAATGTTCTCATTCAGACACACCCGTACACTACCATTTTTAGTGTTATTTTTATCACCAACAGACACTATGTTATCATTTACAGATACAATAAGAACATTATCAGGTACAATAGGATCATGAGTTGTCAAACATTCATTATCATCATGGTATACGATTTTAGCAAAGAATGACATACAAGAATCATCATTATGGGTTGACTCAGTTTCATATGAATCAGAATCACTAGAGTTGTCCCATGTCTTAGATATATTTTCCCTATTGTTTTTGTTCAAATTTATTTTACATCTATTACATAGTGTCATATTCTACCACATATATGACATTTCACATCTTTTAAGTCCATCATAAGTTTATTTTTGTCATATGGCTATTTTTCATTATGTATTTCATTAGGGTCTTCCTTGTTTAGAGACTACTGAATTTTTGAATTTGATAATCTTTTTTAAATTCTTGCTCACAAGATCTATTTTATTGCCAAGGTGATCTAAATCACAGTCATCACTTAAGTCAAGGTCATAGTCTAGGGACTGACTTTAGATGAAGTCAATTGTGATGAAAACACAACATTCGAACCAGTGGGTCTCTTATTTTAGGAAGTCAATTATTTTTTAAACTCTAACTCCATCTCAGTAGTTTTTAGTTTGCTACTTAGCAACTTAGGAGTCAGGTTTGGGTCATCCATTTCTTCTATGGCGTATCTTTTATTGTCAAATTTAACAGGTAATGACCTCAGAATCTTTTGAACGATTTCTTTTGTACTATAGGTTATACCATTTGCATGTAGTTTTGTAAAAATATCAGTTAACCTTATGTAGAAATCATCAAAAGACTCATTGTCATCCATGATTAATGTATTATACTGCTGGATTAACATTTGGGTTTTTTCGAGCCTTAACACGTTCATCATCTTCGTGGGTGGTGACTAAGGTGTTCCAAGCCTCCTTGGAAGTAGAGCATATATATATTCTTTTAAATTCATGTTCGTTAATGGACAAAAAGATAGCGTTCTTACCCTTATTATTATCTAGAGACATATTTTTCTCTCCCATAGTAAATTCTCTAAGAAGTTTCTTAACCCTTGTGGGATCAGTTTCAGATAAAGACTTAGTTGGATATTTATACCCTTTTTCAATAATGTCCCAGACATCATCACCAATAGTTCCTTGAATGAAAGTAACCATTCGTACTTTCCACTAAGAAAAGTTGTTTCCATCAAAGATAAGTGGTCAGGAAAGGTTACCTAACTTTTCAAATCTTTCATCCATATTCAGAACTTTAAGATTTCGAAAACAGTTTCTAGAGTTTCAGGATAAAAAAATATTTGATAAACCTGCTCTGATACCACTTGGAAAAACTATTTACAAAGTTAATAACAAAAATGGTATAGATTAAGCAAACTACGATAATAAACTCCTTGGACAAAACTCTTTTTGAACTATAACACAAGATGTGTTTTGAACAGGTTCTGAATATGTATTCTAGATTTGTTAATTAACTTAGGTTTTTAAAATTAAAACCTATCACTAAGTCTTAGGTGAGAAACCATTCACACAAGAAATTAAGAACATTCAAGCAAAAGAACAAAAGATTTTAACGTGGTAAAACCCTAAAGTAAGGAAAACATCCACGACCCCCTCTAAGGAGCAGAACAAAAAATCCACTTGAAACAATCACCATATAAGTTACAGCACTAAGCATGCAAATCAAGATCCTAAATCTAAGTCAAGAAAATATACCTACACAAGTTACTCCCTTCTCAAAGGCTTCTGACTTGATTTTTATCTCCCACAGAAGCTTCATAACTTTGTCCTTGTCGACTGATTGTAGTAATTCTTACAACTCCCGGTTTCTCAAAAAGAACTACTAGACTAAGTGTTCGTATGAGAGTGTAGGTGGTCTTGATGTGAACTAAATGAAGAAATGCAACTCACACCTCTCAGAATATTTGTACAGACAGAATCCTATGAATTATAAAAATTCTATATGACATGCAAGAACTGTTTCTAAAACTTAGACTTCTTTTTCAAATCGAATCACAAAAACAATCTTTCTATTATAAATATCCAAGATACTATATGTCTCAACTTTTATTTATGTTCAACTTTATTTCATAAAATGTGAAATACAATCTGAGAGACATAAATGTCTTTAAAATAACTTTGAAAAATAAGAAGTCTATTTTTCAAAAACAGTTGAAAATAGAGAAGGATCTTTTAGAAAATAACAACAAATTTAAAGATCCAAGAGAGATAGAAACCTAGAAAAAGTTGTGCGATATTGTCTTTATAAAACCTCAAGATTTCTACAATGAAACTCGAATTTTTCTTAAATATAGGTTCTAAGAGAGACAACTGGTTTGCATAGGTCTTCAAATGACAAAATACGACAACACCCTTACTCACAGATTCCCTAGATCTAACACTTAAGTTAGGGTTTTATGGTATATGAAACTAGAAGTTTAGGATGTATGGTGTTTAGGAGAAAACACTTTGGGATTTAATCTTTGAACGAACAAGGGTTTCCTCTCTTCTCTCTTTTTCTTCTCTCTTTTCTCTCTCTTCTCTGGTTTTTCTCTCAAATTAGACGAATGAATAAAAGTTCCCAAATGAAGACCAAAAGCCTTCTTTTATACTGGATGAAGAAGGATCGAGAACGCCGACTTAAATCAAGGGCTGAGATTAAGGCTGACCAGTTGATTTTTAATCTAACTATTGAATACAAGCGGTGATTAAATGATTGATGATTGGTCCTTATTAGGCTGACATGGATAAACTTAGAACGCATGAAAAACGTTGATTAAATTGATCCAAAGTCCATGATCACTTGTTATAACTGAGTCTTAAGAGAAACACAAATTCAACCGTTGAATGACCAACACGTGTATAATTGAGATTGTATAAGAAATGCGTGTTTTTATGTTTTAAAAAATATGAATGGGACCCCTAGAATTCTCTAGCGCTTTTGTTTTCTACCCTGAGCAAGTTTTTAGGAAAAACACTATTTGCATTGAAACCCCAAACATTTAAAATCACAATTTAATTAATTTTGGAAGATCAATTTTAATTTTTAAAAAATGTTTTAAGTAATTTAAAAATGTCTGAAAAATTCCTAAAGAAATAATGACTCTTGTGCACACATTACATCAATAATATGCAGTGTAAGTGTCCTATAATGGTCATGAGGTAGATATAACTTCCCTTTTTATGGATCATGAGGTTCTCGGGCTGGTTTTCTTCTTTGATGCTTGGATATTTTGAGAGAGAGAGAGAGCAACTCTTTGAAAATGTAACCTACTTTGTCTCAATATCCAAACTAGTTGGAATTCCTATATGATATAGACTCAAGTAAGTCAATCATATAGTGTGTTCTCATTTAGTGTCTCCAAGGTCCTTACAATACTGAAGCTCCAAGGGTGTCTAGTCCCTTCCTTCCACCACTTCCATGTCGAGTGGGAAAATCCATATGATGAGGCCGTGGAAGTTATTGAATACATTGACTACTTTTGGAAGGATGACATCATTGCCACTGAGTGGGGTGATGATTTTAATAGCTCAATGATGAATCGGAGGGTGAGGATTTCCTCTTCAGTGGGTTCGTTGAACTGTGGTATGACCCTACACAAGAAGATAAAGCTAGGAATAGAAATCTTCTTTGAGGATGGCATCGCCTGATATAAAGAGAAGAAATATGAGGTAAAGAATCCAACAAACAAAGCCATGGAAATCATAAAAAATTCTACGTGATGGACCCATGGGGAGCACCCCGGAGTCCAAGAATATAGAGCTACTAACGTAAAATAAAAAGGGAGTACCTATATGTATAACGCCCTCAAAAAATGAAACTGCACCCAACCTGTCGTAACAAAGAGAGTAGGTGCCAAATGCTTAGTAGGAAATATATAAGATGCATCATAGAAACAAAAAGCAGAAAGGTTATACTTACGTGCACATGCAACTACCTCGTATACATATATAAACATGCATGTACGTATACTTAATATGTGAAATAGTTTTAATTTTGAAAACCTTATTTATCCATATTAATTCACCTTGATGTTTTAAAATACTTCCTTTTTCTCTTTTTGACATTTATCACTTTATTTAACACACAGGGATAAATACCCGAAACAACTACACTTGGTTCGATCGAAAGCGATTTCTTTACCGAAATTACCCTTTTCATTCCAACCAATCCACATTAATATTTTCATTGAAAACCACCCATTAAACACATGCGAACCTCATGTTAGAAAATACTCATTTAGCCTTTGAAAACTTTTCACAACACACCCTTGGGTCAATTATGGGTTAAACCACTTAGGTTGCTTAACCACCCATTTACCCACTTACTTTACCTTTCCTTTACCATATGGACATTAGTCGATTACACATTTACTTGTCCATTTCACCTTTACCGGAATATTTATTAATATATTCAAGTTAGGTTGTCTTAACACATTTTTACTGCACAACCGATTTCTTGACATATTTCTTATTCCTTTATCTTTTCTCGAAATCTTCCAAATAACCACATACTTCAACGGGCTCCACACTGTCGGCTATGTGTACCATATGCTCTGGCCAGTTTATTTAGTGTCTTTCACCCAAGGGCACTGAACTCTCCTTAATTATCTCGGTGTCATCGGAGTTCCTTTTAATATTTTTTAACATTTTACAAATGTCCACATTATTCCACTATTCCTTTTACCGGGCTGAAACCAAAACCCGGGGTTTCACCCCAACTTGTGTTACACTTTGAAATTCATTATATCATGTCCTTTATATTTTAACTTTGATTTTATTCCAAAATCATACTCATTTGGGACCAATTTGGGTAACATCCTTTTTAATATTTTATTTCTTAAAAATATTCCACTTTAAGTAAAATTACCATTTTACCCGTTTATATCCAGACTCACATTTTACTCCATTTCACAAGTGTTAATTTTCCCACAAAATACCATTGAGTTAATCACACTAACTCTTTAAATGTATTTAACTTCTTCACACCCTTTTAACCTTAGAGTATCATTCTTCAAAAGTTGGAGACCTTTTTATTCCATTATTTCTTTTTAAATCCAGAAGTGTTAATCTTTCAAACATTATTAAGTTATGAACACCAACTTTTCAATGTTTAACCATTAACACTTATCTAATACCTTTACTAATCATATTTCCAAATTAGACATTTCTTTACTTTCTTTATTCAAAAAACCTAATTACACTTAAAGACTACTTTTATAAGAAAATACCATTTTCTTTTATGGTCACTAGTCTTGCAACTTTGTATTTATCACACTTTTAACCCCCTTTTCACACACTTTGAAAACAAGAATTTCTACTTTTCTTATTCTATATTTAAACCCAATAAAATCTTCTTTAAACTTGTTTATAAATTTGTTGCCAAAATATTACAAGTTTATAGGCATGAGAAGATGGATTTTAAATCGTAAAAATCCTATAAATGGGTTAAACATACACTTCGTTTTAGAAATTCCTAATACTTGCAAAAATTATACTTTCAAGGCATAAAAGACATTTTTATTTCTTCAATCTTGACAAATGTCCATTTTTTTTATAAAATCTTCATTTTTACAAGAAATTTTAAAACATTATTTCACCAATGTTTTAGCAAAATAAATCATCATTTTCAAACATTTTATTTCATAAAATGTTTAACATATATTTTCTAGAAAATACAACATTTCATATAAATCCCAAATCTTCATTCCAAGAAACTATGACATATTTACTCATCATTTTTATTTTTCAACAAATAACATTTTACAACATTTTTATTCCATAAAAATATTTATTATCTATTACACATGTCTTCCAACATTTAATCAAATGCAACTACTCATCTAATCTAATCACAAGACTACAAATATACAAATAGAGTCTTAATACTAAGAGTAAGATTTCTCACCTCAAATGGACTTCCACCAATGGTAGGCATGTAATGTCAAGGAAGATGGCAACCACCCACCTCCTAAGGTGGCCTCAAGGCGGTTGCCCTACCTAAAATTATGCTCCATCTAGATTACAAGAAAAACCCCTTGAAAAATCCACTTCATACTTCATGAAAGTTACATATTCATCTTCTCCAAAAACTATTAACAACACCTTTCAAATTAGTAGCTATGCCCAACAATGGTGCAAATGGGTGTGTGTGGTTAAAATATGGAGGAATACATAACAAATATGTGGGTGGGGGGTGGGGGGGATAAGGTGGAAGTGTGGTCGTAGCATGGTGGTTATTAGTGGAGAGAGGTGGTGGAGCACCCAAAAATGGAGGAAGACCCACCTCTATCTCTCTTTCCTTCTTCTAATCCCAAAATGAGCCAAACACCCCCAAGCCATCCAAATCCCCGTTTTGCCCATCTGGACTCACCATATTTTGACAAATTAGTGATCCAAGGGTCCAAAACATGACAGTACACAAGGGCAATCAGATTAAAAAAAAATTGTGGCACGTCTTCGAACGACATGAGCCTTATTCGAACAATATATCCATCTCGTTCAATGTATGACTTTGTGCGACTTTCATGCGACCTGGGACTATAAGGTAGTGAAATCTCGTTTAAAGTTCGTTTGAACCCTGATTCACGCGACATTGATTCTCACTTCTAACAACCCCTATGTCATTTGAACGATCCCCTTTTCCTATTCTTTTATTTCCTTCAATTTTGATCCATAATTTTCTAATAATTCTGCTCAATCCTCACTCCATTACAATTTATACAAAAGTTTATTGAATTATTAGGATAGGGTATTACAAACTTCCATCCTTGCGGAATTTCTTCCTCAAAAGTTTTGAACCTACTTCTATGCTAAGCCATATAAATCTTCTAAGACAAATTCATCGAAGTCTTTAACACTTCACACTACGCACCCCCACATTGGGCTTGTCACCAATTAAGCAACATGCAACATGTTCTTACACTCACTATCTCGCTAACCATGAATGTCGTATAATCGACTCCGAGTCTCCACTCACTTGATGATCATGTCTAAACCATTTCTAGTACTACCAATGCTAGCACTCAAGGCATGTTGGAGCCTCTACAAACAACCCTTTCTAGCGATCAACACTCACCCAGTGTGAACCGTAATACAACCCATCATCATATTCATCACCAAGTCAATTCATTTTTAGACTGCACATCTTATGTCCCAAAAATCTTCAAGCTATCTTAACTACACAACTCGCATGAGCTTGCCGATAATCATAATATGCTAATTTCTCACTCCAAGAAGCAACATTCTTACCAAGTCATCACTATGTGATCGGCTTACACCTTTTTCTACGTCACTCTGATGTTCCTAGTACTACCCTAGGTGTCTCACATTATAGCACTCACTTGAGCCCCGCACCCATCCACGCACCGTGGTGAAGAATCACCGCGTTAAGTATTCCTTGATTTCCTATACTATAAATATGCCCAAGCCATCATTCAACACTTAACAACCAGACTCACTCACTGCCATGTCAAACAGTCAGAAAGATAACTATTCGTAAGAAAGGTCAATACTACGAGAAAACTGTGTGGCCTAAAGCACAGCCACCCATACATAGAACGTTTATACAATAGAAAGAATACCTCAGATAGGGCGCACCCAGTTACCGAGTTGCATTGACCGTACCCTATCCATCGTGCTCTACTAGGCCTAACTACATCGTACCATGACATGGTAGTAATCTGAGTTGCCAAATATATGAGAATACTAATCCCCGATTATTAAGAATGAAAGGGACACACGAGAGTCAAAAGGAATAAGAAACCGTTCTGAGAAAATTTTCCCATAAGCGTTCGACTATAGTTTATGAAAGAGAACTTATCCCATATGCTTAAAGTCGTGTCACTCATTCCCAAAGTTCTCACCGGGCACTATAACTATCCTTATACCCTGACTTGTGTCACTAGCCATGACGAATCGAATCACAACCATTCATTCTCATAACACAAAAGCAATATACGAATCGGTACTCCTCTAGGAAGTTAATGCCCGACTTCCCTCCTTGGGAGTAAGGCCCTACCCTTCACACCCTCGGTATACATAAATCATTCCAATTGGCGGATGCCTCACGCCCTTATTTATACTGATCTTGTCCATTTATTAGTGACGACGTCACCAACCTACTACACTTTGGTTATTGTCTTCCCTGTCATATCGTGATCGAAATATTAAATTCCCTTAGGCAGTACTTCGTTCAAGAGATGCATCCACCTTGTTATATACTTTCACTATACGAGGTTTTCATTAATCTTACTTCCAAGCTCTATCCAAACTGAACTCACGTGACGACAACACCCTCCACCATTGGCATTCTAAGGGTAGTAAATATTACACAGGGCTACATCTTCTAATACGTACCTTCTTGGCAATATGTGCCAAGAACTAGTACTTATCTTTCTAATGCAACCCTAGCATACACCGTCGACACCCGTTGATATTATAATAATGTTTTGATGTTACCCCACCTCGGTTGCCATCTTCAAGTCTCACCATGGCATCATCACCCTAAGTCTAGAATACATTTCCTGGTACATCTCAAAATCTAATATTACAACTCCAATACTAGTCATTCCATGACACCCAGGCATTACGCCCCATAACTGACACGAGTTTCCAATTCCTTCTTGGGGATACACCATCCATTTGTGTCAATTCAGGAAATCACACCCGACACGTAGATTATACGACTCTTCTAAACCTTGACCAGCAATTTGGGATCATCACCTGATCCTCAATACAATCACTACTAGGACACTAATGGTTCCTCATACCAAACTTAACTGGTCTCCTAAGGACAACAAACACATTTTATGCAACCGTCCTTAAGACCAGATAAGATTTCATCATCCATACCTTTATCATTATTGATGCGCTCTACAAACCTTTCAATACCCACATCACGATCAGTCGGTGCTGGCAAAGACACTATTCTATGAGCTTCTACCTATAGTGCACCTTAACCATCAAACACCTCAAGGCATCACAACATTCGATCTCTATTCCCAATGATGCCATATACAACTAGTCCTGCGGGCATTCCAGTATGCCTTTAAACCACAGTCACACTAAGATTACCTCTCACCTAACCATCACTTCGGCTGCTAAAATGAGTCGTTACACATTAATACTAATTTTATCTTTCTTCCAAATGGTTGTGACCATAAGCCACGTATCAAACCACAACTGATTCTTCTAATGATAATAGAAGGACAAAAAACTTCACCTATAACCTAAAAACATCAAGGTCTGCCTCAATTAATCCTTAATGAATGTTCAACCATGACAACTAAATTGCCTCACTATGTAAACATCATACCATATGCTAATCTACAAGTTAACCCGACTATATATATCTGTTTATGATATGGGACGTCGATCATTGCCTATAAATACCAAGGCCTACACCACACACGCCACGCGGGATCCTATTCCTTAATATCATATTATAATCAAGATACTAAGCCCAAGTCCTCAACCAAGGTACCCAATACGTTCTCACTATAGAATCAATACTTATGAATGCCACTCAGTTATCTAACCTCCATATATGAAATACACAACCTTTTTAGTTAGGTCGCAACCAAGGCTACTCTAATCATCAAAGTTACCACACAAATACATCTCACATAAAGGATCACGGTGTTGCCACTATTAGTATGCACAACTTCATATGTTCACCGGACTACCATCAAGTGCAATATCACCCCAAGGATCGAATTTTCCTAATTACATGACCGGCATTAACTAGCCATAAGCGCTGCACCTAAGGGCTATATACTATTTAATCATCAATCATCAACGCTTAGTCACGATACCCTAATTATTGACCCTTATCGCTCACCGTAACCAATTTGTGCCACTTTCCCGATAGGAGTCATCTCTCTCTATTGACATCTCAAAGAATTCTATGCCATCAAGTATTAAATATAAGCACCTCGTACTAATAACCACGGTGTCACAACTCTTGGCTTGAGAGTATACCCGTAAATTACTAACATAACGAGAAAGAGATTTGTAACCATTAACTTTATCGTGTGACGCTTAGCACTAACTTACCTTTCGTGCTAACCTCTTTGACCTTAACATCGAGGACACGAACTAAACCATCACCAAACTAGCATAATCGGACCAAACCAACACCGATGTTGAAAGATTCAATACTAACCTCACCACATCACTCTCGAAAGGAACCTTGAACTTGAAAGTTTGATAGCATTTGTAACGCCCCAGACCGAATTTATGGGTTACCCATAGTCAACCCGGTCTGATCCGAGCGTTAGGTGTGAAGTGCAATGAAAAAACCAATATAATTTTTCTAATCCAGTTTTATTTTAATTAACATTTCACTTGTTTATCATGCGATTCCAATTTCAATTTCGGCTACATGAGGGACCCATGGGATCACCCTGGAGTCCAAGTATACAGAACTACTAACATAAAATAAAAGGGAGTTTTTACCTGTATAACGCCCTCAAAATAAAAAATCGCACCAAACCTGCCGTAATAAAGTGAGGGAATGAGTCAAATGCCCAGTGGGAAATATACAAGGTGCAGCATAGAAACGAATAGCAAAAAGGAGACTCTAATACATTATACTTACATGCATATGCAACTACCTCGTATATATATATATATATATATATATATATATATATATATATATATATATATATATATATTTCGAAAACCTTATTTATCGAGATTAATTTACCTTAATATTTTAAAAGAATTCTTTTTTCTCTTTTTGACATTTCTCACTTTATTTAACACACACAGTTAAATACCTAAAACAACTATATTTGGTTTGACCGAAAGCCATTTCTTTACTGAAATTACCCTTTTCATTTTAATCAATCCACATTAATATTTTCATTGAAAACCACCCATTTAGTCTTTGAAAACCTTTAACAATACATCGATATGCCAATTATGGGTTTAACCACTTAGATTTCTTAACCACCCATTTACCCATTTACTTTACCTTTAATTTACCTTATGGACATTAATCGATTTACACATCTACTTGTCCATTTCACCTTTACTAGAACATTTATTAATTCATTCAATTTAGGTTGTCTTAACACATTTCACCACACAAAGCATTTCTTAATATGTCCATTATTCCTTTATCTTTTTTGGAATCTTTCAATAATCGCATACTTCAACGGGCTACAAACTACTGAATATGAGCCTCATATGCTCTGGTCAGTTGTTTGGGGTCTTTCACTCCAGGACTCCATGCCCCCCTTAATTATCTCGGTGTCATCCTAGTTTCTTTTAATGTGTTTTAACATTTTACAAATGTCCATATTATTTCACTATTCCTTTTATCCGGCCGAAACCAAAACTCAGGGTTTCACCCCAACTTGTGTTACACTTTGAAATTAATTATTTTATGTCCTTTAAATTTTAACTTTGATTTTATTCCAAATTCATATTCATTTAAGACCAATTTGTGTAACACCCTTTCCAACATTTTTATTTCATAAAAATATTCTGCTTTAAGTAAAATTATCATTTTACCTGTTTGTTTCCAAACTCACCTTTTACTCCATTTCACAAGTGTTAATTTTCTCACAAAACATCATTGAGTTACTCACACTAACTCCTTAACTGCATTTAACTTCTTAACACCTTTTTAACCTTGGAGTATTATTCTTCTCAAGTTGGAAACCTTTTTATTCCATTATTTATTTTTAAATCCATAAGTGTTAATCTTTCAAACATTATTAAGTTACACACACCAACTTCTCAATATCTAAGAATTTTACATTTCTTTACTTTCTTTATTCAAGAAACATAAGTACACTTAATGACTATGTTTATAAGAAAATATCATTTCCTTTTATTATCAGATGTAGTCTTACAACTTTGTACTTATCACACTTTTAACCCTTTTTTCATACATTTTGAAGACAAGAATTTCTACTTTTCTTATTCCATGTTTAAGCCCAAAAAAATCTTCTTTAAACTTACTTATACATTTGTTGCCAAAACACTACAAGTTTATATGCATGAGAAGATGCATTCTAAATCCTAAAACCCTATAAATGGGTTAAACATACATTTCATTTTAGAAATTCCTAATAGTTGTAAAACTTATACTTTCAATGCGTAAAAGACATTTTTATTTCTTCAATCTCAACAAATGTCCATTTTTAATAAAACCTTCATTTTTGCAAGAAATTTTAAAATATTATTTCACTAATGTTTTAGCAAAATAAATCATCATTTTCAAATATTTTATTTCATAACATGTTTAACGTAGATTTTTTAAGAAAATACACAATTTAAATTAAATCCCAAATCTTCATTCTAAGAAATTATGACATATTTACTCATCATTTACTTTTCAACAAATAACATTTTTATGCCATAAAAATGTAACTTATTTACTACACATTGATTAAGGGTGAAAAGCAGTGTGCGCCAATCGTTGTTTTCTGTTCACCGCCTCAATACAAAAACCTAAACTATGACTACACTCTTTTAAGGGAGTATAGCGGTCAGTCCGGGTATCAAATCCACATAGACGAGTTGTTAGAATTTAATTTGGTTTAATACTTCTAAAATAAAAGTGTAAAAGATGATTATAAACAAAAAGAAAAAGATGCAAAAAGGGAAAGATTAAACTAGGCGAGTGTAAATGAAAGTACGTTAACTAAGCGAATAAAAACTATGGGTTGCATCGGATATCCCTCACCTCGAGTTAATTAGTATAAAATGGTTACATGGGTTCGCAAATTATTAAGATTGCGTCTCGTTTCGTCAATTAATTAAATTAAGAGTTGTCACACCCCTAAATTCGTATAAAAGACTAATAAGATTTTGGCGTCAACAAATATCCTGAAAATTAAGCACGCAAGGTCGTAAATATGGGGCATACATTATATACCCCGTTAAATCTCCTAGGCATAATAACTAGGACAACACACTCGAAATAAATACGTAAACTCCATCACCAAAGCAAAGCAACATGTCAATCCTTGGTGAGTTCAATCCGACACAACCTAATTTAAATTAGCCGCTAAACATATTAAATGACATTAAACAAATTAACTAATTGATTAAAGCACACTAATTAAATTAACACTAATTAAATTGAACTAGGCTAGAATAAATGACAAAGCATGAAAAATAAGGAACAAAGCTTAAATAAGGGAAGAAGAAGATGAATAGTGTCCACTTACATAAATGGGTGTCAAACCACCAAGAAATGGAAGATATGGATTTATCTCCACAAAATCCCCCAAAAGTCTAAACCCTGGGACTAAAATGAAAATGGGACTAAAACTAAGAATTTACATGATATCTACAAAAATAAACCAAGTGGTATACTTATACTAAGTTGGAAGAAAAAGAAATAAAGAAAAAGAAATAAGAAAAGAAAAGGATAAGTCTCCTAAATTAAGAAAGAATTGAAAATGAAAAAAGGAAAAGGAAGGGAAACAGGACAACAAAAATCTCGAACAAAAACAAAGTCCCGGTCGACCGCGCGTGGTGGCCGATCGACTGCGCGTAATGGGAGGGGCACACTGTCAAAGCACTAAGGCAAAATCCAAATTTCTGGTTGATCGGTGGGACAAGGCCGGTCGACCCCGCCTGCAATTCTAAGCCCAATTCACAGCAGCTCAAAACACCCACATCCATGGACGAACAACTCGTGAGCTGCCATGAGAGAACAATCTGAGACCCAAATTGATGTATTAACCGAGGCCACCATGGATGAATTAGCCAAGACCCAAGAGTTGTACCATTTTTAGCCAAAAACCTCCATAAAAAAACAAAACCCACATCCATGTCCAAAAACCTCCATGGATGGCCAAAGCCATGAAACCCAAGCTCAAAATATGCCCAAAGGGACCCATATGCGCGTGTGGTCCCAAATCAATCTCCAATTTCGGACGAAAGGCTCGAATTTCGGACGAAACCAAAACCCGAGCAAAATTCGAGCCTAGGGCCAAATCGTCATTTCTTTTGCTGTAAAAAAACGTGTTAGGGACATAGGTGGAATTTATGGAATTGTTATTAAAGAAGAAAAGGGACACAAGGGTAATTAATTAAATTTTTAATGAATCTCTTATAATTCTTTCCAATTAAAGGTCCGTGTTTATTTCGTTTGGACTCCTATTCGAGCACCATTTGCAGCCATGCGAAGCTTGGTCCGAGGGATACAATTTTCGTGAAGACTTCGGGCAAAAATCTTAAAGTGTAAAATTACCAAAATGCCTCCGAACGTGCTAATCGTGATGGAACTTAACCAAAACGCGCTCAAACTTCATACTAAGCACCGTAACACCTATGATAGCTCAATAATACCTCAAATAACATGTTAGCATATAAAACGGAGGTTGTCAAGTTATCAATCGTAATTATAGCAATTACGGTACCTGAGGGGGCTAAAATGCATAGGTTCGAGGGTAATTAAATGCAATATTCGATACGAATCACACCCCCTAACTTACACATTGCTAGTCCCGAGTAATGAAATTCAAAGCAAGAAGACCTATAAGAAAATCACAACATGGGAGATATATACAAAAGCGATGAAAAGGTTAAGGCCACTTTCGTGGGTGAATGATTGCATTTAGCGTATGCAATAAGTCGTTAAACCCCTAGTTTACCCTAGTGGACGAGTGTCTCTCGTGAGGATTTTCAGGTATAAAACCCACAAACATCATATGGTTTCCTCAAAAAATGACCAATCACATGCGACACACCCAACAATAGGGAAAAAGATTTCATACACATTATTGGCAAAGTGAATGAATTCACACATAAGTTTGTATTATTAACATTATAGAATGAACTTCATTGAATTGAAACCTTAAAATGTGGGAGGGGAGCAAGCACATACAAAGTATGATTTGGCAAAAACTTTTATAAACCGGATAAAAATTAAAGCAAGCATATATTCAATCCTCGCGGGCATTACACTCATCAAGTGAATTCACTCGAAACAGGGTGGTAATACACGGAACATGCGGGCATAAAGAGTAAATATAAATGGAAACTAGGCCGCACACATGTCACAAATGAAGAACGCTATATAAAAGATGAAAAATTGTAATCTCAATGAAAGATACCGCTCATTAAAGGAGGCCAAAATGCATTTTTACAGATTATCAAAACTATTTCAACTTTTAAATTAAATGCACCCTAAGATCACATAGGACTTGTAATGTAGGTTAGGCTAGGGTATGAAACGAAGGATATATGTACTGATTCAAAGTGTTGGGGATGAAAACTCGGGATAATGGGAAAATGCGAGCAATATCAAAAATTAGAAAACAAGTTCCATAAAAGGCATTGAATATAACAATGGGGAGAGTAAACAAAGCTTATTGAACACTATATACGACATATACAACTTTCTCTTCTTTTTTTCTCATTTTTTTCTTTTTTTTTCTTTTTCTTTTCACTTTTCTTTTTCATCTCTTTTTCACTTCTTTCTTCTCTACTTTTCACCACTCTCACATGCCTAAATTGCGAACACACAACAAGAACATCATTCAATCCCAAGTAACATTCCAAAAAAAGGTAGGGAAGGTAATAAGTATGGGTTAAAACTCTAATTTATAGTTGGTTATGGGATTGGGGTTTTGAAACGAAAGGGTAATATTTAGGCTCAAAGGAGTTGACTAGGGTAAACATATAAGGTGAGGTCAAGGCTAATATGGGTGATATAACAAAGATTGCCTATGATCATTTCATAAGAGTTTACGCAATTCTCAAGTCAAAACAAACATTGAAATCATGCTCAAGTAATACATTTCAAGAATGAACTCAATTAATGAACGATCAAATGAAAGAATAGTGAGATTACCAGCGACTGTAACGTTTTCAAAGAGGAAAGAAAAGTGTATAACACTCACAAATGAATAAAAGCCCTAAGCTCACTCGGTGTAAGTATATACAATGCAATAAAAGATTATCGAGTTATAAAAATCTTAAACCAAATCAATAAAGCAAGAAAAGTGCATGTTCTCATGGGATTAAAGTTTAATTCATGAAGTTATTCATAATATCAATGATTGAGGACTAAAGTCTAATAACTTCTAAAATCAAGAACATGCATCATTGAGTTGTCTATTGGATTGGGTGATTATTGAAATTTATCATCGAAAACAAAGGAAAAATGCCCAACAAAGGAGCAAAAAGAATAAAAATCTTTATGAAATCTTTAATTTTTTCAAGAAAAGCTTGCTTAGGATTAACATATAATCAAATCAAGGAAACTACCAATGAATGGATAGAATATCCCACACCCCCTAACTTAAAACCTAACATTGTCCTCAATGTGAATTAAGAACCAAGTTAAAGAGAGGAAAAGAGTGATATTACCCATAATGGAGCGATCTCCTGAAAGTATAAGTCCAATGATTCTATAAAACATGTTAGTACCAAAGCATAACAAAAAAGAAGAAATAAAACTTTAACTAATTCTACTAGACTATAAGTAAGAATAAAGAAAAATAAAACTAACTTTTACAACCTACAATTTTAACTTCTAACTAACTATACACAAGAAGTTGAAATTTTTGAGGGTCCACCCAAAATACGATTTGGCTTTGAAAGATCCACGGCGGACCTTCCCACTCATACATGCCTTCCGAAAAATAATAATTCCATTTGAACAACGGAAGGCATGCGTAAGGCATAAGAAATGAACCATCCCCAATTAAAATTTTGGGCAGGAGGATGGGGGATTTGGATAAGACGGGTGACAAATACACATGGGGCTAAGAAAAATTGAGTCATATCCCAAGTATTTTGAAATTGGAATGGGAGGGGCCGCACAAGGAGACAAAGTTGCCTTCATGGAAAGCAACTCGAGCAAGTACTCCTCGTCAGTGAAAGGGTTGAATGTTTTAAATTTAGGCACCGATTCATCGGGTACTTGTGACGGTGTGATAACGTAGAATTAAAAGGGGGAGAAAAGAAATTCAAACTCAAGAGATGAGTTATCATCACTCAAAGTTGGAATTTCGAAGGAGATAGGATCACTTTCAATGAAACTTTCTTCTTTGGGATCCAAAGATGAAATCATTTCATTGCAAATGGATACTACATCCATTTCATCCTCACTTTCATTCTCTATTAAACCATGGGCCAAGTCAAGAATGGTTTATTGCAAACTAGGCAAAAAATCCTCATCTGGTTCAAAACATTCCTCGACTTCAAAAGTTTAGGAAGAAAAATCATCGTCGATTTCAAATAATAAATCCAATTCATGTTCCCACAAATGATTTTCTTCCCGATAACAGTCTTCATACCTCTCATTCTGAAGCATGAGCAAAACCTCGTCGAAATTCATAGGCCGAGGTGCGGATTCTTGGAAATGAAAAGTTTGAAAATTATTATCGGAACTATACTCAAACTCATTATTATAAGAATTTTGAAAGCTATAGCTTTTAATTTCAAAATTCCTATTATAAGGAATTAGAGGCCCAAAATCGTTATCATCCTCCTCAAAATACACACACTCCAAAGCTTGACTTTTGTAATACTCGCCCAAAGTTATTTTTGAATTTGTAATTTTTTGGGACTCTAAGTATTGACCAAAAGTCATAGGAGTACTAGGATTTTGAGAATTATCATAATGATTACCAAAAGGATTGGAATAAGACATGCTTACCCCAAAGATGGCTCGAAGTGGCGAATTCCACAAAGTGAAGCGCGCGCAAAAAATTCAAACGGTTCTTGGCGCTCAAATGTAGAAGTCCTACAAAAATGTTAGGCAAAAAATACAAATAAAAAAATATTACGAAATACTAAATCAAATAAATTCTAAAACATCAAGTCCCCGGCAACGGCGCCATTTTGACGAAACCAAAAACCGAGCAAAACCCGAGCCTAAGGCCAAATTGCCATTTCTTTTGCTGCAAAAAAACGTGTTAGGGACATAGGTGGAATTTATGGAATTGTTATTAAAGAAGAAAAAGGACACCAGGGTAATTAATTAAATTGTTAATGAATCTCTTATAATTCTTTTCGATTAAAGGTCTGTGTTACTTTCGTTTGGACTCCGATTCGAGCATCGTTCATGGCCACACGAAGCTTGGCCCGAGGGCTACAACTTTCATTAAGATTTCGGGCAAAAATCCCGAAGTATAAAATTACCCAAATGCCCCCGAACGTGTGAATCGCGACGGAACTTAACCAGAACATGCTCAAACTTCATACTAAGCACCGTAACACCTATAAAAGCTCAATACTACCTTAAATAATATGTTAGCATATAAAACGGAGGTTGTCTAGTTATCAAGCATAATTATAGAAATTACGGTATCCGAGGGGGCTAAAATGCATATGTTTGAGGGTAATTAAATGCAATATTCGATACGAATCACACATATCTTCCATCATTTAATCAAAGTCACCCTACTCAAGTAATCTAACAATAAGACTACAAAAATACAAATAGAGTCTTACTACTAAGAGTAAGATTTCCTACCATAAATGGAGTTCCACCAATGGTAGGCATGGAATGTCAAGGAATATGGCAACCTCCAACCTCCTAAGGTGGCCTCAAGGAGGTTACCCCACTTAAATCCATGTTCCATCTAGATTACAAGACCCCTTCAAAAACCCACTTCATAATCCACGAAAGTTCCATCTTCATCTTCTACGAAACCTCCTAACAACACCTTACAAATTCATAGCTATGCCCAATAATAGGGGGAATGGGTGTGTATGATTCAAATATAGAGGAATACGTAAAAAAATATGGGTATATAAGGTGGAGGTGTGGTGGTATCATAGTGGTTAGTGGTAGAGAGAGGCGGAGGATCACCCAAAAATGGTGGAAGACCCACCCCTATCTCTCCCCTTCTTCCAATCCCAAAATGAGCCTAAATGAGCCAAACACCCCTAAGCCATACAAATTTTGTTTTTGCCCATTTGGGCTCACCAGATTTTGACAACTCAATCATCCAAGGGTAAAAAACGTGATCGCTCACAAGCACAATAAGATTAAAACATTTTTGGGGCACGTTGTTCGAACAACATGAGCCTCATTCGAACGACATAACCATCTCGTTCGATATATGTCTTTGCGTGAATTAGGATTGTAATGCAATAAAATCTCGTTCGAAGGTTGTTTGAATCCTTCTTTTTATGACATTGATTCTCACTTCTAAGGGCCCCTTATGTCATTTAAACGACCCCCTTTTCCTATTCTTATATTTCCTTCAATTTAAACCCATAATTTTCTATTAATTTTCCTCAATCCTCACTCCATTACAATTTATATAAAATTTAATTGAATTATTATGATCGGGTATTACAAGGAATCAACCACATAAATGTCTATGAAGACTCAACCCTCATCATGGTGTAAATCTTTGAGAACTAGAAAGTCAATGGCGAGAAGCTCCTAACCTTCCATGGTGACTTTGAAGAGCTTGCCTCCTAATTCAAAGATGTTACCTTCCATTACCTTCCTCGCTCGAGGAACATCATGGCCAGTGCACTAACAACCTTAGCCTCTATGGTTGACATGCCCGAGGGAATAACAATGGCCCCCTTTCTATTTCAAAAAGAAGTCGCACCCATTCACTTCTACCACAGTGAGCTCATTACAAAAGAAGATTCGAACATGGCAGGATTGTAGTATTATGGCATTTGGTTCATCCTTAAACATGGTAGGTATCCTTGAGATGCTAATAAAAAAGACCGTTCGACCCTTCGCAAGCTAGCTGCTCAGTACATCATCTACGATAAGGCACTCTTTAAGAGAAACTTCGATGGAACCCACTTGCATTACATAGCATGGGCTGGTATTGAAGGCATGATGCAGAAAATCCAGAGTGAGGAATATGGGCCTCACATGAACGGTCACATTCATGACAAGAAGATCATTCGTCACGGATATTATTGGACCACCGTGGTTTAAGACTACACTGCTTATGTTCGATAATGCCTCGAATGCTAAAAGTTTGCCATCCTTCAGGACTTGACTCCTCGAGATCTATACAACATGACCTCTTCCGGGCCCTTCTCCACCTGGGGCATAACATCATCGGGAAAGTCACTCCCAAAACTTTAAATGGGCATAAATTCATCCTCGTCACCATTGACTACTTCAAAAAATGGGTCACAGGTGATACGTCGTATGAATGTAAAGAAAGTTGACAAGTTTATCATAAATAACATCACATGTCGCTATGGAGTTCTCCGTGAGCTAGTGCCAGACAATGGGATCCATTTTGAGTGTGGGGTCACATAATCAGTTAAAAAGTATGAAATTCAAAGGCACAAGTTCTTTCCTTAACGATCGCAAACCAATGGTGTTATTAAAGACGCTAATACAAGCCTCAAAATCATCATTAGCAAGATGATAGAAAGTTGTAGAGACTGGGCCGATCGAATCCCATATGCCCTATGGGGCAAATGCACCTCCTTCAGAACACTCACTGGAGCTACTCCATATTCTCTAATATATGTCATAAAGGCGGTACTCTCTAACGAACTTGAAATACCTTTCCTATGGGTTATGCTCGAAAATCAGGTCAGTGAAGAAGAGTGGCATCCAAACCACTATGATGAACTTTTGCCTTTAAACAAAAAGAGTTTGAAATCACTATACCACATACAAGGGTACCATCACTATATTGCGTGATTATTCAATAAAAAAAGTTATGTATCGTGGTGTCCAAGAAGGAGATCTATCCTCAACGAAATTATCGAACAGATCTAGGACCAAGAGCAAAGTTCAGGCTCAATTGCAGTGGCCCCTACATCATGAAGAAAAATTCTATCTAGTGGCGCCGCCATGCTCACAGACCTTAATGGTGAAGAAACGTCGTGTCTAGTCAACTTGGATCATCTCAAGAGGTTTTACCCTTAGTTCAAACTGTATTCATGCTACAAATCTTCTCATCCCCTTCTATTTTAAAAAAAATCTTATTTCCTCTCTGCTCAGAATTATGTCGGACCTAATCCTCTCAACAAACCCTTTTTAGAAGAAAAAAGAAGCTCATAAATTTTTAAAAACCCACAAAGGTAAGAAGGTAACCCATAAGACACACATGGGCGCGGTCCCTTCTCTCTTACAAAATGCTATTCTTTTTTCCCTTTGAGAATGATGGTCTCCCTCGTCATATAAACAAACAAAAGGATGATGTATGCCTTGACGATCAGTATAGATAACTTAAATACAAAATTCATCAAAGACACAACAAAATATGTCAAAATCATTATTCTTTTATTAAAAATCAGGAATATAATTATTACATGACATATCGACGATGGGAATGAAAAACAACTCACTCCCTTACAAACCCAATAAAACATAAAACCCACGACACACGTCATTAATAGCTTCACAAAAAACCAAACACGATATTTTCATAAACTACTCAAAACCTACACAAATTCCTCAAACCCTAAGTCCTTATCTTCAACTGCCTGATGAACCCGCTTCATCGTCATTGCTTATCCCTAAAGGACCCCAAGAATATGACTCTTGGTTGCGAATTCGAATGACCTCCATGCGAAAATAGGACTTTATAACCTTGGATGAAACCACGACAACTTCTACCAAAGTTTAGAACATTACGAGCAATCTCTAACCAGTCCCCCTATTAGAATATTTTTAACCACCCAGTTCCACAACCACTTTAAGTAATCATCCGATATTAACTCAACTCCCCTAACAGATTATGACGGACGGGTATGTGTCGCTGATGCTACCTTCAAGGCCTAAATATCATCCTCAAAGACTCAGTCAAGTCCTACATAAAAAAGAAGTTGGTTATGCGCAGAGGAATGATTTGAACCCATCCCACTTGGCATAAAAGTCGCCATGAAAAGTAGAAAAAGGTCTGATGAAGACCCACCAACCATATGTACCGATAATCACCCTATTATAAGACAGGATGCAAGTGCCCCTACCACGGTATAGACCAACAAAGACATTAGGCCGCATGCTCAACAAGCTAGTTTGCCTACTTTTCTATCATTAGGCCTAAGCTGAAGAAAGGCAGAGAAAAGAAGTTGGGAATGTCCGACATAGGGTACTCAGGAGGGGCTACCAAACATAGTATCTCGGATAAATAAATGAACAACATGATATAACTCCCTCATAATAAGTCATCCCGACCCTACTTCTAGGTGTCCATACCATTCATAGTCTCTACCAATATCACCATAGCCTAACTATAATGGTAAGACATCCACAACACCATCGTGGCTACCTGAAGGTCAGCCGTCATGTCACCTATCACCAAAAGAAGTTGGACAGTCGATCTAGGGCCACGACATCAGTAAAGTCGTTATCAGTATAATCCCTCCAACACACGGAGTTCATTACTAACGGGAGGATAATATTAACTCCATTCACCAATGGCCGAGCAGCTAAACATAGACCTGTCAACAGGTTTGTCGGGTCGTGTACGGGTCGGCTTAACGGGTCAAAACATCCCTAACCCATACACGACCCGTTAAGGCTAACGGGTTTAATGATAATTCACGTGTAATACCCCGTGTTTTTATTAATTAATTTAATTAATTAATTAGAATATTCGAGAAAAATAAAGTTTTGGATTTAATAATTTTGATTAGTAAAATATTTTAGTTTTAATATTCGAAGAATAAAACTTCAAGCAAAATTGAATTCGAAATTAAAATGGAGTTTTTATAAGGTTTTTATTATTATTTTTGCCTTATAGGTATTTTGTGGGGGAACTATCTCCAGACCTGTAGGGTCGATCGATCGACCCTGGGAGTCGATCGATTGACTATGCCCAGATTTTGAGTCGGTGAGCTATTTTGTAAAATTGGAATTGGATTAGGATTCCTAATAAGTATATAAGACTAATAATCTGTAGGGGGGCTTCTCCTAATCACTTTTTCACAATTTTTTCTCCAGAGAACACTTCTAAATATTTTTCCTTTCAACTATAATCATCAACCTCCAACATAATCAAGTTTTTGTCACAAGTTTTGGAAGGCTTAATGGTGGTTTAATCAAGTTTGTTCAAGAACCCTTCTTTACTAATTTTTCGAGAGGAATCCAACTATGTTACTAGATTTTCTTGATCTAAACCACAAGCATGAATCATCTATTCATTTCCTTCAGCATTTTGCATTTTAAGTGTCGCCTAAACCTTTAATAATGTGTTTTTGATTAAAATCAATTAGTAACTTAACTAAAGAAAGTGGACACTAAATTTTGGGGTCGTTTTGATAAAACTTTTAAATATGATTTAATCCTTGAAACCCTTGGTTGCATAGGTTAGATTATTGGGTTTTTATGGTTTAGGGGTTGTAGGTTCGCATGTAGAAATTATTGGATTTTTTATATGTTATGTGGGACACGAACACACTTATAAAAATTTGATGACTTATAAAAGAGAACGATTATGGCGTATTGAATATTTTTGCATGTTAATTAATTTAACATTTTTAACGTAAATAATTATGTTGAAAATCACGACGAAGTGATTCTTTGAATTAAATTGAATTAGGACTTTTATGATTAAGTGATATGTTATTCTTATGAATTTTATATTGTGTGATTTATTTTATTCACTTTTTCCATCGCGGGGACGAGGGACTTTTGGATAGTATTTTACTCAACCCTATTTAAGGATGCTTACTAGGTATGGGACTAATGGTTAGGCCTTAGTTAAATTTACACTTGCTAGGTATGGGACTAGTTAGTGTAAATTCGTGGGAATTTTATATCTCGAGGTGGGGCAGATTTTTATGTTATATCGACATTTCGCTAGTATAGGCTTGAGACTAGGATGTGTTTTCTCTTAGTGACTCATCCTATATGTAGGATAGGACGTATTTATACTTGGGGGACCCTTAGTTATGGGACTAAGGGGTATTTTGAGGATCTCACATCGATAAAAAGGGTGGGGTGATTTGAAAATTGTGAAATTGACGATTGAGAATTAATGCCTAAGATAAAAATGGGTATTAAAATATATTGGTGACATAAATAGCGAGGGCCGATAGTTTAAAATGCCAGGCGACATTTTCTGTCGTGTCGTGTGTGGAACCTTGTCAAATTACAGGATCGACAGTTTAAACAGATCGGCGGTCATTTTCACAAAGGGATGTGTATTTTTGGTGGAGAAATCACCAGTGGCGGGAGGACTGCTATAATAATGTATTTTGGTGGGAGAACCACCCGTGGCGGGAGGACCACTATACCTAATAATAAAGTGAGAATAAATAATAATTTGGGTTCATTTAATTAAATTAACACTTTGGGACTGTGCGATAATTAAAATGATATTTGTGTGGTTTTATAAGAATATTTGGGGGTGGTTAGATATTTATCTTCCTTGCGTTTAATTATATTCGTAATTAAAATACTCTATTATGATATTTATTGCGTATAATGCTATTTTCTTGGTTCACGAAACCTATTTGAGGGGAGTAGTGTGTATTCATGCTCAGGGCTCTGACCTCGTGCGTTGACTAACTTTTCAGGAAATAGTATTTGGAGAAATTGCATAGAATTATTTGAAGATTTTCTTGGAGGTGCAGTTGGAGTTGCTCTACCTTATGCACATTGATTTAGTTTTGTTTTCCATTCCTTCGTATGCAGTGGACCCTCTACTCCCAGAACCGAACCTCTCATCGGATGTAGTCGGCGGCACCATGCAGGAACTGGCCGTCTTTCTCACATAATCAGACACTGACGTCATCCAGTAATAAATATCTCGCAGTCAGGCCGTCAAAATGTGGATAGTGTGTAATATAACCAAATCACCAAAGAAAAACCAAGTCATTAATGAGAAGAAGAAAATCAAAAAATGGACAAAAAGAAGAGAAAGGAGTTGCTAATTCATCTATCGCCTCATGAAGGCGATGAGGCTTCGATATCACCTCCCCACTACACACCCGAATATGATAAGAAGAGGTGGAAATGTGGTGAAATGAAACCTCCTACGCTACTGTCGTCACGCCTCCCACCGTTCTAGGGGCAGACACCACTGGTATACCGGCCCCCCTTCCCGATCACGCTATAGGTGGAGGCAGATTCTCCACATCATAAATACACAATGGCATCAACCAACTTTTTTCACGGTCCAGGTAGTCATTGCCCACCGTCATATTAGTGTAGTGCATGTAAGGCTCACCATCCATCGTTGTCTCCCTGGTCTCATCAAACATTCCTTCACCCGACTCATAAACTCAAGGGGAACCACTGGTGGGACCTCCATCTCATCCTCTATAATCTGTTGCACCACTCTATTTCCTAGCTACCAAACATAACCTAACTCGTCCGCCAATAACCTCTTTAGTTGCCCGTGCATGCCCGTAACCCCCGCGACCCTCGAAGATAAGTGTTAGTGGTAGAAGTTCACCTATTTCCCCAACAAGAATCAACATTCTAACAAAAAAGCAAAGTTTCAAAGCTATAGAGAAGACAGAGATAAAAAAATCCTAATATGATTGCTCGTTAGGTCATTCAGCACCGCCCGCACATCCTTCAAAGTCATGGATTGATTCGAATGCCTGTTTGACTTCATCCACTTCTACATTTGAGAGAAATCCCCTGACTCTCTCACCTTCAGGGATATCAAACCGATGTTATGCCCTATCACCTCATAAAACTATGTCTGAATAAGGCAATATAAAAGTCAAAAAATAAAAGACAACAAGAAAAAAAGGGAAAGTTGAATATAAAAATTACCTCTAAGATATGTGGGTGCCATAAAAGTTTGTCAATGACACTGATTGAAACCATCCAAAGAAGTGCAAATGGATTCCGTCATACAACTTCCACAATCATACAAATGGATCTTTAGAATGATCCTCGAAAATGGAAGAAATCAAGAGTGAATGACATCATTGCTCGTCGCCACCACAAATCCTCCCAACAGAAGCAGAATAAATAAATGGGTTGCTTGCCTCACCTACCTTTCATCAGTCCTATCAATATACCTAGACATCAAAGTATCATTTAGCATGGATATATGAATAGAATCCCCCGACATGATCCTCCTATATCACCCAAGGCAGCCCACAGTGCCACCTTCAAAATAAAAAAGGTGTGATTCGCCACTATTTACTGGCACACGCACACCAGCCTTGTCAGTTGTTGAACATCCATATGAGTAATAGTTATCTCCTTAATGCCTAAATGGAATGTGTGGGTTGTATCACACCACGCCTCAGCCAATGCATATAGTACCACCATAGAACATAGTGTCTTATCCAAAGACCCCACTAATGGGCCAAACCTAGTAGATTCCACCATCAACTAAACGGTCGCATGAAGGTGTCCCCAGAACTTATTCATTCCGGTCGACCCCCAGAAGCAATTGCTCGAAGAATTTATGTCGATATGCACAAAAGCCAAGAAAAACCTTCAGCATCCAAAGATAAAATAGGAGAAAAAATGAAACAAAAGGGCAAACACTTATATATCCATTAAGGTTCTTCACCCTCACAGAATGATGATGCGTCGACTCCCTCAGCAGAACCCTCTCATCTAGTACTACCTCAAAGTTGTCGTACACATTCTCATTTCCCAACTCCACTGGTGCATCAGCGTGAGATTATAAACCCTATCAATCATTCGTTGTCATACAGCTGATGTTGTTATCTAAGGCACCCTCTATGAGTTATTTTAAATAAAATAGACTCAAAATTGATTTCTAGAGAGAGAACGTAAGAGATTCAATCAAACGATGATGTGAAAAAATGAAGAGGGTGTCCCATTTTTATAAGGGACTAAGGGGTATGTCGATCAACGATCCCATGGACCTATCTGTTGATGCTGACCTTTCCCCTTTCCTAAAAAGCCTATGTCTGTTTGCCCTATGTAGATAGGCACTTCCCGAGCTATGCCTATTGACACTCCCTTTAAAATTTCATTATAAAATTTCTAAAAAATCCAAAAATTAATCAAAAATTCATAAAAAATCATGAAAAGTTCCCCAAGGTCTAATGTGTCACTACTCCGAGAAAACTCGTTAAGCACACTTAACCGTTTATAAAGTTCTCATCAATCCCTAGTGAAACAAAAAAAAGGCATCGGTGCTCATGAAAAACTCACAAAACTCTCATACTCCCCAACGGAACCAAAATCCTAGTGCGCTTGCACTTATAATAAAAACACCCTCCTTAATAGAACTAGAATTAGAAAATATGCACCGTAAATAAATCTTTAGGTTTGAAGAATTGACCTCGACCCTATGAATCGATCATTTTAACTCCTTAGGTTTGTAGAATCAACCTCAACCCTATGAATTAATTGTTTCCACGCTTAAGGTCAGCAAAATCGACCTCAACCCCCTAAATCGTCCGTCTCAACTCATTAGGTCTGTAGAATCGATCTCGACCCCCTGAATCATTCATTTCAACTCTTTAGGTTTGCATAATTGACTCAGCCTGCTGAATTGGTCATTTTAATTCTTTAGGTCTGAAAAATCTACCTCGATCCTCTAAATCGATCATTTCCACTCTTTAGGTCGACAGAATTGATGTCGACCCTCTAAATAGATCGTTTCTACTCTTTGGGTTGACAAAATAGACCTTGACCCTCGGAATCAATCGTCTCAACTTTTAGATTCACAGAATCTACCTTGACCCTATGAATTAATTGTTTCCACTCTTTAGGTCTGCATAATTGACCTCGGCCCTCTGAATTAGTCATTTTGAATCTTTAGGTTTGCAGAATTGACCTCGATTCGTATAATTGACCTCGACTCCCTGAATTGGTCATTTCCACTTTTTAGGTCCGTAGAATCAACCTCGGCCCAATTAATTGATTATCTCAACTCTGTAGGTATGCATAATCGACCTTGACCCGTGAATCGGTCATATCCACCCTTTAGGTTCATAGAATCGACCTCAACCTTTTAACTAACCATCTTCTAACCCGCGACAGGGACCCTAACCCTTAAACATCGATACGGCATCTATCTTTCGATGAACTTCGCTTGTCCCAATCTCTCCCATCGTGGGGCTCTATAGACACCCCATCCTAGTTCCCCTTAATACCTCCCCAGGTTCCTAACATTTCTCCTCCCACTATAAGACCCTAGTACATACTATGAACCCTAAGCTAGAGGCCACCAGGCATTCTTGGGTCCCATTTGACCTCGATTTAATCTCCAAATCGAGCAAAGATCAATAAAATCTCATAGGTCTTTGAATCCCCTATCCAACAGTCCATACCATGCTTGAATAAGTCTCACGGTTCATACGTACTTACCTTTTTACTCTGAAACTTAATCCAGAGACCAACAAGTGCTCTCGGGTCCCATTTGACCCCGATTGACTCTCTAAATTGAGCAAAGTTCAATAAAACCTTGTAGGTCTTTGAATTCACTTTCCTATGGTCCATACCATGTGCAAATTTTCCTCACAATTTTCTCTTACTTTCCTTTTTAGTCTGAGACCTAATCTGGAGGCCATCGGGCCCTCCCAGACCCTGTTTGATCTCAGTCAACTCTCCAAACCTAGCGAAGCCCATTGAAACCTAGTTGCCTTTTATACTCTAAAACCCACCATCTAGAGACCATCGGGTTCTTTTGAGGCTCGTTTGACTTTGTTCAACTCTCGAACTCGAGAGTGTCTCAATGAATAATTGTAAGGCTTTATATCCCCTTTATAAAGGTCTGGGTCGTGCACAATTCAAACTTATAGTTTGTAATTTATGCCCATTGTTTCCCAAAAAGAGTCTGTTATGGACTGCTTATAGGCATCCTAGACCCCCTATGTGTACTTTTCTTGGCCAACAAGGTAGGAACTATGCTGATAGGCAGGCCAAGGGTCACCCCCCTAAAATCCTATTTCTTTACTATTTAAGGAGACTATGATGTCATTATCAAGGGGGACTTTTCTAAACTCAGACATTCCCCTCGAAATCAGTGCGCCAAAATTATATTTTATAAGCATTCTCTACACTTTCTTACATCATTTTCACTCCATTTTTCATCCGTGTCTCACTACCATCTAACCATAATCATAATTAAAGTTCTCTGGAAGATCAACTCTTATTCATTTATAACTCACTCAATTAGTTGTAGTTGTTTACTTTTCACTTTTATTATATCTTTATTTCATTGCTTCACATCAAAACTAATCTCACTTTTTACTGTTTAGTACACATAAATCTTATTTTCATAAATTCTAAAAAGCTAAAAATAGGGTTTTCTTACTAACCCTAAATTCAAATTTTCTTTTTTTTTCGTTTTTAACACTTGCGCACATTTTCTAAAAGATAAATTAAAGGAAGTTATAACTTAGGACATATGGGTTAAACCCCACCCTTGCATGTTATCGAACTATATGGACTTTTCTGCCCTTTGTGCTATGTAGGAGTCCCAAGCCATTCTTGGGATTTGAGTCCTCTTTCCTCTTTTATTCATTTTATATTTCTTGTGTTTATTAGTCTTGCGAGTCCGCACACTCCTACATATTCGTGTTCCACTCGATATACACAGTCACTTCTTCATAGTGATTGTGATTTGACAGACACTCACATCACTTTTTGTGTTATTTCTTACACTCCTTAGGCTGATTCCGCTCCACCTTTCCCATAGTGTGAGTCAGATGATTTCTTTCTCTCATTATTCACATCGTACACATGTACACATATCACATTTGGAGAAAAGGAGAATATTATCATAGCCCATGAGAGACCAAAAAGGAGGGATCGGGGCCTGACACCTTCCCATTGCATAATTTAGTCTTCGAACCCTTGATTCATTTGGTTTCATATGCATCAGTATGTATTTTGATGCCTTTCTCTTGGGATGTCTACACTTTTTTTCATTTTTTGAGAAAAATAGGTTGGCAACTCTTTTTCTTCATGTTTCTCATGATGGACGATTTATATTCAAGGCAACCTGTGAAGATTAGTGCGAGTGGAAAAAAAAGTACTCGTATATCCTCAAATCCTCACATGCACAGGAGAGAGGGATTTCTCCGATTTTCCATCCCCTCCAGTTTCGCTCGTGCTGGAGGAATCCAACCCAAATGGCCACAGTATCAAGACTAAAATCTCAATTGTGTTGCCCATTTTTGGTAAAACAACGTTGCAACCTCAAGTCGCACCAGATCTGGTCCTCACTACTGGCAATAAAACCTTGAGGCACCACTTAGAAAGGTACTCTAAGTATGACACCACCATGAATGAAAATAACTCCTATCGCTGTAATAGCAAACCCAAATCCCTCACAATCACAACCCGATTCGGATCCAGCACTGAGCCTTAGTTCAGCTCACATCAAACCCCCCCACACACAATCTGACGCTAATAGAACATAATCGCCTGTGAGGATCCAGCCTCTTAAGTTCAATTTGTGGAAGAAAGAGAGATATGGATGATGCTTAGAAGTTCATCTATCTTTTGTTCACCACATGGTGAGACTTCTGGTGATCTGTACCTTTTTTTTATGACGACCGTGGTTGTTCTCATGTAATTATCTACTCCTAATCTTTACTAAATACAACATATCATTCTTCCTAGACGACTTTCACTACACCAAATTTGTCGGATTGTCACGGTCATTGACCTTGACAAGTTGGACTTGTCAAGGTCAATGACCGTGACAATTCTAGGGGTGACAATGTTTGTTGTCACGATCATGTCACGGTCCTTAACCTTGACAAGTTTTGTCACGATTAAGGACCGTGACAAACCCGTGACATTTAATAAAAAATTGTCACGGTCAAAGACAGTGACAATTCTGGGCAGAATTGAAAAAAAATCTGCTGGGCAGTATGGCCACTGCCATTGCCCAATAGTATATTTGTACCTGTTATTGAAACGTTGTACCTATTTAAGCATCATATATCCAAATAAAAGAGAGATAATGCAAATATACATTCAAAACAATATGCATCGTGATATAATCCAATTATAATTAAAATGTAACAACTTAAAACAATTCAATTTATATAATAATGTCACTACATGTCTGGGGTAGGGGTAGCTCTGAGGAGGTGAGTAGGCCACACGATATACGAATTAATACATCCAGTAATATACATTGTGCCGCATTGTTCGCGCAACCACAATGGGGAATTCTCCTTCCCGGGTATAACATGCGTGATAAGAACTATGGACTCAATGTATTGAAGCAAACATCCATGAACTGGCATACCCTGAACGGTATTCGGGTCCCTCAACCCCTGTCCTATCCGCTTGCCATCAAATATGTCCAGTATAAACACGCTCGGCCAACTAAGTGTCTACATCAGTCGGTTGAAGGGAGTCAAATAGGGGACTGGAATATCAAAGTCTGCATGTGTCAGCAATGAAACAGCGAGGTCCCCATCCTCGTCCTCCTGCACCTCATCCTCCACCACCTTCTCCTTCCCTTTCCCCTTATGGTTTCTTCCCAATGAATGCTTCATGAATGAGAACATATCTTGGACAGTCGCCTCCAAACGGGACAGCTTTGCGTCATGCAAGTCCACCGTTCGAGCCAACCTGGTGTCGCTCATCTCTAATTCGATGATCCTAGATTTGTCCACCTGCGAGCTCACCCCCTTGTCCTCCCCTTATGATCAGCGCCAAGAACTTGGATGAGTGCGTTTGTGGACAAAGATGCCTTGTCGGCATCGGACTACGACTCATGCATTTCCTTAAGCTTTGCCTGAAACGACAAAAAGCACATAATTAGTAAAATGAGTAAATAAAAAATTATAACGTAATTAACAAAAATTAAATTATCGGATTACTTACCTCCTTATCCTTCCCTTCTTCGCCCGAATAGCCACATAAGTATCGAGCCTATGTGGTCTACTCCTAGGACCACTCCCTGTCCCCTGAAATAAAATAATGCAAAATTAGTATCGGCCCCGCAAAGTAAAATAATGCAGAATAATATATTTATGTAGTTATAGAAAAATGAAATCTTACCATCATCCTATGCTCCACCTCGGCGTAACACGTTCGGCCAGAGTAGTGCACGTCTGGCTTTTTTGCCCGATTTTCCCTCCCAGATTGGCGAGATGCCAATTGTCGCTCCCGAGCTCATTGTCAATGAACTTTTGCTATTGTGCCAATGAGATCGTCTCCTTCGGTGGGACGGATTCATGCATTCGGATAATGGAATCTAGGGACTTTCCAAAGTACGGGGTTCGCATATTTTTTTTTCCACGTATTGTGTTGATCCCTCAGCTTCTCCAAGATGGAATCGCGTAGTTTTGGATCTAGGTTGAATTGTTCCTGTCCAACAAATACAATGTTAGTTGTGAATAAATATAAATATAAATATAAATATAAATATAAATATAAATATAAATATAAATATAAATATAAATATAAATATAAATATAAATATAAATATAAATATAAATATAAATATAAATATAAATATAAAATGAAATTGAAATTGCAATTGAAATCGAAATCGAAATCGAAATCGAAATAGAAATAGAAATCGAAGTCGAAGTCGAAGTCGAAGTCGAAGTCGAAGTTGAAATTGAAATATTCAAATAAATATAAATATAAATACATTACCTATAGTGCCACCCAAATAACTAACTTGAGCTCATTTGGCACCTCCCTCCAACTAGTGTACCCCGGGCTGATAATCGTCTTTACCAGCTCGAGGGATCTCACTAATAGCCCCGTCTTTTTCTCGATGGCCATTCCTAATTTGCCATATTTGGGGAGCCTAGGGGCCGAGAAGCCCTCGTCACCTCTGCTACCACCGAGCTCAGACGACATCATTATAATCAACATCATCATCCTCGCCTTAATACCTTAAGGAGAAATTTTCTGTAAAAAAATGTTGTTATTAGTACAAATCAAAATGAATTAGAAGAAGACATGCAAATATGTACATGTAGAAGGGTGTCTACCTATAAAAAAAAGTAAAAATATTATTTTATTAGAAATACCAAGAAGAAACCCAGGGTCCCGGCAGAAACTCATATTGAGTAGGAACCCCCCCCCCCCCCCCCCCCCCCCGGGGTCCCGACAGAAACTCATATTGGGCAGGAACCCCCCAGGGTCCCGACAGAAACTCTTATTGAGGAGGAGCCACCCCAGGGTCTCGGTAGAAACCTATATTGAGCAGGAACCACCCCAGGGTCCCGACAGAAACTCATATTCAGCAGGAACCCCCAGCGCCACTGCGAGTGTCAGCGCCGCTGCGAGCATCAGCGCCGCTACAACAATAACATTCGAGAGGTTCCATTACAAGAGTCAGCCCCGCTGCAAGGGTCAGCGTCGCTGCAAGGGTCAGCGCCACTGCAAGGGTCACTACAGCAATGACATTCTAAAGGGTTAGCCCCACTGCAAGGCTCAGCGCCATTGCAGGGATCACTGCAGTAATGACATTCGAGAGGTGCCTCGTAAGGCTTACCACAGAAATACAAGATTGAGAAGTGCCAATGCAAGGATCAGTGCCTGCAGGGGTTAACGCCAGTGCAAGGGTCAGCGCCACTACAAGGTCATCGCAGTAATGACATTCGAGAGGGTCAGCGCCACTTCAAGGCTCAGCGCCACTGCAAGGGTCACTGCAGAAATGTTATTTGAGAAGTGCCATTACAAGGGTTTCGGCAGAAACTCATATTGAGAAGGAACCCACCCAGAGTGGCCAGGATGAGGGAGTATCTACCACGAGCAACTCCTCATCATGAGACGTCGGTCTTTAAATGAATAACAGTATTAACACTTTGCTTTCTTGTATAGGTTGCCTAGTTGAGCAAGCAGGGCTCAAGCAGGCTAGTTGGGACCTCCCGGGTGTTTTGGATTGGCGGATGAGGGACAAGGTATGTTGAGCAAGCTCAACCACTTAGCACTATAGGATTGAGAGAATACTAGTAGAAGACCCTAGGGTCACCCATTCCTCACACAACTCACACTTAGTCATAAGTGAAGTGAGCAGCCAAAGGGTTGGCTGCTCATAAGAAAAGAACTGTTTATAAAATGATTTTAGAGGAGAGGGTCCTTTAAACCCCTCTCAAGAAAAATGATTTTAGAAGGGGGTCCTCGAGACCCCCCTCAAGCTTGCAAATATTTTAGAGGAGGTGGTCCTCGAGACCCCCTCAAGTTTACAAAGTTACCATTTCAAAAGATATTTATGAAATTCGATATTTTATCTCCATTAGAAGACATATTTGCTTTTGAACTTTGGCCGGTGTCAGGGGGCATCTGCCAGAGGGGACAGGCAGACCTTCCTGCAGGTAGGGATAAATAGTACACTGCAGACTTTGTCCCTCACCAACCCTCTAAGTTTTGGCGCCAAAAGTGCCAACGCAGCCTTAGTGCCCAAGTATAAATAGGACCCCTGGGCAAGGTCATATAGACAATAGAAATTGCACTGTTACTCTGCCAGAATATCACCAGACCTGCCTAAGTATTCTCTCCCTGCTCATTCTCATAGTGTGGAGTGCCTTGTTCCTTCACTCCCCACTGACAGCCATCACTCTCAAGTGTTTCCCATGAGAAAATTGCTAATTTTGCTGTGAAAGTTCATCTTCTTGCAGGGAGTGAGTTGAAGCTTGAGTTCCATTGTTACCAGAAGGAGAAGTTTTCTTCAGAAGTTGCACCAGGAGACCTTGCAGGCAGCGTCCATTGGAGTGGGTCACGCCTCACCCTTTCCAGTTATTCATAGACCCCGGTCTCACTACCCTCCTACATTTGGCGACTCCGCTGGGGGAGGTATCCTCACTTCCATGGACAAAGAAGGTTATAATGTTTCTAAGCAGCTGGTCTTTGAAGACACTCTAGTTAGAAATGGAGATCAGAGTGGACAGACCACTCAAGAGGAGGTGTTAATGACCAGAGCTAGAGTACCTATTCCTCAATGAGGACCAACTAATGCAATAACATTTGATCTATTAACAGTAGCAACCCCCTCTAGAGGCGCAGTGGCTGCAGCATCAGCAATAGTAGAGGTTGTTCCGTCGTGGAAGGCGGTGCCGGAGCAAATAGTGGCATCAGTGACGACGCTGATGAGATATAGCAGCGGCGCCAAAGGTAACGCCGACCAAAATAATGGTGACCAAGTAACCCTCTAAAGAAAAAAATGATAGTGAAGGATTCATCCTCAAGGACACCTTAGAGGAGACTCAACCCACTTGTAAGACACATCTTATTCTCGATCAGCTAAGTAAACTTGCCTGGCTTTATTATTTGTCAAATATGTTCATTTCACAAGTATGAGATGATGTTTTATGAGCATTTCATATATATGCTAGTTGATTTATTTGATAAAAAAAAATCACACATGCTATAGTTTCTTGAGATGCCCAGTGATAAATTGAAGAACATTCACAATAGTTCTTTGTTTGTATAGCTCACTCAAAAAAAGAATATCCATAATTAATTTTATGGATTTTATCCACATAAATGTGTGCAATTTTTAAGGCCACATGTCTTGTTGTTAAATACTATGAATATAAAAAAAAGACATAGAGAGCATATTGTTTATTATTTTATTTATATTATGATGAATAAAATAATATAAAAATAAAAAAAGCATAGACCATTTCAAGTGGAACCATCCGTTGATTATGACAATAAATGGCCATCTATCTTTTAGAGTACATTTATTATATTAATGAAAAGTACCATGTATTGGGACAAGTCTAAAAAATATACACAACTCTTTAGCACAAAAGGTTGGGTTATTCACAATTAAATAAAAGACAAAACCGGCTGAGCCTAGGCCGGGTTGCTCGACAGTCCAATAAGATACCTACTAGTCAACTTATCACCAAAACCCCTTCTCTCCTGTGAATTTTGTCGAGCAAAGTGATCTACGAAATAAAGACCCTTAAGTCTCAAAACTGGTCTTAGAAATCACCATACTGCTGTTTCACAAGGTACCTACGAAGTATATTAAAAAAAATCAATATTTCAGGTGCAAAGTAATCAGTTCTGAAACTGAAAAAGCATTTGAACCAACTTCTCGTTTTAGGCCCCCAAAGACGTTAAAAAAAAAGAATAAGAGGGAAATTATGCACGCCAGAGTTTACGCGTCTGCTATGAATAGATGGGTCACTCTTGCCCAATTAAGGTCGTAAACATAGCTTGAAAAAAATGACAAGCCCTAGAATCTCAGAATATTAACTTTTGACCTCCTCGAAACTTAATCGGAGGGGTTTTGGCTTGAGGCGACCAAAGTGGCCAGCAATGACGACGGTAAAGACTTGTTGACTACCACAACGCGGAGCGAGAAAGTTCCTTTGGTTCTCATCTCCACCTCACCAACCCCGCAAGAGGAACCCCAATAAAAGTCATAATTGAGGAACTTGCCAGCGCATAAATTCCAAGTGAGGGACCCTGTCAATGAAAGATTGTGGCGAGGTACCCCTTAAATTAAAAACCCAAGAACGAGAAACCTCGTCGGTACTCTGTGGTCGCGAGGAACCCCCACTGAATTTGAAATAAATTAAGGAATGTCTGAGGGCTATACCCTTGTCTATTGCAGGAAATGGCGAGACACCCCTTAAGATGAGAGGTTCCTGCTCGCAACATATATCTCAAAGATATTTTTAAAAAATACGCATAAAAAAGGGAAGAATCTAAAACGCCCCTTTAACAGTCAGTTACTCTTTAACAGCCGACCAAAAAATAATAATAATAATAATAATTTGTGTTCCTCGCTGTTTGAACCAGAACCACGCCTCCTCATCGACATCACCGTTTCTTGCAAGCTCTTATGAGCAAAGGAAAAATATGTACACTAGTATCCATCACGCAGGACATAACGCCGGAGGGGTTTGGTTTGTGATGACCAAAATGGCCGGACATAACGCCGGTAATGATCTCTTGTGTGCCATAAGGGGGAGCGAACAAACCCCTTTTGTTCGCCAAAGATCCCATCTCCATCACACAGGTAAGCATGGAACCGAAAAAAAATCGTGGCCTAGATTAACATTCGACCGCAAATTTCGTGAACCAAAGGACGAGACAAGCAGATCTCGTATTGCCTCTTTCTTGTTTATCAGACTAGAAAGCGTATGTTTAACTATTAAAAAAAGGCAAAATGTTCAAAAAGAAGGGGCTAGAGGGTTTCTTCACAGAAAGCCACATAATTTTAATCGCTTCTGAAATTGTATTGAGGTTTAAAATATAGGGGCTTGAGATTTGAAATTGGAGATGAAAGTCAGTATAACTGAACCCAACAAAGGCTCCAGTGTGTTTATATTCGAGATTCCCCCTCGCAGATCTCACCTGCTCTCTTAATCTTTATCTCATGTTTAAAGAATCATCATACATGGATTTTAATAAGACGAGGAACCCAAAAGATAGGTTTTCTCACTAATCATTTCTAAAAGTAAAAAAGAAATAACAGCATTTAAAAAGTAAGTCGCGAGGAACCCAAGACGAGGAATAGTCGGATCCAAACAGTACAAAAAAAATATCTTCATGAAATTTCTTTCTGAAAGTGTGCGAGGAACCCCAAAAGGACTTATCCTAGTGTGTCTCGCAATTTATTTATAAAAGTCAAAAGAAATAGTAGGGTTTAAAAAGTATGTTTAAGAGGAACCCAAAACGAGGAGTAGTTGTGTCCAAACAGTACAAAAAATTCGAGTAGCATAAAAATGCAGTTGAGCTCTATGAAAGGTAGATGGACTCACTCGAAAGAAAAAAAATAATAATTAGAAAGTCTATCACGTTAAATAGTGATAAGAGTTAGATATGGGGTATTGCTCATTTTAAAAAAAAATGGAAAAATGTTGAGGGGGCGCACCGCGCTCTAAGTTATATTTTGGTTCAAATGTTAAAAAAAATGCAGGGGGGGCTCACCCCTCCCTCTAAGTTATGCTTGAATCAAAAAATGAAAAAATGTTGAGGGGTCTCACGCCCCTCTAAGTTATGTTTTGGTTCAAATGTTGAAAAAAATGTTGAGGGGGCTCACCCCTCCCTCTAAGCTATGCTTGAATTAAAAAAATGAAAAATGTTGAGGGGGCTCACCCCTCCCTCTAAGTTATTGCTTGAATAAAAACACATTAAGACAATGTTGAGGGCCCCCCCCCCCCCCCCCTTTAAGTTATGATTTTTTTTTTAAAGTCCTAAAAGAATTGGCATAGGACAAGTACTCCGCAGCCAGGGAGGCAACTTTCAAAATTTTAACTTGCTCAACCTATATGCAAGTACCCCACTGTTAGAGTGGCATCTTCAAAATTTGCAGATGATGAGCCTATATGCAAGTACCCCACAGTTAGAGGGGTAGCTTCCAAATCTTAACTTGCTCATATATATGCAAGTACCCCACAGTTAGAGGGGTAGCTTTAACTTGCTCATATATATGCAAGTACCCCACAGTTAAAGGGGAAGCTTCAAACTTTGAACTTTCTCATCATGTATGCAAGTACCCCGCAGTTAGAGGGGCAACTTCAAAATTTTAACTTGCTCATCTCATATGCAAATACCCCACAGTTAGAAATGGGAAGTTCAATCTTGAGGCTCTAACATCAAAAAGAGCAACTCAAAGTATTGAGTAAGTGCAATTATACATATAAGGTGCGACAGTTTAGCACCTAAGGCTCCAAGGGCACTGGAGCACTCACAGTCTTGAGCAACTGCCAAATATAAATATAAGGTACGACAGTTTAGTACCTAAGGCTCCAAGGGCATCGGAGCGCTCACAATATTGAGCAAAGGCCAAGTATAAATATAAGGTACGAAAGTTTAGTACCTAAGGCTCCAAGGGCACCGGAGCGCTCACAGTCTCGAGTAAGGGTCACATATAAATATAAGGTGTTCCAGATCCTTAGGCTCTAAGGGCACTGGAGTGCTCACAATTTTGAGCAAGTGCCAAATATAAATATAAGGTGCGACAGTTTAACACCTTAGGCTCCAAGCGAACCGAAGCGCTCACAATCTTAAGCAAGTGCCAAATATAAGTATAAAAGTAAGGTGCTCCAGACGAGCACCTAAGGCTCCTAGGGCACCGGAGCGCTCATAGTCTTGAGCAAGTGCCAAGTATGAATATAAGGTGCACCAGTTGAGAACCTAAGGCTCCAAGGGCACCGAAGCGCTCGCAGTCTTGAGCAAGTGTCAAGTATAAATATAAGGTGCGACTGTTTATCACCTAAGTCTCTAAGGGCACCGGAGCGCTCACAGTCTTGAGCAAGTGCCAAGTATAAACATAAGGTGCTCCAGATGAGCACCTAAGGCTCCAAGGGCATCGGAGCGCTCACAATATTGAGAAAATGCCAAGTATAAACGTAAGGCTCCAAGGGAACCGGAGCGCTCACAGTATTGAGAAAATGACAAGTATAAACGTAAGGCTTTAAGGGCACCGGAGCGCTCACAGTCTTGAGCAAGTACCAAGTATAAATATAAGGTGTGCTAGCTGAGCACCTAACGCTCTAAGGGCACCAGAGCGCTCACAGTCTTGAGCAAGTGTCAAGTACAAATATAAGGTGCGACAGTTTAGCACCTAAGACTCCAAGGGCACAGGAGTGCTCACAGTCTTGAGCAACTGCCAAGTATAAATAAAAGGTACGACAGTTTCGTGCACAAGTCTCTCGACATTACAAGACACTTCTGCACGAGGGGGATAATATTGAAAAGTCCTCAAGCAAGTGAACAAATAGTAAAATAGCTTGGAGTGTGGGGATCCACTTATAGTGGCTCCACCTGCCCAAGATTGCGAGTTTGACAGAAAATAGCCTAGGGCGAGGGGATCCACCTTGAGTGCCCCCTCTTCCCAAACTTGATGCTACAAAAAAGAACTCAAGGCGAGGGGCTCACCGCGAGTAACCCCTCCGCCCAAGATAGAAGGCCACAGAAGAAGGCCAAGGGCAAGGGGCTCACCGCGAGTAACCCCGCCGCCCAAGATGAAAGGCCGCAGAAGAAGGCCAAGGGAGAGGGGCTCACCGCGAGTAACCCCTCCGCCCAAGATAGAAGGCCACAGAAGAAGACCAAGGGCGAGGGGCTCACCGCGAGTAACCCCTCCGCCCAAGATTGAAGGCCACAAAAGAAGGCCGAGGGGCTCACCGTGAGTAACCCCTCCGCCCAAGATAGAAGGCCACGGAAGAAGGCCAAGGGCGAGGGGCTCACCGTGAGTAACCCCTCCGCCCAAAATAGAATGCCACAGAAGAAGGCCAAGGGCGAGAGGCTCACCGTGAGTAACCACTCCACCCAAGACAGAAGGCCACAGAGGAAGGACAGGGGTTAGGGGGCCATCGCGAGTAACCCCTCCACCCAAGACAGAAGGCCACGAAAGAAGGCCAAGGGCGAGGGGCTCACCGCGAGTAACCCCTACGCCCAAGATAGAAGGCCACAAAAGAAGGCCGAGGGGCTCACCGTGAGTAACCCCTCCGCCCAAGATAGAAGGCCACAGAAGAAGTCCAAGGGCGAGGGGCTCACCGTGAGTAACCCCTCCGCCCAAGATAGAAGGCCATAGAAGAAGGCCAAGGGCGAGGGGCTCACCGTGAGTAACCCCTCCACCTAAGACAGAAGGCCACAGAGGAAGGCCAAGGGTGAGGGGGCCATCACGAGTAACCCCTCCACCCAAGACAGAAGGCCATAGAAGAAGGCCAAGGGCGAGGGGCTCACCTTGAGTAACCCCTCCGCCCAAGATGAAAAGCAACAGAAGGAGGCCAAGGGCGAGGGGCTCATCGGGAGTAACCCCTCCGCTCAAAACAGAAGGCCACAGAAGAAGGCCGAGGGTGAGGGACTCACCGCTAGTAACCCCTCCACCTAAGAGGAAAAGCCAACAGAAGAAGGCCAGGGTCAAGGGGCTCACCGTGAGTAACCTCTCCGCCCAAGATGAAAGGCCACGGAAGGAGGCCAAGGACGAGGGGCTTACCACGAGTAACCCTCCGCCCAAGATAGAAGGTCATAGAAAAAAGGCCAACGGCGAGTGGTTCACCATGAGCAACACCTTTAAACAAAGTAGAAAGCCATAGAAGAAGGCCAAAAATGAGGGGCTCACCGCGAGTAACCCCTCCGACCAAGTTTATACCCTAATAAGGAGGTCCACTATAAGTGGCCTCATTTACAAAACTTGAAATGAAGTGACATAACATTTAATGACCCTAAGAGGAATGATGAAGAAACCCTAGGGTCCCTGAAAAAAAAACTGAATTTATGGCGTACAAAGCTTTTTGGTTTACCCAACACAAAAGACTTTGCACGAGGGGCTAATGTAGAAGGGTGTCTACCTATAAAAAAAAGTAAAAATATTATTTTATTAGAAATACCGAGAAGAAACCCAGGGTCCCGGCAGAAACTCATATTGAGAAGGAACACCCCCGGGGTCCCGGCAGAAACTCATATTGAGGAGGAGCCACCCCAGGGTCCCGGCAGAAACTCATATTGAGCACGAACCCCCCGGGGTCCCAACAGAAACTCATATTGGGCAGGAACCCCCCAGGGTCCTTACAGAAACTCTTATTGAGGAGGAGCCACCCCAGGGTCCCGACAGAAACTCATATTGAGAAGAAACCACCCTAGGGTCCCGACAGAAACTCATATTCAGCAGGAACCCCCAGTGCCACTACAAGTGTCAGCGCCGCTGCGAGTGTCAGCACCGCTGCGAGTGTCAGCGCCACTACGAGGGTCAGCGCCGCTACAGCAATAACATTCGAGAGGTGCCCGCGAGGGTCACCGCAGAAGTCCAAGATTGAGAAGTGCCATTGCAAGAGTCAGTGCCGCTGCAAGGGTCATCGCCACTGCAAGGGTCACTACAACAATGACATTCGAGAGGGTCAGCGCCACTGCAAGGTTCAGCGCCATTGCAGGGATCACTGCAGTAATGACATTCGAGAGGTGCCTCGTAAGGCTTACCACAGAAATACAAGATTGAGAAGTGCCAATACAAGGGTCAGTTCCTGTAGGGGTCAACGCCATTGCAAGGGTCAGCGCCACTGCAAGGTCACCGCAGTAATGACATTCGAGAGGGTCACCGCCACTTCAAGGCTCAGCGCCACTGCAAGGGTCACTGCAGAAATGTTATTTGAGAAGTGCCATTATAAGGGTTTCGGCAGAAACTCATATTGAGAAGGAACCCACCCAGAGTGGACAGGATGAGGGAGTATCTACCACGAGCAACTCCTCATCATGAGACGTCGGTCTTTAAATGAATAACAGTATTAACACTTTGCTTTCTTGTATAGGTTGCCTAGTTGAGCAAGCAGGGCTCAAGCAGGCTAGTTGGGACCTCCCGGGAGTTTTGTCTTGGCGGCTGAGGGACAAGGTATGTTGAGCAAGCTCAACCACTTAGCACTATAGGATTGAGAGAATACTAGTAGAAGACCCTAGGGTCACCCAGTCCTCACACACCTCACACTTAGTCACAAGTGAAGTGAGCAGCCAAAGGGCTGGATGCTCATAAGAAAAGAACTGTTTATAAAATGATTTTAGAGGAGAGGGTCCTCTAAACCCCTCTCAAGAAAAATGATTTTAGAAGGGGGTCCTAGAGACCCCCCTCAAGCTTGCAAATATTTTAGATGAGGTGGTCCTCGAGACCCCCCTCAAGTTTACAAAGTTACCGTTTCAAAAGATATTTATGAAATCCGATATTTTATCTCCATTAGAAGACATATTTGCTTTTGAACTTTGTCCGGCGTCAGGGGGCATCTGCCAGAGGGGACAGGCAGACCTGCCTGCAGGTAGGGACAAATAGTACACTGCAGACTTTGTCCCTCACCAACCCTTTAATTGTTGGCGCCAAAAGTGCCAACCCAGCTTTAGTGCCCAAGTATAAATAGTACCCCTGGGCAAGGTCATATAGACAATAGAAATTGCACTGTTACTCTGCCAGAATATCACCAGACCTACCTAAGTATTCTCTCCCTGCTCATTCTCATAGTGCTGAGTGCCTTGTTCCTTCACTCCCCACTGACAGCCATCACTCTCAGGTGTTTCCCTTGAGAAAATTGCTATTTTTGCTGTGAAAGTTCATCTTCTTGCAGGGAGTGAGTTGAAGCTTGAGTTCCATTGTTACCAGAAGGAGAAGATTTCTTCAGAAGTTGCACCAGGAGACCTTGAAGACCTTGCAGGCAGCGTCCATTGGAGTGGGTCACGCCTCACCCTTTCCAGTTTTTCATAGACCCCAGTCTCACTACCCTCCTACAGTACAATTACTACAAATCTAAATGAATTGTTACTGTTTAACACCTCAATTCTGAATTCCAAAGCAACAGCATCTAGCTGAAAATATGTGCAATTACTAAAAATCCGAAACATCCCCACCCCCACCCCTACTGACCACACACACGCACACTACACAAGAGTGAAAATGATAAATTGAAAATCAATTAAAAGCATTAAAAATGGACTGATAAAGTACAAATTGGAATATTTATTACAAATTGAAAAATTATTTCAAATTCGGGTTATCATAAAAAATGGATTGATATTCGGTAGGAGCATCCAAGTCATCCACACTGCTATTTAGACACTTTGGTGCGTGTAGGACAATTGACCACAACTCATTATTGATATACTCCGAGTAAAACACTTGGTTAACCTTTTGAAATGCATAAGCAAACGACTCATCGCTCACGTGGTCATTGCTCTTCAACTTGGACAAGTCGACCATGATCAAATTGGTGACAGGATTAACTGTACAAGCATTTTTATTCTCAACTCTTACCCAGTCACAGTAAAATACAACCTCTTTGAAGCTTATATAATCCAATTCAAATATATTTCGAATTACACCATAATAAGTCATTTCAGCTTCAACGAGGTTTTTATCTTTTGCGCTCGCTCGATAGAAAGTAAGAGCCTTGTATGAATTTCCCGATTTATGTACATTTGTACTTTTCTCATACACTTTTGCGCCGAATACGTAACCATTCAATCGATACTTTTTGTACTCTTGTGCCACGAACAAGGGTCATGTGGCTAGACGAGCAAGCCTTGATGTCGCATCACCCGTCTTTAAGAGCTGAGAATATAGAAAAATAATTAGATTAGTTATAAAGTTTGAGTGTAATGTAACATTATATAACGACCATTTTCATTATAATTATCTCTTGTGATAACCACAGCCTAAATTTGTTGTCTGATTGTATCATTGTTTTTCGTCTTTTATTGTTCTCACAAGCTTCATATTTTCTGCATATTACAAAATTAATCATGTATAAAATAATCTAAAATAATCTAAAATATTCTAAAATAATTTAAACTTACTTTTTCCATTCTTCGACATCTTCATGTGTGTCAAATAGATAACGAGCTACTTGTTCATGTTGCAAACTCAATAATTTCACTCCTTTTCCCATCACATGACCACCATCATCGATGAACTCATCAGTTCATCAACGTTGGTCGAGTCCGGCATATATTCCCGAATATATATTGATGACTCTACGGTGATGTATTCCTCTACAATTGATCCTGCAATGTATCGCGTATTCTTGACGTAATCTTTAAAAACTTTCATCAATCTTTCAAATGGATACATCCACCGATAACTAACTGGACCACAAAGAAGTGCCTCGTCACATAGGTGTGTACCAACAAATGAACATTTATGTCAAAGAATGCTGGGGGAAAGTACTTCTCCAGCACACAAATCACTTCGGTCACCGCCAATTTTACGGTCACTATGTGTTCTCGATTGACTAACTTCTCACACAAAAGTGAAAAGGTAATTTTAATTTGCATAATAGCCCTCCACAAATCCTTGTTCTTGGAGAAACAATGCTTAAACAATAGGGGAACCAATTGCATGATCACATGCCAATCGTGGGACTTACACTTATGTAAATCATGAGTAGCATAATTCACTATTCTTTTCCAGTTGGACAAAAAATTAGATGGGCCCTTCAAATTATATATTGTGTCTAAAAGCACCTTCCTTTACCCACTCGTCAAAGTAAATGCACCAGGGGGAATTATTGTCCTTCCCCTACTATCTTCTTTCAACCATAGTTGTGGCTTAAGTTTTAACGATTTAAGGTCTTTTCGTGCATTTTATCCATCCTTCGAATGACTCTCCCCAAGGAAAGTGCCCACAATATGTTCAGCGAAGTTCTTTTCTGCATGCATCACATCCAATACATGGCGTATCGATTATTCTTCTAATAAGGCAAGTCAAATAAAATTTACCTCCTAGACCATGCCTTTCTTGTCTCAGTTTCATTCCCAGTTGGGGTCTTCTTATGCTTGACATTCTTAAATTTGGGATTCTTACCTGGCATATTAGGGCCACATTCAGAATATTTACTTTTAATTTCTGAACCTGAAAGTTCTCTCGGCAGTAGCCTATGTTCAACCCCGTCCAATAAAAAATTGGAACCTTTCTCAAATTTGAAACTATAAGTTGGGGGTAAAAACCTCCTATGGCAATGGTATACATTTTTTGAGCTAACGGATAGATGAATAGATTCAGTCTCCTTTCCATAAATAGGACACCCCAAATAACCATGTACTACACAACCGGATAATGTCCCATAAGCTAGAAAATCATTAATTTCCCACATCAACATAGCTTTCAGCGTAACCTCTTCTTTTCTAAAAGAGTCAAATGATTGCACACCCTCTTCCCACAACTCATTTAATTCTTCTACCAAAGGAGCCAGGTAGAAGTCGATATCATCACTTGGTGCCTTTGTCCCAGGTATCAATAAAGACATCAACGAAAATTCAGGTCTCATACACTGTGAAGGAGGGAGGTTGAGTGGAGCTAGGATCACTGGCCATACACTCTGATTGGTTCTTAGATTTCCAAATGGATTGAAACCATATGTTGATATAGCCAAACGAATGTTGCGCTATTCTCGAGAAAAATAGGGATACTCATAATTCATCCTCCTCCAAGATGTAGAATCAATAGAATGACGCATGAGATTACCCCCTACTTATGCCCTAGCATGCCAAGTCATTGCCTCCGTTATCCATGGTACTGTGAAAAATTACTTTAATCTAGGCCCAACAGGAAAATATTTCAACACTTTTTGAGGCGCTTTTGGGCTTGTGCCTTCCTTACCAGTAGATTGGACATATCTAGGTTCATCGCATACCGGACAATGATCGAGATTTTCATACTCCTTTCGGTATAGTATGCAGTCATACACACAAGCATTAATCGATTTATACTTCATTCCCAAATCTTTCAAATTGTTCTTCATAACATGATAACTATTTGGAAGCGTAATCACCTATTATAAAACGTATGACAGTTTGATAATTGATTAAATTCGCAAATTTCTAGTTTAGCAAATTTATTTAATTAGAGTCTATTTTTAAACCAAATCAATTCGTCCCCTAAACATGCAACTACATGTGTGCATGTGTCAACCCATGAATAAACAAAGCATGCGACACAAATTTTAGGAAAAAATCCCCGCAGGGCAAAACCTTTTATTTCTAGAACTCTGACAAGTTTACAAGACCATTGACTTACATACCATGTTGCTTTCGCCCACAAGAGTAATGCACGGTGCCTTCATCAAACCTTCAAAGTAACGGCTAGAAATCAATAGTGATTCACACACAGCTATACCACAAGGATGCACAGTCCAGACACGCAGTCTAAAGTCTTCACAAGGACTCCATCCACAATAGCACACAGTTCTCCAGTTGTAGAGTTCTCCCCACAAAGAATGATCAAAAGCAAATTTTGTTCTTGAATACCAAAATAGTTCACCAAAGCATATGGGATTTTTATGAATTGAAAACAAAAGGGATAAAAACCTTAAAAGAAGAAGTTAAAAAGAATTCTGTAGATTCGCAGTTTTCTGTCTTTCAAAATGCTAGGACTTTTTAATGAAAACAAAACCATTTAATGAGTATTTATAGAAAAATGCGTCGCCTCTGTCGCTCGAACGAAAATGGGATCTTGCTCAAACGACGTACAAGTGTCGTTTGAACGACATCGTGCGACATCTCCATGTCGCTCGAACGAGATGAGATCTCACTTGAACGACCTGGGCATCAAAATTGAGGAACGCTATAGGACTTAGAAAAATTACTCATTCTCAAATTTTGACGAAAAAAGTCCGCTCCAACACTTAGAAAATATTTTGAAAAAATATCCCAAAGCTCTAAGTGCAAAGTTAAGGTATTTAAAACATAACCTTACCAAAGAAAACTTTACGGAGTCTATTTGATGAAGAACCTTGATATATTCGGATCCATCTTGATGTAGATTACTCTTGAACTTCTTCGACTGTTGTAACGGCATACGACATAATTAATTGTGACGGACATTTATAAAAAGATGTCCTTACACCTATTAAAGGTAAGAAGTTTATATTCATGGATTAGTATAAACAAAACTTAGATTTATAGTATGTTTCATTTAATTATGTCTTATTTATATTCAATTTTTAAATTTCAAATTCAAATTCAATTTATAATATAAATTCCTATTTCCTCCACCTCCTCTAAAGGGTGAGTGGTCATATCCCATTCAAGACCGCATATTTCTGTAATATGCTTAACAGCTCATGCACATTGTTACGATTTGAGAAAAAATCAGCAGCATATCCCCGTAGTTCTCCAAGTACACGACGTAGATTGGCAAGTGTGAGTGTTATTTCAATTGATCAATAGAAATAACATTCACACTTGTCAATCTATTATGTACCCAGAGAAAATTAGATTACGACTACAGAACTTCCTCCAAAAGTAACAACTTTAAGCCACTAAGAATATTATTATACAGAAATTATGCAGTCCAAATGGGACAATTCGAGAGATCTCATTACAGGGGTAATGACTCTCGAACGGGTCTAAGGGCTATTGAATGCATACGCATAAGAACTAGAAGGCTAGTATCTATGTGCACTATATGTAATTTCAAGTATGTTTCATTTAATTATCATACTATATATATATTGTTCGTTATACAAAGTAATTTTCAAAAAAAGTTGAAAAATTCCATCCCCATATGGACAATAATCCCGTGGTCATGCCACTTTTAAAATTAACCAACCCAACATCGATCCACTATAATCCAATCTCAATTGCAACAACAAATGTGTATCCCGTACTCCTTCTAATTCATCAACTCAATTAATTCTTCTCATCAATTAAACTAACAATTAAAGTATACAATTATTAATTTACTAATTTACAATGAGGGGAAATCCTACTTGCATATGAAAGGGGCACTAATTATTAATTTACAAAAAAAATTAACAACCAATCAATATTAAATCAATCAATTATTTTACCAGGGGCACTACAATATGAGGGGCAATATCTAATAAACCAATAAAAATTTAATTAAAAATACACACACGCACATATACACACACAGCCCCACCCCCTGCCCACCCCACCCCCTGCCCTGCCCCCTCCCCCCCACTGCTGCTTCCCACCACACACGCACATATATACACACACATGCACATACACCCCCTCCCCTCCCCCAGCCCTGCCCCCTCCCCCCCCCCCCCACATGCATATATACACCACACACACACACACGCACATTTACACACACATATATACACACACACACATATATACACACACGCACATATACATACACATATACATAAATGGAGGAGAAATAGAAAGAGAAAATGTACTAAAGTTATAGAGAGATAGGGTGCAGTCGCTAGAGAGAGAGAGATGAGTGGAGGGAATTAGAATCGGTGGGAAAAAAGAAGATGGAGGGTTTTTTACTGATAGAATTGCCACAGACATGTCACAGTCCTCGACCGTGACAACTTTATAGGATTGTCACGGTCAATGATCGTGACAAGACCTTGTCACGACCTTGTCACTGTCAATGACTGTGATAAAAACCGCGTGTTGTTTTGTCACAATCAATGATCGTGACAAGTCTAGCAGGTTGAAAGGTGTCGATTTGACTATTTTGGTGTAATGTTTGCTGATTTTTTTATTATATTGTTTATAGGTGGTGATGAGGTGTAAACATCGAATGCATGAGATAGTAATGGAAGAGCTAACGAGTCACGAGGATGAAACCTATTGGAAATCATCATTTCAACTTACTTTCTCTCATATGGATAAGGAAGTAACATAATCACATTGGGTGGATATTTTGAGAGGTGGGTCTTGTTTGGGTTTGGGTTTGGGTTTGGCTTTTGGGTTGTTGGTTGTGATGAGATATTTAGAGACAATTATGGGTTGTTGTTTTTCTTTTTTTAGTTTTGAGTTTTTTAATTGTGATAAGGGTATTTATGTCCAATTAGATAAAAGGGAGGGAATTAAGTTTGGGGATTTAATTATAAAAGATTGATTATTAAGGTGTGAGTTGTCAATTATTTTTCTTAAGGGGGTGACCCATAAACTCGAGATAGTTAAGGGGGTTTAGTGTAATTTACCCTATAAATAGTACATGACTCTAAACAATTTGTATCATTCTAATCATGACCAAAATAAAATAAAACAAAAATAAGATTAAAATAATAACATGAGAAAGAAATAAATATAACTTTAATACCAATTCCAAACATTATAAATAAAACTCCATCACTAGAATAACAATAACCATCTCAACACTATCCAACTCTGAATATAAAAAAAATACTACATCATAATACATCCCAATAATAATTATTTGACACTCACCACTACAATGAAAATGTAATAAATAAATATGATCATGTAGTCTTGACACCTACATCCTAAATTTGGAAGCTGGAACTGAGAAGGAATGCAAGAAATCTGGGTTATGGGTGCTGCTAGTGCTTAGGACTTAAAAACATATTCCACAAACATGATTAGACTTATTAAGTCTACGGTGAGTAATAATGTAGCTAAATTTGGGCTTTGGTAATAATAATGATGTACATTCCCCTCATATTTTTAGTTGTTTTTAAGTTAACATGGCCCAGATAACTTAAATATAGTATGTAGATCGAAACCCAAGCCCAAGTGATCCCAATGATGCATAATTATAAATCTTTCTCAATTGTTTATAATTGCAATGTTCCTTAAATTTATTTCTCATATAAATTATAAATCTTTATCAATTATTTATAATTACAATGTTCCATAAATTTATATCTCATATAAACATCTCTTGTATAGTATCAGTAAGGGAAATAGAATAACATAAGTCCAATATCCATGTAATTATACCCCCACTCACATACAAATAAATGAGTTATGCACAAGCCCGAAATAAATCATGAATGACTATCCTTATTGCCTTCAAGGATCACTCATAATTATTAGGTATGTTATAATTCATCCCAACCCTATAACCTCAAAGTAAAAATAAAAAGAACATTTCTACACCTTCCCATGAATCGTATAGACTCCATACCTAAGTCTATACAAAATAACAACCTTGTTTTCCCCCACTCGGGATATGGGTACTTTAGTAGAAGGATCGGGCTAAATACGACCAAGGTAAGCCCGTCGCTATCACTGGGGTACCACCATGTAGTCGACGTCGTACCTGCCACATCAAAATCACTCCTAGAACGTACTTCATGAGCGCGTACACAACCAAGGTATGCTTACATATAAATCAAATACACACTAAAGGATTACTAAAAGGTATTGTAAGTCTCTGAATAATTATATCTAATTAAATAAGGATTAATTTCCAGTATGTTTTACAGTCGTTTGAAAAAAAATCCTAACTCATTCTAATGAAAACCCTTATGTCATTCGAACTAGATACAAAAGTCATTCAAACCAAAAGCTTATCTTGTTCAAACTAAAACCTAACTCGTTCCAACAAAACCCCCTATCTCATTTGAACGAGATCCCAATCATGTTCGAATGAGATCCACACAAAATCCTTCTTCCATAGAGTTGAGAAATTGTTATTAACAACTATAAACCTAGGTTTAAATCCTCTGAGCAGTCCAATACCCGTGTTCCTTCAAGTATATAAAATGATTACCAACAATACTAACCTATAACAACAAGTTTTAGGTGATTATAAATATGATTCATTATTCAACTTTAAATTATAAGTCTCCAAATCCTAAGTTCATAATTTCAATATACTTTATCAAATTTGCCTCACATTAGATTCAATAAATAATTAAAATTGATGGTTAGTGTAAGTTATCAATATCATGATTTAGATATAATATTATTCTAGCAGACTATGTGATTTCGTGGATTAATTTAAGAGACACATTCAGCAGTATGGGATTAAGGCTGAATCAAATCATTAATATAATTATGCAAATTAGGTTCATACAATTAAAATTAGATTACATGAGTTTTAGTCCAAATTCCAATGAACTACTACAATAACACAAATTTAATGAAATTCTTAGTCAAAGTAAACTTGTCTATTGATTGATTGTATGAATCAAGTCCCAAATCATCAAGTTCTTTAATATCTTGTTTCTCACTCAATATCCTTATCTAATATATCTTATCTCTAGAATATTATGAGAATCATAGATTTTCTAATTAAGTTAATAAGGGTTCTTATCCCGAAATTAACCTTATGCCCAAAAGTAACCTTAACTCAATAAGCCCAAAAATGCTCCAAATGACTCGAAACTTGGCCCAAACTATATACTAATCCAACGCACTTAAATTCCTCTGTTTTAAGTCAAAAAGTGACTTTTTAATTGCCCCAAAAGTCAATAAAAAATAAAAAATATTATAATAAATTAGTTATCTCATCAAGTTAATTTATAAGGTTGTAAGAGTCAATTAAGTTAAAAGGTAATTATTAATTTGTTATATATGACTCTCCATTATAAAAACCACGATCGATGGGACCCGATACTGAGAAAATAATCCAAACAAGAAGACCCTCGACACCTAGTCCCTAACTCTTCCATAGTAGCCCATAATACCATGTCATTTAAAATATTTAATTAATGTTTCATCACGTCTTATATAGATTTCTAATTAGTGTGAATTCAATTAGCAAATACATGATTCACATAAGAACATATACAGATATAATAAATGTCATATCACATGTCATGACAGGGAAATAAATAACTTAAAATTTTAAATAAATGCACAAAAATATGGGGCATTACATATTTGTTATAGTTTTTTTTATTTATGTAATTCATTTATTCTCCTTATATTATTAAATTCAAGCTTCGACACATAGTCATGCCTTTAGAAGTGGCGAAACAACTTTGAGAAACATTTAAGATTTTACTAATTCTTACTTAAAATTAAATTATACATAGGAAGTTCCTAAGATAAATATTATACTTTAAATTTCTAAACTCTTACAGTTATTTTTTATGAGTAAAAAAGATTTTTATGTATTTTTCTATAATACACATGTTTTTAAATAATTAACTTAATTATTAAATTTTAAATAATTGGCTTAATCGATTTAAATGGAATAGAAAAAAATTCAATGATAAAATATATGGGATTTTGAGAAAAAATTAAATGGAATTTTTCATAAATTAAGTTTGATAATTTTAGTATTTAATTAAACGAAAGTTTTTCATAACAAATTTATCTTATTTTTGTGTTAGAATATTATATTTGATTTAGAAGAATAATTAATGGGGTTGGTTTTTTGGGTTCGACTTATGGGGTCATTTAGTGGCCGAATGGTGTTTAAAATGTGGGGAAATGGACTTATGGGTTTGGTTACCAGTGGGGTAAGTTTGGAGCCCTTTAGGCTTAGTTTTGGGTCTATAATATGAAGATGATTTAGACTTAATTAAAATGACAAAAAATACATTATAAAACATATTCTAAGTTTGTTAGTTAACTCAATTCCATTAGTTTAAACAAAACCCTAAACCTTGTGATATGCTAAAGATTAGAGGCTATGGGGATAGCATGAAAACGGGCTTTGGAGAATTTAGGGAGGATATTAAAGAAGAGATGATTCTACATCAATTTACATTCATTCTCTAATAGGACATGGTTTCTTTTGATTAGCCAATTTGAATAAAGTATTGTATATTTATTTACATGTATTTTATTTTGTATGGATTCAAGAGATTATACTTAGATTAGAATTCTCAAACTTGAAATTTGATATCTATATCTATCGAATTAGGGTTCCAATCGGAGTCATGTGCTGGAACTAGGGCTTTGGTAACAATTGGGTAATTGGTGTAATTGTTGATCACATCATAAATTCTTATCTTATTGATGAGTTAGACTATATAAAATTCATGTTAGTAGAAAAAAATCATGTTATGAAGTAAATCATTTTAGAAACCATGTTATAGGATTATTCTAATTTCATGATGCAGCGTTCCCAAATTATATGATAAATCTTACACAAACTTGTTAAAATTAATGTTTCTATGTTTATGATTGGTGTAATATGAGTTTAATCATATATATTATCGAAAAATAGTTTGGGTTAAATTGCTATCGATTTAGAGTTTAATGGGGGGGGGGGGATTTTAAGAAAAAAAGAAATCGGTGAAATGTTGGAGATCTTGGGGACCCAATCGATTAGGGTGTATTATCAAAGGGAGATTTTTTTTAGGCTTTGAAATAATTGTTGGTTCAGAGTTTCTTTGGGATTGTTCCCAACCAATCTTATTTGTTAATCCAAGTCAATAGGTTATGGATAAGGGGTTATAGACAAGTCACAACCTAAACCGTAAGATTACTTGTTCGAATATAACTTATTGTCCTTGAATAATGTTGTGAACTCGCAAACAAAAATTAATGTGTAAAATTCTATTAAAATTTGATTTAGGACGAGTGGGTCAATTTATTTAACTATTGGACATCTTAGAACTCTTAAGAGTATAAAGTCAGTTTATGACTTTTAATTAACGATTATGGGCCGATGCATAATTGGTTAGTACAAGGACAAATTTATGCATTTAGTGAATTTGTATATTAGTTGTCATGTTTGGACAAAACTTGATTGAGTCGTAGGTTAGGATTGGATTTGTTTGTCTTTCAAGACTATTATGTGTTATTGATGACCGTAGGAGACAAGATAAATCTGCATCGAGCACACATCAAGTTTTGAGACAAGTTTGGTGTTCAACATCTTAGGGATCTCAATGAGGTATGAATGCATATTTATTTTGATCTCTGGATTTAGTTTTGGGTGTTGTTTTTCTAAAATGTTTTTTTAACTCTTTTAAATTTATTTTTTTAGCAATTTCTCCAACTCGTTTTGATGACATTAGGTACGTTATTCGAACAATATGTTTAACCTCTTTAGAACCGAGGATCCAATAAAAATTTAAATGACTATTTTTAAGTCCACCCTGGTTTATCATTGTATATATCATTAGATGCTGGTTCGAACAAGATCAGGCACTCCGTTCAAACGAGCATTCTTACTTCATTCGAAAGAGGTGGCGCATTTTTCAATATTGATATTTTCATTAATCTTTTTCGTCATTATCTCATTTTTAATAAACCTACTATAAATAGGAGTATGGAGTAGCATTTTTCTTTGAAGCTTTTTCATGCCTTTTGAGTTCCTAAACTCTTTCAAAAAGATTTCCATGTGGATATGATCTTTCATGATCATGTTTTTTAAACCAAAACCCTAAGTTTTTACCCAAGTTTCATATCCAAGAATCCTATATACATATTCTTATTTGATATCTCTTTGTGTTTCACCATAGTGGTTTGCTCTATATATTTGAAGATCACTTCCAGCGGCGTACATTGCATTCATGTTGGACACTGGTTGGACTGGTCACGAGACAAGTAAGTCTAATTTGGAAAAGTTCCTGCGTTGTGTGACTGTTGGAATGCATCCAATAGTAGCTATAAAGAAGGTGAAAAGGATAAAGAAGTGCATCAAGGCTTAAAGGCACTGAGTGTGTGAGTAAGTCTAATTTGTCCTTGTATATAGACATATATCGCAGTGGACTTATGTATTCGGATCGTTCGAGGGTTTTTTTTACTTGTAGATTTTCCTCATACATCGTCATGTTGGGATTTTCTGTTTATTTTATTCTTTCTTACACTTACCTAGATACATGCTTATGTCAAGACTAAAATTGGCAAACTAGTTAATGCAACAATTGTGGTTTTTAAAAGGTGCATGATTCGTAACAAATAATGCATATTTCCGCCCCTTATCTTTATTCATTCTAGCGCTTTTACGGTCCTTAATTTCCTATATTTATGCTCATTAACTAGACAACCTCAGATTTGGATATATACGTGCTTTGTATAGGTTAATTGTGCTTTTGTAAGTATTGGAATGCTAAAAATGAGGATCCATTGCATTTCGGAGAAGTTTCGTCGCTGGACGCTACTTTCAAGGGAATTTTAGTTAATTCACATTTCTTCTCGAGCTCATGGAAATTCCACAGATGCATAGTTCATTGAGTTAGCATCGCATGGCCATAAACGGTGCGTCGTTTGGAGTTTGGATGAAGAAGATGTGGTCGTTTTCATTAATGGACTTTTCCCCCTCTTCATGGACCAAGGGCTGCTAAAAATAGAGTGTCAGTCGACTGGGCTTAGGCCCCCGATCGACCGTGGTTTTGGATTAATCCTACGAATTGAGACAGTGGGTTGGGACCTATTCGATCGATCGATCGATGGTTTTAATCGATCGATCGATGGTCTTTGATCGATCGATCGATCGTACCAGATATTTGGCAATTCGTTCCTTTTATTTTCTTTTTCCTTTATTTCTTTTGTAACTTACTATAAATAGCAATTTTGTGTAAATATCAGATATAGTTAGATATTATTACAAGGTAGATAGTTTAGTTTAGGGTTTGGAGGGTGAGAGCTCATTTTTCTTCCTCATTTGGTGTGACAACATTTAGGTTTGTAATTTAAACTACTCATCTTCTTTTCCATTTAATTCAAGTTGTATTTCCTTTATTTCCATTGTTCTCGTTTAATTTCCATGCTTTATTTACATACTTTGATTTAATTGCTTTCTAGTGTAACTTTATTGCGTTTATTTACCGCTTTCCTTTATCGCATTTTTACCATGCTTTCTAGATAAATTAGTCTAGGTTGTACTCACTCAGATTGACGCATTGCTTGGCTTTGGTGATGGTGTTTACGGGTCTATTTCGGCTGCATTGTCCTAGTTATTAGGCCTAGGAGATTTGATGGGGCATATTATGTATGTCCCGTGCTTACGACCTTGCGTGCGTAATTTCCGGGGTATTTATTGACGCCAAAATCTTATTAGGCTTTTATGCGGATTTAGGGGCGTGACAACCCTTGATTTAATTAATTGTCGAAACGAGACGCATTCGTAATAACTTGTCGACCCATGTGACCATTTTATACTAATTAACTCGGATGAGGGATATTCGACGTAACCTATAGTTTTTACCGCTTTCTTAATCTAGTTTCAATACACTCGCCTAGATTAATCTTTACCTTTTATGCATCTTTTCCTTTTTAGTTTGTAATCACCTTTTTCCCTTTTATTTAGGAGTATTAAATCCTATAAATTCTAGCAACTCGTCTCTGTGGATTTTTGATACCCGACTTACCGCTATACTCACCCATTGAGTGTAGTCGTAATTTAGGTTTGTTTGTATTATCGCGGTGAAATGAAAACAACGACTGTGTCCTTACACGAACACACCTTTCACACGGTGATCAAAATGGCACCGTTGCCGAGACTTGTTTGTTTTAGAATTTATTTGATTTAGTATTTCGTAGTATTTTCTTTCTATTTGTATTTTTTTGCTAATCGTTTTGCAGGACTTCCACATTTGAGCACTTAGAAATGCTCGAATTTCTCGCGCGCGCATATCTTTGTGGAATTTGCCATTTCGAGCCATTTTGGGGGTAAGCATGTCTTATTCCAATTCTTTCGGTAATCATTGTTATAATTCTCAAAATTATCGTACTCCTTTGACTTTTGGTCAATACTTAGAATCCCAAAAAATTACAACATCTAAAATGACTTTGGGCGAGTATTACAAAAGTCAAGCTTTGGAGTGCGTGTATTTTGATGATGATGATAATATTTTGGGCCTTTACCTCCTTATAATAGGAATTTTGAAACAAATTGCAATAGTTTTCAAAATTCCTATATTAATGAGTTTTCATTTAAGTCCGATGGTAATTTTCAAAGTTACCATTTTTAAGTATCCGCACCTCGGCCTATGACTTTTGATGAGGGCTTGCGTATGCTTGAGAATGAAAAAATTGAAAATCGTTATCGGGAAGAAAATCATCTGTGGGAACATGAATTGGATTTATTATTTGAATCCGACAACGATTTTTCTTCCAAGACTTTCAAAGTCGAGGAATGTTTTGAACCAAATGAGGACTTTGTGACTACTTTGGAACAAACCATTCTTCACTTGGCCCATTGCGTAATAGATATTGAAAGTGAGGATGAAAATGACATAATATCTATTTGCAATGAAATGATTTCTTCTTTGGCCCCCAAAGAAGAACATTTCCTTGAAAATGATATTACTTACTTTGAAAATCAATCTTAATGCGATGATGATTCATCTCATGAGTTTGAATTTCTTTCATCCCCATTTTCATTCTCTGTTATCACACCGTCACAAGTACCCGATGATTCGGTTTTAAACTTTAATGTTTTAAACCTTTTCGCCGATGAGGATTACTTGCTCGAGTCTCCCTCCACGATCGCTTATTTTCCTTTGTGTGCGCCACCTCCCATTCCAATTTCAAAATTCTTGGGAGGATATTCTGCTTTTCTCGGTCCCCACATGTTTTTGTCGCCCGTTCAATCCAAATCCCCCATCGTCCCTCCAAAATTTTTAATTGACGATGTTTCCTTTCTTCCGCCTTACACATGCCTTCCGTTGTTCAAACGGAATTTATATTTTTCGGACGGCATGCTTGTATGTGAGGGTACATCGGTTATCCTCCAAAGTCAAATCATTTTCACGGTGGACCCTCAGCTATTTAGACTTCTAGTGTACAGTTAGTGTGAAGCCTAAATAGTAGGTTGTATATAGTTAGCTTTTTATTCTTTCTCTTTATTTTTTCTTTCCTTTTTAATTTAGTCTAATGTAATTAGTTAACTTTTTATTACTTGTTTTTGCTATGCTCGGTACTAACTTGTTTTGTAGATTCTTTGGACTCGTTCTTATGGGGATCGCTCCAATTTTGGGTAATATCGCTATTTTCCTCTCTTTAACTTGGTTCTTAATTCACATTGAGGACAATGTCAAGTTTTAATTTAGGGGGTGTGGGATATTCTATCCATTTCTTTATTTAGTCCATGTTTTTGCTCACATGTTAGTTACTTAGAATGCTTTTCTTAAAAAAATTGAAAATTTCAAAAAGATTTTCATTTTTTTTTCTCCTTTTTTGTGCATTTTGCCTTTGTTTCCGATGATAAATTTCAATAATTGCCCAATCCAATAGACAACCCAATGATGCATGTTCTTGATTGTAGAAGTTATTAGACTTTAGTCCTCGATCATTGATGTTATGAATAACTTCAGGAATTAAACTTTAATACCATGAGCACATGCACTTTTATTGCTATATTGATTTGGTTTAAGATTTTTATAATTCGGTAATCTTTTGTTGCATTGTATATACTTACACGGAGTAAGCTTTGTACCTTTCGTCGTTTGTGAGTGTATACACTATTCTTTACTCTTTGAAAACGTTGAATTCGTCGGTAATCTCTCCATTCTTTCATTGATCGTTCATTAATTGAGTTCATACATGAAATGTGTTACTTGAGCATGATTTTCAAAGTTTGTTTTGACTCTAGAATTGCGTAAACTTTGTGAAATAATCATAGGTCATCTTTGTTATATCACCCATATTGACCTTGAACTCACCTTAAATGTTTTCCCTCGTTAACCCATTTGAGCCTAAATATAGCCTTTCATTTAATAACCCAAAAATCCTATAACCAACTCCGAATTGGAGTTATATACCATACATACACCTTCCATGCCTTTGTTTGGAATGTTGCTTGGGATTGAATGTTATTATTGTGTTGCGGTTGCAATTTAGGCATATGAGAGTGTGAAAAGTAAAGAAGAAGAAAGATGAGAAAAAAAGAAGAAAAAGAGAAAGCAAAAAACCAAAAGAAAACATGAGAAAAAGAAGAAAAGAAAGAGAAAGAGAAATTTGTATATGTTGTATATAGTTCAATAAGCTTTTATTGCTCTCCAATTGTTTTATCCAATGCTTGTTTGGAACTTGTTTTCCAATTTTGTTATTTCCCGCATTTTTCCCATTATTCCAAGTTTTCATTTCCGAACACTTTAAACCCGTACATATATTCCTTTCATTTTGTACCCTAGCCTAGCCTACATTACAACCCTATTAAAGTCCTATCTGATCTTAAGTAGATGTAATTCAAAGGTTTAAATAGTTTTCATAATCTGTGAAAATGCATTTTGCCTCTTTTAATGAGCGGTATCTTTCATTGAGATTACAAATTTTCATTTTATATATTGTGTTCTTCATTTGTGATATGTGTGCGGTCTAGTTTCTATTTACATTTACTCTTTATGCCCACATGTTCCGTGTGTTACCTCCCTGTTTCGAGTGATTCACTTGATGAGTGTAATTCCCGTGAGGATTGAATATATATGCTTTCTTTATTTAGCATCCGATCTATATAAGTTTTTGCCAAATCACACTTTGCATGTGCTCGCTCCCCTCCCACATTTTAAGGTTTCAATTCTATGAGGTGCATTCTATAATGTTAATGATTTCAGACTTTTGTTTGAATTCGTTCAATGTGATAATAATGCGTATGAAATCATTTTCGCTATTTTTGGGCTTGTCGCATGTTGGGTTGGGCATATTTTGAGGAAACCATATGACGTTTATGGGTATCATCCCTGAAAACTCTCACGAGATAACACTCGTCCACTAGGGTGACCTAGGGGTTTAAAGGCTTATTGCATAAGCTAAATATAATCGTGCTCCCTACGAAAGTGTCATTTATATTTTGATGCATATATACGTCTTGTAATGCCTTTTGTGGACTGGTTTTGTTTGTTTCATTACTAGGGACTAGCAATGTTTAAGTTAGGGGGTGTGATTCGTATCGAATATTGCATATTTCTGCCCCTTATCTTTATGCATTCTAGTGATTTTACGGTCCTTAATGCCTATATTTATGCTCATTAACCAGACAACCTCGGATTTGGATATATACATACTTTACACGGGTTAATTGTGCTTTTGTAGGTATTGGAACGCTAAAAGTGAGGATTTGTTGCATTTCAGAGAAGTTTCATCGCTGGAGGCTACTTCAAGGGCATTTTAGTCAATTGACATTTATTCTCTAGCTCATGGAAATTCCACGGATGCGTATTTCATTAAGTTAGCATCATGTGGCCACAAACGGTGCATCGTTTGGTGTTCGGACGAAGAAGATATGGCCATTTCCGTTAATGGACTTTTCCCCCTCTTCATGGATAAAGGGCTGCCAAAAACAGAGTGTCGATCGACCGAGCTTGGGCCCTCGATAGACCGCAGTTTTGGATTAATCCAACGAATTGAGACAGTGGGCTAGGACCTGTTCGATCGATCGATCGATGGTCTTTGATCGATCGAACGATCATACTAGATATTTGGCAATTCGTTCCCTTTCTTTTCTTTTTCCTTTATTTCTTTTGTAAGTTACTATAAATAGCAATTTTGTGTAAATATCAGATATAGTTAGATATTATTATAAGGTAGATAGTTTATTTTAGGGTTTGTAGGGTGAGAGCTCATTTTTCTTCCTCATTTGGTGTGACAACATTTGTGTTTGTAATTTGAACTATTCATCTTCCCTTCCATTTAATTCAAGTTGTATTTCTTTTATTTCCATTGTTTTAGTTTAATTTACATGCTTTATTAACATGCTTTGATTTAATTGCTTTCTAGTGTAACTTTATTACGTTTATTTACCACTTTCCTTTATCACATTTTTACCATAATTTCTAGTTAAATTAGTCTAGGTTGTACTCACTCGGGTTGACGCGTTACTTGGCTTTGGTGATGGTGTTTATGGGTCTATTTCGGGGGCGTTGTCCTAGTTATTATGCCTAGGAGATTTGACGGGTCATATCATGTATGTCCTGTGCTTACGACCTTGCGTGCGTAATTTTTGGGGTATTTGTTGACGCCAAAATCTTATTAGGCTTTTATGCAAATGAGGGATATTCGATGCAACCTATAGTTTTTACCGCTTTCTTAATCTAGTTTCAATACATTCGCCTAGATTAATCTTTCCCTTTTATGCATCTTTTCCTTTTTAGTTTGTAATCACCTTCTTCCCTTTTATTTAGGAGTATTAAATCCTACAAATTCTAGCAACTCATCTCTGTGGATTTTCGATACCCGACTTACCGCTATACTCACCCGTTGAGTGTAGTCATAATTTAGGTTTTTTGTATTATTGCGGTCAAAACGAAAATAACGACTGTGTCCTTATACGAGCACACCTTTCACGTGGTGATCAGTGAAAAGGTTATAAAAGTTGTCAAAATTAAGATTAGTGATGTTTTCATGCAAACCCTAGGGCACTAGCGATTTTTAAATTCGCATCATAGTAAATACACTAAGTTATTATGTTGTTTAATAGTTTCGTGTCATTTTAGGTTTGTTTGTTTATCTCTCGTTGTTTGTTTACTTCTCTCGATGGGTCGTTATAGTGTTAAGTCAATGGAAGGCTTGAGTGTTTAGGATGATTTTGATATTCAAGAGGAGTTTAACGAGCTTATAACCGCGCTGATAGATTATCTAGGTTGAATTTCAAACTTTCAAAATAATAAATTACTTAAAAAAGAGAATTTGTATTTAAAAGGTGATAATTATTTTCTGTGCAATATTCAAACTCAATGTGACATTCTGTTTCTTAAGCACAAGGACATGAAATGCAATTTTCAAATTTTAGAAGTTTCCAAGAAAGAGAGTGAGGCTAGAGTCCATGTTTTAAGATAATGAATTAAAGGGATCTGAAGGGTGAAAGAACGTGCCTTAGAGGATTATGATAAATTGATGGATGATTTAAGGAATGTGAAAAGACTCCTTGGGAAAAGTTCTCTTACATTGACATTGAGCGATTCTAAATTTTATCTTGAGTGTAGGAGTTTGAAGCTTGAAGATGATTTAAGATACTCAAGTAGTTATGGCACTGGCTTCGTTAATCCAAATATCTCCACTTCTAAAGCCAAAACCATGTATTTAAGAGGGTCGACCATTACGCGGGACATTGGAAAGGTTAACCCAAAGGTCATCTTCATCTTGTTTACACATGTTCGCATTGTGGTAGGAAATGTCAACTTAGGATGTTTTGTTTTGATGTTGAAATAGGTCCTTACAAGTCTAGATGCAGTGTCTCCATGGTTCCTAAGACCCGATGGGTTAGGTATTCATCTATCTAGGTTAGAATTTCCATTTCGGAGGCACTAAAGGTTAGATTGGTTGATTCTAGCATGCTTCCACAATGACTCTTCACATGCTATATCTTACAGGTAACTGTTTTCAAGTTTTTATACAATAGATTGTGTGTTTTATGTTATATGTTTTGTCTAGTAGTATGATTTCTTTATCTTTTGTGTTTTAATTTTTCTTTTATAGGGTCCTTATGACTAAAACGCAAAAAAAATTATTTTATTTGTTACTCGTTATATTTTGTGAATTTTTTAAAAAACTCAAAAAGATTTTATTTATGTGTAGTTTGGTTCTAGATAATTTGTCACGTCCTGAAAAATCAGGAGTAATTTTGGGATTAGGTTTAGAATTGTAACTGGAAAATAAATATATAATTTGCAGAAATAAAATATGTTTTAAGATATATGGTATGGAATTACATGTTTCTTACATCAGAAAATAAGATAAATCACAACTTCATTATATATTCTCATAGGAGAGCAAACTTAAAACTAGGAAAGGAAAGTGTGACATAAGTTTAGGACTACACATAACATGTCCACTTATAGGTAGTAACACAAGATATAAAAACAAGAGCTTCATTTCCTCGGCTGATTTTCTGGGTGAATATAATTCTTAAAGTAATGCGACAAGAAGAATTATTATTGTACGGATTAGTATTGCCTGCTCTATCCCCCGGATCCATCTGGAATTTGAAAAACATAAGCAAACTTGTCAAGTAGATAATTCTTATTCTATACAGTTCAAATAGAATGTAAAAGTGTTAGTATAAGAGTTTCAATAAAATGGAGATTCAAATAATACAATATAAGAATGTGTTACTGAAATTTGATAACAACATAGGGTTAGAATTAGTAATGGCTGGGGATGGTTTCCAAACAAATAACCCATAATTATCTGCCTAGAGGCTTAGGGAAATAGCAAATACATACAACTAAAATCAATTCAATTCAATTGGAGATAAAATAACCGTACTAAGTCATAAAGTGACATTCCATATGGTAGCAATAATCCAGGCCCTCAATCATCTGAGTCCTTTAGGCAAAATAATACAGTCGTGGGTATAACGAGAGATTATTCCGTGATTGTAATGTATGCTATAAATAAGTAATCGGGTTTAAACAGCATCATATGAAATAATATGATCGCATAATCATGCAAATAAATGAATCAATTGTATGTAAACAGTTGAACTACTCAAATGAGTTCCTCAATGAGACTATAGTATACTGGGTCTATCACAAAGTGATATCAACGATAAGCATAAATCAATAGCATTGCGAGAAAATAATATTGAATAAGAAATCACCTACTTAGTGTTTGAAAATATGCCGTCGAGTTCTTAGTAGAGTAAGGTATTCCTTGCACGTCTATTTAGAATGACAACACATCTATTGTAAGCATGAAGTGTATCACTTGTGTTTAAAATATCAAATAACTTACAGTTGCGAACAAATAAGTTTTCGGGGTTTAATATAGAAATAGACTTAAACTTTTATTTCACTAAGTTCCTTAGCTTATCTAGATATGTGCCAGAAGACTTTTTGATTGTAAATAAGGTCTAAAAGTTGTAAAAAAAAGTTTGGGGTAAAATTATGGAGGTCAAAAATTTTAGGGTTTTAAGTGTAAACATTCAAAATTTAAAGGTTAATTAAGGCCTATGTCGTTTTTGAGTTTTGGACATCCAAACATGGTGTTACAATATAACATTTTGACCAGAAAAATAAAATAAATTTTTTGGATTTTTTTTCAGAATTTTCTAACTGGTCACGTGCTCACACGCGTCAGGTCAAAGTTATCACGCGCTGAATTTGACCTTAGTCGCGTGCGTGAATGCCACGTGTCTTCAACCTCTCGACCTTTGACCTAGGGTTTTAGAAATTTTAACTTTATATTAAACCTTTAATACGAAACCATTTTACTTCATTCAACAGCCATTTTCTCTGAATTTTTACAAGGATTTCAAATATATACTTTTTTGTATCGAAAATTGTTGTAGAGTATACTTCTATAAACTGAAAAAATAGGAAATTTTCAAAAGAACATTGATGTATTTTGGTTCAAATTCGAACAACGGAAGTACTAAGGTTTGGTTTCTGGGTTGTTTTTCAACCAAATGGTTTTGGTTTGAAGGATTAATTCATCCTGAGTAAAGAGAATTTTATTTTTGGAGATTTTTGGGGCCGAAGTTGAAAATCTTTGATTTTGAACAGTTAAGGATGATATACTGGAATTAACTTCGGGGTTTGGATACTATGATCATAAGGAGAAGGTTTCTTGCTTTAAAACAGGTTTAAAGTCAAAAATTCAAATTCCACCATGGGAGCTCAAGATTTCATGGTGATTTTCGAATTTTTGGTTCTTACTCAATGTTTTCACGTGTACAGAAAGCATGAGAGAGTTTATTCCGACCCTAAACTACTATAGAAGTGTAATCAAAGCAATAAAAATGGAATTTAAGCATAAAACTATAGAATACCAGAAATGGCTGAATTTTGAGCTTTGAATTTCAACACTGTTTGTACTGAATTCCTCTTCCTAATGTAGGTGTTTTATAGGGGTGTTAAAGGTGGATTCATTGATTGAAATAAGGGGTGGTAGTTTGTGGTCCAATGGAAGAAATTTTTAGGGTAACCTATAGGGTAAAAATATTTCAAGGTTGTCAAGCTTTATATGGGCCATTCTAACGGCTTGTTTGCCAAATCTTATCAGTTCTACTGATAAGGAAGATAGGTAAGTCTTTGTATTTAGTCCCTAGAAAGTTTTTATTAAGTTTTAAGGTGTTTAAGTCCTGTTTTCCATTTTTGAGGGGCCTTTGTGAAATTTTTAGAAGTTTAAAAATGTAGGGTTGGGCTAGATTGTAATTTCAGAAAGTAAGGAAGGTTTGAGTACAAAAATGTGGGGTTGAATTGGATATTTGAAAATTAAAAAGCCATTTTAAATCTTTAGGGATGATTTTATAATTATGGAAAACTTAAGGGTGGTTTTGAAACTTCTCATTTCATTGTATTTATGTTAACAATACTTAATAATTTGTTCTCAAATCATAACATACTTCATATTTTCATTCATGGGTTTTTAATGAACTGTATTGGAATACATTGTATTACTCGGGTCTTATAATTCTCCCTACCAAAAAAAAAATTTGTCCTTGAAATTACCTTCAAATAATTCTGGCTATTGTTGGTATATGGCATCTCGTTGTTCACACGTGGCATCTTCTTGTCTGTGGTGTTGCCAAAGAACTTTAACTAGCGAAATGGTCTTTGTGAGAAGTATGCGATCCTGAGTATCTAAAATTTGAATGGGTCGCTCTTCAAAGTCTTGATTAGTTTGGATTGATAGTCCATCCCGTGAAATAACGTGATTTGGATCTGCAATGTACTTCCTTAATTGAGAAACATAGAATACATTGTGTAGTTGAGCTAGGTCAGGGGGTAATATTAGTTGATAAGCGACTGATCCGATACGGTTAGAAATAACAAAAGGTCCAACATACAGTGGTGCCAGTTTTCCCTTTCGTTTAAACCTAATAATTCCTTTATGAGGTGATAGTTTCAAAAACACTTGATCTCCTTTTTAAAATTCCAGGGTGCGTCTATGATTATCAGCATACTTTTTTGTCGACTTTTGGCTTCTTGCAATCTCTCTTTGATTAATCATACTTTCTCAGTAGTCTCGGCTATAATTTTTGGGCCAAAAATATGATTTTTAAAGGACTCATTCCAGCAAAGAGGAGAACGATAAGGTCTTCCATAAAGTGCTTCATATGGGGCGATCTGTATGCTATCTTGATAGCTATTATTATAGGAAAATTCTACTAGAACCAAATGATCACTCCAGTTCCCTGCTAAATCTAGAGTACATGCTCTCAACATGTCTTCTATAGTTTGTATCAATCGTTCTGACTGACCATCTGTTTGAGGATGATATGAAGTACATAAAAGAAGCTTGGTTCCCATAGTGGTTTGTAATTCTTGCCAAAAATGTCTCGCAAACCTAGGATCACGGACAGATACAATTGATAAAGGAATCCCATGTAACCTAACAATCACTTGTAGATATAAGTTACTAAGTCGTTGTAAGGAATCAATAGTACGTACTTTAAGAAAATGCACTGATTTGGTTAATCGATCTATAACTACCCAGATTGAATTATAGCCCTGAGATGTAGGGGGTAATCCACTAACAAAATCCATAGTAATATGGTCCTATTTCCAGGTTGGTATAGGAAGAGGTTGTAAAAGTCCACCGGGTTATTAGTGTTCAATCTTGACTTGTTGACACGTTAAACATTTAACAATAAAAGTTCAAATTTCCTACTTCATTCCTGCCCACCAAAAGTGCTTTTTGAGGGTTTGGTACATTTTGGTGTTACCTGGATGAACTATAAATTTGGAATGATGACCCTCTCGTAAAAGTTCCTCCTTTTGTTTGGGGTCTGCTGGTGTGCATATGCGATTTTGAAATCGTATTCCTTTAGAAAGGGTGGTATGTCCATTCTGGCTTAGCTTTCCCACATTCGATCTTTCGTCGTTGATTGGTAAGAAATTTATCTGTAGCTTGTTGACCAATGATTCTATATTGAAGAGATGGATAAGCTATGATATTTTAAAAAATAGAGGAATCTTTATATTGCAAGTCGTAGTCAGTAAATGTGAGAATAAGATGATAAGCAAGTAGTCATGTTGATTTTTCACTAGTTTTACGACTTAAAGCGTCAGCTACTTTATTACCCTTCCCTGGATGGTAGTGTAGTTGGAAGTCATAATCTTTTAAATACTCCATCCATCTACGTTGACGTAGGTTTAGATCTTTTTTAGTAGAGATATACTTTAAGCTTTTATGGTTGGGAAATAGTTGAAATTCCACTCTATACAAGTAGCATCGCCAAATCTTTAAAGCAAAGACAATAGCGGCTAACTCCAGATCATGTGTTGGATAATTTCGTTTGTGACCCTTCAATTGAAGTGATCCGTATTCAATAACTTTTTCGGCATGCATAAGTACGCATCCTAATCCTTATAAAGAGGCATTTGTGTACACATCATAACCTACATCACTATAAGGTATGATAAGTACAGGTGTAGTGGTTAAGCATTCTTTTAATGTTTGGAATGCTTTAGTACATTCTAGAGTCCATTCGAAGCGTGTGTCCTTTCGAGTTAATTTCATAAGAGGTAGAGCGATAGTAGAAAATCCGTCTATAAATCTTCGGTAATATCTAGCTAATCCCAAAAAGCTACGAACTTCAGTTATTGTCGTAGGTTGTAACCATTCCACCACTGCGAGAGTTTTTACGAGGTCTACTTGAATTCCCAATTCAATAATTACGTGTCCCAAAAATTTCACTTCCTTCATAACAAATCACATTTGCTCTTTTTAGCATATAAGTGATGACTTCGTAATGTTTCTAAGATGATTTGTAAATGATGTTCATGTTCTTCTATATTTTGTGAGTATATTAGGATATCATCGATGAATATTATCACAAATTGTTTCAAGAATGGTCGAAACACTCGATGCATTAAGTCCATAAAAGCGGCCGGAGCATTAGTCAGTCCAAATGACATTACTAAAAATTCAAAGTGCCCATATCAAGTCCTAAAAGATGTTTTAGGAATATCTTCTTCCCTTACTCTTAGTTGGTGGTATCCTGAACGTAAATCGTTTTTTGAGAATATTCTAGCCCCTCGTAATTGGTCGAATAAATCACCGATTCTCGGTAATGGATATTTATTTTTAATTGTGACTTGATTCAACCGACGATAATATTTACATAATCAAAATGATATGTCTTTCTTATTTACAAACAAAATCGGAGCACCCCACGGAGATGAACTAGGTCTAATAAATCCTTTAGCCAATAATTCATCCAACTGAATTCGAAGTTCTCACAATTCCAAAGGTGACATCCGATAAGGTGGTATGGAAATAGGGGTAGTATTGGGGAATAAATTGATTACTAATTCAATTTCTCGAGGTGGGGGAATTCTAGGTAGATCTTCATGAAATACGTCATGGTAATTATCGAGAATTTTTAACGCATAAGAAGATATGTTAAAGGAATTCCTAAAATATTGACCTTGAAATTTACCGTCTTCGGTAACAATATTTCAAAATATAACCTTCCGTGATGCACAATCAATAACGACATTATTGGTAGTTAAAGATTCTATTCCAATAATTAGGTCAAACCCTACTACATCTAAAACTACCAGATCAATGATGATGTTTCCAACATCAAATTTGATTTCACAATCTTTACAAATCTGCCATGTTTTAGCGATAGTACCGTTAGGCATACTTATGGAAATTGGGTGATCCAAAGTAATAGGAAAAATACTTATTAAAGTCATAAATCTTGTACTAACAAAAGAATGAGATGACCCGGAATCAATTAATATATGTGCTTTACAGTTACCAAGGAGAATAGTACCTTCAATAACATCGTGGCTATCTGTTTGAGTTAACAGTGCAAAAAATCAGCCATGTGTGGGTGAATTAGATGTAGATCCTTGTTTGAAATTGCCTGGAGGAGTTCTTGGATCAGTCGTAGGAATTATTGTTGGAGATTTTCCCATGTTTTGACGTGGGTCTTGATTTTTCCCAGTATTGGTAGGGGTTCGAGGATTGGGCTTACGAATTTTTGGACATTGAGGGCTAATATGACCAAGAGCATCACATTCATGGCATTGGATAATAGAACGGTGTTGAATTTGATTAAAAGACCGTCCTTCATTCTTAAAATTAGAGCGATTCTGGACGGAAAGATTTGGTGTATGCCGATTTGAATTGTTCCGAAAAGAAGTGCTGTCGCGATTTATCCCACTAGGAGTCGGATTCTTCTCAATAAGGCTGGCTATATCAATTATTTTCCCAAAATCGCGAATCTGTAAGGGAATGAGAAAAGACTTGATACTGGCTTTGAGTCCTCGTTCAAATTGCTTGCATTTCTTAATGTCGTTGTCGACATATTGCTGAGCGTGATGATAAAGTTCTGTAAATCGTGCCTCATATTGTGCCACAATCATATTATTATGTTGAAGTCCTAAAAACTCCACTGCCAATTGGTCACGTAATGCTTCTGAAAAATATTTTCTAAAAAATATTTCCTGAAATTGTATCCAGGAACAATTTTCCACATTCTGAGTACGTTTTACCACTTGCCACCAATAATCTGCCTCACCTTCAAATAAATACATTGCCAAATCTACTCGAAGTTCAGGTATAATACCTACTCCATTCAAAACATTCAAAATTTGCCGAAACCAGCATTCTGCTTCTATAGCCCCGGGTTTTCGGTAAAAAATGGGGGTCGTTGTCATAAAAATTCCTTTAATGCATTCATTCTTCAAACTTCTGTTGATATTTCGGCTCCGGGGGTAGGAATTTGTCGAATTTGTGTAAGTCATGTGACTTTCTGTAGACATCTAGCTATGTTATCCATAGTCGTGGATGGAACAGTTGATGTTTCTTCGGATCGAGGGGTAGTATTAATGTTGCATGTATACACCATCCTATATAAAATAGACAATTATTAAAGCATAATGCAATAAGGAAAAAAAATATATTAGCACATAAGGACTTTCAACTTTATTTTCTTGGGAAAATTGGAACAACATACATAACTCAGTCTCATAAGAAAAGTAGTTCCTAGTTGATATGTAATGTAACATTCTACTTAATGTAACATTCTTCTTAAAACCTATAGCACACACGCATTTATTTATTTTACAACAGTGTTATTCCTTTTTAAGTAGTAATAAGACGCCCTTATTCTTCCCCGCCTTCCTCGCCAAAGCCTCCTAAACTTGAACGTGCGAGGTAGTAGCAATAAACTGGTAAATCGAGATCGTAATCTTCGGGTGATTCTAGTGGTGTATTACGGAGTTCATTGATTGGGGCAATATCCCATGCAAAACGAATTGTTGTATGAAGGATCTCATCGTCCTCTGCGAACCTCTGGGCTTGTTTTGTGGCTTGTTTGTCCCCGAGTAAGCGACAAGTCAATAAATAATGTTTAATGTTAGGACTCGCAATGGCCCATTCTCGGTCGATATCCCGAACAGCTTTACATAATTTATTGAATCCCTCTTCTTAAAAAATACTACTAAACTGATCCTGATTGGTACCCTCCGAATTTAAATAGATATTATCCCACACGTTCATGGCTACAAGACAAGTTATTAGTATAGAACCAAATATTAAGAAGTTACAAAAATTGTAATATATATATATATATATATATATATATATATATATATATATATATATATATATATATATATATATATATATATATATATATATATATATATATATATATATGTGTGTGTGTGTGTGTGTGTGTGTGTGTGTGTCCCGTATAGGAGTAAAAACTGGTTAAATTAAATGCTCTGATACCACATTATCACGTCCCAAAAAATCAGGGGTGATTTTGGGATTGGGTTTATAATTGTAACTGGAAAATAAATATATAATTTGCGAAAATAAAATATGTTTTAAGATAGTGGAAATTCTATATGGTATGGAATTACATGTTTCTTACACCTGAAAATAAGATAAATCATAACTTTATTACATATTCTCATAGGACAGCAAACTTAAAACTCGGAAAGGAAAGTGCGACATACGTTTAGGACTACACATAACACGTCCACTTATAAGTACTAACACAAGATATTAAAATAAGAGCTTCATTTCCTCGACTGATTTTCTGGGAGAACATAATTCTTAAAGTAATACGAGAAGAAGCATTATTATTGTGCGGAGTAGTATTGCCTGCTCTATCCCCCGGATCCATCTGGAATTTGATAAACATAAGAAAACTTTCCAAGTAGATAATTCTTATTCTATACAGTTCAAATAGAATGTAAAAGTGTTAGTATAAGAGTTTCAATAAAATGGAGATTCAAATAATACGATATAAGAATGAGTTACTGAAATTTGATAACAACATAGGGTTAGAATTAGTAATGGCTGGGGATGGTTTCCAAACAAATAACCCACAATTATCTATCCAGAGGCTTAGGGCAATAGCAAATACATACAGCTAAAATCAATCCAATTAAATTGGAGATAAAATAAACATGCTAAGTCATAAAGTGACATTCCATATGGTAGTAATAATCCAGGCCCTCAATCATTTGAGTCCTTTAGGCCAAATAATACAGTCGTGGGTATAATGAGTGATTATTCCCTGATTGTAATGTATGCTATAAATAAGTAACCGGGTTTAAAAAGCATCATATGAAATAATATGATCGCATAATCATGCAAATAAATGAATCAATTGTACGTAAACAGTCCTCAATGTGACTATAGTATACTGGGTCTATCACAAAGTGATATCAACAATAGGCGTAAATCAATAGCATTGCAAGAAAATAATATTGAATAAGAAATCATCTACTTAGTGTTTGAAAATATGTCGTCGAGTTATTAGTAGAGTAAGGTATTCCTTGCACGTCTATTTAGAATGACAACACATCTATTGTAAGCATGAAGTGTATCACTTGTGTTTAAAATATGAAATAACTTATAGTTGCGAACAAATAAGTTTTCGGGGTTTAATATAGAAATAGACTTAAAATTTTATTTCACTAAGTTCCTTAGCTTATCTAGATATGTGCCAGAAGACTTTTTCATTATAAATAAGGTCTAAAAGTTGTAAAAAAAAGTTTGGGGTAAAATTATGGAGGTCAGAAATTTTAGGGGTTTAAGTGTAAACATTCAAAATTTAGAATTTAAAGGATAATTAAGGCCTATGTCATTTTTGAGTTTTGGACATCCAAACATGGTGTTACAGTATACCATTTTGACCTGAAAAATTATATAAAATTTTTGGAATTTTTTTCAGAATTTTCTAACTGGTCACGCGCTCACAGCATCAGGTCAAAGTTATCACGCGTTTGATTTGACCTTAGTTGCGCTCATGGATGCCACGCGTCTTCAACCTCTCGACCTTTGACCTAGGGTTTCAGAAATTTTAACTTCAAATTAAACCTTTAATACGAAACCATTTTACTTCATTCAAAAGCCATTTTCTCTAAATTTTTACAAGGATTTCAAATATATACTTTTTTGTATCGAAAGTTGTTGTAGAGTATACTTCTATAAACTGAAAAAATACGAAACTTTTAGAAGAACATTGATGGATTTTGGTTTCAAATCGAACAACGACGGTACTAAGGTTTGGTTTCTAGGTTGTTTTTTAACCAATTGGTTTTGGTTTGAAGGATTAATTCATCCTGAGTAAAGAGAATTCTATTTTTGGAGATTTTTGGGGCCAAAGTTGAAAATCTTTGATTTTGAATAGTTAAGGATGATATACTGGAATTAACTTCGGGGTTTGGATACTATGATCATAAGGAGAAGGTTTCTTTCTTTAAAACAGGTTTTAAGTCAAAAATTCGAATTCCACCATGGGAGCTCAAGCTTTCATTGTGATTTTTGGTTGTTACTCAAGGTTTTCACATGTAGAGAAAGCATGAGAGAGTTGATTCCGACCCTAAACTAATGAAGAAGTGTAATCAAAGCAATAAAAATAGAATTTAAGCATAAAATTATAGAATACCAGAAATGGCTGAATTTTGAGCTTTGAAGTTCAACACTGTTTGTAATGAATTCCTCTTCCTAACGTAGGTGTTTTATAGGGGGTTAAAGGTGGATTCATTGGTTGAAATAAGGGGTGGTATTTGTTGGTCCAATAAAATAATTTTTTAGGGGAACCTATTGGGTAAAAAGCTTTCAAGGTTGGTAAGCTTTGTATGGGCCATTCTAACGGTTTGTTTGCCAAATCTTATCAGTTCTACTGATAAGGAAGATAGGTAAGTCTTTGTATTTAGGCCCAAGAAAGTTTTTATTAAGTTTTAAGGTGTTTAAGTCTTGTTTTCCATTTTTGAGGGGCCTTTATGAAATTTTTAGAAGGTTAAAAAATGTAGGGTTGGGCTAGGTTGTAATTTCAGAAAGTAAGGAAGGTTTGAGTAAAAAACATGTGGGGTTGAGTTGAATATTTGAATAATTAAAAAGCCATTTTAAATCTTTAGGGGGTGATTTTGTAATTATGGAAACCTTAAGGGTGGTTTTGAAACTTCTCATTTCATAGTATTTATGTTAACAATACTTAATAATTTGTTCTCAAATCATAACATACTTCATATTTTCATTCATGGGTTTTTAATGAACTGTATTGGAATACGTTGTATTACTCAGGTCTTTCACAATTTGTGTGGCATATTAGTGTGCTTGAATCCACTTCGTTCCATGTATTTATATGACTAGGACATTTGATTACAATTATCAATGCTTAGGATTATTCTTAATCGTTCTTACATGGAAAAGTTTAACTTTGATTTGCCTAATGGATTCACTTTGCATATGCCTCCACATAAACTTTGCCCGAGCTCTTATGGATTTTAACTTCATATATAACATGAGCTAAGTGAGGTGTTGTCCCATTAATATTCTCATATACATAAAGAAAAATTACTATGGGGGATTTGTGCATGTAAAAACCATTATGTGAGTTTGATCTTATTTTATAAAAAAATTGAGTGTGCAATTGGAAAGGGATATGAAGGAAAAAATCTTCCTTGCGTGAAAGGTTACCGATGGCAGGAGCCTAAAAAATTGAGAGGCAAAGAAAAGACTAAATTGCCAAGGCCAATTATTTTTTTCATTGATTTTTCAAAAGTAGATATCTTCAAAATAAAATGAGAGTAAAAGATATATTTTATTATTGAGGGTGTTTTGTTGAAGATCAATGGGTTCGCACAATGAGTCCTGGTTGAGCTTTTTTATGCTATTGATTCGATAATCATCAAACTTTATAGACTAGTGTGTGATCGAGGTGTAAAATCGAGCGTCCGTGTAATACGCTAGTCGTTGTTATCGTCTTCCAACCTCAATACAAAAAAAACTAAACTTGTAAGTACACTTCTTAAGGAGTATAGTGGCGAGTCTGGGTATCGAATCCACAGGGAATGGTTGATAGAATTTAATTGATTTATTACCTCTAAAGAAAAAAATGAAAAAGATGATGATGGTTGAAAAAGGAAAAAAATAAGTAAATAAAGAAGTTAAATTAATTAAGATGGATGAGAAAGTAGCTTGGAATACAATCCCCCTAACCCTAGTAATTTACAGTATAGAAACCTATAATTGTAAATTATAAATTTGAATGAATCCAGTCTTCTATAGATCATAAGCATTACATATATGAGGATCAAGCCCGCACCATATGAAATCAAAGGTAAATATAAAGCGGTGATACATAATTTTACGCACATCATATTCTTAAACATCCCAAGTACCTAGGACAAGAGAGATTGAAAGATCTACAATGGTTGTAAAATTGTCTCGCACGACTCTTTCAAATTTATAATTTAAATTCTATTTTCTACATAAGTAATTTACATTGGGATGGGTTCATGCATCCCAACCCTTAAAAACTTAGCTTAACATGATGAAATCAAAATAAAACTTACAAATTAAAGTGTAGGAATTCATAACTAACTCTAGAAAATTGAGAACATGACTTGAATTGGGAATGGAAAACTAGAAATCAACAATTAATTAAACTAACTAGGAAAGCAGTAAAAACAATAAATTAAAATTACTTGCAATGGATGAATGATGAATATTGAATAGAACTTTGAATCTTGAACAGTAGACAAACTTCAAAAACTAGGGTTTATGAAAATTTCTACCAAAGAAAACTAAAAAGACTCCCTAAAATCTGACTTTCTCTCTCTAAAATTCTAGTCTACTCTCTAGAACTCGACTCCCCTTGAAAAGAGGTAGGGCTTGGTCTTCTATAGCACCAAGTAGCACAAATTTGACAGCTAGAATTTCTTGTTGCGCAAGTTTTTACTAGCTATGCACCTCTTAATCTCCATAATAAATGCCAGGATTTCGCATGACCGGACCGGTTCATTTCTCTTCATTATCGCGCAACTTCAAAACATCGTAACTTCTTCACCGTAGGTCGGATTGAGGTGACGTTTTTTTCAGTGTTCTTGTAATATAGAGGTATTAAACTTTCTAGTTGGCCCCACCTCCGGACTAAGGCTGAAAAATTACGAAAATGCCCTTCAACTCTCCATTTCTTGGTTTCTTTCACTGTTTTGCGTTCTCTTTTGCACTAACTTGCATGAAATACCTGTAAAACACATGAGAAATACACAAAGCAAGAAATACTTGCCAAAAGAGGTTAGTAGCATAAATACGAGACAAATCCAAGCTATTTACACTGCACAGGATCATAAAAATACCGAAATTAAGGGGATAAATGTGAAGAATATGTGCCTAATCAGTGTGCATTTTCTTTAATTCTACGTTTTGAGTTCATTATTTGACATGTGACTCTAACTCAAATGTTGATATATTATTGCAGTCAAATAGAACTCGAGATGTTTGATTAAATGGGTCAATTTCTCTTATTACTAGTTCACACTTCTTCACTCCGTACCACCTTTGTTTGGACACATTGATACTATGAGAGTGTGTAAAGCTTATGTGTTTATCTCTTTTGTGGTGGTTTATATGTATATATAGGGGGTATATTTTGTGTTTTGAGTCTTTGCGTTTTTATTTAACCCATATTTTCCTTATGCTTAATCTTTAATTCAAATTGGCACGTGTTATGATCCTCTTGGTATCATATACTCTAATGTTTGCATCATAGTTGGTATAATTTGTTCATAGTTTGGATTACATTTGATTGTGTTACACAACATTATATGATATTCTTTATTTCCCTATGTTTATATTTTTTTAAATTATGGGGGAGAATTGGTTTATTACTGTGCACATTATTATCTGTCTATTCCTGAACAAAAAGACGGAGAAATGGTATCTCTCTCTTTACATGTGGTGGGGAAATCATACCTTAGATAGAGATGGTAAGATAAATGGGGTGGTTTTTCGTATAAGGTTTCTATTGTTATATTCAACTTGCATTTGAAAGGTGTGTTGAAGTGTGGAGGCTAACAATGATGATGCAAAGTTTTACACAATAGAAAATCTACTTAAGTTTGTGTCAGTCAAGCATCTGCACTTTTTCCTTTTAGGTTGGGGATTTCCTTGTGATCTTGATTACCCAGTAGGTTTTTGTTTTGAGTTTTTCCCCGGAATAGGCAAAGGGGGATATTTATGAGGACAAATTTCTGCATTGCGTCAATTTTTATGTATGGGTTGAATTCCATGTATAAACATAACTTGATTGAGTCATAAGTTAGGATTTGAGTTGTTTGTACTTTAAGCTTATGATGTGTTATTGAAGATCGTAGCAGCTAAGATAAAGCTACATAGAGCACGTCGAGTTTCGAGCCAAGTTTTCATCTTCAAAATCTGAGGGATCTCAATGTAGTATGAATGAATATTTGTGTTGATCCCTAGATTCAGTGTGGGGTGTTATTTTTCTAAAATGTTTTTTAAACTTATTTAAAACTTGTTTTTTAGAAAAATTTCCAAGTCATTCGAATGATATGTTTAACCTCGATAGAGCCAATGATCCAACTAAACTTCAAATGATTATTTTAAGTATTCACTAGTTTGTCATTGGATATATCTTTAGATGTTGGTTCGAATGAGATCAGGCACTTCGTTCAAACAAGTCTTCTAACTTTGTTCGAACGAGGTGGCATATTTTTCAAAGATGACATTTTCATTAATTTTTTTAATCCTTATCTCATTTTTGGAAAACCTCCTATATATAGGAGTGCGGAGCAATCATCTTCTTTAAAGATTTTCATGCCTTTTGAGTTCCCAACCTCTTTAAAAAAAAGATTTCCATGTTTATGTGTGAAAATGCATTATCCTAAGGTTCTAATATATGGCAAAGGATTCATATACCAACAAACCACTATTTTAAAATTTTCTCAATTTTAAGTTCAATTAAACAAGTTTACCTAAAATTAACTTAGCACCAATTAATTGAAAGTTGTGATAAAATAAATAAACCATTTTTTTATTAACCTAAACATGCATCTAGGTGAGTGAAGGATAAAATAAGTAAATTAATCACAAGTTTCGATGTACGAATAAACATCACAATGGGAAAAACCTCGGACGACCCAACCACACAAATTAACTATAATAAGGAGTAACAAAAGTCGTCAAATGGCTTACACAATGACTTGATGCCCTCACAAGCCTTGAAGCATCTCAATCTTCAATCTCTCATCCACAATGACATGTAGGTGTCCACACATGCAATTACCACAATGTGTGAGTCCACACACGCCTCAGTATCCACCGAGTAGGCTCAATAACCATTATATGGATTGGAACACAGAATCCACCGCTTCTTTATTGAAGCACCACAACACGAAGTCCACCGTGTGTAAATAGAAAATATGGAGTCTAGTATATTAAATGATTCTCAACGGATGAAAAGAATAAACTCGGTGCACACAAATAAGATCTCAGTGCGTATATGTAATGAAACTGGGATTTATAAAAAAAATTGGTTGTAAACTAGGGTTTTAGTTGAAAAACATGATCATAGAAGATAAAAACTTTTGAGAGTTTTTTAAAAGAGTTTTATGACTCTAAACTTAAGAAAAAGTCTTTAAGAAAAATGATGATTTACACTCATATTTACGGGAGGTTTTCCAAAATCGAGATGAGGATGAAAATCTAGAAGAAAATCTTACAAAACATATCGTCTCGTTCAAATGAGTTCAATCTCATTCGAACAAAGCCATGAATCTTTTTCGAACATGCTTCTAGCAAGATTTCCAATGAGGGAATTGAGAAGGTAAAAACTAGTCTCGTTGGAACCTATTCTAACTAGGTTCGACGATTTATTCGAATCAAAATGCTTATATCATTCTAACGACCTCATAAAATTTCTAAAACACATTAAAATTCAGGTTAAAACATTTTATAAAGAATTTTTATAAACCAAGACCTAAAATAAATATCCAACGATAAAAAGGATATATGCATTCATACTTGAGATATCCTTGGAATCTGAAGATGAAATGTGGCACGAAACATGACACGATAATGTAGATTTCCTAACTTAGCCGCTACGTATTCAATCATACACATCATAGGCTTGAAAGGTCAAATATACTCAAGTCCCAGCCTATGACTCAACTGTTTTGTCCAAACACAATATAAGTCAATATACATACAAATTCACTCTATCAAAAATTTGTCATTATAAATATCCCCCTTTTGGCTATTCTGGGGCAAAACACAAAATAAAAACCTATGGTCCTCGAATCTCATCTAAAAGACTCAATCCTTAACCCTAAAAGAAAAATTATAGACACTTGAAATACTCACATCGAGTAATTTTGTTATTGTGTAACTTTTTCGCATGATTGCAAACCTGCACACTTAAACACGCCTTCAAATGCAACTTGAATATATAACAATATGAACTGTATATAAATAAACCCTCCCTCTTTGTTTAACATTATCTACCTCAGTTAAGACGTCTCCCCCTAAGGCAAAAATTTCCTCTCTACTATAAAGATTGAGATACCATTTATCTCCCTTTTTATTCAAGGATAGATAAAGAATAGAGGTGCATAATAAAGTCATTTTTTCCCAATAGAACCAAGTTTCCCCCAAAATAAAAACAAGGGTAAGAATATAGCAAAAATAGGTATATCATGCAATGATGTGCAATGAAAAACTCAACAACACATAACTCGACAACACGAGCACAAATAATCCAAATAATGATCAATTAATACTAATTTTTATTCAAAAAATGATACCAACTTGAATACACAAGAAAGCGTAGGATACCAATATAAACAAAGCCACAAAAGATATCATGAAGATCATATAACATGCCAATTGAAACCACTTGAAACTAAGATGAACATATGGTAGACATGGATTAAATGCAAAAGCAAAGACTCAAAACAAATGATACCATATATAAATATATATATATATATATATATATATATATATATATATGGGCATAATGTAACACCCCGTGATTTTTTAGCTGTAAAAATATTTGTTAAATTATAAATTTTGGAAAAATAATTTTTTAGAATCTATTTAATTTTGGTATGTAAAAATGCTGGTTTTTATATATAAAAAATAAAGTTTTAAGTGTAATTTCAATCGGGATTAAAATTTGGAAATTGTAACTTTTTATATAAAAATCGGGGGAGGATCCAACCTAAGCAGGAGGAAAAATTCAACCATTCGATTGAGATGATTCTTTTACAGCGGCTTCGTCTCACCACAGCTACAACATCTCAAAATTTTAGCAAATTTTTATGTCCGATCTTCCGTAATGTATTTTTTGGTGTTTATGTTTGATCATGACTCTTTTTTTAAATCCATTATATAATGTATTTCAATCCTTGTAAAAAAACTTTTAACCCTTATCAAAAAGCAATAGCCTCCCAAATTATTATCTCCTTTCATCTACAAAATCTAAACCCCATTAAAAACAAGTTTCAACCCAAATTTTGAAGTTCTTAACCAAGTTTTCTCAAGAACAACCAATAAGGTGTCTCTATTATTTTCGTGAGAGAAACGCAATAGTGTAATCAGAATTCCGAGGAAGAATTTTTATGAGTTTACAAGTGATGATTTTAATGTACGTGTTTACATAATATGCTCCTTTAAATCTCTTGAGAGTATTTTCTTGTTCCTTAATTATTTGTATTATTCTTGAAATGTTGTGGTATTTTTGGAATATTATGTGTTATTCGATTGAGATATGGTGTATTTATCTATATGGTCATGATGCCATGAAATTTTAATATGGCATGGAGAATGGTCACCCGTTAAAAGTCCAATATCCAGAATGAGGCTTTAAGCAGCCTGGGTGAGGTGAGCCGAGTCCCGATGACCTATTGATGTGTTATTAAAATACAATGCTTGAGTGTTGCATTGGACTCGTACACAGTTTTGTATTGTTGCATTATATTCACCGTTATTGTATTGAGCATCTATTCTTGTCAGATTGTGTACTTTCTCGTTCCTTTTAGTGGCAGGTTAGCGTGGATTTGGACGTTAATGATTTTTTGAAGGACATTAAAAGCACAACATATTGAGAATATCATTTTGTACAAATTAGCAGTGTGAATATTTGGGATCTTAGCATTATTTTGAGTGAAATTAAAACATTAATTATTTGGAGGTGTATTTTACCTGGCTTTGTTGTGAGAAGACATTTTAGATTGATGTGTAAATTTTTAAGATTGGACGCTATTTTTTTTATGACCTGTCATGTTTATTTTGTGGATATAGAGGCTCTATATGGATTGTTGAGGATTTTAGCTTAATTTTAAGCACAATGATGCCTCAATTTTCTCGAGGTGTCATAGATAAGCACCACAAATACGATACACAACACAAGTTTTCCATATTAGCATACTATCAACGTGTCTAAACATGTGGTAAACGGAGTGAAGGGGCATGAACTGAAAATAATTGAATTATGACCCAATCACTCAAAAATATTCATGAAGTTATATTTTACTACATTAACTTTATCAAATAAAAATTTATCCTCGTATTGATGGATAATGTGAACTCGTAATGGATAAATAAGCACAATGCACAATAGCCTATAAAATATTGATGATTCTCAAATTAATAGCGTCAAATATGAATTAACAAGGACTTATTGTGCAAACCCATTGATCTACAACACATAACACCCTCAAAAGTTTAGATATATAATTTTTCTTCTCTCATATTTAGAAGATACCATTTAATTGAAGAATCAATGAAATAAAATTTGGCCTTGGCAATATTTTCTTTTCTTTTTTCTCTTAATTTTTTAGGTTCTTGCCAATAGGGGCCTTTCACGAAAGGAAGATTTCGTCCTTCATAGCCCTTTCTCGTGCACCCTCATAAATTTAATAAAAGTACAAGCTAATGTGTAATGGTTCTTACATGAACAAATCCCCAAATCAAATATATATGTAAATAAAAATATTTTTAGGAGAACACCTCACTTATCTTACGTAACATATGAATTTAAATAAAAAATAGATCATGAACGTGGGTGAGGAGTCATATGCAAAGTGAATCCATTAAGCAAATCAAAGTCAAACTACTCCATGTAAGGATCATTAAAAACAATCCGAGCATTGAAAATCATAATCAAATGTATTAGATAGACGAAAATATGGAAGGAAGTGGATTCGGGTAAACCAATATGATAACTAAATGTGTAAAACTAAATTACACATAAATAATAACTTTTTCCATCTTTAAATGATTTTTTTTTTAAAAGCCACATGAAAATAAAAATCAAAAGACAAACAAAATCTTTTTACAGAATGGAACACGGAATCCACTGCTTCTTTATCGCAACACCATAATATGGAGTTCACTATGTGTAAATAGAAAATAAAGAGTCCACCATATAAAACGATTATCAACAGATGAAGAGATAAACCTTGGTGCCCAAGAATAAGATCTCAAAGCACATATATGATGAAACTTGGATTTACAAACAGTTTGAGTGTAAACTATGATTTTAGTTGGAAAATATGATCATGGAAGATAGAAAACTTCGGATATCTTTTTGTAAGAGTATTACGACTATAAGCTTATGAAAAACTCTATAAGAAAATATGTTGCTCTGCACTCCAATTTATAGAAGGTTTTTCAAAATCGAGATAGGTATGAAAATCTAGGAGAAAATCTCGAAATCTTAAAAAACTCGTTGACTCGTTCGAACGAAGCCCTGAACTCGTTCGAGCATGCTTTTAAAGATATTTTCAACGAGAAAATAGATAAGGTAAAAGAAATTATCATTAGAAGTTCATTTAAACTTGTTCTAACGAGGTTCGAAACCTCTTTTAAATGACAATGCTGATGTCGTATTAACGACCTGGAGAAATTTCTAAAAGCACTTTAAAATTAGATTAAAACATTTTATAAAGAATTTTCATAAACCAACACCTAAAATTAAATATACAAAGATAAAAAATATATATGCATTCATACTTGAGAGATCCTTAAACTTTGAAGATTAAAAGTAGCATGAAACACAACACGATGATGTAAATCTTCTAACTTGGTCGCTACATCTTCAATCAGACACATCATATGTTTGGAAGGTCAAACATACTCAAGTACTAACCTATGACTCAAAGGTTTAGTTCAAACACGGAATAAGCCAAAATACATATAAATTGACTACATCAAAAATTTGTCCTTACAATGTGATCTTTCATGATCAAGTTTTTCCAAGTAAAACCCTAAGTTTACACCCAAGTTTGAGATCCAAGAATCCTATATACATATGTCCATTTGAGATCTCTTTTGTATTGAACTATAGTGGTTTGCTCCATTCTTCGAAGAGATTTTCCAACGGTGGACATCGCATTTGTGTTGTGCGGCATCTGGATTGGTCATGGGATACCGAGATGTAGGAAAGTGCATGTGTTGCATGGTTGCGAAGAAGGAAACAAGTCATGGATGCAACACCTCGTATTTTTAATGATTTTTAAAATAGGATTAATTAGACTTAATTATGGAATAACTGAAAATTAATCTGAATTTAGATATTACTCGAGAACAAAGTAATATGTGATTTATGTTAAATATTACTTGGTGATTAAAAGTAATATATATGATTATGACTTTACATAGGATTACGATTTTCTAAAATTGTCGCGAGTGATGAATACGATAATTATGGTAATTAAGTCGGGACGCACATGTGAGTCGTGTCGGGACTATATTTATTGGAATGAAAAGTAAATTATTTTTATGTCATTCGAATGGTTGTTCTGACTGCACCAAAGTTTCCGTAAGGGTTTAAATAGTCACAATTGAGTACCTGGGGATTACGTTTGGGTCTTGGGAGTTTTTGAGATTAATCGGGACTTATTTAGGTGACTTTTGGCCTTCTTAATGGTAGGTGAAAAGCCAAAAACGGGATTTTACCTTTAAAATCAAAGGTTGGGCTTAGGGAATAGTCACTTCCACAAACCCAAAGGTTAAGAAAATTATACAGAGAGTTAGAGAGAAAGTGGAGAGACTTTAGAAATAATTTCAAGAGCCTAAGGGGAGGATTTAACGAATTTGTGCAAGAACAAACCTGGAGTGAAGAAATTCGTGGAGGCTATAATTCTTCTTCAATGGTTTAGACCTACAATCTAAAGGCAAGTGATTAACAATTGTGAATTTTAGCATGTATATTGTCTGTTGACGCCACTAAAATGACAGCATTGTCCATGTTAGGATGTTCAGAAAATTCTGAAAAGTTATATGAATTAAGATGATTTTTTTATGAATCCTGAAAATGAGAATTATGTAGGATTAATCTCCTTTTGAAATTAGTTTAATCCACGAAATTTAGGGATCATTTGGAAAAAAAATTGGGATTTATAGTTGTTCTTGGAGAAATGATAAAATAAGAAGTTTCTGAATTTTAATGGAAATAACATGATTTAATTGAAACTTCTTGATGAATTTATGTTGTTAAATGTTAGAAATCATTTATACACCTTGATATATTATTTGAGATGAATTATGAGGAGTTGGGGATTAATTGATAATGGTTTTGATGACGAAAAAGTGTAAAACCCGAAGGTAAAAATATGCAAAATCTGGGAAAATAACTAATCGATCGATAGACTCAAGAATGTAGATCGATCAATTGATCGATCGATCGAACAGTAAAAGTCGATCGATCGACTCCCCCTGGAAATGTGATTTATTTCGTTTTTAAATATTTATTTAAATTCCAACTTGGAGAAATATTTGGTGATGATTAATTGAATAAATTGGGACTTAAAGAAGGGAGGTAGGGTATACTTAAGACCCAAAAATATTATGGGATGGAATAGGGAAAATTAACGAGTGTTAATTGAATTCATTATAGTGGAGAAATATATAAATTGGGGTTTAAATCAGATAAAGGAGGATTTAAGGTTAGTATCAGTAGTAAGGGAGTTATTATTACCGGAATAATGACACGACTCAGAATGTGTCTCTAAAGTGTGTACTCTCTAGGCTCAAGTGCAAGCCTGTCGTTCAAGTAATAATCCGACAAGTCGGGTATCGATCCTCAGGGAAAAAGGACAATGAAGTTGTGACGACGGGATAAGACGGAGGAATCCTAACGTTGGCTCTAAGAAGAAAGATAAAGATTTGATTTTTGGGAATTATTAAGCTAAATGCAATTATGTAATTATGAAAATGTGCAATTACACGCAATTACCTAAAATGTGAATGAAAATTTTGATTTGAACTTTTAAATGAGATGATGGAAAAAAATAGGACGGGAATACAATCCCCCAACCCTAGTGTACTGCAGTTATAATATTAATCGTAAATTTATTTAATTAATTTGACCCAGTCTTTAGTACTCCCAAGCATTACGTATACGAGGTTCAAGCCCGCGTCATACTTAATCAAAGGATGAGTAAATCGGTATCACGACAGCGACACTCGAATTATATTCTCAATCATCCCGGTTACCCAGGGGCAAACGAGATATTTAGACCTATAATTGTTGTGTTCCTACGCAATACGGTCACAATTAATTACTAAATTCAGAGGATTAACTTTATACGTGCAATGACCACATCAGGTTGGGTTCATGTATCCCGGCCTTAGAAAATCTAGCCTAACATGATGAAAGTGATGAAAATAGTGTTTAATATGCAAGTGTTCATGATTAATCTAAGGACAATTGATGGAATACTATAGAATAGAGTTACAAAGAAGAAACAACTTACTAAAATTACCCAAGGAACAATCGCAGCAATAAATAAAATTGGTAATCACACAACTTTGAATAAACCTTCAATCCTTGAATAAAACTGGAAATTGTATCTACAACTAGGGTTTATGGAAGAATAAGAGAGATTAAACTAATCCCCTCCGGTCTTGCCTACTTTACAATGAAAATAATTCAGGTTTTTATACCCTACGTGAAATTACAAGAAGTTGAGTACAAATCGGAGTCTTTAGGGGAGAATCAGAAAACAAAATCTCGATGGGCGGACCGGTCCGGCCCTTAGGCGGATCGGTCTGCCTCTACAGCGGATCGGTTCTTTTATTTTTCAGGCGGACCGGTCCGAGGGCGGATCGGTTCTTTTAATTTTTGCCTTCTTCGGTTTGCCTTCGGTTCGCAGTTCTCTGGGTTTGTAAACATCGGTCCGGTCCGGGTCTTAGGCGGACCGGTCCGCCTATTTGACTTTTCCTTCAAACTTTGACTGCCCATATCTTTTGCTCCGGGTATCTGATTGAGGTGCCGTTTCTTCCTAGGTGCTTGTGAGGATGATACCTTCAACTTCTCTTTAGGTACCTCATTCAGATTCTGGGTAGAAATGACTCTTCTGCCCTTTTGACTTTTCTTGTTGACTTTTTCTATTCTTCCGGTTTCCTTCTTCCATTTCTTGACATTAGACACCTGTAAAATCATAACAAAATACCAGAAACTCGGTGTACTTGTTAGGATAAGTCAGTATCAATATTATAAGATAAAGTCAATCCAATTACGTTGTTCGGGGTGATTAAAGTAAAATTAAGGGATAAATTAGGAAGAATTTATGCCTAATCAAACCCCCCTAACTTAGAACTTTGCGCGTCCCGATCAATGTAAAAGAATTCTAGCAAGACTCAACTTCTTGAAAAACATTTTATTGGGATAAAATACCTCTTTCGTGGGCACGCGATTGCATTTAGCGTATGCAACAAGCCTTTAAACCCCTAGGTTACCCTAATGGGACGAGTTGTGTCTCGTGGAGGGTTTGCAGAGAATATACCCACAAAATTCGACTCAAGGAGCTTCAAAATAACCAAAAATTGTATAATTCAAACTCTTCCAGAAAATAGTCATCATTAAGTCATGTTTATAAGTCTCAAACTGTAGTGCGTGAGTGTGAAGCCAGAAATATAACCGCCGATTTCCACCGATTAATCATTACGTTACTTATCCGAAAATTCGTTTTGATTTCAAATTCTCACGGGAAGCTCTCTCAAATGAACCACTCGGAATATGGCTTTTCTCTCGGTATGCGTGATATAAAGAGTAAATATAATGGACGCAAAATCACGCATACATTTAGAAAGACGGAAATTTCATGGTGAAAGGATCACATCAACGGATTACGGTTTTAAAAACGGGAATATTGCCTCTTATTCGCGCACTTAATCTCCTTTATTATCTTTTGATGTATTAGCTCTCTACGCGGTAACCAATTCTACACTTTAGACTCGGTTAGGACTTTTTCGGGGTTTAAGGTGTATTGGGTAAAATGAAAATGGTAGGGAAGGTTGGAATTGGAAAAGTTATTTATGATGTCCGTTGGTGCTTTTTCTGGGCTATTGCTCATTTTTTTCTTCTTTTTCTCTATTTTTTCTGTTTTTCACTTATTTTCTTTTCTCACTATTTTTGTTGAGCACATTTATTTATTTTTTTCTTGCCCCTTTTTATGCACTCTTCGGACTCAAATTCTGGGATTTTTCAACTTTCACAATTCCGGCTATTTTGGGTTTTCCGGGTTGTCAAACGAAATGAAAAATTATTCGGCTCAATTTGGGTTGCAAAGGGTAATTTCCCGCTACTTTTCTGGCCAATATTTTTGGGTGACAAACGAGGGCCTACTTCATTGTCCAAAATGCCAATTTCGTTACCATATGCGTTTCGAAGTGAATTTAGTTTAAAGACTAATTTGGCACGTTTTTCAAGGCAATATTGCACACATTTTTTTAAAACCGATCAAAATGAAAGAATTAAGATCCTTGACAACTTATTATGCGCTAAAAAGAACTTTGAGTTAACAATTAACTCGGATTGATTTAAAATCTCGCAAAACGTGATAGGCTCGAATCTCACCGGGTTTGTTAATCTCCACATTCGTTCGTTAAGTCGTCAATTTTTGCACAATTTCCATCTTTGGTCAATTTCGGCTTTGTGTATGTTGACTTTTTACACTTTGAGACTACAATTTGACTTTTAATGATATTTTTGAAAAATTTGAATCCCAACTTTTATTTATTTTGAACAAAAATATTTTTGGATTTTTCAAAATTTTATGATTTTTTTGGACATTTTGGGCATTTTTGAAAACTTGTGAAGTTTTAGAAATATGCACTTGTGACCCCCCCCTAACTTAGACTTTTGCATTGTCCTCAAGCAAAAAGGACTAAAATCTAAATAAGGCAAAATAAGAAGTGCAATAATTAAAACAAACAAATATAGAAAATGCAACCTTTTATAGCATAAGACTGTGGTACAAACAGGAATACAGCATATGTGCGACATGAGAAGGAATACATCAAAACAGTCCATAACCAACAAAACATCACGGGGAAGGGAAATGGGATGAGCTGGGCGCGTCGGGGCCATAGGGGTCATGAAAATGTGATGGGAGTGGTTCATTAGGGTCCCCTAGGCGTCGGTAGATATCCGCTTGCCTTCGAGCCGCCCGATTTTGATCTCGACGGTAGTCGATCACAAAGGTCTCGAATCGGTTCTCAAGGGAGGACAACCGGGTCGAGATATCTGTACCCGCCCACTCAAAGTTCGGGTCGTCCTCCTCATCCGCCGACTCGTCGTCGGCACCGACGTCACCCATCTCAACGTCCGCTTCGGCGGCCTCCTCCCCCGCGCTCTCTTCCGAGGTGGTCTCTTCTTCGCTATCATGACCCCGCCATGCCCGGATTATGGCGAGCTGTTTGGCACTCTTAGTGCGAGTGCCCTGTCCAAAGGGACCGGGAATCCGGGTGCGGTCGGGCGGGGCCTCAATGCCGGCGTCTTGGAGGATAGACGTGATCAAACGGGCATAGGGCAAAGGGGCGGCACCCTTCTCATCCAAAGAGGAGGAGATGATGTCGGCATACAATGTGCGGGCCAAATGGATGGACGTTTGGGGATCGAAGAGATGATAGGTCAAGGTGGCTTGCCGAGGCCTCATGGCGGAATCGTTGGACGTTTGAAGAATGTTGGCGCACACAATTTGGAAAGTGAGGCGCGTCGTTTCGTTGAGTCGTCCAACAGTGACGGTTTGACCCGCCCAAGCCACGTTTGGAGCAATGCGTTCCATGATGACGTCCTTAGCGACCGGAGGAACATTCCTAGGATATGTGAAGTCTTGGGGGTTCGGAACACCAAAGGTGGCCAATTTGGCCGTGAGGATGGCTAAGGAAAAAGGAACGACCGTCCCATCGACGTAAGCTTGGGCCTCATATTGGCCCGTCCGTACGAGTGTGCCATAGAATAACCGGACCTCGGAAGCCCACACGACGTCATGGGGTTCGTTGAGGAAACGACACCACCCCCGGGCCATGAATAGGGCAGTGACAGAATTGGGCAGCGCGTTCCATTGAACCGCGCGCTCCATATGGAGTTTGCGGCTTGTCCCGAAGAATAGTGTGCACCATCTCTCCTCTTGGTGGGAGAGGAACTCGTTGCCCCCGGAGGGTAGGATGTCGGTGGACGCGTATTTGGTGGGGGCAGCACGGGGGGCCATGGAGACAGAGAGGATGAAACTCACAAAAATCTGGAGAGGGAGAGGAGAGAAATTTTGTTTGAGGTGTGAAGAGAAGAGGAGGGGTAGGGTTGAATTTATAGTGGAGGGAAAGGATTTGGAGGGAAAAGGTGGTTGGAGGGAAAGGGTGTATGGGGATGTGGGAAACCGAATGGGAGGGAAGGATGGTAATTGGGGGGAAGGGGGGGTGAATGGGAGGAAGGGATTCAACGAATCTGCAGAAGGCGGACCGGTCCGGTCCAGGGGCGGACCGATCCGGGTCTTTAATTTCCAGAAAATTCAACAGGCGGACCGGTCCGGCTTAAAATTAAAGGAACCGGTCCGATGGAGGACCGGTCCGACCTTAAATTAAAGGAACCGGTCCGGCTTGGGTGTTTTAGGCTGGAATTTCCCCGAAACTGGATTTCAACCTCTCTTCCTCGAAATATTGCACTTTTAAAACGCGCTCCTCACCAAATATAGACTAAGGACCTCTCAACATCACCGGTCACCCGAGTTGACCCAATTCCCGAACATGCACATGTTACACCCGAATGTACTAAAATCCTAACGACACTCACTAACGCACACGACACACACGACTCTCACCCCATACGCGTCGGGGGTGCGACGACCTAACTGAAACCGTTCACTCTACCCCGTAAACGGGGTCCGACAACTAGACGGTGTCGACTTCCTCCCCGCACGCCTCAAGATATGGCTTTAGGCGTTTTCCATTCACTTTGAATGTATTTCCCCCTTTTAAATCTTCTACTTCGACAGCTCCGTGGGGGAAAACATTCTTGACAACAAACGGGCCAGGCCATCGCGACCGCAACTTGCCCGGAAAGAGATGAAGCCGAGAGTTATAGAGAAGAACTTTTTGCCCGGGAAGAAACTCTTTGCGTCGAATGATGCTATCGTGAGCGAGTTTCATCCTTTCTTTGGCAATTTTGGCATTCTCATACGCATCATTGCGTATCTCCTCTAACTCATTTATTTGAAGCTTGCGAGCTTCACCGGCTTTATCCATGGCATAATTGAGCTCCTTAATTGCCCAATACGCTTTGTGTTCTAACTCCACGGGGAGATGGCAAGGCTTTCCATACACAAAGCGGAAAGGGGACATGCCGAGCGGATTTTTGTATGCGGTGCGATAGGCCCATAGCGAATCGTTCAGTCTAAGTGACAAATCTTTCCAGTTAGGATTGACAGTCTTCTCGAGAATGTTCTTGATCTCACGATTCGCTAGTTCGGCCTGCCCATTTGTTTGTGGGTGATACGTCGTTCCAACCTTGTGAACGACGCCATACTTTCTCATAAGCTTCCCGAATGGCCAATTGCAAAAGTGCTTGCCATTATCACTAATTATCGCTTTCGGAGCACCGAAGCGGGAAATTATGTGTTCCTGTAGGAACTTTATCACCACCTTGTTGTCATTTGTTTTGGTAGCTATAGCTTCTACCCATTTAGAAACATAATCTACCGCAACAAGGATGTATAGGAAACCAAAGGACGGGGGAAAGGGACCCATGAAGTCAATACCCCAACAGTCGAAGATCTCAATGATGAGTATGGGGGTAAGAGGCATCATGTCTCGTCGAGTAATGGCTCCCATCCGTTGGCACCTATTGCAAGATTTGCAAGCATCATTCACATCCCGAAATAATGTGGACCAATATAGACCGCATTGCAGAATTTTAGCGACCGTCTTTTTCGTGGAAAAATGGCCTCCACACGCTTCCGAATGACAAAACTGGATGACTTTCGGGATCTCATCATCCGGTACGCATCGTCGGATGATTTGGTCGGCGCAATATTTAAACAAGAATGGATCATCGTAGAAGAACATGCGAGACCACGTAAGAAACCTCTTCTTATCTTGCGGTGTCCAGTCGGGAGGGACGGCTCCCGTGACAAGGTAATTTGCTATATCCGCAAACTAAGGTAAAGAAGAGGTAGCAAAAAGTTGCTCATCCGGAAAGTATTCGTCTATGGGAATGGGATCACTAGGTACGTCGGACGAAAGCCGGGACAAATGGTCGGCAACGACGTTTTCTACTCCTTTCTTATCCTTGATAGAGAGATTGAACTCTTGTAGGAGTAGGATCCACCTTATGAGGCACGGCTTGGCGTCTTTCTTCGCAAGTAGATACTTTAAAGCCGCGTGGTCGGTGAAGACAATTATAGGAGAACCAATGAGATACGATCTGAACTTATCAAGGGCAAAGACTACCGCTAGCAACTACTTCTCCATGGTAGAGTAGTTGAGTTGAGGTCCGGTAAGGGTCCGGCTAGCGTAGTAGATGACATGAGCTTGTTTATCTTTACGTTGGCCCAAAACGGCCCCAATCGCGTAATCGCTGGCATCACACATAAGTTCGAATGGTAGGGACCAATCCGGAACTTGCATGATGGGAGCGGACACGAGCATGTTCTTTAATTTGTCAAAGGAGCTTTGGCATGCCTCGGTCCACTCAAACGGGTTGTCCTTCATGAGAAGGTTGCTTAAGGGTCTAGCGATAGTGCTAAAGTCCTTAATGAACTTCGATAAAACCCGGCATGACCCAAGAATGAGCGCACGTCTTTAAGCGATCTCGATGGGGGAAGGTCAACTATGACATCTATCTTAGCCCTATCAGCCTCTATGCCTTTAGATGATACTATGTGGCCAAGAACTATGCCTTCAGTGACCATGAAATGGCATTTCTCCCAATTCAGCACTAAGTTCTTCTCCACACACCGAGCACGTACTTGTTCTAATTTTTCTAGACAAAGATCGAAAGAGGTGCCAAAAACGCTAAAATCGTCCATGAACACCTCAAGTCCTCTTTCGACCATGTCACTAAATAAGCTCAACATGCACCTTTGAAAGGCCGCGGGTGCATTACACAAGCCGAATGGAATACGTTTGTAGGCAAACGTACCAAAAGGGCAAGTGAAGGTTGTCTTCTCTTGGTCAAGTGCATCTACCTCAATTTGGTTATATCCGGAATAACCATCAAGGAAGCAATAATAAGGGTGTCCCGCTACTCTTTCAAGCATTTGATCAATGAATGGTAAGGGGAAATGGTCTTTTCTTGTTCCCGCATTGATTTTCCGGTAATCAATGCACACACGCCAACCGGTGGTGGTGCGTTGAGGAACAAGCTCTCCCTTAGCATTCTCAATCACAGTCATACCCGACTTCTTCGGGACGACTTGAATAGGGCTCACCCATTTGCTATATGAGATTGGGTAGATAATCCCGGCATCCAATAGTTTAATGATCTCGGTTCTCACAACCTCTTTCATGTTGGGGTTCAGTCTTCTTTGTATTTCTCTAGAGGGCTTGACATCCTCTTAGAGGTGAATCTTGTGAGTGCAAATCAGAGGACTTATCCCCTTCAAATCAGCTATACACCAACCAAAAGCACCTTGGTGCTTCCTCAGAATTCTCAACAATTTGCCCTCCTGCCCTTCATCTAGGCTAGAGGAGATAACAACAGGGAATGTTTCATCCTCTCCTAAGTATACATATTTGATATGGGAGGGGAGTTTCTTTAATTCAAGGGTTGGAAACTTTTCGTCGGAGGGAACAACGCGTGTATCCCGTAGTGGTAACTCCTCGAATCTAGAAACCCAATTCACATCTCTCGCATCCTCGTCCGACGCTCTCTCATCGAGCAACTCTCTTAACTCCTCAATCTCCCTCTCGTACTCAGTATACGTCCCCTCACTCTCATTGCTCGAAACCAGACAGGATTCTAAGGCATCGCCACAACAATTCTCCTCAAAGTACTCCTCTACTATCTCATCTATGAGACTCACCGCGTGAATATCATCTTCCTCTCCCGTATGTTGGGCTATGTTGAAGATGTTGGTCTCTAATGTCGTATTCCCAAAAGTGAGCTGCATTCGCCCATTCCTTGTGTTAATAATAGCATTAGCTGTCGCTAAAAATGGGCGCCCGAGAATGATGGGAACATGATTGGTCGAGGTTAAGGAAGGCTCCGTGTCCCAAATGACAAAGTCTACCGGGAAGTAGAAAGTGTCAACTTGAACGATCACGTCCTCTACTACACCTCGTGGGACCTTCACAGTTCGATCCGCTAATTGGAGAGTGATTCTTGTGGGCTTGAGGTAGCCCAAATCAAGTTGCCTATAGATGGAGTAAGGGAGGATATTGACACTTGCTCCCAAGTCAAGTAAGGCTTTTTCAATTTTGTTCTCTCCAATGATGCAGGAAATGGTGGGTGCACCGGGATCTTTGAATTTAGGAGGGAGTTCATTGAGTAGGATGGAGCTCACGTTCTGTGCTAGGAAGACATTCTTCTTTACTTTCATCTCCTTTTTACTGTCAACAAATCTTTGATGACTTTTGCATAAGCTGGAATTTGTTTGATGGCATCGAGGAATGGTAAATTCAGCTTTACCTGCTTTAGTATTTCTAGCACGTCATCACGTGGGTTTCCTTTCTGGGAAGGAATCAACCTTTGAGGAAATGGTGCTGCGGAGGGTGGTTTCACTACCACCTCAGGCTCACTAGTGTCTTCCTTATCACTCTCGTTCAAGGGGACATCTTCGGCCTCTTTCGTGCCGGGCGAAATCACCTTGTCTTTGATTGTGTCGTGTGGGGGAGGTGATAAATCAACGACTCTCCCACTACGAAGAGTGGTCACAGCTTGACATTGCTCCTGATGATCAGTAGAAGTGGAGCTAACACTAGTTTGACCTTGGGGAGGTCTTTGGCCCTGGGCAGGAAACTTGCCCTTCTCTTGTACGCTCAACGAGGATTGAATTTTGGACAGGTTCGCATTTATGTCGCCAATTAGACGATCATATTTGGTGTTGTTTGCGGTCTGGCTAGTGATGAATTGATTCATCGTATCCTCGAGAGTTCTTCGCTGTGGCGGAATATAATTTCCGTGAGGTGGTGGTGCTTGCACATGTCCTTGCATGTGTGGAGCTTGTTGAAATTGTTGTGGAGGAGGAGGGGCAACATGCGAAGGAGGGTTCATTGCGGCATGTTGTTGCCCGTAGCTAAAGCCGGGATGATTTTTCCACGAAGGGTTGTATGAATTCCCGTGTGGGGCACCAAAATTTCCCTTAAAGCCTCATATACCACTAACTTGCTCCTGCAACATTACTTTGCAGGCGGGTATCGTCGGGCATTCCTCAGTTGAATGTCCCGCCTCACAAATTGCACACACCTTTTAGACGGGATTCTTGATAGATCCAACTACCTCGCATAAATCTCGAAATCCTTTCTCAAGGGTGTCCAACCGACAGTCCGACATAGAGGTCTTATCTACATGGTATAGGCCGGACGCCGATGGAGTGGTGGTCGCTTGACGATTTCGGTTCTGAGCATTAGGATCAGAAATATCCCATGATTGGGTAGTCTCGGCGACATACCTCAGGTGAAGCTCAGCATCGTGGCAATCTAGCTCGATAAACGGACCACTACCCATGGTTTCAATGAGTTTCTTGGAGTTAAGGTTCAACCCATTATAGAGGAAGGAAATGATTTGAGCTATATCAGATCCATGATGGGGGCACGAAGCAGTTAACTCATTGAAACGCTCATAACATCGATGGAATGGCTCATTATCCAATTGCCTGAACGATTGAATCTGAGCCTTTATGGAGATTGTTCGATGTGGTGGAAAGAACTTCTTGAGAAATCTGGATTGTAACTCGTTCCAAGATGGAATCGAGCTCGGAGGTAAAGACCATAGCCAGGTCTTAGCTTTATCTTTTAACGAGAATGGGAAGAGTTTGAGGCGAATCACCTCTTGTGTGCAAGTTTGATCGTTAAGAGTATCACACACGTCCTCAAATTCCCTTATATGCAGGTATGCCTTTTCAGAATCAATACCGTGATAGTGTGGTAGCATCTGGATCATCCCATTTTTGAATCGGAACTGCCCGGCATTATACGGGAGTATAATGCATCCCGGAGTGACAGTGCGCTCGGGATATAAGAATTCTCTCAACGGGCGGTACGGAGGCTCTTCCTCACCGGTAGGTGCATTACTATGCTGCGACATCTCTCTCTCACTGGACGACTCGGCGCTCTCACTGGGTGTGCTTGAAGAGTGTCCTACGAAGGAGAAGGGAGTGTTACTAGAGATTGACTGCGACGGTGTGGGAGGTGGGATCCAGAACTGTGGGGCGTTCGGAGTGTGGGGACTATCGGGATTATACTCAACAAGTGGATTTTCGTGAATGCTGGTTGGAGTATTATGGGGTGTGGGAGTGGTTTCAGAATTTTGCATTAATTTTGTGAGAGATGGTGGTGAATCTTTTTGTGCTTTTTATATTTTTTTATGTTTTTGGATTTTTGAATTTTTGGTCAAAGCTTTGGATTGACTCGATCTAATCCTAAGTCTACCTAATTCCCCGGCAACGGCGCCAAAAACTTGACACGACTCAGAATGTGTCTCTAAAGTGTGTACTCTCTAGGCTCAAGTGCAAGCCTGTCGTTCAAGTAATAATCCGACAAGTCGGGTATCGATCCTCAGGGAAAAAGGACAATGAAGTTGTGACGACGGGATAAGACGGAGGAATCCTAACGTTGGCTCTAAGAAGAAAGATAAAGATTTGATTTTTGGGAATTATTAAGCTAAATGCAATTATGTAATTATGAAAATGTGCAATTACACGCAATTACCTAAAATGTGAATGAAAATTTTGATTTGAACTTTTAAATGAGATGATGGAAAAAAATAGGACGGGAATACAATCCCCCAACCCTAGTGTACTGCAGTTATAATATTAATCGTAAATTTATTTAATTAATTTGACCTAGTCTTTAGTACTCCCAAGCATTACGTATACGAGGTTCAAGCCCGCGTCATACTTAATCAAAGGATGAGTAAATCGGTATCACGACAGCGACACTCGAATTATATTCTCAATCATCCCGGTTACCCAGGGGCAAACGAGATATTTAGACCTATAATTGTTGTGTTCCTACGCAATACGGTCACAATTAATTACTAAATTCGGAGGATTAACTTTATACGTGCAATGACCACATTAGGTTGGGTTCATGTATCCCGGCCTTAGAAAATCTAGCCTAACATGATGAAAGTGATGAAAACAGTGTTTAATATGCAAGTGTTCATGATTAATCTAAGGACAATTGATGGAATACTATAGAATAGAGTCACAAAGAAGAAACAACTTACTAAAATTACCCAAGGAACAATCGCAGCAATAAATAAAATTGGTAATCACACAACTTTGAATAAACCTTCAATCCTTGAATAAAACTGGAAATTGTATCTACAACTAGGGTTTATGGAAGAATAAGAGAGATTAAACTAATCCCCTCCGTTCTTGCCTACTTTACAATGAAAATAATTCAGGTTTTTATACCCTACGTGAAATTACAAGAAGTTGAGTACAAATCGGAGTCTTTAGAGGAGAATCAGAAAACAAAATCTCGATGGGCGGACCGGTCCGGCCCTTAGGCGGATCGGTCTGCCTCTACAGCGGATCGGTTCTTTTATTTTTCAGGCGGACCGGTACGGGGGCGGATCGGTTCTTTTAATTTTTGCCTTCTTCGGTTTGCCTTCGGTTCGCAGTTCTCTGGGTTTGTAAACATCGGTCCGGTCCGGGTCTTAGGCGGACCGGTCCGCCTATTTGACTTTTCCTTCAAACTTTGACTGCCCATATCTTTTGCTCCGGGTATCCGATTGAGGTGCCGTTTCTTCCTAGGTGCTTGTGAGGATGATACCTTCAACTTCTCTTTAGGTACCTCATCCAGATTCTGGGTAGAAATGACTCTTTTGCCCTTTTGACTTTTCTTGTTGACTTTTTCTATTCTTCCGGTTTCCTTCTTCCATTTCTTGACATTAGACACCTGTAAAATCATAACGAAATACCAGAAACTCGGTGTACTTGTTAGGATAAGTCAATAGCAAGATTATGAGATAAAGTCAATCCAATTACGTTGTTCGGGGTGATTAAAGTACCGAAATTAAGGGATAAATTAGGAAGAATTTATGCCTAATCAAATAACATTAGGCATATATGGTATTAACCCTAAGGATGGAAAAAAGGGTTAAAATTGAATTAGGGATTATCGAGAAATCAACCTAATTGAAGATAATTTAATTCATAGAAATTCAGGAGCTATGATGACATGGACTAGTAGGATGTGAGTGGCTACCTACTCAATTTGCATGAGGAATAAATGATTATCCTTTAAGTGATGAGAGAAACTCGAGAATATAATTTGAGAAGTAAAGTCATAATCTGTAAATATGTAGGATATGAGAGATAAATATACTACGTATGGAAATATTTATGTGGGTTGTGCCTGTGCCCTATTGTTATTATATATAGGTGGGGTGAATACCTATAATATTATTTATTATGTGTATGACATACCTACATTTCTTGCTATCGGGGTGAAAGTTTCGCGTTATGGTTGATCTTATCCCGATGAGCCCATTTGGGGGATTTTAGATTCGTACCTTAAGCATAGGACCTTGGACACGTTCTATTGGTGTGAATGATAGTTTTGACGGTTGAATGGGAGCGTAGGTATGTGCGTGACCCATTCGGCTGGGGAGTATGCTCACCTACAATATGTGTGTTATGCTATTTATGGTTCTTGGGAGACGCCGAACCAATAGACCTTTATACAGTGAGAGATGTATTAGGACATGATAGCAGAGTATGCATACACCGCAGTTGTGTCTGGGGGTGTCATATAAGTATAAATAATAGTTTGATGAATATGTATACTATGATGTGATGTAAGGTGTGAATTAGTAGATTAAACTATATATAATGGGATGTAATCTACTGTGTGAAATTTATGGATTAACATATAAATACTATGAGGTAATCTACTCCGTGAAATTATCGATAAAAATGCATAATGACATCTGATTGAATTAAGTAAGTGAATACTTAATCTTAAAGTTGTGAAAGCCTAGTTCATATTAAAGAGAAATGAATATGTATAATTATCATACGTATTATGTGGAAAATATGAGGAAATGATATGGGTTAGAGTCATAATTGAATACCTTAGTTTGGGAGATGATAAGGTACGTTAGGCGTTCACACTAGATGAGAGGTGATAATTCTCAAGTGAGAGCCTGGAAGCTAACATGTACATAATAATTACTTAATTGCACTTGTTAAGAACTTTTTATTTTAAAAATCTTTTACAATCGGGTTCTAACACATTTTCTTGAAAATTCTCTTCTCGATTGTATCTTATACATCAGGTATCCAGTATCGGGGATGCCAGCATAAAATATGGATATCTCGACGGGTTATAGTTGCTACTGGAGAGGCAGATTTGTTTAGACACTTTTATTTTGTTGATTCACACATCTGTAGTTTCTACTTTCATTTAGGTCATGTCACCCAGGATTCTAGCTATTTCATTTCTATTCCAGAGATTGTAATCATTTATGTCAGTACTGTTGCTATCAGTTTTATTTGATGGTAATGAAATATGTTAACTGGAGAGTTATTCCAGTCACATTTAGTCTTGTTCAGTTGTGATGAGATGTTGTCTATTATTACTACACTTTGTGGAATGATTTTAATTAATTTAAAAAGGGAAAAGTTTTTACACTAGCTTAATTTTTATTATGTGAATTAATAAAGAAAATATTTTTCAACAGTGATGCTAAGAATGAACTAATTGGATATTATGATTTAATTTAATAAAGGACTGGTCACCCGGTATTTAATTAGGCGGGGTGTCACAGGTGGTATCAAAGCATCTGGTTCTAGTGTCCTTAGGATCTGTACGACTTTCTACTTTTCAGCGAAGTGTTCTTTGATTAGAGCCCTATTATTAAGATGTTATATTCCTCTGCGTATTACGACTTACGAGCTCCTGCCAAGAAATATAAGCGATCAAATTCTTATACGAGCTCGTCGGTCATCGAGGACTAGCGAGGGTCGTTAGAAGAACAGCAGGAGGAGAACTCAGCCAAAGATATAGAGTGTTTTGGGAAAATGGAGATTGAGATAGAACTCACTAAAATTATTATTCAGGCAGAGGATAATAAAGGAGTCGTTCGGGAGATGCAGTTTCCCAAACACTATCATGGATGACATTTGCGTCGTTCCAAACTTTCCCAACACTGTCAGTGAAGGGTGACGGAGTCGAAAGGACTTTTGAGAAGAAAGGAATCCAAAGGCAATTATGTGGGGTGAAGTCTAGTAACACCCAGGACTTGAAGATTTTGGGAGATATTTTTTTGCTCATAGGAGAAATCTAAAGTGATGAGAGACAGACATGTCATACAAAGAAGCATATATGAAGCTAAAATGAGAAATTTTGGTATGATTCGATCGTGAAATCGTCAATTTGATCGAGGTATGAAGGGAATTTCAAAACTTATTTTATATGAGCAAGAAAGAAATCCCAACGCGATAGAGCAATCAACTTGCTTAACGAACTCCTTACCTATCGACTAAGGGGTATATATAAGATAAGATGATTTCCTTATTGTGAAAGGACTTATGATTTAAATATTCACGTGCGAGTGAGAAATATATCGTCAAGGAATTTATAATCGATTCGAGAAGAAAGGAAGCCCGGAGGGTTGGGAAAACCTAGATGAAGGATAAGATTGAATTAGATGGTGACAGTGAAACATTACAGGAAGGTATACCCAGTAGGGGAACCTAATTAAGTCCTTACTAAGCAGCGAGGAATTCAGCCAAGACCAACGGGGTCGACAATGTGTCAATTGAGAGCTAATACTGCCAAGTCCGAAGGAAGGACAATCAAAAATGGTCAGTGGGACCAGTGACAGGGAAATGGCTCGAAAAATTTTCCCTACGTGTAGAGAGTGGGACTAAAAATATTGAATGTGTCCACGTTGAGAAGTGAGATCGATAAGTTTGAGAATGGTAAACCATGGCAGTTAGGCATAATAACTGGAGGAGTGAAATTTCCAGCAGAAGAATTGGGTCAAGAGAATTGGACCCATGAATTTACAACCCTAGAGTGGTGGGCTTAGGTAGAGAATTCACGCCTATAGATTTTGGGCCAACATTTCAGTGATGGGCTTGTAAGCCATGGAGCAGAATAATTTGCCCACTACGAGGAGGGGGAAACTATTAGATGAAATCTTAGATGTATAACGATTGTAGATGCTCATGGGTTGTGTTGGAAGCAATGTGCTGGGACCCTATGATTAGGTGAAGACTGGTGAAGTTGTGTTTCATCCTTGTGAGTAAAGGATTCATTCAAGTGATATGGGTTTGTCACAATATATATACATGAATTGTTATCACTAAAATTCGCATGCGAGTCGAGTTTAATGGGTATGTTAGTTTTAACAGTCAGGTTACAAACATATTTATCATGAGTATGGAGACTTTTTTATGTTTTGTGAGCGAGCCGGGTGAGCACTACTAGCATATTTTATCGTTATAATTTACTACTGCTTTGAGTTAGCATGTAGAACCTATTATGGTAATGAGTCGTGATTAATTATCGAAAGTCTGAATGATAGCATATTGAGTGATAAGACTATCACATTGGATACTCGGGGCGAGTAATATTAATTTATTGAGGCGCAACCTAAAATAGGGTTGGGCGTATATAGATATGTATATATGAAAATTTCATGGAATCGTAAACCTCAGTGAGTATATTGTCTAGTTATATGTGATCCCGGTGCGTTGGGATTTATTTACTGATGTGACTCAGTATACAATGTGTTCTTTATCGGGCAGAGAAATATGACTCGTTATATATATCGCGCCGCAAACTTGAGATAGTGAGAGCGCCATATTTTATGTTTATTCTAAGGGACATTCAGAGAAGGTGGGAAGGTATATATTATGGACTGAGGGCGTAACGAATCTCGATAACCGACTATGTTGGGTAGTAATGTATCGGGGGTACTTGTTTGGATTTCACTTTACGGGACAGCCCACGCATGAAACTAGCAAACATCGGGAGTTGGAGAGAAATTTGGTCGATAATACATGTATTTCGTACTTTGATCATTGTAAATTTACAAGAATAGAATTTAAGGTTGATCATTCCACTATGACGCAAGGCGGAAAGAGTCGCCTAGTTCTGACAAGAAAACTAGCACATAATGGTTACATCATTAATAGAAAAGCATGTCGTATGCGCAATAAATGATTTATGAAATAATGCAAGAGATATTAGGTGTATGGGCACTCTAAATAATTGAAAATACTGTATCAGGTAGTAGATTATGATTGTCGTGTTAATTCGATAACATTTAGCTAGGGAAGTCAAAGCTTATTCCATAAGATTTGTCAGAGGCTTACGTTTCACGAGAAACTGATTTTTAGAGCAAGGGGAAGGACTTGTGACATGCGATGAGGCAAAGTCACATGGATCAATGTTAGAGGTACATTTGAGAGAATATAATATGTATCATGTTACAATTAACAGTGGTTATCTGATTTAATGAAGAGAAATATTGCTAAATTCGTTTTACAATGGGTCACCTGTCTGTTGGTAAAGGGTGGACCCTCCGAAACTAGCTGGGGTTTCTTCAACCATTAAGGATTCCTAAGTAGTAATGGGAAAGAATTCCCAAGGATTTTATCGCGGAGGGGGTCACGATACTATATGATGATAGTGGATTGGTTGACCAAAGTAGCTTCCATTATAACAGTTAGGATTGATCATACTACGGGACAGTATGCACAGATCCTTATAACCGAGATAGTGAGGTTACATAGGGTACTGTTTAATATTGTGTCTGATTGGGACAAGATCTTTGTAAGAGTGTTCATGAGGCCAAATTTATCGAGTTGTGATTGAGTACGGCCTATTATCCGTTGACGAATGGGCAGAACAAGTGGACTAATCATATGTTGGGAAAATAAATTATATGTGTACCCTTGGATCTTAGGGGAGGATGAGAGAAGTCCCTTCCATGAGTTGAGTTTGTGAACAATAACTCATATAAGTTCACTTTTGTAATACCCCGTATTTTTATGGCTTTTAAAATTTGGGATTTATTAAATTTAATTGAGATATTAATTTAATATTAATCCAAAATTTTATTTTAAATATTTACTAGCGTGACGAGAGTTAGTAATTACTGGGAATTTGTTGAATATTACTAGATGAGTAAAGTAATATATAAGATTGATTTTATTAAAATTGTCACGAGTAAATAAAATGGCAATTATAGAAATTTAGGCCGGGACGCGCCTGTGTTGTGTCAGGACTAAATTATTATTATAAAAGTGAATAAATTATAAGTCGCCCATATGGTCATTTCGAGTGCCTCAAAGTGTCTGGAAGGATCGAGATAGTCAGAAAAATGTACCCGAAGATTTAGTTTGGATCTCAGGGCATTTTTAGGCCTAATTAACATCACGGGAGGGTAGACATTTTGTATTTTTGGGTAATTAAACCCAAAAATTTTCTTAGGATATATCAGCCATTAGGAGTTGTCTTGGGTTATCAATCACATAACCTAAGAACGTCTATTAGAGAAGAAGGTGGAGAGCATTCCAAGCAAACAAGGGTCAAGAACTCACTCGATTGCACCGCCACCACCACCAAAACGTAGGTCGCACGATGAGGAATGCAATCATATCTTTTTCATCAACAAATCAGACCCTTGAATCCCAAGAAAGTATCTATCTTGCTGATTTCTGGTTGATATTCCTTCCATGTTAGTCTAGGAATGAAAATCATATGTTGTAATTGAAGAATTATATGTTTTGGAGGAGAATTTATATGTGTTGTAGAAAGAATCCATGTAGTCTGAAATCTTGATTATATGTAGAGGATTACCCACGAATTAATTATGATATTTGGGAAGAAAATTTTGATTAAAATAGAGATTAGTTATTATTCATTCAAAATTTGGTTTTATAAAGAAATCTGGGATTAAACCCTTTTTGATTGATTCGTTGAGGAATTATCGATGTCGTTACGTTAGAACTCATATATATATATATATATATATATATATATATATATATATATATATATATATATATATATATATATATATTACTTATACATTTGGATTACTTTGATGGGAGTTTGGGGTGAAATTATAGAGGTTTAGAGGGATTAGAATGATTGAAATCGTAGGTTGAAATTTTGAAGATTCTGGGCAAGAACTGCTTGATCGATTGATCGACCAAGAGAATCCATTCCTCGATCGATCGATCGATCGACCCCATTCCTCGATCGATCGATCCCTCCTGGAAAACTGCATATTTTTTCCCTTTTTGTTTAATCCGGTTAAGATACGTAGGAACCCTTGATTATTATTTATAGAGTATAATGGGTTATGAAGAGTACCAGTAGGGTCTAAGTAGACTCCGTTGAGTGAAATTTAATATGAGATGAAATTGTGGGTTAACGAGGACTTATTCATACATTGGAAATTGGGCGTACGTTCACTAAATAATTGAGACTTGTGAAATATTTAGACCAAAAGGTAAGTGAGGGTATACCTACTGAAATTATGCTTAGTGAGAGATAATACTTCAAGAGATGAGAAGTAAGTATGAAATAAATTATAAATGAGAATAAAATAGACGAATCCGTTACGCGGGATAATTGAGTAAAATTTGTGCTAAGAACGGATAATAATAATTATGGGTCGTGGGCGAACCTAATTTGGAAAATCTGAATATCTATATATATGTGACTGTACATATATTAAGTATTATGTATCTGTGTAAAATCATACCCAGGCTACTTGATATCACGGAGGTTTCTGTGCCAGGACAGTCTTATCTTAATTGGACCTTTATGGGGGATATTGACTCGTACCCTGGAAGATAGTATCCATGATACAGGCTATCTGAAAATGATAGTCAGATGGTTCTAAGAGATGTGAGGGTATGTGCTGACCTCTTAGGACTTGGAACTATGTTTCGCCTCCATTTGTATGTGTATTGTGTTAATACAGTTCGAGAGTGATTCTGAACTAGTATTTCCCTTTGTATGAGTGATACGGGGATATGATAGCAAAGTATGCCAGCGCCATAGTTTTATGTGGGATGCCGATAGTATATACATATTATATGAGTGATTGATATATATATATATATATACTTATATATATGTCAACTTTATACTGTGTGTATAAGTAGTTAAGTAATTAATAAATGATCCAGCTTCATAATGAGTGTTCGTGAATTTTGTTACTGTGTTGGGTGGTTCTAAGTAACGTAAGAAAATGGAAGAGATTAATTTTCTAAAACTAAATTTCATGGCCTTAGTATTTCTCGAGATACAACTTCAGGAGAATAAATTTGATAGACATATGTGATCAGTAGTACGATAGGCGTGCACACTAGATGAGAGGTGATAATTCTCAAGAGAGTCTCGCGCACTAACATGGTGGTTATATTAGCTGGTAAGCATTTTAAATACTTGCTAAACTATATTTTTAAAATGGTTTTACACTCGGGCTCTGACCCATTTTCTGTCATTTCTTTCTCTCTCTTGTATATATATGTATGTATTACAGGTGCCCAGCCACATGGGCGTCATGCATTCGTTCTTTGGATTGGGCGTGCTACAGCTTATGTGGGATTTGCAAGCCTTTGCTTTAGACGACCTCGTCATTGACTCAGTTCTTATTGTTGTTATTTATAGTTAGGGCATGTGTCGCCCAATTTCCTATTCCGGTTGGATTTGTCAAAGATTTATGTGTAGTTATGTTTCCAGTATTCAGTACTCGTTGAGAGTTAACTATTGTCAGAATGTTTTCATTTATGGTCCTTAGCTTGTTTTGGTTTATCTAGATGGTTTAAATTCTGGTGTGTTAATTTCCATCCTTAGCAGTAATGTGATTCTTAAACAATTGATTATTATAAAGGTTTTCATAATGGAATTTAATAAAGTAAAAAAATAAGACTTTAAACTGTTTTGACACTTAGCTTAATTATTTTGGTTGTTTAAATTGGAATTAATTATTTTACGACAGTGATGCTGAGAATGAACCAACCGTTCACCTTGATTTTAATTTAATAAAGGACTGATCACCCTATATTTAATTAGGCGGGGTGTCACAGGTGGTATCAGAGCATCAGGTTCTCGTGTCTTTTAGGATCTCTGCGGCTTATTATGCTTCCAACGTAGCTTTCTTTGATATAGATCCCTATATTTTGGATTGTTAATTTCTTTGGTGTGATCTCATTCTCCTGCTATCACGTATATATTAGTAAATCTTATTTGCGTTCCGACATGTTCAAATAGGAAATATAGCAGATGAGGGTCGTTGGACGAGTAGCGAGAGGCAGGGCTTAGTGAGGTCGTGAAGTATATTCGAGGATGATGACCGTAGTCGATGGCACCCCTATCATGGAACGAGAGGACAAGACTATAAAGACGGCTAGGACGCAACCTACAAATTCCAAGTGCTGCTATAGTAGAAAGTGATGCCAAATTAGACTCACCCAACGTAGTATGCTTGGGAGAGGATCAATTGGAAAATTGAGGAGAGTCATCAGTAGAAGTTCTAGAAATGCGGGAATTGTGTGTGTTACCCAATGAAGGTAATATATTCAAAGGCTTGGGCATATGGCGGAGTTTGGTTAACTATAAGTGAAAATTTGGGGTAAAATTTTTCTTGACTCATCGGAGCAAAGTTATAACAGTGGGAGTCAACCACCACATTTAATAGTGAAATATTGCGTCAATGGAAGGACCTTAGGTACACTTTAACTGCTCGTTCCTTCATCAGTTGTTCAAAATAAGATGTGAACGTTGTTCTGAACCCATCATGGAAGGGACGGATAGGGGTCCATTTGTAAATGAATTTAGAATTTTAGCAAATCTTGTATCAGCGAAAGTGGATACCAACGGTAGAGAAGATTTCAAGTGGGAGGTCAACTCGTGAGGAAAGTTGACAACACTTAAAAAGAATTCTGTTGGACAATCGATCCATATGGTGGCAGGGTCACGCATTATTCGTAGAGATGTTAACGCTCTTATGTGAAGGGAGCTAAAGTAATCTAAAGATTCAGTTGGAGAGTGAGACTAGATGAAACGCCGTTACCAATGCGCCGTAAGGGGCAGACCCATCAGGGGGCTCATTTAAATGATTCGAATAGCTGAATTCTTACAAAGCGATGGTGAATTCAGTAAGGGTTATTAAAGCATGTAGCACGCTCCTTAAGGCCAATAAATCTAAGGGAACGACGGGGGTAGCCATCAAGATTGAGACTATTTAAGTCCGAGAGAAGGACAACCCATAGGGTCAGTGTGACAGGAGATAAGTGGGTTATGTGTTGAGGTATTTTGTGGAGAGTAAAACAACAAGAGTTAAAATCTTCCGAAGTGAGAAAAAGGACAAGGGTATGGTGCTTGCAAGGGAAAAGGTTAATGTAATTTTTGATTTGGTTCAGACAGACGCGCTATGATCGAAAGACCATTAAGTAGCCAAAGCGATTGGCAAAGTAAAAGTATGAGTTTTATCCTCGGAGGATGAGGCGTGTTTTATGTGACACGAGTGAGTCACTACATTTTTGTTTATTGCTAGATTCGCATGTGAGAAGAATTTAGTGCGTATATCTATAGCGTTATTATTATGTCTACGTTTTTCCCTGGTATAGCGGGCTTGTCTTCAGTGTTATCCACGGAGGATAAATGAGTGCATTTTTTATGTTATATACTTTATTGAGATTACTCGTTTTAGTGATGTGATATGCGAGTATGATATTATACTAATTATGGTTTTATAAATGATTAAAATGATAGCAAGGCTATCGAGGTTTCTGCCCTAGTGCAACATGTTTTGTTCTGGAAATACCTCACCTGCGAGAGGGTCGGGTTCGCACTCATATTATATATTATAGAGACTTCGAAGGGTATAGTGGTACGAGAATGTTTAATCCCAGGGTGTTTAGGGACTTGTTATTTTGATTCAGTGTGTATTGGGTTTACCATTGGGCGAAAAGATTTCACTCATTATTATGTATAGTGCTCAGAACATAGTGTTAGAAGGAGCGCAATGTTATATTTATCCTTTGGAAATATGAAAGTTAAGACTTATATTCATATTTTTGGAGATGGGATTTTGAGAGTGCCGATTATATACGTACAAGGTTTATGGAATGTGATTACCACCAATACTGAGCGATAGTGCAATTAGTAAAAAGTTTTTTGTTTCAGTACAATTGCGGGAGGAGATGTAGTTTTTCTGTTAAGAGAAGAAATAGAGGGGTGCAAGTTATGAACGGAGGATCCAACGAATTTCGATAATCGACATTGCTAGGTAGTAGTGTATCGGGGGGTCCTTGTTTGGATTTCCCTTTGCGAGACATCCCACGCATGAAACTTAGCGTAAGGTTGGCAGTAGAGAGATGTTTGGTCATTAGTCCATGAGTCCAGTACCTCGGTCATTATAGGAGGCGGTAATTATGACTGTAAGTTAGAGTTAAGTGATGATTTAAGGCTAGTGGATCCAGTTGTGTGGTAAAGAAACATTGAAAGTTTTGTTTTATCACCACGAGTTGAAGGGTGGAATGATGATAAGGAGGAATTAAAAATTTTGATTTTTAGGGTGATTAAGAGTACCCATGTGTTGTAAACACATTGTGAGCACAAGGGAAATAAAGAATTGGGTGTTATGTGTGAAGCGTATGTGATGCTTGCACCAGTATGCATGGTTTATAGGGTGTGTGGGCATCCTGGTTAACTATTGCTTGAGTCGTCTGAGTTGAAAGGACATGGGAATAGACGCGTGGAATATATATTGGTGAGAATTACATAACGAAGTGGAACTGGTAGAGCGTATTAAGCGTGGTTCGAAGGACGATAATCCATATATACATGTACGATCAGAGTAGCAAAAACAAATTTAGTTGGAAGGCTATGGGAAGTCATTTAGGGGTATTCCTTGAGGAGGATATAATTTAACTATTATGGAAAACACTCTGAGCGTAGTTTTACCTAGTCAAGTGTGGAAAGCGACTTGCGTGTAATTTGAATGATGATGTTAGTAAGGTATAAAGGTTCAGCAATGCACGTCGTGGAGAAAAGTGCACGGGTCGGAAATTTTGGTATATGCTAAGGAACTAAGGGGAGTATTAATTGTCACTTAATGTGAGACATTGCAAGTAGAAGTAGATGATGAGCGGGACATAGCGAGTAGTCTCCGCGGGAAACTACTCATAGATAAATATCACTTAGAATAAGAGGACCAACTAGAGAATTTTGTAACAAACCTACGATTCCTAAAATAGAAGAGAGTAATTTGGTGAAATTTCTTGGATGGGGTTCCAACTTCAAGGTAAGGTCACGAGTTCAAGTTGACCTAAAAGAAAGTGATTATTATTCTTTTGGGTGGCATACACTATTAGACAGTGTTCCCCAACCTTTATTTGAAAATAATAATCGCACCGGTAAGAGGTTCTTCCCGGTATTATTCTGAACTAGAATAGTATCATTGAACCCCACTTTCAAATGAGGATTTCAGAAAGCGGTGGGGATAACGTTTCATTTTGAGTAGGTTGTATCACCCTTAGCCGGGGAGAAGGAGAGGTGATTAAAGATTAGTGGAACCACGTCAAAGTAATTTTGAATTCATGGTGATCATTTCATTTCCACAACGGATGTATCTAGCAAGTGACGTTTAGTACAACAGAGTTCCGTGGAAGCACTCGAACCTGTTTATTGTGGACAACTACTTATTGAAATTATGTGTGGAAAAACCTAAACTATTCTCCCTCTGATTGTTTAGAAGTGAGTGGATAATCAGGATTTTTGATCGACCGAGTTAGAGTTTGATGACTGTGGTGGAATAACCACGGCTGTTTTAGGTGACTTTTGAATGTCGTAAGAATTACGTCGCCGAAAATCGAGATTCGAAGAAACGAAAAGAGTGGTCAAATGTCCGCGTGGTTTCTCTCAAAATGGGAGTTTTGTGTTTAGATAAATACGAGTAATTGTTAAGTAGTGAGGTGCGGCCTCCCAATAATATTGAGACGATGGGGGGCAATGATGTGTAGGCTTGTCTTATGCGAATAGCAACAGATTGGAGCACAATGTGAAGTGACGTTATTAAGCTGTGACTCTATAACTGATAGTATTGAGAGTGTTGAATAAGCCTATTGTGAGGCGGGGGGGGGGGGGGACTATAGAAATTTGCCTTACTCGAAAGTCCATTTTGAGAATTGATAAAGTATCCAGATCTATTGTTACTAGGCATACCTTATTTAGCGAATTATGGGAAGAAATTCCATTTTTAGGGGGCAGGTATGTAATACCCGTATTTTTATGGCTTTTAAAATTGGGGATTTATTAAATTTAATTCAGATATTAATTTAATGTTAATTTGGAATTTTATTTTAAATATTTACTAGCATGATGAGAGTTAGTAATTACTGGGAATTTGTTGAATATTACTAGATGAGTAAAGTAATATATAAGATTGATTTTATTAAAATTGTCATGAGTGACTAAAATGGCAATTATGAAAATATAAGTCGGGATGCGCTTGTATCGTGTCATGACTAAATTATTATTATAAAAGTGAATAAATTATAAGTCACCCGTATGGTCATTTCGAGTGTGTCAAAGTGTCCGGAAGGGTCGAGATAGTCAGAAAAGTGTACCCAGGGGTTTAGTTCGGGTGCGTTTTTAGGCCTAATTGACATCCCGGGAGGGTATTATAGACATTTTGTATTTTTGGGTAATTAAACCCACGAATTTTCGTAGGATATATCATCCATTAGGAGTTGTCTTCTAGGGTTATCAATCAAAGAACCTAATAACGGCCATTAAATAAGAAGGTGGAGAGCTTTCCAAGCAATCCAAGGCCAAGAACTCACTCGATTGCACCGCCACCACCACCAAAACGTAGATCGCACGACGAGGAATGCAACCATATCTTTTTCATCAACAAATTAGACCCTTGAATCCCAGGCAAGTATCTATCTTGCTAATTTCTAGTTGATATTCCTTCCATGTTAATCTAGGAATGAAAATCATATGTTTTAATTGAAGAATTATATGTTTTGGAGGAGAATTTATATGTGTCGTGGGGAGAATCCATGTAGCCTGAAATCTTGATTATATGTAGAGGATTACCCAAGAATTTATTATGATATTTGGGAAGAAAATCTGGATTAAAATAGAAGTTCGTGATTATTCATGCGAAATTTGGTTTTATAAAGAAATCTGGGATTAAATCCTTTTTTATTGATTCGTTGAGGAATTATCGATGTCGTTACGTTAGAACTCATTTATATATATATATTACTTATACATTTGGATTACTTTGATGGGAGTTTGGGATGAAATTATAGAGGTTTAGAGGGATTAGAATGATTGAAACCGTAGGTTGAAATTTTGCAGATTCTGGGCAAGAACTGCTTGATCGATTGATCGACCAAGAGCATCGATAGATCGATGATCGATCGATCGACCCCATTCCTCGATCGATCGATCCCTCCTGGAAAACTGCATATTTTTTCCCTTTTTGTTTAATCCGGTTAAGATATGTAGGAACCCTTGATTATTATTTATAGAGTATAATGGGTTATGAAGAGTACCAGTAGGGTCTAAGTAGACTCCGTTGAGTGAAATTTAATATGAGATGAAATTGTGGGTTAACGAGGACTTATTCATACATTGGAAATTATGCGTACGTTCACTAAAGAATTGAGACTTGTGATAGATTTAGACCAAAAGGTAAGTGAGGGTATACCTACTACAATTATGCTTAGTGGGAGATAATACTTCAAGAGATGAGAAGTAAGTATGAAATACTTCAAGAGATGAGAAGTAAGTATGAAATAAATTATAAATGAGAATAAAATAGACGAATCCGTTTTGCGGGATAATTGAGTAAAATTTGTGCTAAGAACGGATAATAATAATTATGGGTCGTGGGCGAACCTAATTTGGAAAATCTGAATATCTATATATATGTGACTGTGTGACTGTACATATATTAAGTATTATGTATATGTGTAAATTCATACTCAGACTACTTGCTATCACGGAGGTTTCTGCATCGGGACAGTCTTATCTCGATTGGACCTTTATGGGGGATATTGGCTCGTACCCTAGAAGATAGTATCCATGATACAGGCTATCTAAAAATGATAGTGTGGTGGCAATTATTATTCAACACAAATAGATAAGAGAACCGCAATCACCAAGTAGAATAAAGAAGACAAAATGTCAATCACACAACAGGAGATGTACGTGGTTCAGCAAGAATGCCTACGTCCATGGTGGTGCAGTCAGTATTATTTCTATATACTTCGTTGAGCGATTATGGAGAATACAGTGCGTGTCTTATGCCTCAGACCTAGGGTTTATTATATACATGTTTATTTTCAGGGAGTGGGGGTGTTGGACTCCCCCACGTTTTCCATCTTCTCCTGGAACACCTCTTTACGAGAACATGGGAGAAGACTAAGTCATAACTGAATTAATGTTAAGATATGAAGGGTTTGAACTTTGGGCCGCTTCAATTGGGCTACTCGTCCAGGCCCGTCATTCTAAATCCGTGTACCCACGATTGCCCCTAAGTTTGTTAGGCCACAATTTGGGCTCAATAAATTTAAATTATTTGTCATAATGGCTCCTTTCTACATCGTGCAACTCTTACCAAAGTTTGAGGACTGGATTAGGCGGCAGTTACTTCAGGTCTTATGCGCGATGATTAGCAACATTTAAAAGTCTTTTTGGGCAACGTTTCATAGTTGTCGTTTCAAGCTTCTCAGTGTTCTTCTATCTTTTGCGAACTTTCTAAGAGTTTAGCAATTTGTGCCCTCTTCTCTAGATCTTCATTTTCCTTGCTTTCGATCTCCCTCGTCGTTTGGACTTGTGTTCTTCCATTGTCCAAGTCAAGCTCTTATCTCGTATGTCTCTTTTGCTTTTTCTTTGTGCTTTCTTTGAATTTGTAGTTTAGGGTTTGCAAATGGTGAAGATAGGTAATAGATCAATATCCGAGTTTAGGAAATTTTACAATATCCCATAGTGGATAGAAATTGAGTGCGCCTCTCTCCCTAAAATGTTAGAGAGATAGAGGGTGCCCATTGGATTCACGTCTTGCTACTTTCTCAAGGGGGCTTACTTTTCCTCAAAACGATTTATTCTTGCATTTCTTTTATTATTTCAACATTGTTCCTGCACATTGTTTGCCCAATGTGTGGAAGATAATCAATGGCATCCATAGAATAAATCAACTTTATGGCACAAAATTGGGGCTCGCCGAAGTCTGCTTTTGCTACTCCTTCTCTCGAACTAGCTCTGGTGTTCTCTATCTTAAAGCCAGGAGTCCTGGCAGGGTATTGGTAGTAAACCTACCTGATTCCCACAAGGATTACTAGCAAGATGGATTTCTTGCTAGAAATTGGCAGTTCTCCCCCAGACTGAGGGGTCGAGGTTTGATAGGTTTGTTGTTCCCTTTTATGGGGAAGAGTATATAGGTAGTCTTTGCTCTGTTCTTTTAATTTCTTTATTAATGTGTGATCTTTCTGACTCTTTCCTATTTTTTCTTCAGCGAGGTCGAAGAACTTGGAACCTGCTCTCAGCGAGGTTCGTCTTTCTGAGTTGATCAAAGCTTGGAATATCAGGGAGCCCCTAGTTGACGGCGAGCATCCCCAGTCTGCTACTTTCTTGCTCGAGTACAAAAATGTTGGTTCTAGCTTTATATCGAGGTCGGTAGATATCATTCCCGAGTTTGATACCTCTGAAGAGACTGCTGTTGATCCCATTCAGTTAGACGAGGAGGAGAGCAGTTCTGAGAGTGATATCGTAGGCGGTGCTGAAGGCAATTTTGGCGAAGGGAGCTCCAGTGGTGACAGTTCTTCTAATTCAGAAGAGGTTTCTGAAGCCCAAGAACCTTCGAACACGTCCAGCAGCTCTAGCGAGGAAATGGTTCCTCTAAGGAAAAATTTTATCCGAGATGATGATGATGATGTGCTTCTCGCTCAGAGGATGAAGAATCAGAAGTCCAGCACTGGGGCGGTTGCTACTGGTTCCCGGTCTTCTGCTCAGGAGCAGGAGAAGAAGAGAAAGGAAGAAGAGTAGGTGAAAGAGAGAGAGAGGAAGAGGGAAGAAGAGAAGAAGAAGATTGAAGAGAATATGAAGGTTAAGGAGATGAGGAGGATAAATAAAGAGAAAGAAAAAGAAGAGGAGAGGAGAAAGATGGAGGCAAGGACAAAGGCTAGGTAGGCCTTAGTGCATGTGTCCGCATTGCTGAAGGGGGCCTCAGTTGCCATTTCCCCTCAACTGGCCCCTGCACTGCTCGAGAGGGCAGTCCTTCCTGCAGATCGCCAAAGGTCAACGAGGTCCAATCAGTTGGCCTTGCAAGCTAGTCAGAGGCTAGCCTTGGTAAGACCATTTCTCTTTTCTAATATTTGAGAAGTTCTAATTGTTTCTTTCTTCTAATATCTTATTTTATTTGCAGTTTGTGACTGACTTTGCCGTGCTCTATCATTTTCGCGATGAGCTAGTGAATAAGAACGGTGAGCTAAAGCAGTAAAATGCTGCCTTAAAGGTGAGGGATACAGAGCTGGAGGCTAGTCTGAAGGCCGCTGATGCTGCTCGGACGTCATCCGACCTGGCTCTTGCTAATGCCAATCGAGAGAGGGAAGCATCAGTTAAAAAACTGAATAAACTGAGCAAGCCTATGACCTGGTCTGCTCGAGCAAGCTGGTTGTTATAGAGGAGAACAAGGCACTGACCGAGCAGCTGAAGGAGAAAGAGTCCCAGGCATCCACCGTTAAGGAGGACTCATACAACTCCAGGTGGGCTGCTACGTATGAAGAGGCTGAGGTTCAAATAGGCTACAACAGCCGTCTGAACTTCAAAAAGGGCTGGAACAAGGCCCATTTAGCTTTTGGTGTGGATATTGCTTCTCCTCTGTTCAACGATCACGACCCAGGCCCGAAGCCAATTGTGGATAAAGCCCCTACCCCATCCATCGAAGGTGTTGACCCTGCCTCCCAGACAAATCCTGCTGATGCCACCTTCTCAGGCGACAGAGGTTATCCCTGCTGAGGGAGGTGCTTCTACTATTGCTGACAAGGGAAAGCAACCAGCTTTTTCTGGGCAGCTCGAGGTCGCTAGCTAATTTACCCTTAGGGTTACACTTGTATTTTTGTTTATAATTTCCCTTTCTACTTCTTCAATGTATTCTGATCTTTTTCATATGAAAAATGAGAAGAATTTTTCCTTTAGTGTACTGAATAATTCTATCTTTCATTGCTCTTTTATTGCTTGTAGTTGATTGATTTTGATGATTATATACCAGCCACTTCTCAATTGGGAAGAATGCTTGGTCCTGATTTAAGCTCTGAAGTTCATTATACCTTTGTGAGGATTTGCAAATCACTGCGATTGAGGAATAAGCGTTTTATAGAGCAGACTGAGCTTGTCGTTAAACTGAAAGATAGGCTCTAAGAGATGGAGGAAGTTGGTGCCTCAGTCCAGGAAGAGGTGAATACACTGAGAGAAAAGCATCTAGATGCTTCTAAGATCAACCAGGTTGGGGAAATTCCTCAGCAAGAGAATGAGGGTTTGAGGAGAGAGGTCTCGTGACTTAAGGAGCATGCACCCAGCATCGCTCCTATAGTATTACAAGGTTCCTCCTCGTCGCGAGTTGGAACTTGTCCGAGCGATGTTCCTCCAGTGTTGTGAGGCTCTACCCTATCGACTATTTCATGAGATGGTATAAACGTAAGAAGTTCAGCTAGGGAAATGGAAGAGCTCCGAGGTGATGCCCAACGAGCGTATGTGATTGCTGCTGGGCTTCAAAGGGATGTCACTCGATTGAGACATTTTTTTAGGAGAGGTCCTCGAAAAGTATGGGCCGACGGTTATGACCAAGGTTGGCTAAATGCTCCGATGAGGCTAACAGAGTTTGAGGAGCTCGCCTTTATCAGGGGATGGTTGAGTGCCCTAATGGAGCTACAAGTCCTAAGGAACCCGATGCTCTGGTACCGTCATGAGATCTCTCCTTCTACTCTACTGCATAATCCCTTCCGAAGAGATGATCAGTGGATCCCTATTGACGCCATCCCTCGGCAGCTATTGGAGTCGGATGAGAATGAAGTCGAGGAGGAGCTAGTTCCCCATCCCGACGACGGTCGAAGAACCCAAGTGGCTAATTATCTTGCTCAGAGGCCTCACCCTCATTAAGATTTTTCCAGTAGTAACTCTGTATATTTTTTAATGAAGTAATGTGATATTGATGTTTTGGGCGAGCTCGCCGTCTAAACATGGGTTGTATTTGTTGTAAATGTGATGAAATAATGTAAAGTTTATGTTCTGGGCGAATTTGCCGACTCAACAAGTGTTTTATATTTTCCGCATTTCTTAGATTTTACTTAATAACCTTGGGCCTCTCTTGGTCGACTAGATTTGTAAGTTTGTATTATCGAGTAAGTGTCCCTCCAGTCCAGTATGCTTATAATATACCATTTTCCTCCACTTTACCTTTTAGGTCGTGTCGTCTCACTTCCTTAGGCCTAAGTGTAGCAATTGGCGAGGACATACCTGGTGTTGGATGCTTCATCTGATCAGGATTTTACTAACCAAACATTATTTGGCAACCAATTTTGAACTGGCCATATTGCCTAAGATCCCCTGTAGGGCTTCATATATTGCCAGGGGCAATGTTAAGAGGTTTTTCGTGTTTCATAACGAAAACCTTAGGAGGGTGATTTCCCTGCTATAGCGTAATGATTAATGTACCTGTCACTTGGAAAGGGTGTGTGAGTTATGAAGTTCGTATACTAGTTAACTGACACTTCGTAGAATGCAAATGCTAAATAACTTTTATTAATGATAAGGAAATGAGCTTCCATTCTCATAAGTACAATGCAAAAGAAGAATCTATAAATAGAACTTCTTAAGATTGGCTGCATTCCATGCTCGAGGTATCTCTCTGCCCTCCAGCGTTTCTAAGTGATAGGCTCCTCGCAAATAATCTCTTGTTATCTTGAATGGTCCTTCCCAGTTTGGCCCTAACTTGCCATCTGATGGTTTTACTACGCAGCCCAGGACTTTCCTTAGGACGTAGTCTCCAACTCAAAATGCCCTGGATTGACCTTCTTATTGTAATGTTTTACGAGTTGTTGCTGATAGCTAGCTAGTTTTACCAAGGCAAGCTCTCGGCGTTCGTCAGCTAGGTTGAGCTCAGCGAGTAATGCTGCATCATTTTGGCCTTGGTCGACAAGGGTGGACCTCATAGTGGGTAAGACTGCTTCCAATGGGATGACTTCTTCCGTTCCATACATCAGTGAGAATGGGGTTTCCCCCGGTGCTCGACGTGGGGTGGTACGGTAGGCCCACAAAATATGCGGTAGTTCATTCGCCGATACGCCTTTGGCTCGTTTTAATCGTTTCTTTAACCTACTGATCATCGTTTTGTTGGAAGCCTCGACTTGGCCATTACTTTGAGGATAGGCCACCGAGCTGAAATGTTGTTTGATTCCGTGGTCATTACAGAAATTCTGAAAGAAACTGCTCTCGAACTGTGTTCCATTGTCAGTGATGATGGTCCTACGGATCCCAAAGCGGGTGATTATATTTTTCCATATAAATCTTATCATATCCGCATCTCGAATGTTCGCCAGTGGCTCTGCCTCTATCCATTTGGTGAAGTAGTCAGTTGTGACCAACAGATACTTGCAATTACCGGCAGCGGTGGGAAGAGGTCCTACGATGTCCATTCCCCATTGGGCGAATGGACATGGGATGGAAAGTGATTTTAGATCGCTGGCGAGTTGATGGACCATGGGAGCATGAAGTTGGCATTTTTCGCATTTGCGAACATATACTGCAGAGTCTCTTTGCATATATGGACACCAATAGCCTTCCTTTATTTCTCAAAAATCCAATGACCTTCCACCAATATGGCCTCCGCAGATTCCCTCATAGAGTTCATGTAGGATTTATTCGACATCCCTCGGGTGAACACATTGAAGGTAGGGACCGAAAAATGATTTCTTATATAGCTTGCCCTTAGAAGATAAGTGAAAGCGAGCAGCTTTGACTCTTATCTGGTGAGCGGTCTTCTTATCATCTAGAAGTGCGCCATCCTTCAAATAGTCCCTTAGAGGGTCCATCCATCTGGGTGTTGACTCAATTTGGAGCACCCATTCCACGCTTGGTAGCTCATTTTTATGGTTAATGCTTGGATGAGCGAGGAAATCGATGGGGATTGTTCTTTTTAAATCGAAATCGATTGCTGAACTCAGGGATGCCAGGGCGTTAGCATGGTTGTTCTGTCCTCTGGGAAACTGCTGAACATTAACTTCCTCAAAGTTAACCAATAGCCTTTTTGCCAAGGCGAGGTAGGCTGCCATCCTTTTATCTTTTGCATCGTAGTCTCCACTTATCTGATTGGAGACTAATTGTGAGTCGCCGAACACCTGCAACTGCTTTGCCCCCAAAGTGTGTGCCTTCTGGAAGTCGGCTATGAGGGCCTCATATTCTGCTTCATTATTGGAGGCTTCAAATCCAAGCCTAATTCTTTGTTCGAGGATTATATTTTTCGGAGTGAAAAGCACGATGCCTGCTCCTGCCCCCTTTGAATTGGAGGCTCCATCAACAAATAATTTCCAGATTTCCCCTGTCGTGTGATTCTCCCTTTACTTCACGGGTTGAAGTTGGTCGAGGGGCTTCTCGCCTGTGAACTCGGCTATGAAATCAGCAAGGACTTGCCCTTTGATTGCATTCCTTGGTTGAAATTAAATGTCAAATTGCCCAAGCTTGACTGACCATTTAGATAGTCTGTCTGATAAATTCGCTTTCCTTAGGATTGCTTTAAGGGAGTGCGATGTAAGGACGATGATAGTGTGAGCTTCAAAGTAGTGCTTTAACTTCCTCGAGGTAACTATAAGTGCAAAGGAGAGCTTTTCGAGTGGTAGGTACCGTTGCTCGACCTCTAATAAGGTCTTACTCGCATAGTAAACGGGGTGCTGGATTCCTGCTTTTTCGCACATCAATGCAGAACTGACAGTGTGGATGGAAACGGCGAGGTATAAGTACAAGGACTCTGTTTCCTATGATATGATGAGCAGTGGTGGGGAGCTAAGGTAAACCTTGAGCTCATCCAATGCCCGCGAGCAATCTTGATTCCATTCTACCGTTTTGTTTCCCTTTAAGAGCTGGAAAAAAGACTTGCCTTCTCAGAGGACTTAGAGATAAAGCGGTTAATGGCAGCGAGCATACCGGTGAGCTTCTGTATGTCTCGGATTGTTCGAGGAGGTTGTACCCTATTTATTTCATCGATCTGGTCTGGGTTAGCCTCGATGCCTCTCTTACTGACCAAGTACCCAAGAAATTTTCCTGAATGGACACCGAAAGAACACTTGCTTGCGTTAAGTTTCATTCGGTACTTCCTAAGGATTTCGAAGGTTCTTGATAGGTTCGAGAGGTAGTTTTCTTTCTTCCTCCTTTTGACGATCATGTCGTAGATGTAGACTTCCATGGTGTCTCACATTTGGTCCTTGAACATCTTGGTGACCAGCCGCTGGTAGGTTGCCCCTGCATTTTTGAGCCCAAAGGGCATGACCTTGTAACAGTACAATCCAACGATCGTGATGAATGTTGTCTTATCCTGGTCTGGAGTGTACAAGGGGATCTGATGATACCCTGAGTATGTGTCCAAAAAACTCATTCTCTCGTGAGCTGTTGTGGCGTCCACTAGTTGATCGATTTTAGGAAGAGGGAAGTTGTCTTTAGGGCATGCCCTGTTAAGGTCAGTGAAGTCGATGCAGACTCTTCACTTCTCGTTGCTCTTTGGAACTACTACTGGGTTGGATAACCATTTGGGGAATTGGACCTCCCGTATGGATCCTGCATCCAGCAGTTTTTCAACTTCTTTTTCCACGGCTTTTGCCTTCTCGGGTGCAGTTCATCGTGCCTTCTGCGCAATTGGTTTGAAGGTGGGATTAACGTGCAGCTGATGACAAACCATACTAGGATCAATTCCAGGCAACTCGTATGGTTCCCATGCGAAGACGTCTGCATTGGTCCTCAGCAGAATCGTCAACTCCTTCTTTTCCTGATCTGTGAGAGAAACTTCGATCAAGAAGATCCTGCTATCGCTTATATCTACAGCTGTGACTTCCTCCAGGTCCTCGATGACCCGTTTAGAGGGGAGGAGACTTGTCTCCTCTACTCCGGGCCTTCCGTATTTTAATTACTATTTCGAAGGTATTAGACCTTCTTGTTCTTCAACTTTCTTGTTGGGCTTGTCGGCCCTCTTCTCTGGTCTCGGGCGGATGGCTGCTATGAAGAACCTTCTTGCCATCGCTTGATCACTATGGATCTCCATTACTCCTTACTCGGTCACATATTTGAGCTTCTGAGGGTAGGTCGAGGAGACTGCCTTCATTGCATGCAGCCACCTTCTGCCGAGGATAGCCTGGTATGGCGAGTCAATGTTGACCACCAGAAACTCGATCATTTTAGAAACATTTCCTGTCCTTACTGGCAGCATGATCTTTCCCAAGGGCATAGTCACCTTTCCAGCGAATCCAATCAAAAGGACAGTAGCTTCTTTCAGGTCAGCGATGCTTAATTTCAATTTTCTGAACAGGTCGAGATACATTATCTCGAATGAGCTTCCTTGGTCGACGAGCAACTTGTCGACGTCAAAGTTCGCTATCCTAAGAGTAATGATTAAATCATCATGATGTGGGGTTCTCACTCCCACCATATCTTCATCAGTGAATACGATATGCTTATTATAGTCGACGTCATGTGCTCGTCAACGCTTTCCTGATTGTGTTTTTGCTGGATCGATCTGAAAAGCTTGCATCACTACTGTAAGCTTTTTTACCTCCATTCAAGCTGAATTTCCTTGAATCTTCTTCACGTCAGATGCCCCATGAATTACTGTGAATTCATAGCCGGCATCGTCTTCGAGTACATTATCGGACCTTGCTTCGCTATGGGCAGCAACTTTCTCTGCCTTCTTTTCCACGAATTCGTTCAGATGCCCGGACTGAGCCATCTCTTCGAGGTGGGACTTAAGAGCCTTGCAATGCTCAGTTTTATGTCATCCTTATTTGTGAAAAGCGCATCTCAGCGCGTTATTTCTCTTTGAGGGATCTCCTCCCATATTTCTGGGCCACTTAATAAATGGCTCGTCTTTGATTTTTGTGAGAATTTCGTAAATTAGTTCTCTGAAGACAGTGTTGACCGCCTGAAATGCTTTTGCCACATTGTTGTTGCCTCCGTTCTTGGAGCCATTCTTGCCCCCATTCTCCCCTCCTTTCTTCTGGTTCTCAATTTTTTCATTGCCTTTGGCAGCAATCTTGGCTCGACCATTTTCCCTTGTGTTGAGGCAGGTCACATCCTCCACCTTGGCATACTTCTCGATGCAATCCATCAGGTCGTCGATGGTCATGGCCTCTTTCTTGGTCAGGGACTGGTACAGAAGGGAAGAACTGGGTAGCCCAATTTTGAAAGAGGCCACTGCCACTTGCTCCGAGCAGTCCTCGACCTCGTTGAATAACTCCCAGTACCTCTTAGCATAGTCTCAGAGGGTCTTTTGAGGCGTCTTTTCATTGTTAGCAAAGCATCCATCCTTTTGGGATGGGAGCTACTAGTAATGAAGCGGGTCGTAAAGAGCTCGGCTAGGGATTTGAAGCTTTTAATGGACCTGTGGGGGAGCCTTTTGAACCATTTTTGCGCCACGTCATGCAGGCTCGAGGGAAAAATTCGGCACTTCAGTGCGTCTCGATGGTTCCAGAGGGTCATGGCCTGCCTGTACTGTCTGACGTAATCAATGGGATTAGTTTTACCATTATAAATCTTGAACCTTGGAATAGAAAATTTCTTAGGGGATTCCTCTTCTTCTATTTCCCTTGAGAAAGGTGATTTCATCTGAGTTTTGAGAGCTCGCCCAGCGAGTTCTCGGGTCGATATGGTACCGTGATGCGTAAGGTTTTGGTCAATCTCCCTTCGGACCAAACTTCGTATGTTCTCGTTGCTGCGATCTAGGCTCCTGTAATTGCGAGCTAGTCGCAGTTGCTCGAGCAAGTCATCCCCTGACTCGTTTCCCTCAACTTTCTGGGACCCACGCCTGGGGCTTCTTCCTCGGCTGCGAGACTTGCTCGCTTGAGGGCTAGGAGTGAGGTACGGAGGTCTCTTGGTACTACGATGAATCTCTATCTCCATTATTTCTAATCTTCTTTTGAGGCGAGAATTCTCATCTTCGTGCTTGCGAGAAGACTCCCTCTGCTCTTGGAGCCTCGCCTCATATTCATCAATCAGCCTAGATATTTGTGTGGACCTCGTTGGTCCTTGGCTTTCTTGTGAGGCTGGCCTTTCTAGGCGAGCCCTCTGATTTAAACGCCGAACTTCAGATCTGATCCTACGAGAAGCAGGTGGTTCTTGGATATCTCCTACCTGAGGAGCATTACTACTGTGACCAGACATTTTAAACTCCTTTTTTGGTGTGGGCTTTCTCAGGGAAGATAAACGTTCCCACAGACGGCGCCAATTGTGGTGATAATTATTATTCAACACAAATAGATAAGAGAAGCGCAATCACCAAGCAGAATAAAGAAGATAAAATGCCAATCACACAACAGGAGATGTACGTGGTTCAGCAAGAATGCCTACGTCCACGGTGGTGCAGTCAGTATTATTTCTATATACTCCAGGGAGTAATTACAGAGAATACAATGCGTGTCTTATGCCCCAAACCTAGGGTTTATTATATACATGTTTATTTTCAGGGAGTGGGGGTGTTGGACTCCCCCACGTTTTCCATCTTCTCCTGGAACACCTCTTTATGAGAACATGGGAGAAGACTAAGTCATAACCGAATTAATGTTAAGATATTAAGGGTTTGGACTTTGGGCCGCTTCAATTGTGCTACTCGTCCAGGACCGTCATTCTAAATCCGTGTACCCACAGATAGTTAGATGGTTCTAAGAGACGTGAGGGTATGTGCTGACCTCTTAGGACTTGGAACTATGCTTCGCCTCCATTTGTATGTGTATTGTGTTAATACAGTTCGATAGTGATTCTAACTAGTATTTCCCTTAGTATGAGTGATACGGGGATTTGATAACAGAGTATGCAAGCACCATAGTGTTATGTGGGGTGCCGATAGTATATATATTTTATGAGTGATGGATATATATATACTTATATATATGTAAACTTTCTACTATGTGTATAAGTAGTTAAGTAATTAATAAATGATCCAGCTTCATAATGAGTGTTCGTGAATTTTGTAACTGTATTAGGTGGTTCTAAGTAACGTAAGAAAATGGAAGAGATTAATTTTCTAAAAATAAATTTCATGGCCTTAGTATTTCTCGAGATACAACTTCAGGAGAATAAATTTGATAGACTTATGTGATCAGTAGTATGGTAGGCGTTCACACTAGATGAGAGGTGAGAATTCTCAAGAGAGTGTCGCGCACTAACATGGTGGTTATATTAGTCGGTAATCATTTTAAATACTTGCTAAACTATATTTTTAAAACAGTTTTACACTCGGGCTCTGGCCCGTTTTCTGTCATTTCTTTCTCTCTCTTGTATATATATGTATGTATTACAGGTGCCCAGCCACAGGGGCGTCATTCATAAGTTCTTTAGATTGGACGTGCAGCAGCTTTTGTGGGAGTTGCAGGGCCTTGCTTCAGATGACCTCGTCATTGACTCAGTTCTTATTGTAGTTATTTATAGTTAGGGTATGTGTCACCCGATTTCCTATTCCGGTTGGATTTGTCAAAGATTTATGTTTATTTATGTTTGCATTATTCAGTACTCGTTGAGAGTTAACTATTTTCAGGATGTTTTCATTTATGGTTCTTAACTTGTTTTCGTTTATCTATATGGTTTAAATTCTGGTGTGTTAATTGCCATCGTTAGCAGTTATGTGATTCTTAAACTGTTGGTTATTATAAAGGTTTTCATAATGGAATTTAATATAAGTAAAAAAATAAGACTTTAAATTGTTTTGACACTTAGCTTAATTATTTAGGGTGTTTAAATTGGAATTAATTATTTTGCGACAGTGATTCTAAGAATGAACCAACCGTTCACCTTTATTTTAATTTAATAAAGGACTGATCATTCGGTATTTAATTAGGCAGGGTGTCACAACTTTTAGGCATAGTGTCCGTTGAGGTATGGCATGGTAAGCCTTGTTGTTCTCCAGCTAGTTAGCTAAATGTGGGGGACCAAATACTATTGCAAAAATCAGAGTGAAATTGTCCCTAATTTTTGTTTGTCTCAATTTTGAGACTTGTTTTTTTTCTTTTCAAAACATTTTTTTGTGCTCTCTTGTTTATATTCCCTTTCTTTATCTATTTATATTTTTTATTTGTTTTGTGTTAAATATTTTCTCTATCAGTATATTTATTATCTTTTAAATATTTTTTTATTTTAATGGGATAGTTTATCATTTAAATTAATCATAAAAAAATTGTTTAATTTATTTATGTTATCCTAACACTAAAATGGAAGCAATTTTTTTTTATTGTTTGGAGGTTTTGTTTTCTTTTTATCGTTTTTATTAGCTCGCATTTGTTATTCTCTAGACTGTCTGTTGGGATGATCGAGGACTGAGAGTGGTCTTTTTTTATCAGTGTTGGCGTGTTGAGTAATCTCATTTGCCTACTCTATTATTACGTTTCTACCCTTTCTGGTAGGTTTACAATTATGTCCCCAACTGTTCTAGTTGTTTGACGTTTGTAGCCTTTTTGTTGTGGGTTTTATCTCTTCATACTAGGTGGTCGTTTGTTGGGGAATATATTCGAGATCCAGGGTTGAGAGAGTAGAGTTTTTTATATTCATTTTTTCTCTCAAATTCCTGCCAAACATTTCTCTGACTTTCTCTCTCTACATTTTCGTTCACTCCTTTAGCCTTGAGAGCCTTATTTTTTTATGTTTACAGCTTCATATATTCTTATATAAATCTGAGAGTGTTTGAGTGATTGTTTTAACTGGTTGGTTTTCCAACTATTTGGGGCTTTACTCTTTGAAGTCAGGGTGCATTTTTCGGTGGCTATTTTTGGCTCCGGTGGTACGATTTCTAAGGTGAGTGTGTGTACACCGGTTTCAATCAAGCTTTAAATTGATTTTAAAAAGAGTGGAGTTTATTTAATAATTAATACACGTTAGGGTGATTTGGTTATTTCAAGTGGTATCAGAGCTTCAGGAGTCACTTTTTAAAAGTTAAATTCCGTAAAGATCCTAAACTCTTTTGTTTTTATTAAAGTAATCGATATTTTTTTATGGGTGACCATAATGGGTCTTTTGTACGTCCTCCCTTGTTTGATGGTGACAAATTTGCTTACTGGAAAGTAAGAATAGTTGCACATCTCCAACAGTTGGGAGATGAGGTATGGGATATGATTGAAATTGGTTTTTCTATTCCTAAAAACTTAATTGGTGATGATGCTCAAATTTCTGTTCAAAAACCCCTTTTCGAATGGACCAAAGAGGAAAAGTTAAATTCACAGTCTAACAATAAAGGCAAAAATGTTATTTTCTAAGCGATGAATGCAACTGAATTTAAAAGAATTTCAGTTTGCACCACATCGAAAGAGGCTTGGGACATTCTAATGACCACTCATGAAGGAGACTCTAGGGTAAAAAGAGCCAAGTCTCAAATGTAAGTTAAAATGTATGATTCTCTTTTTATGAAAGATAACGAGAAATTTGATGACAATTACCTCAAATTAAAAGATATTTTAAACTAATCGCATGCTAATGGTGTAGTTTATAGTGATGCTGAAATATGTGATAAAGTACTTAGGTATCTTCTTAAGAGTTTTGATTTAATTTCACTAACTATTGGTGATAATTTAGATAGTTACACCCCTCATCTTTTGTGTAGTAAACTTAAAACGTTTGAATTACATAACACACTTAGAGATGAATAAAGGGGAAAAGTTCCTACACAAAGTTTGCTGAATTTTAGTTCTAATATTAACAATTTAGATTTTACTTCTTCCTTGTCTAATGTTGATGATTCTTCTATTACACTTGAGTCTTTAGACAAAGAAACTGATTTGCTTTCTAATCACTTTAAGAAGTTTGTCAAGTTTAGGAATAAGTTTGCTTCAAGAGAAGGTCAACCTAGCTTTTCCAATGCACCTCATGATAACTTTTTAGAAAAGAAAATTTGTGACAAATCAGAACCTAACAATGATATCAGGCATATTCAATGCAATAAATTTTGTCATTATGCTAATAACCGTTTTTCCAAATCAAAAGGGTAATCTTCAAGTAAAGCTCATATTTCTAAAACTTGGGATAATAATTCTGATAGTCAACCTCTCCCGATTTTTGGTAATTGTTTTCCCTTAAGGTTTAATGAAAATCCCAAGGTCGATGATGATTCTTAGGGTGATTAATTTAATATTGTGGGACTTAGTTAAGATCAGTAGGGTCTTAGTTGATGACCGAAAAAATGGTTTACCTTATGGAATTGAATGATATTGTTTATGAGGGTCTACCGAGTGAGGTACGGTTAGAAATCGTTCAAATTGAAACTATAATGGAAATGAATGAAGATGTAAGGATAAGAACAGTAATGGAGGGACTTTAAGTTACTGAGATAACATTAGAAACTAATATGAGACCTAGTAACCTTTTGGGATAGGTTTAAGTACTCAAATTGATACGACAAGAGAGTTATCAAGCTAAATATATATTACGTATGATATTCGGGATAAATTTTCTACGTACGAAACTTACTAGATGGAATGCGTGAATACCTATATTGAAATATGACCACTTAGGTTGTGTGAATTCCTAGTGTATGGATTTCTTATGTGTATGACATACCTACCATACTTGCTATCATGGGAGGTTAGTTTTGGGGAAAACGGCTATCTTATCTTTGTGTGCCTTCGGGGGGATTTAGATTGGTACCTTAAGGACATAGACTGTGAATGACTTATTTGTGAGTTGATAAGTCAGTTGACCATGGGAGTGTAGGTATGTGCGTGACCCATGGGTATGTGAACTATGTTCACCTCCAATATGTGTGATTTGTATTGAGATGGTTCCTAAGTGATTAGGAACATGTGATCCTTACGTACGTGATGTACATGGATTTGATAGAAGAGTATGCGTGCAACGCAGCTTAGCATAGGGGTGCCTTATAGGTATATATGTATTGAGAGTGATTTATATATATACTTGTGATTGATTCATTGTTGCTTAGTAGTTGTGAATTACTAAGATATTTGAATGGGCTAAGAATGTGAGAATTTAATTAACACTTGAGATAAGCAATTTAATGAATGTAAATATGGGTTATGAATATGACTTGTTTGGGTGTTATGAGTAGATGCCCAATGTTAGAATGCGAAAGTAGGAGTGGTACAGACTAGTTAGTTAGCGGCATAACTAGGATGGGTTAAGGGCATACGTTAGGCGTGCACATTAGTTGAGAGGTGAGAAAATCATGTGAGAGTACGCAACTAATATGTTTATAATATGTGTTGTTTAATTTTAATTTAAACACTTGCTAAATTTTTAAACTGTTTTCACCTCGGGCTCTGGACCGTTTTCCTCCAAATCTATTTTTATGTTGTAAAAATATTTTAGGTACCCAGCTACAGGGATGCCAAGCATAAGAGTTCCATTCTGATGACGTGTTGTAGCTTTTGTGGAAGCTATAGGATCTTGGTATTAGACGCCTCCACATTTATCCTTGGTTCCTTCAGAGTCATTCATATCAGTTAGGGCATGCTGCCCATTCTTATCTCGAGATTGTAGATACAGACTTTCATTATTTCAGATGTTGGTTTATTCAGACTCTTGTATCAGGATTTTATTTACTCTGGTATTATTATCATTGGAGTGGTTACTCCAAACTCAGTTTATTTCATTTTGTTGGTTATTCACATGAGATTTTTTATGATACTGATGGTTGTTGATTTAATTACTTGGTTATTGTTAATTTAATTAATAAAATTTGGCATCCCTCTTTTTAAATATTTGGTGGCTAGTAATAAATTAAATATTTTCGACAGTGATGCTAAGACTGAACCAACTTGATATTTTGTATTAATTTCATAAAGGAGTAGCTACCCGGTATTTAATTAGTCGGGGTGTTACAGGTGGTATCAGAGCATCAGTTTCTAATGTCCTTTAGGATCTGTACGGCTTATTATGCTTCCAGCGTAGCTTTCTTTGATATGGAGCCCTATGTTTAGGATTGTTGATTTCTTTGGTAAGTTTTTGTTCTCCTGCTATAATGTATATGACAGAGAATCTTATTTGCATTCGGGTGTGTTCGTGTGCCAAACAATACAGTATGTCGTGCGAGTTGGGAGGACAGCAGGAGGGAAAGCTCAGTTGAGGTTATAAGGAATATTCAAGAATGATGACCGTAGTTGAGGTCACCCTTATTATGGTACGAAATGCTAGGACAGTAAAGGAGAATTGGACACAACATATGACATTATAGTACCGCTATAGTAGAAAGTGGAGTCGAATTAGACTCACCCAATAAGGTTAGATTGGGAAAGAGTCAGACGAAACATTGAAGAGAACCAGCAGTGGAAATACTAGAAATGCAGAAATGGCGTGTGTTAGCCAACGAAGGTAAAATATCCAAAGGCTTGGGCATATGTCGGAGTATGGATAATCGGGAGTGAAAATTTGGTGTAATTTTTTCTTGGATCGTAAGAGCAAAGTTACAATGGTGAGAGGCAACCACCACACTTAGAAGTGGAATGTTTTGTCAAGAGAATGTGCATACGTATGGTTTGGCCATAAGTTCCTTCATCAGATGTTCAGGATAAGATGCAAACGTTGTTCTGAACTCACACAAGAGGGCAAGTTAGAGGTCACTTTGTGAAAAGAAATTTAATTACTTAGCGAACCTTACACGGAATGAAGTAGGTGCAATGGAGAAGAGGACATTAAAGGGGAAAATTAACTTACAAGAAGAATTGTTAGCATTTCTGAGGAATTCTGCTGGGACAGTCAATGCAGATGGTAATAATGTCGCATTTTATTAATATGGAGGTAAACGCTTCCTTGTGTGGGGAGCTACAAGAATCGAATAATTTAGATAGAGTAAGACTGGGGGAAACGATGTTGGAGAAGCACCATAAGGGGGAGACCCATCCGGAGACCCGTTTAAATGATTCCGATAGCTGAATTGTTATCGAGCAATGGTGATTTCAGTAAGAGTTGTCGAAGACAGTAGCGTGTTCCTTAGGGCCATCAAAGCTAAGGGAACAACAGAGGTAGTCATCAAAGTCGAGACTACCAACGTCCGAGAGTAGGACAACCCTAACATGGTCAGTGTGACCGGAGATAAGTGTAGTATGGGTAGAGGTATTTTGTGGGGAGTGAAACTTGGGCGTTTAAATTTTTTCGAAGCAAGTAGAGGGATAAGGGTATGGTACCTATCAAGGGAAATAGTTATTAAAATTTTCGGTTTGGTACAGACATGCATGTTAAGTCCAAGAATCATTTGAGCAGCCAGGGCGATTGGCAAGGTAGAAGTATGAGTTATATCCTCAGATGATGATGCGTGTTGTATATGTCAGGAACGAGTTACTACATTTTTATTTATTGCTATATTCGCATGAGAGTCGAGTTTAGTGCACATATCGACAATGTTATTATTTATGTGAATATTTTCCCTGGTATAGTGGGGTTACCTTTAGTGTTATCCGCGGAGGATGAATGGGTGTATCGATAGTGGCATATACTTTATTGAAATTTCTCGTTATAGTGTTGTGTTATACGAGTATTATGTTATCCTAATTATGGTTTTATAATATGCTTAAACTGATAGAATGCGGATATTGCAAGTCTATCGGGGTTACTACCTTGGTGTAGAATTGTTTTGTTCTGGAGAGACCCCATCTGCGAGAGGGTCGGGCTCCCGTTTATATGTATATATATATATATATATTGTTGAGACTTCAAAAAGTACAATGGTCTCGTATATTTGATCCCGGTATGTGTAGGGATTTAATTGATATGATTCAGAGTGTATTTGGTTTACTGTTCAGCGAAAAGATTTAACATTAATGCTCAGGATGTGGTAATAAGAAGAGTGCATTGTTATATCACCCTTTAGAGACGTGAAAGTTAATACTCATAGTTGTATGTCTGGGGACAGGATTTTAAGATCCTCGATTATATTTGCATGATGTTTATGGAATGTGATTACCATCAATGTTAATAGACAGTGTCTTTCGAAAGAAGTTCCTTATTTAAGTGTAATTGCGGAAAGAGATGTAACTTTATTGTAAAGAGACGGGAATATAGGGGTACATGTTATGGACTGAGGACCTAACGGATTCCGATGACCGATAATGCTAGGTAGTAGCGTATCCGGGGGTTCCTTGTTTGGATTTCACTTTGTGAGACATCCCACGCATGAAACTTAGCATAAGGTTAGGAGTAAGGATATGTTTGGCCATTCGTCCATGATTTGGGTACCTCGATCGTTAGGGAAGTATGTAATTATAACTGGAAGTTAAAGAAGAAAATACAGTATAAGGCTAGTAGAGCCAGTTGTGTGGTGAGGAAGTGCTGATAATTTTGTTTTATTTTGGCTGGTTGAAGGATGGAATGATGTTTAGGAGGATTTAGAATTTCAAATTCGGGGGTGATTGAGAACACCCAAGTGGTATAGCCACGTTACGAATGCAGGGGCAATAAAGAGTTTGGAGTACGTATGAAGCGTATATGATGTTTAAACCCATATGCACGGGTTATAAAGGGTGTAGACACCCTGGTTTGATAATGTGATAATCACCGGAAGAAGAGATATAGATGGGTGAAATTTTTACTTGTGGGAATAATATGACGAAATGGAAGTGGTAGAGTGGATTAAACGTCATGAGAAGGATGACAATCTATAGATTCATGTGCAATCAGAGTAGCACATCCTAACTTGGTGGAAAGGCAGTGGAAAGCCATTTAAAAAGGGGGTATCCCATGAGAAGACAAATATTTAACTATTATGGACAATTTGGAGAGAAGTTCCACCCAATCGAATGTTGAGGGTGGCTTACGCGTAAATAGAGTGAGGATGTCAATAAGGTATAAAGAGTCCCGATGTGCACAACGTTGTGAAAACTGCATGAGTCGGAACTTTTCATATACGCCGAGGGAATAAGAGGGTTATTAAGTACCAATTAATGGGAGTCGGTGTAGAGCGGGACATAATTAGTAGCCCACGCGTGTACCACTTATAGACATAAATCGATTGGAGTAAGGGTATCAAACAGAAACTTGGTGTCGAGCCGACGATTCCAGTAGCGGAAGAGTCAATTGGTAAATTTTTTTGATGGGTTACAATCATAAAGATAAGTAACATGTTCCTTCGAATGTGTGGAACGGACTGTCAAGAAGGAAAGAAATTTCTATATCCTTAGGTGATTTACACTATGAGATAGTGATTGCGCCGGTATGTGGTCCTACCCAGTATTTTTCTGAACTAGGACAAGATCCTCAAAATCCACTTTCAACATGGGGTATCAGGGAGTAGTGGGGATAACATTTTGTTTTGATAAGGGCGTCTCGCCTATAGCCCGAGGAATATATGCAAGGTGATTACCGACTAGTGAAACTCTATGAAAGTAAATTTTGGACTCATTGCGATCATTTGATTTCCACAATGGGTATAGATCGTAAGTGACGTATAATATGGTAAAAAGGAGAGGATACTATATAATAGTAGAGTTGTGTGAAAGTACCCGTACCTATTTATAGTGGACAAGGTGCTTACTGATGTTTCAAGTGGATAAACCTTACCATTCTTCCTCTGGATGTTTAGAGGTGAGCGAATTATCAGAATTTTGGGATCCGTCAGAAGTTAGAATCCGATGACTATAATGGGATAACCACCAACCGTCTGAAGTGGCTTTCCCTTTTGTAAAAGTCACAACACCGGGAACAGAGATTCAAAGAACGGACAAGAGGAGTCAGATGTTCTATGGTTTCTTTCAGGATTGAAGTTTTGTGTTTAGATAAACGCGGGAGTTGATACGAAGTGAGGTGCAAACTCATAATAATATTGAGATAATGCGGCCAATGATGTATAGGCTATTCGTATTAAAATGTTATTTAGTAAGAACACAACATGAGGTGCATTCATTGAGGTGTAACCCTAAAACTGATAAAGTATCAAGAGTGTTCAACAAGCTTGTTGTTAAGCGAGGACTGTAGTGATTGAGCCTTTCTTTGTATTTTATTTTGAGTATTGGAGGATACCTAATTTTTCCAGGTATGTCTACTTTTCCGAATTTCGGGACGAAACTCCGTTATTAGGGGGGAAGTATGTAATACCCCATAATTTTATGGATTTTAATTATAAGATTAATTAAATGAAATTGTTTTTAATTATGGGATTAATTAAATTAATTTGGGATAATTAATTAAAAATTAATTCGGATTTGAATAACTAGCGAGACGAGAGTTAGTATTTAAATATGATGATAATGTTGAATATTACTGAGTGATTATGGTAAAATGTGATTATTAAATTTATTAAATTGTTGTGAGATGAAAATACGACAGTTTCGGTAATTAAGTTGGGACACGCGTATCAGTCGTGTCAGGACCCAATTTAGTGGATTTAAACGTATTTTATTTTTATGTCATTCGTATGATCTTTTTGAGTGTGCCAACGTGTCCAGAAGGGTCGAGATAGTCAAAAAATACTAGCTGAGGGTTTAGTTTGGGTCTCGGGGCATTTTTAGACCTAACTGGCAACTGAGGAGGGTATTTTAGTCATTTCTATTGTAGACACCTCATTCGATTACCCCTAAACTCTCCTTAGGTCCCTAGCACCTCCCTTCATCACAACAAACCAGGTCATAGCCCGAGTACTGACCTAGAATCCATCGGGCACACCCAGGCTCCGTTTGACCAAAAGTTAAAGTCTTCAACTCGACCGAGACTGAATGAATCTTTTAAGGGTCCTGAATCCCCTTTTCAACGGTCCATCCTGTGCACGATTACGACTTACCATGTGGACGAACGACCCGTTTTCTCCTGAAACTTGATCTAGAGGCCACAGGACGCTCCTGGGCTCCGTTTGACCTAAGTCAACTCTTTATCTTGATCAAGACAGAATGACTCTTCGAAGGGCATTGAAACCCCTTTCCAAAGGCCCATCCCGTGCACGATTCCAACTTACAGTACAGACGAACAATCCGTTTTACTCTAATAGGTCACTAAACACTTCCAGGGCCCGGTTGACCAAAGTCAACTCCTCGAACCGGACCAAACTCTTTGGAATGTCGAAGTACATCTCCTAACCTTTCCAACGGTCTGCCCCATGCACGATTCGGACTTACCATGCGGACGAACGATCCGTTTGCGTCCAACGATCCCCCGTCTAAAGGACTGACGAGTTCTTCCGAGCCACATTTGACCCAAAGTCAACTCTCGAACCCGGGAGTGGTCCAAAAGTCTTTCTAAGGTCTCTGAATTACCTTTCCAATGGTTCACCCCGTGCACAATTCGGATCAACGATTCACGTATGCGATTGATTTTCCGAAAAGTCCTAAAAGACACTGCCAAACGGCAGGTCTCAAACCCTGACTATCGGCAGTGTGCCTAAACACACCTGCTGATTGGTAGGAACAGGGCTTTCCCGATCGACAATGCCCTGGGCCTATAAAAAGGAGGCCTTGCCCTCATTGCAAAAGGGGCCCCAGATCTGATAGATATCACTCTCAGCAAATCCAGAAAACATCTCTCGAAGTCAGCGTGATGTCCACATCCAGATCCCTTTCCAACCTTCACCTTTCATCATCCCTTTCATCAAACTTGGTGAATTAACTACCCTCCATCATCATCCAAGTGCAAGGGCTGCTCTCCAATATTCAAGATCAAGCTCAAGATCTTCAAGAAGTTCCAATTTTCTCAATTCTCTCCTTAAATTCCCATAAATTCGCATTAACTTGTTTTATTACTTAGCATTTTTATTCTCTCATCTCACATGTCCAAATATATTTTTTATTTAGTATTATTGCACATCTCTTACTTTCATACAATTGAAAACCCAAAAAATAAGAAAAAGAGGGTTTGCTCATAAATTCCAAATGGAAATTCTCACACCTTTCTTACACTTTTCTCACAATTAAAATACTTTTTCTACACACACACACACAAATAAGAGAATCCCCTGATTGGATTCATGGGTTAAACCCCACCCCTCATTTTGCATATGAACTACGTGGACTTTGATGCCTCTATAGGCTAAGTAGGCATCTCGGGGTGAAACCCGAGACTCGAGTCCTTTATTTTTACTTTTTCTCTCATTTTCTTTTTCCTCTAAACTCCACTCTCTTATATTACATATATCTATATATACATATATTTGTTCTTAGTGGCGTATTATTCCACATGCGTTGTCATTCCATCGTAACGATCAACGTAAGGATAATCGCGTAAATCCTATTTTCTAATATTATTTTTACATTCCTACGGATGACTCGTTTTACCCATTCCATGGTACAAGTCGATGACTCCTATCTCCAATACATATACACATGCACACATATCACGGGGAAAATAAAGGAAAACAATAAAAGACCATGAGAGACCGTAAGGGCGGAATGGGTGCCTAACACCTTCCCATTTCGTAACTTAGCCTCCGGACCCTTTTTTAATCATTTTGGTTTCGTATGTATCAGTATGTCTTTGGATGTTGTCCTTCGGGATGGCTCCCTTTCTTTTGTCTGTTTTGAGTAAAATAGACTGGCGACTCCTTCTCTCTATATTTTTCACCTCACTCAATGACGTCGGTCAAAGCGCTCCCGAGAAGGACACGTAGGACCTAGGATCCTCACTCCGCCCGCCCGTCGAGAGGATCGGGGATGGCCACAGTGGTGACTCCGCTGGGGATCTCCATTTTGAGGGCTAGACTCTATTTACATGGATGTTATGCTTGTTTATATTTTCCCCCATTTTGCATGTCCCCTTTTTTCATGTGTACCCCATACTTATGCTTGTATTCACACACTAGTAGAAAAATTCTCCATGTACACTTCACACCACGAGCACCTGGGATCACATATATCCATATGTTGCATGCATTACCCATCCATACTTGGTGTACAATTGGTACTTGTACTTTTCTCCCTGTTTGGCATAATCAAGATAGACATTCTCATCATAAGATACTAATAAGAGAATCATGCATGATTCACACGACATCACCAAAGAACATTGTTAATGACCAAATTTTGCCTAGTAACTGGAGGGTCACTTCGTGATGGGCGCTTGTCCGGCAGGGCGCAGTTAGCCTAAGCGATATGACTCTCGCCTTCCATTAGACAAGTACCTTCGACGTATATCAAATGGTTCCCCCGCAATGTACCGCTTGACCGAAGTCATAACGGGAGGTATATCGCAGGGAACTTGTTCACGTACGCCGAGTATATCTAATTCTCTCTCACACGTACCGTCCCCATGAGGTATATAGTGAGGCAATTCACGTACACTCAGGTATATCAAATGGCTTGTCCACAAGTCCCGATTTCCCGCAAGAGCAAGACATATATCGTGGAAGTCACGCCAAAGGGAGGAACCCTTTATGATTCACCCAACCAACTGTATACCCGCATATAAGTATCAAGCCTAGGACACACATGTTAGATTGTCGGTTTCTACTCAAAACTTTATCGAAATTCTGGGTCGGCCTACCGCCCGAATTTTTGCGCATTTTTAAAACAGGATTCTGTTCGTGAGCCTGGTCACAAGTCCAGCCATAGCTTTACATATATTACAAACCCAACTTTTCCAGGCTTGGGTCCTGTCCGGCATTTTATTTTGCATTTAGGAGAATTTAATACAAATGAGAACATAATAATTATAATAATCATACTGAGATTGTCTCTCCTTTATTTATCAAAAAAAATCAAAAAAAAAACTTTCTCCGTTCTTTATCATAAAGCCAAAAACATTTATCATCTCTTTATCAAAAATCCAAAATATTTTGTCTTTCCATCTCAAAAAAAAAAAGAGAACAAAAATTTCATCCCTTTTTCTCAAAAATAAATCCCATTTTTTTGCACCTTCTCAGGTCGATCGCAAACCCTTGGCCTGGCTCCCTATTGGTTTCGATCTTCAGTCAAATCACCCCGGAGTTCCGTCTGTTCCCCTATTACTTCTTCCGAGTCCGAAATCCATCTGCCTTCTATGGAGAACACAGATCAAGTACCCGTACTACAGCCGGATCTGACGGCAGTCCTAGCTCAGCTTGTGTCCAAGATTGATAATCTCCAAACTGAGGTTCTAGAAATGAAATGAAACCAGGTTCCCATTCCTCAAGAGCCCGAGGCCCTATTCCCTCATGCTATGGATCCACCCGAGCCTATCTGGGTTCCCGAAGAATATAAGTACGCTCCACGTTCCCCTCTTGTTAATGGGTCACCGCCCGCCGAGCTTCCGATGTTGAACCTTACCCAGCATGGGGCTAACTTGCCTATGATCGTTGATCCGAAAGAAAAAGAGATTAACAAAGTCAAAGAAGACCACAATATGCTCACTAAGAAGTTTGACCAAGTCAGAATCTCGGGGAATTACATGGACTACACCCACATGTCTCCTTATCCTAAAGCGAGGTTACCCGAGAAGTTCAAGATGCCAAATATCGAGAAATTCGAAGGAAGTGGACCCCCAATTATTCATCTTTGCAGTTATCATCATTCTATGACTCTACTATGAGCTTCTGAAGAAGTGATAGCCCAATTGTTTCAGCAAACTTTGAAGGATAGTGCCCTCCGATGGTTTTTATCCTTCGAAGAGTCCATAATTAGTAGCTGGGAGGATGTAGCTCGGGAGTTCATGTCACAGTAAAAATACAATGAAGAGCTTGAGGTCACCCACCGTGATTTAGAGTTGCTCAAATAGAACTCTGGGGAATCAGTCAGTAACTTCATAGCCCGATGGAGGAAAAAAGTAGCAACTATGACCAATCGAACTTCCAAGGAAGAACAAGTCAGCATTGTGAAGAAGAACTTCTTACCCCATGTCCGAGAAACCATGAGAGGATAATATTATCCCCACTTTCGAGCTCTTAGAGAAGCAGGAATAGAAATCAAGGAAGGTCTTGCTAAAACAGATGTCGAACCAAAAAAGGTGTCCCGACAGTTCACCCCAGAAAATATGATAAGCCTGTCAGTGTTGCAGTCTCAACAATCAACAACATCTCTCATCCAACCACATCACGGGCACCGAAAATCCTCCCTATCCCAGTCCAAAAGGAATACATCGAGATCCATGCTCCCCTCTCCAAAGTTTACGAAGCCTTGTTGAGCCGAAATCTTATCAAACCCTTGGATCCTCGTCCATTGCCAAATCCACTCCCAAGAAACTTCAAGCCAGATGCTTATTGCGCCTTTCACCAAACTACTGGCCATACCACTGACAAATGCTTCCACCTTCAAAACATAATCCAAGGTCTAATTAATCGGGATACCACACCAGCCAATCCTAAGCCAAACACTACTCACAACCCACTCCCAAATCATACCAATGCCCTCTTTCTAGAAGATAACCCAGAATTCGATCCCTCAACTTAAATCACACCCATATACTCTCATAAACCTCTCCAGATTTGCCCATATTTCCTCCTCCACCCTGCTAGCCTCGCTGATTAGGCACTGTCACTCCTTACCATATCATACATCGTCGTCCGTACCCGTTTCAAAAATAGAAGTATGGAATTATCAGAAGTCTTAAACCAACTTCTACAGTTCGGGCTGAAATTGCCCTTACAGACGATCATTTATTGCCAAAGGTTCAGTACGTTGTTCTTGGAAGCACGAAAATGGGCTCGAGAGTCATACAGCTGGGTAGTACCGACTGATGAAGTCAACTTAGATGATGTTCTCCAGGTTATGGCAGAGATATTCAGGCGAACCAACGATATTTGCAATATGACTGAGTTACTTGATGCTCTGAAGCTACAAGGGCGCCTGGTCCCTTCACCCTCACATATCCCCACATAATGGGAAGACCTGTATAAAGAAGCTGTTAAAGTTGTGGAATGCATCGACTTCACGTGGAAAGACAAAATTATTGCCACCGGATGGGGGAAGAGTTCAAGGACTCAAATGAAGAACAGGCTTCATAGAAAACTGGCCTGGTAGCAGACATGTGTGGAATGATATCATTTGAAGAACTCCTCGAAGAAATAAACTAGGTAGCAGAACAACCCAAGGCTGATGAGGAAACATGATTCATGTTCTTCCCTTCTTTAGTAAATCACATGACCAGATCAGGGAACCATTACCCGATCACAAACTCATTACCAGCCAATGATAAAGGGAAGGGCGTTAAAAATCTTCATATGCCATAAATGACCCTCGAGGAGAGCAAGATCCTCGATCAACTGAAGAAAACTCAAGCTAACATCACTCTATGGGGGGTTTTCATGTCCTCCAAACTACACAGAAACTCTTTGATCAAGTTGCTCACTGGACCCACAGTTCCTCCTTCTACCACACCAGAAGAAGCGGTAAATTTGGTCGGATCCTTGACCTCTATCCGAATGCTATCCTTTTTCGAAGAAAAAATCCCCAAGATTGGGCCAAACCACAATCATGAACTCAACATCTCCATCGAAGCTATTGGGAAGGTTGTACCACTCTCTCTTATCGATAATAGATCTTCTTTGAATATCTGCCCACTGAGAACCTTCAAATGTCTAGGACTGAAAGAAAGCGACCTTGCTCTAACCTCCATTGTTGTACGTGCCTACGATAATTCCCGTCGAGAGGTGATGGGATCCATAAAGCTTGTAATAGGGGTTGGCCCCATAAACCCTATCATCGAATTCCAAGTTATTGACATCCCAACTTGTTTTAATCTGTTGCAAGGATGACCTTGGCTTCATAATATCAAGGGCGTGTCTTCCTCACTCCATCAGAAATTAAAATTCTTCACCGACGGACTAGTCATCACCATTTTGGGCAATGACGACAATACCGAGGGTGCAAGTACCAGCAGTTCAATCCTTGAGATACATCACGGGTCAAATGATATGCGCCTATCAAGATTTTGAGTTGAACCACTTCTACTCCCGATAGGGGATGAATTCAAAGAAAGGGTTTGTACAGAATATGACCCTCATGGAAACGTCAATGTGATTCAGATGTTCAGAAACATGCACTTTATGCTCGGACTGGGGCTAGGACAAAGACGGCAAGGAATACTCGAGCCTATTGAACTGAAGAAAGCTTTCCCTCCTTGTGGTTTAGGGTATCAACTATCAGAACAAGAGCTCAGAATAATCCGCCCGTCTCGACCAAAGAGAGGACTAGACTGCATCCTGACTATCCCAGGTGACTCATTGAATGGACGATTCATCAAAGAGGGCGAAGACTTCCCCTTTTACGGCTTTCCAGAACTATAGTATGACCATACAGACAAGAAGATAAAGCCTGGAATGGAGATCTTTTTCCAAGACAACTACCCATGGGCAGAGAGTTCCCAACACCATGTATAACCACTCATCAAAGATATCGAAGATACTGAGGAAAGTGACTCTAAATATTCCTTCAAGTTACAAACACTGGGGCTGACACTCTGCATGGTTCACTTAGGCACTACATCAACGGATCCGTCCCAACTGATTAAAGCTGCTGACACACCTCTCCTCAACTGGCATGTTGCGCCAGTTCTACCTGTTGAAATCTCCCCTAATCCCAATGTTTACCCCATTTCTTCTTCTATTATCTATCCTTGTTCAAATGTAATTGAATCCTCCTTTGATGTGATTCTTAATGTTGTTTTTCCTATCAATGAAATAGACGAAGATTTTGAGTATCTTGTTATGCCTTACATTAACTGTTTGGATTCTAATCAAACCTTTGATGATGATGATTTTGCAAATGAATAATTATTAGCTTATCAAAATAAGGTTAATAATAAGCAACATAACCACGTTCAAGTTAATGAAGAAGAGACTGTTGTTATTAACCTCGGTTATAGTAGCCAACAACGCGAGATTAGGATAGGGGCTACCCTCGACGAGCATGAGCGTGCACAACTTGAAGAATTTCTAAAGGAATTCGTAGATGTCTTCTCATGGTCCTATGAAGATATGGCCGGCATTGATCCTGAAATAGCTCAGCATGATATTCCCACTCTCCCAGCTTACAAGACGGTTAAATAAAAGTTGAGAAAGCTCCGCACCGAATGGTCGCTCAAGGTCAAAGAAGAGGTGGTCAAATAGTTAAAAGTAGGCTTCATTCGTGTGATCGAATATCCCACGTGGCTAGCCAACATAGTGCCTGTGCCAAAATCAGGAGGGAAGGTTTGGATGTGTGCAGACTACCGAGACTTGAACAAAGTCCCTCCAAAGGATGATTATCCGTTACCCAATATCGACATGATCATAGACAATACAGCCAGTTATGCTCTCAAATCATTCATCGACGGGTTTGTCGGATACAACCAAATCAAAATGCACCTAGACCATTAAGAAAAGACCGCGTTCATCACCTCATGGGGAACCTTTTGTTACATTGTTATGCCATTTGGCCTCATGAACGTTGGGTCTACTTACCATAGGGCTGCCACAACCATCCTGCATGATCTGATTCACAAAGAGATTGAGGTCTATGTGGATGATATGATTATCAAATCCAAAACTAGAGAAGGTCATGTTCTCACTCTTTGAAAATTCTTCGAACGATTGCGACAGTATCAGATAAGACTTAATCCGCAGAAATGCATCTTCGGCGTTACAAAGGGAAAACTCTTGGTATTCATGGTCAGTGAGAAAGGGATAGAAGCAGATCCCGCCAAGCTGAAAGCCATACTTGAGATGCCACCTCCCCGAACAGAGAAAGAAGTCTGAGGTTTCCTTGGAAAATTTCAATACATCAGCCGGTTCATCAGCTAGTTAACCTCCATCTGAGAACCTATCTCCAAACTCCTCCTAAAGGATTCAACTAAGGTTTGTAATGACGCATGCCAAAAAGCTTTTGACCGAATCAAACAATATCTGACCCAACCTCCGATACTCGTGCCACCACAACCTGGTCTCCCCTTGCTCTGTACCTAAGCATAACCGACACTGCAGCTGGGGCTTTGCTAGCCCAATACCTTGAAGATTCCCATAAAGAAAGAGCCGTATATTATGCCAGTCACAAATTGTCCGAATACAAAGTCAACTACATTGCTTTGGAAAAGTCATGTGTCGCACTTATCTGGGTCACCCAAAAGTTATGTCACTACATGCTCGCCTTCCTTATCAAACTTGTATCCCTAATGGACCCCATCAAATATCTTCTTGATAAACCCACCTTATCCAGCCGAATGGCCCGATGGTTTATGCTCCTAGTCAATTTTAATATCATGTAAGTCACGTAGAAAGCCATGAAAGGAAGAGACATCTCTGACTACCTCGCTAATTACCCCATGGATGAAGCCGATGACTGGATCTCCGAATTCCCAGATGAAAACATCTTGTGCACTGCCCAGGATAATGTCCGATGGCAAATGTTCTTTGATAGCGCTTCCAACAAAAAGGGATATGGCATTAATATACTTATGATCGCTCCAGATGACTCCCACACTCCCATCGCCATCAAATTGGATTTCCCTTGCAGCAACAACATGGTTGAATACGAGGCATGCACAGTAGGCCTAAAGGTTGCTCTCAATAAAGGTATTCAATGCCTAGATGTCTACGGGGATTTCACCCTCATCATCGGTCAAGTGCTCAGAAAATGGAGAGTTAAGGACGAGAGATCCAACCCTTCTATGCCCACTTAGAAGTGCTAGCCTCCCAATTCTAAGACATCACCTTCCATTACCTACCTCGAGCCAAGAATAACCTAGCCGACTACCTTGCTACCTTGGCCTCCATGGTCGACATGCCCGAAGGAATAACAATGACCCCCTTCCTGATTCAAAATCAAGACAAACCAACCCACTGCTACCATATTGACCTCATCACCACAGAAGATCCTGAGCTAGCCAATTATTGGTACTATGATATTTGGTACCTCCTCAAGCATGGTAGGTATCCCGAGGGTTCCAACAAGAAAGATCGAGTAACCTTTCGAAGGTTAGCTGCCCAATACATCATCTGTCATAAAGCACTGCTCAAAAGGAACTTCGATGGAACTCATCTGCACTGTATCGCAGGGGCTGACATTGAAAAGATAATACAGAAGATCCACAACGGGGAATGCGGACCCCATATGAACGGTCACATGCTTGCCAAAAATATCATCCGACAACGCTACTACTGGACCACCATGACCTAGGATTGCACCGCCTATGTCTGGAGATGCCTCAAATGCCAATAGTTCTCCAATCTCCAGCATCTGCCTCCGGGTGAATTATACAACATGACCTCTCCCTGGCCATTCTCCACCTGGGGCGTCGACATCATAAGGAAGGTTGCACCGAAGGCTTCCAACGGGCATGAGTTCATCCTAGTTGCTATTGATTACTTCACCAAATGAGTCGAAGTTGAGTCATACCCAGTGCTGAACGCCAAGAAAGTGGCCAAATTCATCAAGAAAAACATCATCTGTCGGTATGGGGTCCCGCACGAGCTAGTATCAAATAACGGGCTGCATTTTGAGGCAGAAGTCACAGAGGTAGTCGACGAATATGGGATTCAAAGACACAAATATTCTCCCTATCGACCTCAGACCAACGGTGCAGTTGAAGCCGCCAACAAGAACCTCAAAGCCATCATCAAGAAGATGACCGAAAGGTGTCGAGATTGGGCTGATCGGATCCCTATGCCCTCGGGGCTACCGAACCTCAATTTAAACCTCCATCGGGGCTACCCCTTACTCTCTAGTCTACGTCATGGAAGCAATCCTACCCGTGGAGCTAGAAATACCCTCATTGCGCATCATGCTTGAGAGCAAGGTCAGTGAAGAAGACTGGTGCCAAAGTCGTCTTGACGAGCTGACCCTCCTAGATGAAAGGAGATTGAAAGCGCTATACCACATATAAGCGTACCATCGCCGAATAGCGCGTTCGTTCACCAAAAGAGTCAAGTAATGCGGTGTCCGAGAAGGGGACCTAGCCCTCAAAGAAATCATAGAACCCATCTGGGACCCCAGAAGGAAATTCAAGCCCAATTAGAGTGGTCCCTACATTGTCAAGAAGATCTTGTCCGGCGATGCCGCCATGCCCACCCACTTATATGGCGAAGAGATGGCTCGTCCAGTCAACTTGGACTATCTCAAGAAGTTATACCCCTAATCTGAAATATAGACGCACTACGACTCTTCTCATCTCCCTTCTATTTTTAAAAAAAAATCTCTCTTTATTTCCTTCTACCCAGAACTACGTGGGCCTGATCCTCTGCAAAAAAACCATTTTCAAACAAATTAAAACTTTTCAAAAAGCCCAGAGGTACGTAGGCAGTTCATACACCTTACATGAGCATAGCCCTTTCTTTTTCACAAAATACTATTCTTTTCTTATCTCCAAGAACGACAGTCCATTCAAACATACAATTGAATAAAAGGATTATGTATGCCTTAGCGATCGGTATAGATAGTTCAAAAACACAAAACTCATCAAAAGGCACAGCTGGATGATCAAAAACTTGTTTATTTCACTAATAAGAATTTACGGTACAAATTACATGGGGAAAAGGAACACATAAACTCCTTTCCCCCTACCTTCCTAAAAAAGCCAAAATAAAATCCCCACATTTATTCCCCCATTATAAACTCTCCAAGAGTCCTATCCGTAGCTACCAAAGGAGCCCGCTCCATCATCATCATCTGTATCATGGGGTCCCCAAGCTTTCCCTGCCTGAACAGAGTGCCGCGGGCGCTACATGGATCGATAAGCCCAAACCAGCTTCGAAAAAACCACAACACCTCCTTCCATCGTATTAAATAAGATAAGCCACCTTTGTCCAGTCTCCACTGCCAATATTTTGCTGACCACCCTTATCCACAACCACTTCATATAATCCCCGGGGATATGCCAAACTCTCCCAACAGGCTGAGAGGGACGGGTCGACGGATGACGATTCTCTCACAAAGAGCCAAGCCGCATGCGCAAATGCTCAGTCAAATCTTCTATCGAAAAGAATTCTAGTGTCTGAGGTGGCACGACCTGCTCCCAACTAAATTGACGCAGAAGCCGCTAAGAGAAACAAAAAGAGGTATGCCTGAGACCAACCAGTCGGACATACGGGTATTCTCCCAGCTCCATAATAGGTAGCAACTATCCCCACTAAGGCACTGACCAGCACAGATTTAGAGCCCCGTGCTCCACAAACCAGTTCTCCCAACTCTCGATGTCCAAAACAATGCTAATAAAATAGCGCGAAAAGAAGTTGGGTACAACCGATAAAGGGTATTCCGGAGGAGTCACCAGGCGGAGTCTCTCAGACAACCATATGAACAGCATCACGGCGCTACCCCTCAAGAAGTCAGAACTACATTCTCACCAGGCATCTAGGCCATTCAAGGTCTCCACCAGTATCAGTACCGCAGGATTGCGACAATATGACATTTAGGAAATAATGACTGCAAGTTATGGGTTCACCAGCAGTTCCCCAGTCACCAGTAGGAATTTTGATACTAAGCCCAGAATAATGGCTCCGGCGTATCCAGTATCACCTACTTCCCATAAATGCACGGACTGTAACACTACCGAAAGGGAAATGATTCTGCCAGTAACCGGTGGTCTGGCCGTCGAAGGTGAAATACGAAGAAGCCCGGCCAGTAAATCCCTAGGAGAACGGGAAAATTCAAGTAAAGCTACAGCAATACTGGGATTTATCCCCAGCATGGCAGAAAATTCCTCGTAGGTAGGATAAACTTCATCCAACCCAAAGCGGAATACATGGTCTTTGGGGTACCAAAATTGTACCGCCACCGCCAGCATGTTCCACTCAATGGGCCGATTGCACCATAAAGAGACTTGACGCATGTTGAAAGCATCGTAGTCGACATTATAAGAGCATATCTCTTCCAAGGCTTCGAGGTAGTTAGAAAACTCAATGCTTCCAGGGATAGCCACCTTGCAAGACTAGGAGATAGTAAGCAAATAAGAGTGTGAATGTGTGATAAAAACACTCCACCCTTTACCCCTTTTTATACTTGAGAACCCTCACAAAAGACATGACCCCTGCAGAAATCGAAGAAAATCCTACCCCACAAAGTACAAGAGGCTAAAGAGGGCACTAATCAAAGCTTTGAATTGATGGTATTGGACTTGACAATCGATAGGCAGGACGAGGGTCTTGTTGATCGGCAACCCCCTATTTTTGGAAATTTCCCTTTTTCCTCTTTTGTCAAAATCAAAAGCTAAATAAAAAATAAATTGATATTCTCAACAGAATTTCAAAAATCCTCTTCCACACCTATATAATTTCTCTTTTTTAAAACTTTCCTCCAAAATCCCAAAAACATCTCTGTTTACGGTCTCAACAGCAAAGTAAAAAGCGCATGTACATGCATTCATCTATTCACCATTAACAAAAGATAATAAAACACTCCATTGCATATATATGTTTTTCTTTTGTGTTACATCAAATTTTACAGGAAATAAAGAAAAGCAAAAACAACGAGACTCAGCCCGAACCCACATTCTCTCTCTCTCACCTACCCTTCACCCCTCTCTCTAAGAGCTTCCACCCCTGCGACGTGCTCTCTTTCCCCTTTGGCGAGATGATGCACCACCGCTACCCGAGCCAGAGTCCTCCCTGGGCGAAGAAGATGGCACCAAGCAAGAAGGCACCGGTACCGCATCCCGAATGTGGGAAGTCGTCAAAGATATTCAGTCTCTAATGTCCCTCAGCCAAGTGGTCGAAACCCGGACTTACTGTAAGTAGAAGGCAAAATCAATATCAAAGAGGGATCAAAACATAAAAGGAACCAAAAAGAGGAAGAAGGTATACCGCAGGATGAAGGACCTCCTATGTCAAACCCAGCAGCTCCGGATCCATCGCATGAGGATGATGCAGCATAGGCACCATCCCTCCATCGGCCCACTGAATGTTGTATGAAGGAGTGAGCAATCGCACAAAAGGAACCTTTGAAGTCGCCACCGTCGTAGATGCCGACGGACCGCCGCCACTGTGGGAAGACCCCACCGCCCGACTCGAACTCATAGGAGGGAAGGGCAAGGCGTCATACTTGCTGGGAGCCATCAACTAGCTCATAACAAAGTCCATGTAGTCATACGGCATGGTCGTATAAGTGTATAACAAGTAGGACTCGTCGATCACCGCCGCGATCCCCGCATCCTCTGGAAATAGCCGCTCCCGCCTCATAGACGTAGGAGGCTGTACAGGTGGCACCACTACCTCCTCCTCAGCAATCTATCGAACCACCCACTCCCCGAGATACCAAGAGTGGACAAACTCATGCGCCAGTAAGCATCGCAGCTGTGCATTCACCCCAGTCGCCCCCGTATCCTGAACGGCCGTCCCCCAAGGGTAAAAAGTCACCTGAAAATCCCCAAGTAGGCGTAAGTCAGTAACAGAATCAGAATATACAAAAATCAAGACTTAAAAAGAAAGAGACTTACCCTACCACTGGTCAGGCCATTCAAAACCTGATGCACTGCCTCCAAAGAAAGAGATCCCTTCGACTACCGATTGGCCTTGCGCCATCGATACAATCGGTAAAAGTCCCCAACAGTCTCCTCCTTCAAAGAGATCAGTTGGGAATTACACCCAATCACCTCATAGAACCACGTTTGCCAAAGACAGGAATTCACAATAAAAAAGAGACGCATAAGGAAAATGCGAATGCATGAAAGAAAAATGCACAAAATTAAAGAATACCTCGAGGAGATACGTGGCTCCAGTAAAAGATTACCGGCAGCACCGACTGAATGCATCCAAAGAAAAATAGAGGGTAGCCAAAGTCAGGCTCCCCCAATAATAGAGAGGTATGTTCGAAAACATCCTCAAATACGGCAAGAACCACAAGTGGACGACGTCGTCGCTCGACGCCACCATGAAACCTCCCAGCACCAATAATATGAACAACTAGGCCATCTGCCTCACCTACAGCCCGTCCTCCACATCAACCTCCCTACTCAGCAAAATGTCCTTCAATAAGGACAATAAAATATAATTCCCGTACACTATCCTCCCTACGTCACCAAGTGCCATATGCACTGCCTCTGGCCTGACCCACAGGGTGCGATCCACTTCTATCTGCCCTCCATCATAATCCAGCCCCAGTAGCTGTTGCACGTCTATGGAAGTCATGGTCATCTCCCTAAAACCAAACTGGAAGTTGTGGGTAATATCCCACCATCTCTCCCCTAGAGCGCACAAGACCGATGTCGAATGAGGCGTCTCATCCAGTGCAGACGACAACCTCCTGAAACCCGCTGAGGATACCACCCAATGCACCACGGGTGGAAGATGCCCCCAAACGTCCTTAAGCCCCATCATCCCACGGCACACATGTTCTTCAAAGATATTTCAGACTGCCAAAAGAAGAAACCTTATCAAAATTCTAGAAGAAAAGAAAAAAATCACCAAAAAGGGAAGAATGCCAAAAGTCAGGTTACTTACATAACCGTCGGGGCTCAGCGCCCTCGAGGAACGATGACACGATGGCTCTCGCAACAAAGTCCGCTCATCCACAATCAGTTCGAATGCATCAAAGGATTTCTCACTCCCCAAAGTAAGAGGCGCCTTGGCCCTCCACTCCACGTTCGCCCAGTCATCGACAGTTAACCATTCCCTATGCACTGCAGTGCTCACAAAGGCGGTCGTTTCTTAAAGATTGAAATACTAAAATGATTTATAGAGGAAAATTGCAGAAAGAAAGAAAGCAAGAAGCTGTGAAAAATGAAAGGAATTCACCCCTTTATATAGGATGCCAAGGGTCATGCCGATCGGCATTGACCCGCCACCCACCGATCGACACTGACCCCTTACCTTCAAGAAGTAGTCCAAAAGGCCGTGCCACTGCCGAATGGCACCCTCTGTACCATGCCGACCGACACCCCCTTAAAATTTCCTACAAAAATTCCCAAAAAATACCAAATAGCCCTGAAAAATTCTCAGGAAATTCTTAAAAATCCCAGGAAGGATTTAGAACATTTTCACCAAGAAAATTTCGCACTCCCTCAAGCGGAACCCCTATTTCCCCAGCGAAACTCTCAAAAGCCAAGTGATTACCCTCCCGACGAAACCCCCGAGGGATCTCTAGGGATCACCTCCTATACCCCAAAGGTCTCAGACCTGCTCAAGAAATACGTTCAATACCGGGACCACCTAATCACTTCCCTAGTGGAATTTACAGCATCAAATTGGCTATTACATGGAAAAATTTCCAGAAGATGCGAGGATTTCCCCAGCATTCAGCTCCCCATCTCAAATCAAAGTCACGAGGTAATTTCCCCGGGAACATCTCATCCTTAAGCCCGCGGAATTAGCTTCGACCCGCAGAATTGGTCATCTCATCTCCAAGCCCGTAGAATTATCTTTGACCCGTAAAATTGGTCATCTCATCTCCAAGCCCACAGAATTGGCTTCGACCAGCAGAATTGGTCATCTCTACTTAATCCCACAGAATTGGTCATCTCATCCTTAAGCCCGCAGAATTAGCTTCGACCCGTAGAATTGATCATCTCATCTCCAAGTCCGCAGAATTGGCTTCGACCCGCAGAATTAGTCATCTCTACTTAAGCCCGCAGAATTGGCTTTGACCCGTAGAATTGGTCATCTCATCTCCAAGCCCGCAGAATTTGCTTCGACCCGTAGAATTGGTCATCTCATCCTTAAGCCTACAGAATTGGCTTCGTCCCGCAAAATTGGTCATCTCACCTTAAGCCCGCAAAATTGGTTTCGACTCGCAGAATTGATCATCTCTACTTAAGCCCGTAGAATTAGCTTCGACCCGTAAAATTGGTCATCTCTACTTAAGCCCGCAGAATTGGCTTCGACCCTCAAAATTGGTCATCTCATATCCAAGCTCGCAGAATTGGCTTTGACCCGCAGAATTGGTCATCTCTACTTAAGCTCGCAGAATTGGCTTCGACCTGCAGAATTGGTCATCTCACCTTAAGCCCGCAGAATTGGTCATCTCTACTTAAGCCCATAGAATTGGCTTTGGCCCGCAGAATTGGTCATCTCATTCTTAAGCTCGTATAATTACTTCGACCCACAGAATTGGTCATCTCATCTCCAAGCCCATAGAATTGTCTTCGACCCGCAGAATTAGTCATCTCTACTTAAGCCCGCAGAATTGGCTTCGACCTATAAAATTGGTCATCTCATCCTTAAGCCCACAGAATTGGTCATCTCATCTTCAAGCCCGTAGAATTAGCTTCGACCCGCAGAATTGGTCATCTCTACTTAAGCCGCAGAATTGGCTTCGACCCGCCAAATTGATCATCTCACCTTAAGCCTGTAGAATTGGCTTTGACTCGCAGAATTGGTCATCTCTACTTAAGCTCGCAAAATTGGTAATCTCTACTTAAGCTCGCAGAATTGGCTTTGACCCACAGAATTGGTCATCTCATCCTTAAGCCCTCAGAATTGGCTTCGACCCACAAAATCAGTCACCCTCATCTTCAAACCATTCGAATTAGCTTCGACCCGCAGAATTGGTCATCCATAGTATTCCCCCTTTAGGTCTTCAGAATTGACCTCGACCCTCTAAATCGATCATCCTCGCTTCCTTAGGTCCTCAGAATTGGCCTCGACCCTATGAATTGATCATCCTCCCTCAAAATCATCATGCGATGTCTATTCGATGACTATCGTTTATTCCAAACCCACCCGTCGAGGGGCTCTGTAGACACCCCATTCTATTACCACTAAACTCTCTGTAGGTCCCTAGCACCTCCCTTTATTACTACAAACCCATGTCATACCACGAGTACTGACCTAGAAGCCATCGGGCACTCCCAGGCTCCATTTGACCAAAAGTTAAAGTCTTCAGCTCGACCAGGATCAAATGAATCTTTGAAGGGCCCTGAATCCCCTTTCCAACGGTCCATCCCATGCGCGATTCTGACTTACCATGCGGAGTAACGACTCGTTTTCTCGTAACACCTGATCTAGAGGCCATCGAACGCTTTAGGGCTCTATTTGACTTAAGTCAACTCTTCATCTCGATCGAGACTAAATGAGTCTTCAAAGGGCACTGAAACCCCTTTCCAACGGCCCATCCCGTGCACGATTCTGACTTACGGTACGGACGAACGATCCGTTTTACTCTAAGAGGTCACCAAACACTTCCAGGGCCCAGTTGACCAAAGTCAACTCCCTGAACCGGACCAAACTCTTTGTAATGTCGAAGTACATCTTCTAAGCTTTACAACGATCCACCCCGTGCATGATTCGGACTTACCATGGGGACGAACGATCCGTTTGCGTCCGATGATCCCCCGTCCAAAAGACCAACAAGTGCTTCCAAGCCCATTTGACCTAAAGTCAACTCTCGAACTCGAGAGAGGTCCAAAGGACTCTTAGAGGTCTCTGAATTACCTTTCCAACGGTTCACCCCGTTCACAATTTGGCTCAACGGTTCACGCTCTGCGGCCGATTTTTCGAAAAGGCCTGAAAGGCACTGCCAAACGGTAGGTCTCAGACCCTGCTTATCGGCAGAGTGCCTAAGCACACCTGCCGATTGGCAGGAACAGGGCTTTTTCGATCAGCAATTACCTGGGCCTATAAAAAGGATGCCTTGCCCTCATTGCAAAAGGGGGCCCAGATCTGATAGATATCACTCTCAGCAAATCCAGAAAACCTCTCTCGAAGTCAGCGTGATTTCCACATCCAAATCCATTTCCAACCTTCACCTTTCATCATCCCTTTCATCAAACTTGGTGAATTAACTACCCTCCATAATCATCCAAGTTCAAGGGTTGCTCTCCAACATTAAAGATCAAGCTCAAGATCTTCAAAAAGGTCTAATTTTCTCAATTCTCTCCTTAAATTCCCATAAATTCGCATTAACTTGTTTTATTACTTAGCACTTTCATTCTCTCATCTCACATATCCTAATATATTTTTTATTTAGTATTATTGCACATCTCTTATTATCATACAAGTAAAAACCCAAAAAATAAGTAAAAGAGGGTTTGATCATAAATTCCAAACTGGAATTTTCACACCTTTCTTACACTTTTCTCACAACTAAAACACTTTTTCTACTCACACAAAAAATAATAATAAGAGAATCCCCTGATTGGATTTATGGGACAAAACCCACCCCTCGTTTTGCATACGAACTACGTGGACTTTGATGCCTCTATAGGCTACGTAGGCGTCTCGGGGTAAAACCCGAGACTCGAGTCCTTTGTTTTTACTTTTTCTCTCATTTTATTTTTCCTCTAAACTCCACTCTTTTATATTACATATATCTATATATACATATATTTGTTCTTAGTGGCGTATTATTCCACATGCGTTATCGTTCCATCGTAAGGATAATCGCGTAAATCCTATTTTCTAACATTATTTTTACATTCCTACGGATGACTCGCATTTCCCTTCCATGGTACAAGTCAATGACTCCTATCTCCACTACATATACACATGCACACATATCACGGGGAAAATAAAGGAAAACAGCGAAACCCATGAGAGACCGTAAGGGAGGAATGGGTGACTAGCACCTTCCCATTTCGTAACTTAGCCTTCGGACCCTTTTCGAATCATTTTGGTTTCGTATGTATCAGTATGTCTGTGGATGCTGTCCTTCGGGATGGCTCCCTTTCTTTTATCTATTTTGAGTAAAATAGATTGGCGACTCCTTCTCTCTATATTTTTCACCTCACCCAATGACGTCGGCCAAAGCGCTCCCGAGAGGGACGCGCGGGACCTAGGATCCTCACTCCGCCCGCCCTCCACGAGGATCGAGAATGGACACACATATTTTTTATGAATAGTGACCTAAGTAAATTAGGTGATATTTATCAGCCAACACTTACGGTTATTAGGGCCATTATTTGTTAAACACAAGAGAGAGTAACGTGAGAAGAAAGAAAAGGGTTTCAGGAGAATTCCAAGGGTTTCCAAAGAAAAATAACCACCACCGTCGTCGAATTTGTGATCGAAAATAGAGGGAGAACTAACCAATACCGTCATCAACGGATCATAACTTCTAATCAGAGGCAACTGATTTATCTTACAAATATTCAAAGCATATATTTTACATGATAGTTTAGATTTGATGATTTATCGTAAATAAGTGAATTAATTGTGAAACTGGAGAATTAAACATTGAATATGGGTAGGCTTCATGTAGATAAACTTTTGGGCATATACTAGTTATGAAACCATGATCCATGCGTAGGGAATTGTGAATTTATGTCGAGTTTTATGAAGATCTAGAAGGAAATAGAAGAAATTGGGTTTTTATGAAAATTGGGTGTTTTGATCCAAGAAACTGACGATCCATGATGATTTAATGATTCTAATACGTTAAAGATTATGCTAATATGTTAATAGGATGATTAGTGAAATTTATTGGAAGTTTGGGACGTTGTAATGAAGAATTTGAGGTGAAAAAGGAAGAAACCCGTAACTGTTTAAGAGAAATCTGGGCAAATACCTTCTTGATCGATCGATCGATCCAAGAATGTCGATCGATCGATGATCGATCGATCAATCCTTTTCTTCGATCGATCGACCTCTCCTGATTTTTGGTAATTATTTTCCCTTAAGGTTTAATGAAAATACTAAGGCCGGTGATGATTCTTAGGGTGATTAATTTAATATTGTGGGACTTAGTTAAGGTCTTAGTTGATGCCCGAAAAAATGATTTACCTTATGGAATTGAATTCTATTGTTTACGAGGGTCTACCGAGTGAGGTACGGTTAGAAATCGCTCGAATTGAAACTATAATGGGAATGAATGATGATGTAAGGATAAGAATAGTAACGGATGGACTTTAAGTTACTAAGATAACATTATAAACTAATAGGAGACCTAGTAACCTTTTGGGATAGGTTTAAATATTTAAACTGATACGACAAGTTTATCAAGCTAAATATATATTACGTGTGATGTTCAGATAAATTTTCTACGTACGAGACTTACTAGATGGAATGTGTGAATACCTATATTGAAATATGATTACTTAGGTTGTGTGAATGCCTAGTGTATGGATTTCTTATGTGTATGACATACCTATTATACTTTCTATCATGGGAGGTTGGTTTTTAGGAAAAGGGTCGTCTTATCTTTATGTGCCTTCGGGGGGGATTTAGATTGGTACCTTAAGGACATAGGACTATGAATGACTTATTTGTGAGTTGATAAGTCAGCTGACCATGGGAGCGTAGGTATGTGCGTGGCCCATGGGTATGTGAACTATGTTCGCCTCCAATATGTGTGATTTGTATTGAGACGGTTCCTGAGTGATTCGAAACATGTGATCCTTACGTACGTGATGTACATGGATTTAATAAATGAGTATGCGTACACCGCAGCTTAGCCTAGGGGTGCCTTATATGTATATATGTACTGAGAGTGATTTATATATATACTTATGACTGTTTTACTGTTTCTTAGTAGTTGTGAATAACTAAGATATTTGAATGGACTAAGAATGTGAGAATTTAATTAACACTTGAGATAAGTAATTTAATGAATGTGAATATGGGTTGTGAATATGACTTGTTTGGGTGTTAAGAGTAGATACCCTATGTTAGAATGCGAAAGTAGGAGAGGTACAAACTAGTTAGTTAGCGGCATAACTAGGATGGGTTAAGGGCATACGTTAAGAGTGCACATTAGTTGAGAGGTGAGAAACTCATGTGATAGTACGCAACTAACATGTTTATCATATGTTTTATTTAATTGTAATTTAAACACTTGCTAAATTTTTAAACTGTTTTCACCTCGGGCTCTGACCCGTTTTCCTCCAAATCTATATTTGTTTTGTAAAAACATTTTAGGTGTCAGCCACAGGGGCGCCAAGCATAGGAGTTCTATTCTGATGACATATTGTAGCTGTTGTGGAAGCTACAGGATCATGGTATTAGACGCCTCCACATTTATCCTTGGTTCCTTCAGGGTCATTCATTTCAGTTAAGGCATGGTGCCCATTCTTATCTAGAGATTGTAGATACAGACTTTCATTATTTTAGATGTTGGTTTATTCAGACTCTTGTATCGGGGTTTTATTTACTCTGGTATTATTATCATTGGAGTGGTTACTCCAGACTCAGATTATTTCATTTCGTTGGTTATTCACATGAGATTGTTTATGAGATTGATGGTTGTTGATTTAATTACTTGGTTATTGTTAATTTAATTAATAAAATTTAGCATCCCTCTTTTTATATATTAGGTGGCTAGTAATAAATTAAATGTTTTCGACAGTGATGCTAAGACTGAACCAACTTAATATTTTATATTAATTTCGTAAAGGAGTAGCTACCCGATATTTATTTAGTCGGGGTGTTACAAAAGGTTAAGAAAATTATACAGAGAGTTAGAGAGAAAGTGGAGGGACTTGAGAAAGAATTTCAAGAGCCTAAGGAGAGTATTTGACAAATTTGTGCAAGAACAAACCTGGAGTGAAGGAAATTCGTGGAGGCTATAATTCTTCTTCAATGGTTCAGACCTACAATCTAAAGGCAAGTGATTAACTATTATAAATTTTAGCATGTATATTGTCCATGTCAGGATGTTTAGAAAATTCTGAAAAGTTATATGAATTAAGATGATTTTTTATGAATCCTTGAAATGATAATTATGTAGGATTAATATCTTTTTGAATATATAGTTTAATCCACGAAATTTGGGGATCATTTGGGGGAAAAAATCGAGATTTATAGTTGTTCTTGGAGAAATGATAAAATAAGAAGTTTCTGAATTTTAAGGGAAATAACATGATTTAAGTGAAACTTCTTGATGAATTTATGTTGTTAAATGTTAGAAATCATTTATACACCTTGGTATATCATTTGAGATGAATTATGAGGAGTTTGGGATTAAGTGATAATGGTTTTGATGATGAAAAAGTGTAAAACCTGTAGGTAAACATATGCAGAATCTGGACAAATATCTGATCGATCGATCGATTGACTCACGAATGTCGATCGATCAACTCCCCCTGGAAATGTGATTTATTTTCTTTTTAAATATTTATTCAAATCCAAACTTGGAGATATATTTGGTGATGATTAATTGAATAAATTGGGACTTAGATAAGGGTAGTAGGGTATACTTAAGACCCAAAAAATATTATGGGATGGAATGGGGGAAATTTCCAAGTGTGAATTAAATTCATTACGGTAGAGAAATCTATAAATTAGGGTTTAAATCGAATAAAGGATGATTTATGGTTAGTATCAGTAATAAGGGAGTTATTATTACAGGAATAACCTTACGCATAAATGGGATTAACATTAGCGATGGAATAAAGGGTTAAAATTGAATTAAGGATTATCGAGAAATCAACATAATTGAAGATAATTTAATTCATAGAAATTCGGGAGTTATGATGGCATGGACTAGTAGGATGTGAGTGGATACCTACTCAAAATACATGAGGAATAAATGATTAACCTTCGAGTGATGAGAGAAACTAGGGAATATAATTTGAGAGGTAAAGTCATAATCTGTATATACGTAGGATATGAGAGATAAATATACTACCTATGGAAATATTAATATGGGTTGTGCGTGTGCCCTGTTGTTATTATATATAGATGGGGTGAAAACCTATAATATTATTTATTGTGTGTACGACATACCTACGTTGCTTGCTATCGGGGTGGAGGTTTCGTGTTATGGTTGATCTCATCCTGATGAGCCCATTTGGGGGGACTTTAGATTCGTACCTTGATCATAGGACCTTGGACACGTTCTATCGGTGTGAATTTCAACGGTTGAATGGGAGTGTAGGTATGTGCGTGACCCATTCGGCTGGGGAGATGCTCGCCTCCAATATGTGTGTTATGTTATTTGTGGTTCGTGAGAGACATCGAACCAATAGTCCTTTATACAGCAAGAGATGTATCAGGACATTATAGTAGAGTATGCATGCGCCTCAACTATGTCTGGGGGTGCCATTTTAGTATATATAATTGTGTGATGAATATATATACTATGATGTGAACTACGGTGTGAATTAGTTAATCTATAAATTTCACAGAGTAGATTACCTCATCGTATATATATGTTAATCTACAAATTTCACACAGTAAATTACATCCCAGTATATATAGTTTAATCTACTCATTCACACCGTAGATCACATCATAGTATATATAGTCATCACACTATTATATCTACTAAAACGAGATTAATCTGAGGATTAAACTGTATATTCAACTATATATTCAAAAAGAGATTAATCTACATCATAGTATATATTCAACTATGATCCCCAAATTTCATGGATTAAACTATATATTCAAAAAGAGATTAATCCTACATAATTCTCATTTCGAGGATTCAGAAAAAATTATCTTAATTCGTATAACTTTTCTGAATTTTCTAAACATCCTAACATGGACAATATACATGCTAAAATTTGCAATAGTTAATCATTTGCCTTAAGATTGTAGGTCTGAACCATTGAAGAATAATTATAGCCTCCACGAATTTCCTTCACTCCAGGTTTGTTCTTGCACAAATTCATCAAATCCTCCCCTTAGGCTCTTGAAATTCTTTCTCAAGTCTCTCCACTTTCTTTCTAACTCTCTGTATAATTTTCTTAACCTTTAGGTTTGTGGAAGTGACTATTCCCTAAGCCAAACCTTTGATTTTAAAGGTGAAATCCAATTTTTATCTTTTCACCTACCATTAAGAGGGCCAAAAGTCACCTAAATAAGTCCCGATTAATCTCAAAAACTCCCAAGATCCGAACATAACCCTCGGGTACTCAACTGTGACTATTTAAACCCTTCCGGACACTTTGGCGCAGTCAGAAGGACCATTTAGATGACATAGAAATAATTTACTTTTCATTCCACTAAAATATAGTCCCGACACGACTCACATGCGCGTCTCGACTTAATTACCATAATTGTCGTATTCATCACTCGCGATAATTTTATAAAATCATAATCATATGTAAAGTCATAATTATATCTATATATATATATATAGATATTTTTTAATCACCAAGTAATATTTATCATAAATCACATATTACTTTATTCTCAAGTAAAAATTAAATTCGGATTAGTTTTCAATTATCCCATAATTAAGTCTAATTAATCCTATTTTAAAAATACGGGGTGTTACATACTTCCCCCCTTACAACGGAATTTCATCCCCAGATTCAAAAAAATTATACCAGATACAAACAACTCGGTTATATGTTGTGCATCGAGTCCTCGCGCTCACCAGTAAACTACTATGTACCCCCCATACAGTACACTATCAAATACCCTTAATAATGAACACCTCACATATGTTCGTTTTAAATTCCAGGTTACCCTGCCACATAGGTTCTTGCACAAGCCTTACCATTTAAGTTTCACTACTTAAACTTATTTTAGACATTCACTATCTAGTCTTCTACTATTCACACCTTAGTAGATTAATCGTTCTTTAGATACATATGATCTTGTCTCGCGATGATCGCACACAAGTAGGTTATTTCCGCAGTATATATTTTACACACGTTATATACTCTAAGTATCAACCCATCTCTGATTTTCGCAATTATATACTTGGTCCCCCATATTTAACTAACAAGCAGGAGAACAACGACGCTTACCGTGCCATACCTCAATGGACACTATGCGCAAAAGTGAACTTATATGAGTTATTGTACATAAACTCAACTCATGTAGGGGACTGCTCTCATCCTCCCCTTAGATCCAAGGGTACACATATAATTTATTTTCCCAACATCTGATTTGTCCGCTTGTTCTTCCCATTCGTTAGTGAATAATAGGTAGTACTCAATCACAACTCGCTACCTATGGCCTCGTGAACACTCTTACAAAGATCTTGTCCCAATCGAACATAATATTAAACGGCACCCTATGTAACCTCGCTATCTCAGTTATAAAGATCTAGGCATACTACCCCATCGTAAAATCAGTTCGAACCGACAAGAAATGAACTACCTTAGTCAAATAATCCACAATCACCCATATGGAATAGTGACGCCTCTGAGTAGTAGGCAACCCAGTTATTGATAAAAAAATTAGTCAGTTGATGTGGACCAATTATATGAAGACACATGTCATCTTACGTGGTAAAATATATATTCACCGAACAACTCAACTGGACGAGCAATTAACGTACCGAGCTACTGAGCGTACCGAGCTACTCAACTTGACGAGCTATTCAACGTGTAGAGCATCTAGTCAAGAAGATCAAGCAATAATTACATATTCAATGAACATCAAATTCAATGAACATTCTTATTATGTACAGATGTATATGTCTATTAAATAACGGATTCATATTAACAGCCCAAAAGCTATAAATACATTGTAACCCCCTCCATAATGGGGCAATGGATCACTTGCGATCATAATTGAGATCAAAGCAAATCATCCAGCAATACAAGACAGTGGACGTAGGCCATTTTCATTAAGGCTGAACCACTTTAAAAATCCTTTATCTCATTTCTTTATTCATATTTATCTATGATTAATTAATTAGATCAAGTCTAGTTTTTTACATCAACAGATTGGCGTCGTCTGTGGGAACGACTATACTTAGCGTTTTTCACTAAAAATTCATTATACATGGCTGAGCTCTCAGAATCTAGCAATAGGAATAATGACAGAGTTTCTCCCAACCCGTTTGTTCCTCCAACTGTCAATGAACTCACTGGAATAGTGGTCAGTGATTAGTCGCAAATATTGTATATCTTGCGCCCGTTAATTATGCATGCACGCACGCTTGCGACCGTTATTTCACGTATTTAAGCTCTTGTACTGTTTAACCTTTGGTTTCCATATATATATGCTTTGCGAGGTTTATTTGAGCTTTTGTAGGGATTGGAATGCTAAACGGTGCAAGTGTGCGTCTTCCGGGAATGTTCAGTGCTTTACGCAACTTCAGGGGTAATTATGTCATTCCTACATTCGAGCTCTGTGTCGGAACCCTTCACGGATGTTGTAGTTCTTATTGCGAACTTCGCGTAGCCCCTGACGGTTTGTCAATCCGGTTCACGATGACCAAGTTATGGGCATTTTCCCGAGCCCCTTTGTTGTGTATCAAAAGAGGGGAGAGTGTTGATTTTGCATGAGAGGTCGACCGGTCAAAAATAAGCGGTCGACCGGGGTTTTACATTTTGCCTTCGAATTGAGACAGTGTGCCATCTCCTGGATCAGAGGTCGACCGGTACCTTACCAGCGGTCGACCGGTACTTCATTTTCTTCCAAACCCCCGCGGTTTTGGTTTGGTCTTACCACCCTTGTTTTGTGGTTTTCTTCCACTTAGTATAAATTTATAGTGGTTTATTTTGTAAAGGGATCTGATTACATTCGTGTGCAAAGAAATAGATAAAAAGGGATTTTTGTTGGTTCCTCTCTCTCTCCTAGGGCTCGATAATTTGCTTGTCATTTTCATCATCAACTTCATCTATTGCAAGTAAATTTCCTCCTCTATTGTTTCTTGTTGATCCTTGTTACAATGTGGTGCAATTAATGTTGTGATTGTGCATTGAATGCTTATTCTCATTATGGTTATTACACTTACTATTAGTTTAATGATGTGTTTTAATATGGTTGGTGTCATGAGTAGCTAATCCCCCTAGGTTGGGAGCATAAACCCACCTTGGAGAGTTCAGTTCTTGGCTAGGTTCAATGATTAAATCAAATAAATGGGTGTGTGGGTTGAGATTGGAGTTTCATAGGATTTTATCTTCTCTTATCATGTAAGGGTTGTATTTTAAGACTTAACTCCAACATCAACGCATTTGTCCGATAATATATCGTTACCTTCATCTTACATTGTTGGGTTGACATCCTTCATGTAGGATTGTTGATATTGATATCTTATTCCCATTTGATTGTGATTTAATCGGAAGAACCCGTTGAGTTGTGCGCATTCGAGGTGGGGGAATGCTCCTTAACCTTTTGTTAAAGAACCGTTTCATAATCCAGTTTATAAATCTCGCTTGTCTTGTTTCTATTTTTGTGTAGCGTTCCATTTATCTTGGTTCGCTTTGGTTCATTACAACACGTATAACCCAAATCATCTTTTCTTTTATCTTTTATTCTTGTTTATTGATTTTTTACTGAAAGAATATCCTCGGTACTTCATATAATTCCCTGCGGAAATCGACCCCGGTCTTACCGGGCTTTTATTACTCTCGAGATTAGCGTACACTTGCGCTATACAATTTTCTGAGCGAGTCAAAGTTTTTGGCGCTATACAATTTTCTAGTCCAGTGTATGGGTTTGGGTGGTTTTTTCTGATGGCTGATGATTTGTATCATTTTTGGGGGCGACTATGTGAACTATGTATTCTCTGTTTTTCACATTGATTAAGATGCTTGTACTGAATTATATGATATTAGTAATGATAATTTAGTTGTTGTTGAATTATTAGATTTTGATGTGTATACATTTTTCCAAATCCTATGTCCACCATCAATTATCTAGTATCTGCATTTCAACCCCTCTAAACTATTGAGACTCATGGCATGTTTCTTTCTAACTTAATCATTGTGGTACATATTTTTGTTTTTCTTATGTTGGTATAGGGCGCACGTTGATAACCTCGGACTTCACTCTAAATTGGGGTGATTTATTCTACTTCCTTTTTTTTCTCATAATGTCTTTTAATTACATTGAGGACAATGTGTGATTCCAGTTAGGGGGTGGGTTTAGGCATCTCAATTTCTTTTTCATCCCTCGTGTGCCATATACATATATATATATATATATATATATATATATAATTATTTTCTTTATTTCTTTTCCCTCTTTTGGGCATTTTGCCCTATTTTCCTATGATAAACTTAATAATTGCCCTATCCGATTGCTAATTCAATAATGCATTTTCTATTTCTTTCATGTTATTAAACTCTAGTCCTTATATTATTCAACATTGGGGATAAATGCATGAATTAAACCTTGAAACCCATGAGCACTTGAGCATATTTTCTAAATCATTCGGTAGGACAATTATAGATTGGTATCTTGTTGTTGCTTTGTGTACACTAAAAACCTAGCGAGGTTCGTGCTTTTCTTCGTTTCAGAGTGTTTATACATTACTCTCTTTCTTGAATAACGTATTTTGTTGGCAATCTCATTTTCTTTTCACTGATTGCATATTAATTGATGTATCACATGAGCATGATTTTCAACGGTGTTGTGTCTCGAGAATCACATGAAACTTTAGGAAATGATCTTAGGCTCTCTTTGTTGTTAACCCATATGACCTTAACCTTACCCTTATACATGTCCCTAGTCAACCCTGTTGAACCTAATTATGACCTTTCTTTTCGTCCCAATTCCCTAACCAACTCCACGTTGGAGTTTTACACCATACAAATTACCTTTCTTACCTATGTTTGGAATGATATTTGGGATTGAATGATGTTGTGTAGTGTGGGTGCAATTTAAGCAAGAGAAAGAGTGATAGAAGAAAAATAGAAAGTTGAAAACAAAAGAGAAAGAAAAGAAAAAGAAGAAAAGAAAAGAAAAAGAAGAAAAGAAAAGAAAAAGAAATTTGTATATGATGTTCAGTGTGATTCAATAATCCTTGTTACTCTCTCGATTGATATATTTAATGCGTGTTTGGATATCCTGTTCCAATTTTGAAATTGCCCGCCATTTTCCATTATCCCAAGTATTTTTATCTCCGAACATTTTTTGTATCCGTAAATACATCCTTTCATTTCATTTCCCATAACCCCAAACCCACATTACAACCCAATAAAGTCCTATTTGATCCTAGGGTGACGTGATTCAAAGGTCGAACATTAGCGATAATCTGTTTATGTGCATTTCACATTGATTAATATGCGATATCCTTTCATGAGATTGTATTTTTTTCACTTTTATATTGCGTTCTTCTTCTTTGACATGTGCGCGGCTTAGTTTCCTTTTACAATTACTCTTTATGCCCGCATGTCCTGTGTGTTACACCCTATTCCGAGTGTTTCTATTTGTTGAGTGTGATATCCGGAGAGGATTGAGTGGAAGCATGCTTTAATGGTTATCCGGGTTGTAGGCGTTTTTACCGAATCAAATCTCTTAACATATGCATGCGCACCACTCACATTTGAGGTTTCAATTCCATGTAGTTATTCTTCTAATGTTCATAGTTTTGGATTATTGGGCAGAACCTCTCCTTTGCTTTGTAAATAATATGTTGAAATATCTAATTATTGTTGAGTTTGGCATATTGGGTGTTTGGCCATGCATGTTTTGAGGAAATTCGATGTTTGTGGGTATCATCCCTGAAAACCCTCACGAGACAACACTCGTCCGCTAGGGTAACCTAGCGGTTTAACGGCTTGTTGCATTCGCTAAATGCAATCGTGCGCCCGCGAAAGTGGCACTTTTTCTGTGTATATATTGTTGCTATACCACCGCACTTTTGTGGCGGGTTTTGTGTTGTTTCATAGCCAGGGACTAGCAATGTGTAAGTTAGGGGGTGTGATTAGTCGCAAATATTGTATATCTTGCGCCCGTTAATTATGCATGCACGCACGCTTGCGACCGTTATTTCACGTATTTAAGCTCTTGTACTGTTTAACCTTTAGTTTCCATATATATATGCTTTGCGAGGTTTATTTGAGCTTTTGTAGGGATTGGAATGCTAAACGGTGCAAGTGTGCGTCTTCCGGGAACGTTCAGTGCTTTACGCAACTTCAGGGGTAATTCTGTCATTCCTACATTCGAGCTCTGTGCTGGAACCCTTCACGGATGTTGTAGTTCTTCTTGCCAACTTCGCGTATCCCCTGACGGTTTGTCAATCCGGTTCACGATGACCAAGTTATGGGCGTTTTCCCGAGCCCCTTTGTTGTGTATCAAAAGAGGGGAGAGTGCTGATTTTGCATGAGAGGTCGACCGGTCAAAAATAAGCGGTCGACCGGGGTTTTACATTTTGCCTTCGAATTGAGACAGTGTGCCATCTCCTGGATCAGAGGTCGACCGGTACCTTACCAGCGGTCGACCGTTACTTCATTTTCTGCCAAACCCCCGCGGTTTTGGTTTGGTCTTACCACCCTTGTTTTGTGGTTTTCTTCCACTTAATATAAATTTGTAGTGGTTTATTTTGTAAAGGGATCTGATTACATTCGTGTGCAAAGAAATAGATAAAAAGGGATTTTTGTTGGTTCCTCTCTCTCTCCTAGGGCTCGATAATTTGCTTGTCATTTTCATCATCAACTTCATCTATTGCAAGTAAATTTCCTCCTCTATTGTTTCTTGTTGATCCTTGTTACAATGTGGTGCAATTAATGTTGTGATTGTGCATTGAATGCTTATTCTCATTATGGTTATTACACTTACTATTAGTTTAATGATGTGTTTTAATATGGTTGGTGTCATGAGTAGCTAATCCCCCTTGGTTGGGAGCATAAACCCACCTTGGAGAGTTCAGTTCTTGGCTAGGTTCAATGATTAAATCAAATAAATGGGTGTGTGGGTTGAGATTGGAGTTTCATAGGATTTTATCTTCTCTTATCATGTAAGGGTTGTATTTTAAGACTTAACTCCAACATCAACGCATTTGTCCGATAATATATCGTTACCTTCATCTTACATTATTGGGTTGACATCCTTCATGTAGGATTGTTGATATTGATATCTTATTCCCATTTGATTGTGATTTAATCAGAAGAACCCGTTGAGTTGTGCGCATTCGAGGTGGGGGAATGCTCCTTAACCTTTTGTTAAAGAACCGTTTCATAATCCAGTTTATAAATCTCGCTTGTCTTGTTTCTATTTTTGTGTAGCGTTCCATTTATCTTGGTTTGCTTTGGTTCATTACAACACGTATAACCCAAATCATCTTTTCTTTTATCTTTTATTCTTGTTTATTGATTTTTTACTGAAAGAATATCCTCGGTACTTCATATAATTCCCTGCGGAAATCGACCCCGGTCTTACCGGGCTTTTATTACTCTCGCGATTAGCGTACACTTGCGTTATACAATTTTCTGAGCGAGTCAGTCAGCTTTGCCAAGGGACAAACAGTTATGTAGGATACCATGTGAGAACTCATCCAAATTATTCCAAATGCAACGCCTGCCCAGTCAGGCCAGTGAAGCGTTCATAGAAACACTCACCTGCCGTCTTCGAGATACAGATATACTATGTTCCCCCGTGCTTCCTTGTTCAGGCATACTGAATTACGTCATACTAAGAGGTCCTGCGATCCCTCATATCAGCCTGGTCGGACATCACCCATAAGAGTCATGGACTCTCAAAAAAATGTCACTCTAACTCCAGAATGAACAAGCGTCCTGGAAAGGTTGAGAAGAGTCTCTCCTTTTGATTGTTTGGGCCCCGGAAGGAATAGAAATCCTCCTCGAATTGCGTTGGGAAATTCCCAATGACCAAGTGATCTAATGGAAGGTTCTGCCCAATTACGCCCTGTAGATCGCACAGAAAGATCCCAAGAGGAGAATTCAGAGCCATCTGTTGCTCGAGCAAATAGATCAGAGGTTGGAAATAACGCGTAGAAAGGATCCATTCAGAGGTTGGAAGATAGGTTAGGGGAAATGGCTAAGGCCAAAACTCCTCTCCAAAGAACCTTTGTCAAAGGGTCACCCTTCGTACAAGCAATTATGAATTTTTCCACACCATCGAAGTTTAAATCTCTCGTAGTTACATCGAAGTATGATGGTAAAACTGATCTTGTCCTCCACATAAAGCAGTACCAAGCTTCTACAAATATCTATGTCGTTCCTGATGAGATGAGGTGCAGGGCATTCTTTGGAACTATCACTGAGTCATCTCAAATATGGTACAATAACCTTCCTCAGGGACAAATTGCTACTTTTCATCAACTGGGACAGCTCTTTATAGGAAATCTATGTTTTAGTGCAAAACCAGTCAAGAGGGTAGCACCTATTGAGTGTAAGGCAGAAAACAGCAGAAAGCACCAGGGATTACATCACTCATTTTAACAACGAGAAATTGGAGGTAATCGATTACGAAGAGAATACCCCCATTACAGCTCTGATGAGTGGCCTTTTACCGAACAATCTATATTATACTTTGGCCAAAGATCCCCCCAAATTCATGACGGAATTAATGGCTAAAGTAGCCAAAATAATGAACATCGCAGAAGCTATGGCTGTAAAGAAGAATGGTGAGACCAAAGCAGAGACTAAAGCTGAGGGTAGGTTGAAGAGGAAAGATCAAAAGCATAATGGGGGCAGTAAGCAATCGAAAGGCAAGGAAACGATAGAGCACTTGAGGAAGTATGCGAATTATACTCCCTTAAAGGTGGATATAAACCATATTCTGGAGGAGATTAAAAATAGCAAAGAACTAAATTGGCCGAAGAAATTGAGGACAACCCCGGAAAGGAGGGATAAGTCCAAGTATTGCGAGTTCCACAAAGACCATAGCCACACGACCAAGAGGTCCATAGCTCTCCAGAATAAGATTGAGTCACTCATTCGACGAGGAAAATTGAGCAAGCTTATTGATCGCCAGAATGATGGGAAACTAATGACAGAGCAAGGCAAAGGTCTAAATATCCTTGCCGAATAAGAGATGACAAGAAGCGGGACCATGAAGATGATCCGAAGGATGACCCCGACCTCCCTAAAAAGACAAGGAAACTAGAGCGAGGTATTTTCAGTCCATTTTGCTTTATTTGACTGTAATATGATAACATGAGGAAATGCAGGAGGTGGTGATAATACCACTAAAAGAAAAGCTTACCTCAATGAGGCCCAAGCTTGTTCCTATATACAGCGAATAAATTTAGCGGAAGAAGATCGCCCGAGGAAGGTTAACAAGGATAAACTAGTCATTAGTTTTTCCAAAAGTAATTTGGAAGGTGTTTTGTACCCTAACGACGACCCCTTGCTGATCAAGATGAGGATGAAGGATGTAATCAATTCAAGAATATTGGTAGATAATGGTAGCTCAACAGACATCATGTTCTACCCTTGCTTTGACAGTTTAAACTTGAAACTGGCCTAATTGGACCCATATCATAGGCCCCTCCTCGGTTTCTCTGGCGAAAAAGTATTTCCACTTGGGATGATCAAGTTGGACATGCTTATTGGTACCTTTCCTGACTGCAGAACAAAAAAAGTATGCTTTTTCGTAATGGATAAGAACATCCAATCAGTTTACAATATAATCATGGGAAGAGTAAGACTGAAAAAGTTCGAAGCAGTGACATTTACGGTACATCAATGCTTAAAATTCTCGACCAACTTTGGTGTGGGACTTATGAAGGGCGATCAGAAAGTAGCTCGGGAGTGCTACTATTCATCTACAGAATAAGAAGAGTTGGAAGATGCCAGGATGAAGACCACCACTTACCAAGTGGATGAGTCTGAAGATTCAGAGATTGAGCCACTGGACCCCAGAAATAAATCAGAGCTCATGAAGGGTCAGGTCATGGAAGCAATGAAGAATATTATTCTCGACGATGAACAACCAAAGAGAATAACTCAAATTGGAGCCTCACTGGATCCGGCGATAAAGCAACAGTTAGTGGCATTTTTTAGGCATAGGAAGAAACCTTTTGCATGGAGTCATGAAGATATGCCGGGGATAGACCCATCCTTCCTGTGCCACAAACTCGATGTTAATAAGGAGATCAAACCGGTAAAGCAAAGAAGAAGGGTCTTCAGCCTAGAGAAGAACCAAGTTATTCAGGAGGAAGTTGAGAAACTGCAAAAGGCCTCTTTAATTGAGAATGTCAAATATCCTGAGTGGTTAGCCAATGTGGTGATGGTTAAAAATAATAATAATAAATGGAGGATGTGCGTTAATTTTACATATTTAAACAAAGCCTGCCCAAAAAATCACTTCCCACTGCCCTAAATAGATCATCTGGTAGATGCCACCTGGATGCTTATTCTGGCTACAACCAGATTAAGATGAAACCAAAAGATATGGAGAGTACCTCTTTCATTACCCCAAGGGGAACATACTGCTATAATGTTATACATTTTGGTCTTAAAAATACAGGTGCTATGTACCAGCGACTAATGAACAAAGTGTTCGCGGAGCAAATCGGCAGAAATATGGAGGTTTACGTCAATGACATGCTGACTAAGAACAAGAAAGGTGCTGACCACATAGCTGATCTAGGCCAAACATTTTACCAGCTGGAGAAATATCAGATAAAGATAAACCCGACCAAGTGCATATTTAGCGTACAAGAAGGCATGTTCCTCGGGTATATTATGAATCAGCGGGGTATTAAAGCAAATCCTGACAAGATTAAAGCCTTGTTAGAATTATAGTCCCTGACTATGAAGAAGGAAGTACAAAGCCTCACGGGCTGTGTTGTAGCTCTCAAAAGGTTTATCTCACGCGCAACTGACAGATGTCTTCCATTATTCAAAACACTTAGTAAAACTTCCGAGTGGAATGATGAGTGTGAGAAGGCATTCCAAGAGTTAAAGAGATATTTGGGGACACCTCCTTTGCTGTCCAGGCCGATAGTGGGAGAGAAATCATACTTATACCTGGCTGTCTCAGAAAGTGCACTCTGTTCAGCGTTGATAAGAGTAGAGGACAGAGTGCAAAGACTGGTGTATTATACAAGCAAAGCATTCCGAGGAGCAGAGATCAGATATCCAAGATTGGAGAAGCTGGAATTAGCACTGATCGAGGCAAGCAAGAGGATGAAACCATACTTTTAAGCCCATACTATAGTGGTATACACTGATATGCCACTCAGACAGACTTTTCAAAAATGGGAAAAATCCGGAAGATTGATGTATTGGGCAGTGGAACTAGGTGAGTATGATATTATTTACGAGCCAAGGTCTTCGCTCAAAGGGCAGGCAGTGGTAGATTTCATTGCGGAGTTCACTTACCCAGATACCTCCGACCAACAGGGATCTAATAAATAACCACCCATGGATGTTAGAGCACCACCAAAGACTGTCTTCGATCAATTTCCATCAGCAGATTGTTGGAGGGGATAGTGATCGAGCAACGACAATCCTCTAATAAAATACTAGTGTAGAGATGATAAGAGGAAGTACCAAATTTTCCATCAGGGAAATTTTTCAGACCAAGATTTTGATAATTGTATCCCCGTATGGAATTTGTATGTCGATGGCTCCTCGTGTGCCACAGGCAATGGAGCCAGAATAATTTTGAACAGGCCAGTTGGATTGGATATAGAATATGCTCTGCGTTACCAATTCAAAGCTTCCAATAATGAAGCTAAATATGAAGCTATGATTGTGCGCCTCAGTTTATCCAAAATACTGAATGCAGAGCAAGTTACAGTGTTTAGTGATTCACAGTTAGTCGTAAATCAGATTCTCGGGTTGTACGCGGTGAATGGAGACTTTATGTCTAGGTATCATGCCAAAGCTATGGAAATTATGTCTAATTTTGCAGCGGTTCAAGTGATCAGAATACCAAGCCTGGAAAACGCGAGGGCTGACGCATTAGCTCGGTTAACCTCAGCTACTCGCACCGAGTTGCAAAGAATGATTCCTATCGAAATACTAGCAGACAAAAGCATTAATGAAGATTTAATGGTGAGGTTCATCACGTTAGACATGGGACCCTCCTGGATGGATCCCATCAGAGCGTACATCGAAGAAGGAATTTTACCAACTGAATAACTTATAGCCAAGAGGCTGAAGTTCAAAGTTTCTCGGTATGTGTTGAGAAATGGAATTCTATACATAAGAGGAATGATAGCAGGCCTATAGAGATGTGTTCATCCATCGAAAGTTAAAGATCTGATGGAAGAAATTCACGAAGGCTCTTGTGGAGCTTATGTAGCAAGTCGGACCCTCCTGCAAAGGACGATGATGCAGGGATACTATTAGCCAACGATGCAAGTTAACTGTAAAGCTTATGCTAAGAAATTCGATAAGTGTCAACGGTTATCTACCATACGAACAAGTCCATAGGCATTATTAACCCCAATTACTTCCCCTTGGCCATTTTCTATGTGGGGAATAAACTTGGTCGGGCCTCTGCCAACTGCTAAAGGACGATTTAAATACTTGGTAGTCGCTGTTGATTATTTTACAAAATGGGTGGAAGCTGAACCTTTCATTGACACGGACTATGAAAGGCTTTATCAGTTCATCTGAAAGAATATTATTTGCAGGTATGGTCTGCCACATGCCTTTATTACTGATCATGGTACCCAATTCGATAATGAGGAGTTTGCTGCATACTGTCACCAGTTCAATGTCCAGAAGATCCATTCTACACCAGGCCATCCCCAAATAAATGGGCAAACAGAGGTGACGAACCGAACTTTGCTCAACGGGTTGAAGAAATGATTGGATGATGCGAAAGGAAACTGGATTAACAAACTACATTCTATATTATGGGCTTACCGAACAACTCCCCGAATAGTAACTGGGGAATCTCCGTACATGTTAGCCTTTGGAAGTGAATCAGTCATACCAGCTGAACTGGGCCTACCTACTCACCGGGTGCTTAATTTCAACTCTCTAGTAAGCGATTTGATAAGACCCTTAGACCTGGACCTGCTCGAGGAAGTGAGAGAAGACGCGGTTATCCGGAATGCAGCTTATCAATAAAGAACTGCCATGTTCTATAATAAAAGAGTTAAGAAGTGTGATCTTAAGGAGGGAGATTATGTACTCAATAAAGTCATTCAGAACCATAATAAGCTGGAGTCCAACTGGCATGGGCCTTATCGTATAACAGTGATTGTTCGACCTGGAACCTACAGAATAGAAACTTTAGAGGGGGAAGAATTCAAAAATGCGTGGAATATAGGGCATCTACGTAAATATTATCAGTAGTGTAGATTCGATATGAATAAAAATGATATTTTCTCTATTTTATTTTTAGTTCAATTTTTTTTGGAGTACTAGTGCTACACACTACACTTAAATTTTGAAAGAAGGCATTAAAAACCACCAACTAAGGTTGGTCGGATATCAACAACCACCAACCACGGTTGGTCGGCATATCAGCAACCACCAACTACGGTTGGTCGGATATCAGCAACCACCAACTAAGGTTGGTCGGCATTAATAACCTTAACCAATAATGTTGGCATAACAATCACACAAGGTAAGGCCTGTTTGATTATGGGTGACCTCAAGGGGCATCCAAAACTAGTCAAGAAGATGGGTGACCTCAAGGGGAATCCACTGCCTAGGCACCAAGGTAATCTAGATTACAACTAAGTAGGACCATGGGATGAAAACAATTCCATTGCTTAGGCACTAATGGGTGACAAGTCACTACAACTAGGCAACAAATGGGGCATAGTTCCATTGTCTAGGCAATTAAAACAGAACAGTATAAATTGTCCCTTTATAAATATATATACTCATCAAAATCAAATTACAAAATAATAAGTCTTTCTTCATTAAATACAAATCTCCTATTTTATTAGCTTTTTTCCTTCTGATTTTGGTACAGGTTATGTGGTGACAATTAAGTTCAACACAAGTTAACAAGAAAAGACAATCACCAAAGCAAATAAAGAATGTAATGAATGCCAATCACATAACACAGTATGTACGTGGTTCAGCAAGAATGCCTACGTCCACGGTGGTGCTCTCAGTATTATTTCTTTATACTCCGGGGAGTGTTTTACAGGAAATACAATACGTGCTTTTTGCCCAGGCTTAGGGTTTGTTATATACATGCTTGTTCTCGGGGAGTGGGGGTGTTGGACTCCCCCACGTTAGTCCATCACTTCCTAGAATATCTCCTTACAAGATTTTAGGAAGAAACTAAGTCATAACTAATTTCGGTAGGGATGCGGGGCTCCCAGACTTTGGGCCTTTATTGAGCTACTTGTCTGGGCCTGTGGTGGCTAAAATGGTACCCATAATTGCCCCTAAAGTTGTTGGGGCACAATTTGGGCTCAATAAATTTAAATGATTTGTCATAGTGGATTCCTTGTAAATTGTGCAACTCTTCACAAGATTGAAAACTGATTTAGGATGCAGCTTGCTTCATGTCCTGTGCGCTATGATTGGAAGCGTTTAAAAGTCCTTTGGAGCCACAATTCGTTGTTGCCATTTCAAACTTCTTCAAATTTTCTCATCTTAGCTAAGCCCCTACTATTGTGCTCTCGTTCCCAAGTCATCATATTTCAATCTTAATCTCCTCCATCATCTTTGCTTGTGACTTCGCGTCGTCCCAAGCCAAGTTTTTATTTCGTAAGTTCTTCTTGTTCTCTTTTTTTTCTTTTTTTTGTTGCAATCTCCTCGCATTTGTAGTTAGGGTTTTGTAAATGGAAAAAATAGGCAATAGGTCGGTAACTAAATTTAAGAAGTATTACAACATCCCAGGTTGGGTAGACATTGAGTGTGGCCCTATCCCTAAAAATGTAAGGGAAATAGAGGGCGCTCACTGGATTCACGTTCTTTTAGTGTCCCAAGGGGGTCTCACCTTTCCTCCAAGTAATTTCTTTTTACATTTCTTTGGTTACTTCAATATTGTTCCTGCATAGTGTTCGCCAAACATTTGGAAGATAGTTAATGGTGTCCATAGAATAAACCAGCTCTATGGCACCAATTTAGGGCTTGCTGAAATATACTTCTGTTATTCTTTCTCGCGAACAAGTTATGTTCTTATTTACCTCAAGGCCAGGAGTCCTAATAGGGTATTGGTAGTAAATCTACCTAATTCCCACAAGGATTACTGGCAAGAGGGTTTTCTTGCTAGAAATTAGCAATTTCCTCACCATACTGATGGGTCGAGGTCTGACAGGTTCATGGTCCCCTTTTATGGGGAGGAGTTCATAGTTAGGCTTAATTTTTGCTCTGTTGTTCGATCTTCCTGTTAATGTATGATTTCTCTGATATTCTTCTCTTTTTCTTTTCAGCGAGGACAAAGAATTTAGAACCGGCTCTCAATAAGGTTCGAGCTGCCGAGCTGATCAAAGCTTGGAACATTAGAGAACCTTTGGCTGACAGTGAGCACCCTCGGTCAGCTGATTTTCTTCTAGAGTATAAGAATAATGGGTCTAGCTTCATCGCACATCCTGTAGATAGCATCCCTAAGCTAGATATCACTGAAGAAGTTGCTGCAGATCCTATCCAATTGGACGAGGAAGAGAACAGTACTGGTGAAGGTGATAATAGGGGAGGTGCTGAAGGTAGTTCCATCGAGACGAGCTCTAGTGGTGAAGGGTCTTCTAGCTTAAAATAGGTTTTAGAAGCTCGGGAGTCTTCCAGTGAGTTGAATAGCTCCAGTAAGGAAGATATGGCTCCTCCCAGGATGAATCTGATAAGGGATGATAATGAGGATGATGTGCTTCTTTCTAGGTGCTAGAAGAAGTAAAAGTCTGGCAGTGGAGAAGTTGCCACTGGTTCTCAGCCTGCTACCATCGAGCGGGAAAAGAAGAGGAGGGAAAAAGAGCAGTTAAGAGAGAAAGAGATAAAGAAGAAAGAGGAGAGGAAGAAGGTGGAAGCGAGGAAGAGGGCTGAGAGGGAGAAAAAGGAGATGGAAGATGAGATAAGGAGAGTGGACGAGAGGATGAAGGCTGGGAAAGCTTTGGTGCCTGTGTCTGCATTGCTCAAGGGGGCCTCTATCGCCATCTCTCCCCAGTTGGCTCCTGCACTGCTCGAGAGAGCAGTTTTGCCTGCTGATTGACAAAAGGCAATGGGAACCGACCAGTTAGATCTATAAGTGATTCAAAGGCTAGCCTTGGTAAGTTTGTCTTCATTTTCCAATACTTGTGATATTCTGCTTAATGCCTTCTTCTAATGCTCCCTATTTACTTGTAGTTCGTGACCGAATTCGTTGTTCTCTACTGAATTCGTGACGAGCTGGTGAGTAGGAATGCGAACTTGAAAAAGTAGAACGTTGAGCTGAAGGGGAAAGGCATCGAGCTGGAGGACAGTTTGAAAACCACTAGCGAGGCCCAGAAATCCTATAATCTCGCCTTGCTGAAGCCAATAGAGAGAAGGAATCGGTGATTAAGGAGCTGAATAAGTTGAGGCAGTCCTACGATTTGGTCTGCACAAGCAAGCTGGCCGTGGTCAAGGAAAATAAGGTGCTGTCAGAGAAGGTGAAGAAGGTGGAGTCTAACCATTAAGGAGAGTTCGTATAACTCTGGGTGGGTTGTCGTATATGAGGACGCTGATGCTCAGATAGGCTACATCAGTCAGTTGAACTTTAGAAGGGCTGGAATAAGGCTCTTCTAGCTGTTGGGGTGGATGTTGATTCACCCTTGTTCGACGAGCATGATCCAAGCCCGAAGCCTGTTGTGGATGAGGCTTGTAGCTATTGACAGCGGAGTTCCTGTATCTCTCACCATTCCTGCTAACACTCCCTCCGTTCAGGGAACAGTAGTTGCTCCATCTGAGGGAGGTTCTCCTGCTGCTGTTGACAAGGGAAATCAACCAGCGACCTCTGAACAAACTGAGGTTGCCAGCTAGCCTGCTTTTAGGATTTTATTTGTATTTTTTTCTTTATTTGCACTATTCTCTTTTAATTACCGATGTAATTGGACCTCTTTATTTGAATAAAATGAAAAGACTTTCCCTTCTGCATACTGATTCTTCTTCTTTTGAATGCTTTTATAGCCTGTAGTTGATTAATGTAGATGATTATATACCTGCCACCTTTTAACTGGGAAGGATCCTTGGTCCTAATACGAGCAATTAGGTTCGTCAATCCTTAGTTAAGATTTACATGTCTCTCAGGTCGAGGAATAAGAGCTTTAAAGACCAGTCTGAACTCGTCGCCAAACTAAAGGATAGACTTCAGGAGATGGAAGAAGTTGGTACCTCTGTACAAGAAGAAGTGAACACTTTGAGAGATAAGCTTCTAGATGACTCTAAAATCAATCAAGTCGGAAAATTTCTTCGGCGGGAGAATGAGACTCTGAGGAGGGAGGTGTCATAACTCAGGGAGCATGCGCCGAGCATCGCACCTCGTGTTTTATGAGGATCCACTTCATCGGTTGTTCCGAGAACTAGCATAGGACCGAGCGGCACCCCTCTAGTTTTTCGAGGTTCTACCTCATCGGCTGCTTCGCGAGCTGGTCCAGATGCATAGGGTCCAGCTAGGGAGATGGACGAGCTCCGAGAAGATGTCCATCGAGCATACGTGATTGCTACTGCGCTGTAAAGAGATGTCACACGGCTGAGGCATTTGTTCAAGAAAGGACCTCAGCGAGTGTGGGCTAATGGTTAGGACCAAGGTTGGACAGATGCTCCAACAAGGTTGAAATAGTTTGAAGAGCTCACCTTTATTAGGGGATGGTTGAGCACCCTCAGGGATCTACAGGTCCCCCGAAACTCAGTACTCGGGTATCGTCACGAGATCTCTCCTTCAACTCTGAGGCCTAATCTTTTCAGGAGGGACGACCAATGGGTCCCTATAGATGTTATTCCCATGCAGCTATTAGGGAAAGATGAGAATAAAGTTGAGGAAGAATTGTCCCCTCATCCGGACGATGGTCGGAGATTACAAGTGGCTGATTACCTTACTCAAACGCCTAATCCCCATTAATATTCTCTTACTTCAATGTAACTCTTTGTAAATGTAACGAAGTAATAAAATATTTATGTTTTTGGCGTTTCGTTGACTAAACATGTGTTGCGTATTGTTACTTCATTAATTTTTTGTTTGATTATCTTGGGCTCTTCGTAGCTGACTAGATTTGATGTAGGTAAGGTTGTTTTATTGTGTGAGTATCCTCTCAGTCCACTTTACCTTTTAGGTCGTGTCATCACACTCCCTTAGGCCTAAGTATGGAAATGGCAAGGACACATCTAGTGTTGGATGTTTTATCTGATCAGGCTTTTTGAGCCAAACATTGTTTGGCGACCAATTCGATTTGGCTGAGCTGCCTAAGGGTCCCCTGTAGGGCTTCATATATTGCTAGGGGCAATGCTAAGAGGTTATTCGTATTTCATAACGAAAACCTGAGGAGGGTGATTCCCTACTTTTGTATACTGAGTGATGTGCCTGTCGCTTGGAAAAGGTGTGCAAGTTATAAAGTTCATAATACAAAATTAACACTTCATAGGACGTCACTGCCAAACAATCTTTTATTAATCAAAAGCAATTAAAAAATGAGTTGCTAATTCCAACAATGTGATAAAAGATTAATGAAAAAACTAGAAATAGAATTTTTTTCAGGTTGGCTACGTTTTATGCTTGGGGTATCTCTCTGCCCTCCAGTGTTTCCAAGTGATAGGAACCTTGTAGGTCGTCCTTTGTCACCTTGAATGGTCCTTCCCAGTTTGGACCCAGCTTGCCATCAGATGGTTTTGCTGCACTGCCAAGAACTTTCCTTAGGACGTATTTCCCAACCTGGAATGTCCTTGGATTGACCTTTTTGTTATAGTGATTTGCAAGCTCCTGTTGATAGCTCGCTAGTCTTACTAGGGCTAGTTCTCTGCGTTCGTCGGCTAGGTCAAGTTCATGCTGCATCATTCTGGCCTTGGTCGACTAAGGTGGATCTCATGGTTGGGAGTCCAGCTTCTAGAGGGATGATTGCTTCCATTACATATGTTAGTGCGAATGGGGTTTCCCCTATTGCTCGTCGTGGGGTAGTGCGGTAAGCCCACAGAATGTGTGGCAACTCACTCACCCATGCGCCTTTGGCTCGCTCAAGTCGTTTCTTTAACCCATTGATCACTATTTTATTGGAAGCTTCAGCTTGGCCGTTGCTCTGGGGGTAGGCAACCGAGCTAAAATGGCGCCTGATCCCATGGTCGTTGCAAGAACTCTGGAAGGGTCCGCTCTCTAACTGCATTCTATTGTCAGTGATGATGGTTATGGGGATCCCAAAGCGGGTAATTATTTTTTTCCATATGAATCTCATCATATCTGCGTCCCTGATGTTTGCCAACGGCTCTGCCTCGATCCATTTGGTGAAGTAGTTTGTGGCGATCAACAGATACTTGCGATTATCGGTAGCGGTAGGAAGAGGGCCCACGATATCCATTCCCCATTGGGCGAAAGTCCAAGGGCTGGTAAGTGATCTTAGGTCACTGGCAGGTTGGTGGACCATAGGAGCATGTAGCTGACATTTTTCGCACTTGTGAGCATATACTCTAGAATCTCTCTGCATATGTGGCCACCGGTAGCCTTCCTTCATTGATCGGAAACCTAGCGATCTCCCTCCAATATGGCTCCTACAGGTTCCTTCATGGAGCTCGCTCAACACTTGCTTGACGTCCTTTGGGTGAACACATTGGAGGTAAGGGCCGGTGAATGATTTCTTATATAGTTTGCCCTCAAGAGATAACTGAAAGTGGGCAGCTTTGACTCTTATCTGATGAGTGGCCTTCTTATCGTCTGGTAGTGCACCATCCTTCAAATAATCCCTCAGGGGGTCCATCCAACTAGGTACTGATTCTATTTGGAGAATACGGCCCATGTTTGGCAGCTCTTCGCTCCGAATGATGCTTGATTGGGCGAGGAAGTCTATAGGGATTGTTCTCTTCAAGTCGGAGTTGATTGCTGAACTTAAGGCTGCTAGGGCATCGGCATGATTGTTTTGTCCTCTGAAAAACTATTGGATAATGACTTCCTCAAAGTTGGACATTATTTTTTTTGCTAAAGCGAGGTGGCTGCCATTCTTTAATCCTTCACGTTGAAGTCCCCACTTATCTGATTGGAGACCAATTGTGAGTCACCGAACACATGTAGCTGTTTTGCACCCAATGTCTGTTCCTTCTGCAGGCTTATTATCAAATCCTCATATTCTGCCTCGTTATTGGAGGCTTTAAATCCAAGTCTGATTCCCTGCTCGAGAATTGTGTCTTCAAGACTAACGAGCACAATGCCTACTCCTGCCCCCTTTGAGTTGGAGGCTCCATCAATAAATATTCACCAAATTCCTCATGTTAAGGGATTTTAGCTCTGATCCATAGGTTGGAGGTAGTCGCGAGGCTGCTCGCCTGTGAATTCCATAATGAAGTCGGCGAGCACCTGCCCCTTGATTGCATTCTTTGGTTAAAATTAGATATCAAATCGTCCGAGCTCGACTGACCACTTGGAGAGTCTGCCAGACAGATCCACTTTCTGAAGGATTGCTTTAAGGGGGTGTGATGTAAGGACGATGATAGTGTGAGCTTAAAAGTAGTGCTTTAGTTTCCTCGAGGCTACCACCAGTTCAAAGGCGCGCTTCTCCAAAGATAGATACCGCTGCTCGGCGTCTAATAAGGTCTTGTTCGCGTAGTAGACTGGGTGATGGATTTCTGATTTTTCGCCTACTAGTGCAGAACTGACGACGTGGTTGGAGATCGCGAGGTATAAGTACATGGAATTATTTTCTTGAGGTATGACGAGCAAAGGTGGTGTGCTGACATAAGCCTTGAGTTCTTCCAATGCTTTCGAGAAATCTTGATTCCACTCTACTCTCTTGTTTCCTTTCAAGATCTGGAAGAATGGCTTGCACTTCTCATAGGACTTTGAGATGAAATGATTCAAAGCGGCGAGCATGCCCATGAGCTTTTGTACGTCTCGTATCGTGCGGGGGGGATTACCCTATTAATCGCGTCGATCTGGTTCGGGTTGGCCTCAATGCCTCTCTCCCTAACCAAGTACCCGAGGAATTTTCCTAACTAGACATCGAAAGAACATTTGCTCGCGTTGAGTTTCATTCAGTATCTTCTGAGGATTTCGAAGGTCTGTGATAGCTCTGAGAGATGGTCATCTTTGCGCTTGCTCTTGACGATCATATCATCAATGTAAACTTCCATGGTATCTCCCATTTGGTCTTTAAACATCTTGGTGACCAGCCGCTGGTAAGTTACTCTTATATTCTTGAGCCCGAAGGGCATCACTTTATAACAGTATAAATAGATGGTGGTAACGAATGTTGTCTTGTCTTGGTCTGGCACATATAGAGGAATCTAGTGATACCCGAAGTATGCGTCCAGGAAGCTCATCCTCTCATGAGCTTCTGTGGTGTCCACCAATTGGTCGATCTTTGGGAGGGGGAAACTGTCCTTAGGGCATGCCCTGTTAAGGTCAGTGAAGTATATACAAACTCTCCATTTTCCATTGCTCTTTGGAACTACTACTGGGTTAGAAAGTCATTTAGGGAATTGAACTTCTCGTATGGATCTTGTATCCGACAACTTCTCTACTTCCTTTTCGACAGCTTTGGCCTTCTCGGACGCCATTCATCGTGTTTTCTACATGATAGGCCTAAAAGTGGGGTCGATATTCAACCGATGACAAACCACACATGGGTCAATTCCAGGAAGCTCGTATGGTTCCCACACGAAAACGTCTAGATTTCTTCTCAATAATACCGTTAATTCCTTCTTTTCTTGTTGTGATCTCTTCCAGGTTTTCAGTGACCCTCTCAGAGGGGAGGAGCCTGTTCTCCTCCACCCTGGGTCTTCCATACTTTAGTTGCTATTTCGAGGGTATCAAAGCTTCTTTCTCCTCGATCTTCTCTTTGGCCTTCTCGACCTTCTTCTCTGGTTTCAGGCGGATGGCTGCTATGAAGCACCTTCTTGCCATCTCTAGATATCTGTGGATCTCCATTACTCCTCGCTCAGTCATGTACTTGAGTTTCTGATGGTAGGTCGACAGGATTGCCTTCATGGCAGGTAGCCACCCTCTGCTGAGGATAGCTTGGTATGGCGAGTTAATATCGACTACCAGAAACTCGATCATCTTGGAGACACTTCCTGACCTTACTGGCAACACGATCTTTCCCAATGGGATAGTCACTTTTCCAGCAAAGCCAACTAGAGGGACAGTGGCTTCCTTCAGGTCGGCAACGCTTAACTTCAACTTTCTGAACAGGTCGAGATACATTACCTCATATGATCTTCCCTGGTCGATGAGCAACTTATCGACGTCATAGTTGGCTATCCTGAGGGTAATGATCAAGGCGTCATGATGTGGGGTTCTTACCCCCACTAGGTCTTCATCTGTGAACACGATGTGTTTATTGTAATCGACGTCGTCGGCTCGCCGATGATTTCCTGACTGTGTCTTTACTGGATCGATCTGGAAAGCTTGCATTATTGCTGTAAGCTTTTTCACTTCCATCTGAGCTGAATTCCCTTGAATCTGCTTCATATCAGATGCCCCATGAATCACTGCAAATTCATGGCCAGCATTATCCTCGAGCACGTTGTCGGGACTCGCATCTCTATTGGCAGCAACCTTCTCCACCTTCTTCTCTATAAACTCGTTCAGATGCCCGGTCTGGGCCAATTCTTCAAGGTGATACTTAAGATCCTTACAGTGCTCAGTCTTATGTCCTCCCTCTTTGTGAAAAGTGCATCTCAGCACGTTATTTCTCTTTGAGGGATCTCCCCTCATCTTTTTGGGCCACTTAACAAATAAATCGTCTTTGATCTTCGCTAGGATCTTATAGATTGGTTCTTTACAGACAGTGTTTACTGCCTGAAATGCTTTCAAAACATCATTCCTGCCTCCATTCTTGGAGCTACCCTTGCCCCCATTCTTGCCTCCTTTCTTCTGGTTTTCGGCCTTATAATTTCCCTTGGCAGCGATCTTAGCCCGGCCATTCTCCCCTGCACTGAGGCGGGTCACATCTTCCACCTTGGCGTACTGCTCGATGCGAGCCATCAGGTCATCGATGCTTGTGGCCTCCTTTTTTGTCAGGAACTGGTGCAAAAGGCAAGAGCTGGGTAGGACAATCTTGAAAGAGGCCACTGCTACCTATTTCGAACAATCCTTGACCTCGTTGAACAGCTCCTAGTACCTCTTTGCATAGTCCCAGAGGCTCTCCTGAGGCGTCTTCTTTATTGTTAGCAAGGCATCCATCCTCTTTGGATGGGAGCTACTGGTAATGAAGCGAGTTGTGAAGAGCTCAGCCAGGGACTCAAAGCTCCTGATGGACCAATGAGGGAGCCTCTCGAACCACTTTTGGGTCACATCATGCAGGCTCGAAGGAAAAATCCGACACATTAGTGCATCCCTGTGGTTTCATAGGGTCATGGACTGCCTGTAGTGCCTAACGTGATCGATAGGGTCAATCTTTCCATCATAGATCTTGAATCTCAGAATAGCAAATTTTTGGGGGCTTCTTCTTCTATCTCCCTTAAAAAAGGGGATTTCATCTGGGTCTTGAGATCTCGTCGAGCAACCTCTCTGATTGATCTAGCACCCCGATGAGCTGGATGCTGGTCCATCTCTTTTCGAACCAAATTTCGTATATCCTCATCACCTCGAGTCGGTCTCCTGTAACGGTGAACTGGTCGTTGTTGTTCGAGAAAGTCATCATCTGACTCATGCTCCTCAAATCTTTGGGATCCGCATCTAGGGCTCCTTCCTCGGCCGTGAGACTTGCTCGCCTCAGGACTAGGAGTTCCGTACGGACGTCGCCTGGTGCTGCGATGGAGTTCCCTCTCCATCCTCTCCAATCTCCTTTTGAGGCGAGTATTCTCAGCCTCTTGCTTGCGAGTGGCCTCTCCTTTCTCTTGGAGCCTTGCCTCATAAGCATCGATTAACCTGGAGATTTGTGTGGACCTCTCTGGTCCCTGACTTTCTTCTGAGGCCTGCCGCTCTGGGCGACCCCTTTGATCTGAACGTCAAACTTCAGATCTGATCCTGTGAGGGGAAGGCTGTTCTTGGATATCCCCTGCTTGAGGGGCATTGCTGCTGTGTCGAGACATTCCAAATCCTTTGTTAGTGAGGGCTTTCTTAAAGGAAGACAAACGTTCCCACAGACGGCGCCAATTGTGGTGACAATTAAGTTCAACACAAGTTAACAAGAAAAGACAATCACCAAAGCAAATAAAGAATGTAATAAATACCAATCACACAACACAGTATATACGTGAATCAGCAAGAATGCCTACGTCCACGGTGGTGCTCTCAGTATTATTTCTTTAAACATCGGGGAGCGTTTTACAGGAAATACAATACGTGCCTTTTTCCCCAGGCTTAGGGTTTGTTATATATATGCTTATTCTCAGGGAAAGGGGGTGTTGGACTCCCCCACGTTAGTCCATCCCTTCCTAGAATATCTCCTTACAATATTTTAGGAAGAGACTAAGTCGTAACTAATTTCAGTAGGGATACGGGGCTCCCAGACTTTGGGCCTTTACTGGGCTACTTGTCTGGGCCCGTGGTGGCTAAAATGGTACCCACAGGTTCCATTCCAGTGGGAGGATCATCTAAAGCATAAGAAGAGTTGATAAAATTCATATCTTGCAGCGTTCTGATGTTGCTCAAACTTGGTCGATCAAGCAAATCTTGAGGTCTAGATATCTCAAAGTCTTCATGAAGATGGTAGTCTCCAAGATACTTGGAGATCAAACTTTGAGGAATGGCACGCGATGGAATCCAACTGACATCTAGCTTAAAGGGAGTCACAGGCAAATCAAGTAATCCAGGCTCATACCAATCCCATAAGGAATTTTCCTTCTTAATTTTCATCACAGTCAATGTGTTCAGCCATCCTTATTTGTATCCATCATTATTTGGTTGTTTCAACCAGGCATCGAGATGGCATAGAGCTTCATTGTATCCCCCCACCCAATATTCTCTCGGTTGTTTATGGAATTGATAAGTCAATCTTTCCACATGTTGATGAAGTTTTTCACTAAGTTCTATTTATTCTCCAACGCAGAACTATAGTTGGATAGTTGCTCGGTAAGACTTTGAATTTTTTGGGACATCTCAGTTAATGCTTTAGTCTTCACCCTCAGTTGAACAGCGTGGTTTTCCAAGGGTTTATTAGTTCTAGTATCTTCAATGCTTCTCCGACCAGCTCTTGTTCTACCCCCACGAGGAAGATGTAGGCCCAACTCGATTCAAAGCCTCTAATTCTTCTCTCAATGTAACATTTTAAGTTTCCAGAAATAAAAAGCCCTCATCACTGACTGAGACGAAAGCGCCAGAAGAAAAACCAGACTTTAACTATTTTAGTTCTTCTCGCAAGGAAATATTTTCTTCTCCTAATAATTTGGCAATGTTTCTGTGCTCCTCAACTTCAAGTTTAAGCACGATTTCTCTCTTTTTATGGGCTGAAATGAACTTGTCATAGCCCCGATCACCACTAAACTGTTGGTACTTATTCTCATACCCCTCATGTAGAAGTGCAGTGGTTTCTTTATGTTGAAGTTGAAGCTCCTCGATCGTTCCTTAAAGATCTTCAATCATTTCATAGTAAGTCGCGTTATTATCCACAACCCGATCAAGCAGACACTTTAAATATTGGTAAGCCTCAACTGCTCGCTCAGAGGCATCAGGTCCAAGGATATTAACTATTTCAGCTTCAGTGAAATCTGTATGACCAGCCTTGAAGTAGTCATTACACTTCTTCATCAACTTTGTATCATGAGCTGACAAGATTTCCGTCCTAGCAACAAACTAGCAAGGAAAAGTAAAAATGGATCAACAACAATATAGATTGAGCAAGCAAAGGAGAAAACTCATAATAAATAACAAAGTCCATTTTATTAATCACGGGAGGAGGAAGTACAACCAAAGTTACAATGAACGGGAAAAACAAAAAATAAGCAGAAAAACAGCATAATTAAAGAGTCGAACAACTCTACACCTTCTCCTTATTTTCTATAATATCTTCACGCGATTTAAATGAAGGAGTTGGTTACTTGAAGGGCAGCTGGCTTTGCTCGGTAGAGGTTGTTGCCTGCTGAACTTGCTCGGAGGATTGAGGGAGGGTAGAAATAGGTGTTTGTTCTACTATGGACATAAAAGATTCATCAGATGCAGCTTCATCTTCCTCTTCTTCTTCAATAGTAGGAGGAGGGACATGAGTGTGTTTCTAAAATAGTTCGAAATCATCAGCAACGTTCAATTCTTTCAAAGCTGCAACCCATCCATCTCTGAAGTATTTCAAACTTGTATACTCCATCTGGGAAGAGATAGCAAGCAAAGCTCTATTCCATCCTTTGTCCCAGTCGGAGCTAAAGGACTTCTTCATAGCAGCTTTCCTCTTCGCTCTTTCTGAAGAAAATTTCTCCCTGATAAGCTCTTCAATAGACTTCACCTTCTCCTCAAGCTCTTTCTTACGTCCTTCAGCCTCTTTAAGCTTGCCATCAGCTTCCACTTGGCTGGAAAGAGCAACCTTTAATTTTTCCTCCAACTCCTGGGAGGCATTTACAGCTTATTAACGAGCTGACTTAGCCGATTGAGGTTTATTCTCCCACGCAGTTTTGTCCTCTTCGTACTTCTACCGGGACTCCCCCAAAGATTTTGATAACCCAGCAAGGTCTTCCTCTACTCCACTGGATGAGCTAGAAACTTTAATGGCTTCATCCTTCTCTACGATATTATTAAAGTACACCAAAAACTGTAAGAAGAAAAAGGCATAAATCAGAGCATAAACATTGTAATGAAGAAATAGAAGGATAAGTATAATGACCACTTACTGAGGCAAGGAGTTGGGCAGCCACATCGATAACATTATCCTGAGGAGTTGAAGTTTCAGCAACTCGACAATCAGGAGAGTCCCTGACTTGATCAATTTCTTGGCCAAGCCAGGGGTAAGGATGGCTGGAGAACTAGCCCTCAAAGAAGAAATCCCAACTCTAGTAGGTTGGGCAATAGCATCCACAGGTCTTTCAGTAAGACCCCTCCTCAACCTTCTCAAAGGAGCACCTTCAATCACAGGTGTTGCCTCTTCTTTAATCAAAGGTGCAATCTCTTTTGGGACAACAGCTTCAATCAAAGGTGTTGCCTCTTTAGGGGCAACAGGTGGCTCCTTATTGATAATTTTTGGTAGGAGGAACAACATCCTTCTTCTTAGTTCCATCAGCTAGAACGTCACCCTTGTTCTTCTTCGCCCCTTCAGCACCAGGAGCGGACTTAGCAAAGAACTCAGGTACCCTCCTCTTCTTCTTCATCAAATCAGTAATAGAAGTAACCAAATTAGAAGAAGATTTTCCTACAGTTACTGAAGATGTCAAGATCAATCACCACAGGAGGAACGAGAGGTTGTGCAATAAAAGACGAAGTGGTATTCTTGTATTTTAACAAATAAGAAGCAAACCTCAAAAATGGATTTATACAAACCCCATATAAGTGTTAAGTCTTTATTATTTATGTCACTCTCTTTTGGAGGTTTCCTTTTGCTATCAACTCCAAAATAAAAACGTACTTGTCAGTGACGCATTTTATCGAACAAAAACAGAGCTAAATTGAAAAAATTAAAAAACAACCTATCCTATTGCCATAAAGTGGACATCTGGGACCTTGGTATACATCTTTTACTTTTAACGGGGGATATTGCCAATTTTTTATCACAACCCCATGATCAAAATAGTCCCTATTAGCATCGGGAAGATTGACCACTAAAGCTCTATTTGAAAACCTAGTTTTTAAATAAAAAGTAGTGTCGCTGGTAACCCATTTATAACAATACATAATTTTAGGCATTCCTAAGCGAGTTCCATGTATTTGGTTCAATCTATGTACGTCATTAACTACCCTCCATGTATTTGGAGCTACTCTTGCAGGAACAATAACGAAATATTAGCAAAACTCCAAACATAGGGGATTATGCGAGAAAGAAAAATCGCATTCCGCTACAAAAATGGAGGGAAACCAGTGTCCCTCAGCTAAAGAAAATAAATCAGAAAGGCAAGGAGGTTCCTCTAGAATAACCCAAGAGGTAATTGCAAAATCAGCCCAAAATTTTTCTAATGATTCGACAAGATAAACCATGGTGACTAACGCAAAGAAATAAGAAGGAAGAAGTTCTTACAGAAAACTGAGAAATCTGCTAAGGCGGGTGACAGAAAGAACGATCATAAGAAGACAAAGTGAGTGGACAAAGGGTTTGGAAGTCTAAAAGCCAAGAGGTACAAGATGATTTGATTCGATCGCTTTTAAATGCCCTTCATCGGGAAGCGAGAAAAGAAATGATTACTAGAAAAGACGATTGCGTTTTCGGCTGCTTAATAATGAAAAAGATGCAAATACCCAAGCGTCTGTTGAAAATTTAAAATATTTACGAGCTTGCCATTTCGCGCTCAAAATCATTAAGTGTCACAAGTGTTGGAGATTTGTAATCTAACAAGACTGGGTAAATGTGCCCGAGCAACTTCTGGGCATAATGTTCCACACTTTCATATTCAACCTCAACTGTTAAATATTGGGGGCTTTTGTTGATACGAAAATTAGTCAGTTAACGTGGACTAATTATATGAAGGCATATGTCATCTTACGTGGAAAAATATATATTCACCGAACAACTCAACTGGACGAGAAACTAATGTACCGAGCTACTAAGCGTACTGAGCTACTCAGTGTACTAAGCTACTCAGCGTACCGAGCTACTCAACGTGCAGAGCATCTAGTTAAGAAAATCAAGCAACAATTGCAGATTCAATGAACATCGAATTCAATGAACATTCTTATTATGTACAGATGTATATGTCTAATAAATAACGGCGTATTATCTATTCATATTGACAGCCCAAAGTCTATAAATACATCATAACCCCCTCCATAACGGGGCAATAGATCACTTTCGATCATAATTGAGATCAAGGAAAATCATCCAGCAATACAAGAGAGTGGACGTAGGCCATTTTCATTAAGTCTGAACCACTTTAAAAATCCTTTGTCTTATTTCTTTATTCATATTTATCTGTGATTAATTAATTAGATCAAGTCTAGTTTTTTACATCAATACCAGTGATAAAATCCATAGAAATGCTCTCCCATTTCCACATTGAAATCTCTAGAGGATAAAGAACCGCGGCTGGCTTTTAGTGATCCACCTTCACTAATTGATAGGTAGCACACTTATAGCAAACTCAGTAATCTATCTCTTCATCCCACTCCACCAATATTGTGCAATTAACAAGTACTATGTAAATTCGTTACGGTGCAGAAATATATAAATTGGGGTTTGAATCGGATAAAGGATGATTTAAGGTTAGTATCAGTAGTAAGGGAGTTATTATTATCGGATTAACCTTAGGCATATATGGGATTAACCCTAGGGATGGAATAAAAGGTTAAAATTGAATTATTAAAAGATAATTTAATTCATAGAAATTCGGGAGTTGTGATGACATGGACTAGTAGGATGTGAGTGGCTACCTACTGAAGTTACATGAGGAATAAATGATTAACCTTCGAGTGATGACAGAAACTCCGAAATATAATTTGATAAGTAAAGTCATAATCTGTAAATACTTAGGATATGAGAGATAAATATACTACGTATAGAAATATTTATATGGGTTATGCGTGTTCCCTATTGTTATTATATATAGGTGGGGTGAATATCTATAATATTATTTATTGTATGTATGACATACCTACGTTGCTTGCTATCGGAGTGGAGGTTTTGCATTATGGTTGATCTTATCCTGATGATCCCATTTGGGGGATTTTAGATTCATACCTTGAGCATAGGACCTCGGACACGTTCTACTGGTGTGAATCATATTTTCGACGGTTGAATGGGAGCCTCGGTATGTGTGTGACCCATTTGACTCGGGAATATGCTCGCCTCCAATATGTGTGTTGTGTTATTTATGGTTCGTGAGAGACACCGAACCAATTATCCTTTATACAGCGAGAGATGTATACGGACATGATAGCAGAGTATGCATACACTGCAACTGTGTCTGGGGGGTACCGTATTAGTATATATAATATGTGATGAATATATATACTATGATGTGATCTACGAATTGAATTAGTAAATTAAACTATATATATTGGGATGTAATCTACTGTGTGAAATTTATAGATTAACATATAAATACTAGGAGGTAATCTACTCCATGAAATTGTAGATAAAAATGCATAATGACATCTGATTGAATTAAGTAAGTGAATACTTAATCTTAAAGCTGGGAAAACCTAGTTCATATTAAAGAGAAATAAACATGTTTAATTATCATACGTATTATGTTGGAAATACGGGGAAATGATATGGGTTAGAATCATAATTGAATACCTTAATTTGGGAGATGATAAGGTACGTCAGGCGTGCACACTAGATGAGAGGTGAGAATTCTCAAGTGAGAGCTAACATGTACATAATAATTGCTTAATTGCACTTGTTAAGCACTTGCTACTTTAAAAATCTTTTACAATCGCGCTCTAACTCGTTTTCTTGCATATTCTCTTCTCTATTGTATCTTGTACATTAGGTATCCAGTATCGGGGATGCCGACACAGAATATGGATATCTCGACGGCTTATAACTGCAACTGGAGAGGTAGATTTGTTTAGATTCTTTCATTCTGTTGATTCACACATCTATAGTGTCTACTTTCATTTAAGGCATGTCTCCCCGGATTCTAGTTATTTCATTTCTATTCCAGAGATTGTAATCATTTGTGTCACTACTGTTAATATCAGTTTTATTTGATGGTAATGAAATATTTTAACTGGAGAGTTATTCCAGTCACATTTAGTCTTGTTCAGTTGTTATGTGATGTTTGTCTATTATTACTACGTTTTGCGGAATGGTTTTAATTAATTTAAAAGGGGAAAAGTTTTGACACTAGCTTAATTATTTATTAGGTGAATTAATAAAGAAATTATTTTTCGACAGTGATGCTAAGAATGAACCAACTGGATATTTTGATTTAATTTAATAAATGACTGATCACCCGGTATTTAATTAGGCGGGGTGTCACAGAATGAAGAAGTGCATCAAGACTTGAAGGCGTCGAGTCTATGAGTAAGTCTAATTTGTCCTTGTTTTTTTTCGTTGTGAGTTTTCTTCGTATATCCTTGTGTTGTGGTTGGTTGTTTATTTTATTCTAACTTACACCCACCTATGCATGCTTAAGTCAAGACTAAAATTGGCAAAATATTTAACATAGCACTTGTGAATTTAAATTAGTGCAAAGTTTATAAAAATTATGAAAATTAAAATTAGTGGTGTTTTCATACAAACCCTGGGGCACTAGCCATTTTCAGTCAGTACCGGTGGGGATATTAGTCTTATTATATAATTTGTCTATGACATGTAGATTTCCTATATCTATTTTTATACCTTATGTTGATGGACAAACCACAAGTGGGGGTGTAGGGTCATGGAAAATCTATTAGTTGGGATTTGATGGGACACATGCGGGATTTCATTTACGCTCACATGATATTGATTAGGGGTGTAAGCGGTACGGTTTGGTCGATAAATAGTAGATACCAATACCAAAACCAAACTCTAGATGGTAAAACCAAACCGTACCAGTTTACTACCCGGTACACCAAAATCAATACCAAAACCAAATCAGCTGGTATTTCGGTTTTTTCGGTAATTTCGATATTTTCCTGGTTTCGGTAAATTCTGGGTTTTTTGGTTTCTTCTGGTTTCGGTAAATTCTGGTTTTTTCTGGTTTCTGGTTTCGGTAAAAACACTAAAAGTCCCAAAAAACCAAAACCAAAAACAAAACCAACCAAATTTTTTAAATATTAAAACCAAAACCAAAACCAAAACCAAATTTTTTCTGGTTTTGGTAAATTCGGTACGGTACGGTAATTTCGATACGGTTTTTTTTTGTTTCGGTAAATTCGGTCGGTATGGAAATTTCGGTACAATTTTTTCTGGTTTCAGTAAATTCGGTATGGTAATTTCGGTAAATTGATTTTTTAAATATTAAAACCAAAACCAACCAACTTTTTTGCGGTAATTTCGGTTTCGGTAAGACCGGTTTCTGGTATTTTAATATATGAAACCAAAACCATTTTTTTTCGAACCAAAACGGTACGGTACGATAAAAACCCGTACCGCTTCCACCCCTAATATTGATGATGGTTGGGTATAGGTCCTTGGGTCATATCCTATGCGCTTATGTCATCGTCTCCCGAGTTAGGACAATGTCGTAAGATCCTTCCGTACCGACATTGGTGTGATAGCGTAGTGATTTCCTCCTATTGTGCATTTGGAGACTTTTAGGGTAGGACCTTCTAATAGTCATAACTAGTAGAGAGATATTCCCGAAAGTGTAGGAGGTAGGCCTTTGATATTTTATGTGTGGGTAGTGTAGATACCTTATGACTCTTGTAATGGATCGAGTGTGCTCATGTGATACTTTCCATCAACCATGTTATGTTTACTACGTGTTTGTGATAATTATACAAATGGGATAGCTAGAGATAAAACTATATATCATTAAGTAAAGTAAATTAATAATGAAAATGAAATGTTATGTGGAATATATGAGAGGATGGGTCCAATGAGGACAACTCTATACATTAGTTGGGTAGTTAGCGCTGACATACTTGAGGGTATCACTACACCACAAATCAAGAATGTTCATGGAAAGTGGGTCACGATCCAGGATCCTTATTACAGACAAAAGCACATGACAAAGGTTGTGATGAAAAAAAGGGTGACATTAAATGGTTGTGGTCACTGTCTTAGACCGTGACCATGAGGGTCATGACCTTGGTCCGTGATCACACCCGCGACCAAATAGGTGCTAAGAAATCCCGCCAAAGTGGGTCACCACCCTGATTATAGTCCTAAACTGTGACTTGGTTCACGACGTGTAAAAAAATAAATGGTCACGCTCTGGGGACATGAACCAAGACCATGACCACACCTTCTACATATAAACGCCCCCGATCTCTTTTTTCATTTCCCAATCTCTCTCTCTCTCTCTCTCTCTCTCTCTCTCTCTCTCTCTCTCTCTCTCTCTCTCTCTCACACACACACACAGGTACTCTCCCTCTCCGGCCTTAATTGTTTATCTCCTCATTGTTGTAATTACATAAACAAGTGGCTGAATAAATTGCATTTTATTACATGCCTGTTTGTATATAGGGTTTTATTACATGACATTAATTTTTAATAATCATTTAATGTTTGTATGGTTACACAATGTATTTATATTTTGTTTTTGGAAATTAATTTAAAGTTTTTACAGTTTTGGTCATATTGATTAGATCGGTGTATTTACACAATGTATATGTGATTCATTTATATTATTAGTATTTTTGTATGTGGTACAATCTCTTATTAATTGAGAAATTTATTAAAATCTTATTGTGTGTAGAAGATATTGTTCTCCTATAGATTTAGAGCTTTATTTAGGGATTCTAGTTAACTGGTTCCAATTACGGGCTTGTAGTTTAATCACAGGACCCAAAAATTTTGATTTTCTTGTGTTTTATGCTTTTGGGCACTTCGTTATTATTTATTTGAAAACACGAAATTTGGTTTATTTGATCCAGGGTTTTAAACAATGGTATGCGCGTATATAAATTTATGTGAGCAAGGTGTTCTTATTATTGCATTTATATTGCTCTTATACTTTGAATTTATTGAATAGAGTGTTTAAAGAGTTTGAGATGAAAGACTGGAAATCATTGTATAACACACACACATATACGTGTGCATGTATAACACGCACACACACACGCATATGTATAACACATACACGTGTTCATATGTATAACATGCACGCGGGCATGTATAATACACAAGTGCGCGCGCATGTTTAACACACACATGCAAATGTATAATAAAATTACACACGCGCACATGTATAACACACACACACACGGACGTATAACACATACACACACGCGGATATGAATAACACATATACACACACACACACTAAAGACACGTATAACACATAAAAATATGCACACATGTATAAGACATACATGTATACGCACACATATAACATATACACGTATAGCACACACATGTACTTACACGTGTTTTATCCTTGTTTCACGTGCGCATGAAACTATGGAATAATAATTGAAGTTCAACTAATTGTAGGTGCTTTCTTTATTCAGGTAACTTTACTTATCTTTTATTTTACGTAACATAATCTTATTACTATTTAGTGGACTATTGTAACTATATATACATGTATAACACATATAATTCAACTTTTACATATCTTTGAATGGTTGTTATAACTACGAATACGTGTATGACGCCTATGATTCAACTTGTACATAATTTTTATTGACTCTTATAATATACGTGTTTTCTAAGTGCTTTCTTTTATGTAATGCAAGCGCACGGTATAACGCGCACATTTATTCGACATATTGTAATTTTAGGATTAATTTAAATAAAATAAACATAATTTGGACTCGTTGATATTGTGTGGATAAATAATATGGATAATACTATTTGGTTAACTTTTGTGGTCATGTTCACTCCCTCCTTAAGTGGTTTTGAGTAAACACAAATTGGTGGAAGGGGGGTTGCACATTTAGTGGACATGTAATAATTTTAGGATTAATTAAAATAAAATTAACTTAATTTGGACTTGCTGATATCAGTAGGTGAACACAAATAGGCGAAAGGACGCATAACAATGTTAGGATTGAATAAAAATAAGATAAACTTAAATTGGATCGATTGAAAACAATAAAAAGATAACGATTAATTAGAGCCATTACTTGTAGGATGCATATTCACACCCTCATATATTTTAATTAAGAAACATAAGGCACGATAATAATCACTAGCAAGAAGAGTAGGAGAGGTTGCAATTGGACCTCCCTTAAACATCTTTCATTAGTGCTCTCTATATAGAGGGTACTCCTATTTACAAGTACGGGAAAACGAAGATTGAACATTTTAACTACTTTACAAATTATGTAGTTCATCTCTCGCTAGAGTATCTGTTCGATCGTATTCTGTTTTTTCTACTAGAAATATGGGATGACGCAGTAGAGAATATATTTCTCTAATATAATATCGACATAGCCCTGACTTTACTTACACTCTTAGGAAAGGTAGAAAAATATACACTCATTGTGGATAAGATAGCGTAAAGATATTAATGATCAAGTGATGTCTCGCAACATATGCATGTTAAATTTAATCTCACCAATAAGTTGATGAAGAAAGGATTCAAAGTTGATGTCATGGACATCTTTACATCAATCATATATATGCTTCCTCCTAGTTGTCCACATGCAAAATCCATAGATTTTTAATAAGTAATACCGAATGGATGGAGATCAGGCACATTGGACATATTTTGAAGTCTAATTATGAGAAGGTATATACATATATATAGTTGTAAACATGATTAATTAGTCTTAAACATGTTATTATAATTAATTCATCGCTATTTTTTTTTATTATAGATAATGTCAAATGGCAATGGAGATAACGTACCAAATGATAATGGGACAACTCTTGGATTCTCATCTCCTGCACCCTAATCAGGATTCTCATCACCACTACGTGAACAATACTTTTCTCCGCTAATGGTTCACTCTACCACTCCATCTACGAGTAGGAAACATATGCCTGTTAATCCAACACCCCACCACCGCTACCGACACCTTCCAAGAAAATGAGAAGAAACCCATTGGGTTCTCCCTTCTTAGGAACAATCTTATTAACACTAAAAATGATGTCCATATCTTGAAATCCCAGTGTTTATAGCTTGGTAAAATGCATATGGGATTTGTGTTAGCATATAACTAAGGCGAAGTTTATCAATCTATTAAGGATGACATTTTTGAACAACTTTACAAGAGTTTTTCTTTCCCCAACCATTCAAAGCAAAAGGTTTTTTCCCAAGTTGCTACAAAAATGAGAACATTTCGGAGGAACCTTCAGCAGAGACATTTCCCGAAGGGATCATCAAGCTTTTACATTTTAGATATGAAAGACAGAGTTCCTCTAAATGTTGAAATATCGATCGATCAATGGAACAACTTGTTAGAAAATGAGGCGAAGGATAAAAAGCTGTCTAGAGGGAGAAAATTATATAAATAGAGCAAAAAATTGATGTACACAGGCTGGGGTATAAATAATATAAAGATTTGAGGAGTAAATGGTTAGTAAGGATAAAGGGCGATCCAAATGTTGATAAAACACCAAATTGGGGCAACTTATATGTGCATGCCCGATAGGACAAAGATAATAAATTCTCACCATACTTAGCTCCGACTTTGGTGAGTATGACCATTTATTTATTTATTTATATATATACATTATATATAATAATACTAGAATCATAAGACTAAATATAATTTCACTCTACATGAATCAATCAAAGCTATTATCAATCAGTCCGCTTCGAGCCCTTTTGATGATGTTGAAGATGATGTCTTGACCCAGACCTTTGAAAAGGAAAAAAGAGGAAGTATGAGAGGTATCACTTCACATATGCTAAAAACTAAATTACAACACATTGCACCTCTCGTGGTCAAGCTCTCTTTGGTGAGAAATCGTATCTTGAGCCAAGATACAGGTCAGTCCAAGACAAATAGGGATGTATAAGAGATTAAAAGTAATGAGGAAGTGTTGGCAAGTAAAATCGGGCGCCTTGTGCCCTTATTTACTCAAGCTTTTTGGCCTCAGATGCCTCCTCAATGTTACCCCTACCCTCCTTCTCAAGGTTTTCCCTATCCTCCGTCTCAAGGATACTGATTAGGCATAAATATTTCATATATATCCCCCTAATTTCAGTATTTTTATTATCCCGTGCAATGTATTTAAATCAAATTTATCTCATATTTATAATACTAAGCATTTTCGATTAGTATTTCATGTTTTGTGTACTTCTCCCTTGTTTTACAAGTAATGAGTGGAAGTGGATGGAAGAGAAACGTCAAAATCGTGAATAAAATGCAAGAAAGGGATGTCAAGAGCCTTTTTGTAATTTTTCAGCCAAAAATTAAAAGATCATCCCGTTGGAAATTTGAAGATCTTGAAGTCACGAGCACACTGGAAGAAAGGTCACCCAAATCAGAGCTATGATGAAGAAGTTATGAGCAATTGAAGTTGGGATAAAAATCCAGAGGCAAAAGTATTATTATGCAGAATTCTTTCCAAAATAAGGCAGCTTTCACATTCCTTTTGGTAGAACCAATTTAGAAGTGGATAGAACCCATTTGCTGGGGCAAATCGGTATGGGTATATGGGCGAACCGGTTCGATATACCTGAAGGGGGGAATTTTGTATTAAGTCTAATTTTTAGCCCAAAGAGTTGTATGATTTAGGGACTCTTCCAAATGACCTAAAACTTATGTAAACTCATATTAAGAGCCTCTTAAGATATTTTTTCATAGTTTTTTACGGATATATATATAGAGAGAGAGAGAGAGAAAGAGAGAGGAAACTCAAAATTCAAGTTTGTAATTCCCATGCAAATAATTTCAATACAAAGTTAGATTTCTTTCCGGTTCTTCATCCAAGCTTGTTTTGTGCATGTTCTTTCATTATTTCTTTCTTGAGTTTAAATACAGGATTTCTTGGTATATTCCAATCATCATATCTTCATGAAATGTTAATAACTCATGCATCGTTAGATTTGACATGTCTGGATAAATAATTTGAGTGTTAGGATACGTGAACCCAACCTAGGTCTATAAGTTAGTTATAAAATTGGACAAAATTGTATAAATAATTAGTAAGTTTGATATTTTATTGGAACGATTATTATAGGTCCCTTAACTTTGTTTATCGTAGGTAACCAGAGTATTTCGGGATATAATACGCGTGTTGATAATCTTGTCACTGGCGTTAAATTAATTATTGACTAGATAATGTACGGAGTAAAGTTTTCATATATCTAGTACATTGATAAATTAATTTTTTTTAATTATATATATGATTATCGAAAATTTATATCTAACAAAAATACCGATGGTTCGGAATTATATGCAGGATACACTTTTCTCAAATAGTTTTTAAAAATAAAAAATTCTAGTTATCCTTGTTGTTTACTTAAATTGCCTTTGCTAGATAGGTAGCTTTAGTTACGTAGAAGTACTCGTAAAAATTATCACCTTTTCCCTTTTTCATTCGAGAGCCGTTAATTAGGTTTTAGAACCTTCCTTGTAATTATCATTATGATATTCGTCCTATTCCCTGTGGACTGACCCAGACTTACTACGATTATTACTTAAGCAATCGGCTTGCACTTTATCCATAGGTACACGCACTGCACACACTTTTTGTGTATTGTCAATTTTTTGCCACCGTTGCTCAGGAATTAGGTAAACATACTAGGTTAGGTATAATTAATCTCAACAAATTAAAGTCCAAAAATTTTAAAAGTCCAAAAATTCCAAAAATTGACAAGTCCAAAAATATATTCTAAAAGTCCAAAAATTTTGAAAAACCCAACAAATTAAAAAAAAAAAAATATATATATATATATATATATATATATATATATATATATATATATATATATATATCCAACAAATCAGAAAAATAAAAATATTTTCTTGTGCTTTAAATGAAATATATTAAGTTCAATCCTAATCCAAATCCAAATCCTCCTATGGTACATGAAAATCCTACAATTGAACTCACTTCTACTAGCCCTCATGCTCCAAGCTCTCCAAATTTCAGGGTATCACCTCCTACACCGCGTAGTCACACCATAACTCATACGTCTAGTAACCCTAGTGAGGAAAGTGATTTTATAAGTGTGAGCGCGATATATGACCATGCTTGTTTCAGAATGGGTGAGGGAGTGATGTCGTATTGCCCCATAAGAGATCTATTATACCCCGAGCGAACCGCCACTCCGATGCATTATATTTCTGTATAATCTCGGGTAATTCCATTTTAGGAATGGGATGATTCACATTCTCCTAACATTTCACGGTATGGATTCGGAGAAGCCTTACCTTCACATTAGAGAGTTAAAGGAGGCGTGCGAGACGTTCAACGATCAAGCTTTCACCCAAGAAGTAGTGCACCTCAAGAATTTCCCATTTTATCTTAAAGATAAGGCCAAGATTTGGCTTTGGTCATTAACACCGAACTCGATAGCTACGTAGAGAGACATGTAGGCTAAATTTCTCCAGAAGTTCTTTCCTGCATGTAGAAACAACTCTGTTAGGTCTCAAATTCATACTTTTAAGCAAAACGATAATGAGCCTATCAGTAAGTGTTGGGAGAGATTCAACGAGTTAGTTAATACGTACCCACGCTATGGCTTTGAGAATTGGAGACTCATCTGTTACTTCCATTATGGGCTTAGCCTAAGCTCAAAATAACTTGTTGAAACCGTATGCTCGAGATAGTTCTTTAGGTTAGACGCGAACGATGCGAAGACCCACTTTAAGCATGTCAGAAAGATTACTCAAGCTTGGGACACATCGGATCCGAACACCCAACCCAAAGATAGAATCACGTCCAGAAATCCTTCCCCGTACAGACCCTATCACTTGGAATTTATGAGTGAAGCAAGTGATTATGGTTGATTTAGGGCAACGGAGGGATAAGAAGCCCACGTTATATACTATGCTGGTCAAACTTTAACCAGGCCTTAATTGAATAACTCCACCACGGAGAAAGAGTCGCTAGCAGTAGTGTTCGTCCCAGAAAAATTTTGTTCATACCTTATCAGGTCACCCATAGAGTGCTTTACCTACCATGCGACTCGTAGATATCTCCTTTCGAAGAAGTATGTAAAACCGTGCCTCGTTAGATGGATCTTCTACTCAAGGGTTTGATCTTTTTATTAAATACAAGAAAGGAGAAGAAAACATCGTAGCCGAATATTTATCTAGACTCTCATCCAACGTACCTAAAGATCTCATACCCATAGATGAGTACTTCTCAGATGAGAAATTATTTATCGCTTCCTCTCTTCCTTAGTTTGCAGATATAGTGAATTATTTAGTCATGGAGGTCGTCTCCTCCGATCGGACACCGCAAGAGAAGAGGAAGTTCTTTACATGGCCACGCATGTTTTTCTATGACGATCCTTATTTGTTTAAATATTGGGTCGACCAAATAATCAGGAGATGTGTGTCGGATGAAGAGATCCCTAGTGTCATACGATTTTGTTATTTAGAAGCATGTAGAGTCCACTTTTCCACGAAAAAGACGGCCGAAAAAATTCTTCAAAGTGGTCTCTACTGGCTCACTATATTCCGGGATGTGAATGCTCATTGCAAATCTTGCGATAGGTGCCAAAGGATGGGAGCCATTACTCGTTGTGATATGATAACTTTGACCATTATTCTTATCATTGAGATATTCGACTGTTGGGGCATCGAATTTATGGGACCTTTACCTCCCTCTTTTGGTTTCCTATACATCCTTGTCGCAATAGATTATGTATCTAAATGGGAAGAGGCCATAGTTACTAGGACGAATGAGAGTAGGATGGTGGTAAAATTCATACACGAACACATACTTTCTTACTTTGGTACCCCGAAAGCCATATTAGTGACAACAACACGTAATTTTGTAATAGGTTGTTCGAAAAGTTAACGAGGAAGTATGGAGTCGTCCACAAGGTTGGGATAGCCTACCACCGCTAAACAAATGGGAATGCTAAGTTATCAAACCAAGAGATTAAGAATATCCTTGAAAACATCATTGATCCCAATCGTAGGGATTGGTATAATAGGTTGATCGATGCGCTATAGGCTTATAGAACCGCGTACAAGAACCCCCTCAGAATGTCCTCGTTTGGCTTTATATATGGAAAGCTTTTCCATATTCCCGTTGAGCTCAAGCACAAAGCATATTGGGCCATTAAGAGGTTGAATTACAATCTCGACAAGGCCGGTGAAGTGCAAAAATTACAATTGTATGAGTTAGAAGAAATACGCAATGATCCATATGAAAGCATCCACATTTCTAAAGATCGTATAAAACTTGCACATGAGAAAAATATCAATCGAAAAGAGTTTCACCTCGGAAAAAAAATATTTTTGTACAACTCACGGCTCCATTAGTTTCCCAACAAGTTACATTCGCGGTGGACCAACCCGTTCATCGTGACAAAGGTGTTTCCCCATGGTGCGATAAAACTTAAGAATCCTAATGATGAGGAGATGTTCAAAGTGAATGGACAAAGCCTAAATCCGTATCTAGAGGTATGTGTTGACACAATTTGGTTTTTGGACCCCGTTTATGGGGATGAATGAGTATTTGGAGAAAACTCATCGCACCCTCGATGCGTATGGGGTGAAGTATTTGTATAGTTGTGAGTCATATGTGTTTTAACGTATTTAAGAGTTAGTCGAGTCCGCATTAGAAAGAGTTAGGAATGTTGACTTTGCCCTAGCACATCCCGAAAGAGAAGAAGTCATAAAACAACGAGTTTTTGAAGTGCCTCGATCACAAGAAGTGGAATTAGGGTCCTTGTAATGATTTTGGAAGGTTTTTCCCATCATCGTGCCTTATCCTATGCAAAAAAGGGGAAAAACCAACGTTTGGGCAGACTGTTGAGCTTAAATGATTTACCCTGGGGCCGAACCGGTCCGAGATCAGAAATTTTCAGTTTTTTTCTCTTTTTCCCTCATTTTCCACCCAAGATTCATCCCTTCTTCCCTCCCAATTATTTCCCCTCCATCCATACACTAAAATTCCATCATTTTACCTCCCTCCAACCCAAAACCAACCCCAAATTCATTCACCTACAAATTTTCCCACCCACCTTTTCACTTCCCCACCCTTTCCCACCACCCAAGCACCTATAAATACCCACTCATCCCCACCCTCTCCCCCACACCAAAAAATCATCCTTCCTTACCTCTAATTTCTCCTAGGTCCTACTATACTCTTTTCCATCATGACTCGCCCGTCCAAATACGACTCGTCAACATAATTGACGAGGGGGGAAATGAGGGATTTCGATCATATCAAGAGAGAATTGGGCCCAATGTTTTGTTGGCCCCACCCGAACGTTTTTTATCGAGCGCAAAATGATATGGAAGGACCTCCCTGTAGAGGTCACCAACCTTTTCAACTGTAAGGCCCTAAAACATGATTAGGAAGGTTAATTACATGATTAATTATAAGTTATGAGTTATAAGTTATAAATTGGTTATGTGTGTTAAACATGTTAATTATCATGTTTAGGGAATGCATGCTCATGTGATATATGTGTTGTTTACATTAGGTGCTAATTGAGTTTATTGTCGGGGATAATATGTTTAGATCATATGATTAGTTATGTGGTTAAATGCATCATAAAATATGTTTTTAATGCATCGTTATGTTTATAAAAGTAATCTAGGGTGTTGGTGCGAAATTGACAATGTTTGGTCGCCAAATGTGAAAGTTTTGAGATTTTCGGTAAATTGCTACTTTCATGTTCGAGCCCAAATTAGGTGTACTAGTTTTATGATTTTGGGAAAACACAAAATATGAAAGTTTTAGATGTTTAAGTTATCTACTCATTGACAAAAAGAGAGAGTAAATGTGGGCTCGTGATAGTGAGTTACGGTGATTTTACCAAGGTGGGACAAATGTGTCATTAATGGAATTGTCTAATTCGATCTTTCATCCGACCAATCAATCGTTACCACTACCCCTATTGCTATTGGACCACTTTAAAACATATTTTTTATTATAAATTAGAGTTATGTCTTCTTCCTCACAAGAAATAACAAGTTTTTCCTAAAGAGAGAGAAAGAGAAGAAAGTTAAGGAAGAAATCTTTGGAAAATTCTTATAAATCGAGGAATACTCGTAAGGTAATTATCTCTTTATTAAAGTTGGTAACATGAATGAGCTATACACTTTGTATATTTTTGTTTCTGATTTTGATAAGTATTGTAATGATACCCATATTGCCTAAGTTTATTAAAATAAGGATGGGTTAAGAACAAAAGTTAGAACTGGCGCTAGGATCGTAAATGCGTACTTTAAAGTCCTAGATTTACATCAATTTTTCGTAAAGCATTTTGATTTCAAAAATTCATTCTTATGATGTATATATCTGCTAAAACATGTTTATTATATGTTTTCATGAATTATACCCAAGGTGGAGGTTATGTATGCTTAGAAATGTTAAGTTATCTTAAAAATGTTAAGTTATCCCATAATGTTCTATTTTGACCTAGTTATGATAAAAATGGCATATATTATGGAATACTTATTGAAATAAATTAATTATAGTGGGAGATATTATAAAACATATATGAGTATAACATATCCGAAAATTGTTTAAAAATACCAAGGAATGAATCTTTGGTGATAGTTTGAAGTTTTGGTTTAAAATCTGCACTAAAGGTGCAAGAATTTATACCGGGTGTTTGACGTTTTGCTCGACATAGAAAATGAGCCATAAAAATTATGAAACATTAATTTTGTATTATTCAATGTATTTACGGATATTGTGTGGAATATCATGCAAAGTTACGTTGAATAAAAATTATGAAAATTCAAGGAAGTTGAAGTTGTATTGCTGTTTTTCTTGAGAAACGATTTGGAAAAGGTTGTAATAAAATGGGCATAACTTTGTCTAGCGAATTCGTAATTTAATTCCGTAAATTGTGTTAGAACCCTAATTACTTGGGTGTTATAGAATTGTGAAGTATAATATTTAATTCCTCTTTAGTTATTTTTTATTGACCAAGTGATGTGATGTATTACTAGGTTTGATGTTAATCGGTATATTCAAATACTAATGACATTGACTTATTAGGTGGGGAAGCAACTAATACTACCATACCAAGGAAGTTGTTTGGTATTAATCTTAGCAAAAAATCCAAGGTGAGTGACCTGTACTATGAAATATAGATGCTTATATGTTCATATGGAAATGTGTAGTTAAACACGTGTTACAATGCTTATGGGAGTCATGTTGTATTTATGAAACATATGCATATGATTAAAAATGCTAAGCGATGTTATATAATGATATGGACTAGTGAGTCCTTTATCTAATGTTAAGGACTGTGGTGAGTCCTACTGGATATGGTGGTCCTGTCAATCCAACTTAAAGGTTTGTGTACTCGGGCCTGATAAAGGGATGTGGTTGCCCCCAATAACTGTGGTGGGTTAATTGGACTGTAGTGGGTCTAGGCTTGCGAGAGTTTCACAATTCCTGTTGGGTTATAGCATTAGAACAAAATAAAAATAGTTATTCAAATTGGTTATATGTGTGTTATATGGTCATTCACTAAGCCTTTATAGCTTATACTCCTATAATGTTTTGTTTCAGGTATGCTTATAATTTGGAGTTCACTGCCAAGTTAGGACCCTAAAACGGGGGAGTGACGGATATCTAGTATGGTTTGAATATCAAGATTCCTTTTGTGTAAATATTAAACTAAGGATCTTGGTTATGTAAAGTTATGTAGTACTTATAAGTTATAAGTAAAGGCAGTTATGTTTTCATCTACACATACCTTTAAAAAAAATCTTATGCTATTTTTCCTTAGAGATTTAAATTAAAGCATTATTTAAGGCAATTTATCTCTAATTAAAAGGATGAGTTTAACTTAATTAAGTCGGGGTGCGACATCAACCATTTTAGGTGGTGCGACTGGTTGCACCAACTTGGCAACCTAGTCCAAGATAGTATTGTGTCTCTCTTCTATGGGATGCTCATCCGTAAATATCAGGGCCAATACGAAGCCTATGTCCATGGAAAAAATATCTCCCTCTCCCTCCTAATCATTCAACACAAAATGCGGGTCGCGAGGGTGACCATTCCTCAAAATCACACCTACTTGAATGTCGCACCCCTCATCTCAAAGCAAGAATGCATAAAACGTTGGGCGCCCGAAAATGAATGGAGCACGGACACCTTCTCCATTGGGAAACTTCTCGAGAACCTTCGCCACGCCCACATCATCACATGTGAAACCATACTCCCCACCACAAATAATTCCCGGTCTGACTATGTCATGGAACTTTTCTCTACCATATCCTCGATAAGAAAAGTTTTATTAGCCTCTCGCATATTTATTTCCAAGGGATAATTGTCGACGCATTAAACAAAAATGGTAAAATGTCTCTTCCCTATGCGCGGTCCCTGGAGGGGGTTCTTACATCCGTATGCCCAAGCCCATAAATGCATATTCCATTGGGCGAAGCACGGGTCAAATGTGAAACGTACACCCTCATCCACCTATCTTTGAGGATGTCGAAAGGGCAGAGGGCGATAGAGATAATGAAAGTGAGGAAGAAGTACAAGTTAGGGGGAGGGCGATAAGGGCGAGGAGGAGGCCGACCTAGATTACAAGACCAAATTTGACGAGAGTGCTTACAATGCGACGATTATCAATAGCCGTATTGACTACTTGGAGGCTCGCATCGAGGGGTTTATGATTGAGTTCTGCGAGCAGCGTGAGGTGGATCGTCAAGAATATCGGCGCAATATGAGCACGATGAGTCGCCTTCAAGTAAACATATATCGCTTGATCATGGGCCCGAATGCACAATTACCATATCACTTTTACGATCCATACACTCGAGACCCCAATGCTCCTAGACCCTCTCACTAAATTTTATGGGCGTATTTGTTGCCTTTTTGTGTTATGTAGCTCTTCTATATTCAGCGATGTATCATTTTTCACATAAGAACTACGTAATCCTTTATCTTTTGTTAATGTAGTAGTATTTGTGTTCGTCTTATGTCATTTTGTATTTTTAATATTTGTTTGTTCATATTCGCACTTTTCTTACTTAATTAGATTTTAGTCCATTTAATTGACGACAATGCAAAAGTCTAGGTGGGTGGGGTATACGTGTGTATTTAAACTTCACAAATTTTAAAATGCCCAAAAAATTGAAAATGGTCTAAAATTCCAAAAAAAAATAGGTAATTTCAAAAAATTCCAAAAAAAATAAAAAAATTCCGTAAAGTCAAAAATATTTTTCTTCAAAATAAATAAACATTGGAATTTAGAATGTTAAAAAATACTACTAAATTTTTGTTTGAAGTCCCAATTTGTAGAAACTTAATGCACTAGCCAAAATTGACCAAAAATGAAAATTGAGATAAAATTGACGACTTAACGAATAAGTGTGGAGATTTTTTAACCCGAAGAGATTTTTGAACCAATCACTTTTTCTGATAAATTAAATCAATTCAAATTAAAAGTTAACTCAAAGTTATTTTCAGTGTTTAAAAAGTCATTGATCTCTAAATCATAGTTTGATCTGTTACGAAAAATGAGTGAAATGTTATTTTAAAAACGTACTATAAATGTTTCATAATTAAAATTAATCCCGAGACACATATGGAAATGTGATTAGTAATTCGCATAAATGAAGTTAGGCCACCGTTTGTGTTCTCAAAAATATTAGCCATAAAAAGTCATGAAAAATCATCCTTTTGCAAGCCAATTTGATCCTAATAATTTTATCCTTTTTGTCCGTTAACCCGAAAAACTCAACTGTCCTGGAGTTGTGAAAACAAAAAATTCATCAATTAAGTACGTCCGGTATATAAAAACGACAGAAAAAATGCTCAAACAAAAATAGAAAAATATAGAAAAGTATGAAAAATAGAAGAAAAGAGGAGAAACTGAGCAAAACTCCGAAAAAGTGCCAACGTAAATCGCAAGAAAAATTCTCAACTCTGAAAAATTCCCAACCATTCCTATTTTTACCCAAAATACCTTAACTCAAAAAAGTCCTAACCGAGTTTGAATAACGAAATTAATTATCGCTTGGGGAGCTAATACTCGAAAAGATAATATAAAGACAAAATGGTGCGAATAAAAGATGATGTTTTTCAATGACCGTAATCTGTTCATGAGATCTTTTCACAATAAAATTTTCGTCTTTCAATTTGTGCACGCGAACTCGTGTCCATTATATTTACTCTTAATAATATCATGCACACCGAGAGAAAATAGTTGCAATTCGAGTGATTCATTTGTGAGAGCATTCCGTGAGAAATTGAATTAATGCGAATTTTTGAAAAGTAACGTAATGATCAATCGGTGGAAGTTAGCGATTTAATTTTTGGCTCCGCACACACACACTATGAATTGAGAATTTATTGAATAAAAATTTGAAGTGATTATTTTTTTGGAATTCAAATTGTATGATTTTTATTTGTTTTGATATTTTCTTTGAGTAAAAAAATATTGCGGGTAAATTCACTACAAATCCTCACGAGACACCACTCGTCTGCTAGGATAATCTTGGGATTTAACGGCTTGTTGGATAGGCTAAATTCAATCGATTGCCCGCGAAACAGATATTCTATCCTTTTAGTTATTTAGAAGTCCATTTAAACTCATGCTCTTATTTTTTTACATTTCTCAGGACGCGCAACGTTCTAAGTTAGGAGGATTTAATTAGGCATAAATATTACATATATATCCCCTTAATTTCGATATTTTTATGATCACATCCAGTGTATTTAGACCGAATTTATCTTATATTTACGATACTAACCATTTTCGGTGAGTATTTCATCTTTTGTGTACTTTTCCCTTATTTTACAGGTAATTAGTGCAAGTGGATAGAAGAGAAACATCGAAGTAGTGACATAAATGCAAGAAAGGGAAGTCAAAGAGTATTTTTGTAATTTGGTAGCTAGAACCCGGTGGAGGATCCCACTAGAAATTTGAAGATCTTGAAGTCACGAGCACTCTGGAATAAACGATACCCAAATCTGAGCTACAGTGAAGAAGCTATGAGCAATTGAAGTTGGGATAAAAATCCAGGGGTAAAAGTATAAATATGCAGAATTCATTCAAAAATACAGCAGTTTCATGGTCCTTTTCTCCGAACCGATTCGGAAGTGGATAGAACCGATTCACTAGGGCGAATCGATTCGGGAATATGGGCGAATCAATTTGATATACCTAAATGCGGGAATTTTGTTTTAAGCTTAAATTTTAGCCCAAAGAGTTTCATAACTTTGGGACTCTTCCAAACGACCTAGAATGCAAACTCATATTAGGAGTCTTTTAAGATGTTTTTTCTCAATTTTTGAAGGCTAGAGATAGAGAGAGGAGCATCAATATTCAAGTTTGTAATTCTTATGCATGAAATTTCAATACAAGGTTAAATTCTCTCCGGTTCTTCATCAAAGCTTAGTTTGTGCATGTTTTTCTTTCAATATTTCCTAATTGAGTTTAAATATATGTTTTCTTGATATATTCCAATCATCATATCTTCATGCAACATTAATAACTCATGCATTGTTAGATTTAACATGCCCGGCTGAATAATTTGAGGGTTGGGATATATGAACCCAACCTAGATCTATAAGTTGGATATAAAATTAGATAAGATTATATAAATAATTAATAGGTTTGATACTTTGTTAAAACGATTATTATAGGTCTCTTACCTTCGTTTACCATAGCAACCGGAGTATTTGAGGATATAATACGTGTGTTAACAATCTTGTCACTCAGGTTAAATTAATTATTGACTAGATATTGTGCAGAGTAAAATTCTCATATATGTAGTACTTTGATAAATTTAATGTTTTCTTTTAATTATATATATAATTATAAAAAAAATTATATCTAACGAAAATACCGACAGTTTGGGGGATTGTATCCTGGCTCCGCTTTTCAAAAATTGTTTTAAAAATGAAAAAATTCTAGTTTTTCTTTTTTTAATTAAATTGCCTTGGCTCGATAGGTTGCTTTAGTTACGTAGAAGTACTCATAAAAATCATCACCTTTTTTTCGTTCAAGAGTCTATAATTAGGTTTTAGAATCCTTCCTCGTAGTTTTCGGTACGATATTCTTCCTATTCCCTATGAATGGACTTTGACTTATCGAAATTATTACTTGAGTGATCAGCTTGCACTTGAGCCGTAGGTACACGCATTGCACACATTTTTTGTGTCGTGTCAGTTTCCCCTCCTAAATGTCGTCTCCTGCCACATTCCCCTCCTAAATTTCTTCTCTTTCCACAACCCCTGTACCATGATCATCCACTCAGGGTGACTATGGCAAGTAGTATTATATAAGGAACTTGGCCAATACCAGGATTATTGCCTAGTGCACACTCATTTCCTTAAATGTCGAAACTTCAATCCATAATCGGCCTTTAGAGATTGGTAAGTCTCAGCTACTAGTTGATAACATATATACCAATTGTGGAGAAGAGCTTGTGCACGTTGATAGCGAAAAAGGGCCCTTGCTGAAATACTATCGTAATTGTTTTATCACTTGGCTACTTTATTTGTTGGTCAAGATTATACGATGAATAATATATAATTTGGGAACAAGTTGAAGCATTTTTTTATTCGATTTATTTTAATTTTGTGGGTAATGTGTTGATAATTTTAGCGTATGCAACATGAATTTAATTTAAGTTGTTTAATTTAAGTTTAAGTTGTGTTGAATAATTTGAACGAATTATGAATTATGCGTTCTTGTATGAAACACGACATTTGTTTCAACCTATTAATATAGTTTGTTTAGAGGAATATTGAGTATCAAAACCTTAATTGACCCTTGATAATCCTATTTGTTCCTATTATTAAATTGTCCCTTGATAATCCTATTTGTATCTGAATTATATCATATTTTGATATTGGCGTTGTATTGGCGCTTTAGTTTAATTTATGAATGTTTAATATTATTTATGAATGTTTAGTTTGAATTATGAATGTTTAGTTTGAATTTTGAATTAACTAGGATGGCACGGTGCTTTACTTTGAATTGTCAATTCCACAGTGTCAAATTGGTTTGACTATATTTGTCTTGTCCTTCTTAATAAACATTATACATATCTTGTATCCACATCCCTGCATTAATTTTGAAAATTTTGTTGGTTTATAGGTTAGGAAACTACGGTTGTTCCCCACATGTGAATGGTATTCTACTTTTAATCAATAAATAATAAGGTATCCTTACATGTAAGATAATTAGTAAAGTGACCAATGGAGATTATAGTTTTTATTATTTTAAAATAATATGCTCAGATAACATGTCAATGTGATGTGAGTATTATAAAGTAATTACAATATTGTTGAATTATATGTGAATTAGTTATTGAGTACAAAGTTTTTTTTGGGGGGGCGGGGCGGTTGCATAAAAAAAATATTTTTTTTGTTAAATGGATATGGTCACGGATTAGGGGAGTGACCAAATTTGAACATTGTCTCCTGGGGTCACGGATTTTGTTCGTGACCATGGAGCCAATATTGTTTCATGCCGGTGTCACGAATTTGGGTCGTGACCATGGGTCATGAATTAAGTTGAGAGACCGTGACCCTTGTTTAGGGTCACAGAAGATATCCATGACCACTGTTTTTGGTCAAGTGAAAATGGTCACGACCGAGGTCCGTGATGTATGACCCCAGTCACGATCGATGTCTGTGACCTTTTTTGATATATAGTGTAGTGTATGAGATTCGGTGAGGGGATAATACGATTAACTAGTAATTTTATCTTAGATCTGGTAACTCATAATAATTTATATTACTATATTATTATATTCGACTTATGTGATATAGTTATTGACTATGGGTAGTATAAACCCAGTTTGGAATAATAAGTGGTCATAATGTTATGTTGGAATTGTAACCGATGGAGTTATGCCTGGTGGCCGCTGCTATACGCAATTGTTTTGGAACCTTTGGATGAATATATCTAGGGAGTTAAGGTATTGTTTTGAGAATGGGTAAACCTTAATGTAGTGTATTCTCGGAGTACTTGGTTAGTATGTGCTTTAATCGTTAGAGAAGGATAAATTGTCATTTCCAGTTTAAGGAGTTAGGAATAAACATTATAGAGTCCAAATGGTTGTATTATAGTGTCTCTAAAAAAAATTGCATATGATTAAGGAAGTTCTTTGAGTGTAGTAATTTAGGATATAGATTGACGTCGTACGATAATTAATTCTCAATGACTTAGTAATATTGATAGAGGTATATAAAGGGTTGGGGTTCTTATTTGAATTTCATTATGAGACGTCCCATGCATGGAGTTTAGTGTCAGTTGGTAGTTGGGAGATGTTGTGATGCTTAAATCTAGTATGGAAATCAATAATGGTTGAGGGAGTAAATGCCTAGGGATGAGTAGAGGTTTGGTGGTTAGTGTCTTGTATACGAGTTAGGATATGATAGTCTTACCATATTCTATCAGAGTAAAGATCCTTATGGTTAGGAGTACCTCGTAGCTAGTGTGTGACTTAGGGTCACATGTTATCATCATAATTAGACCTCATAATTGAGAACTATGCTATTTTTTTATCATCATAAATATGTATTGGTGTCAGGTCTGTGTGGTCCTCGATGGGTACAAAAAGGATAAGTAGTATTTATAAAATATACACTACATCATATATCGCCAATGGTCAGGGTTTTGACCCGTGACCACCCTTATGAGTCGCGGTCATTGCCCATGATAATATTAAGCATGAGAAAAAAAAGGGTCATGGTCCGTATCCATGATCCATAGGGGGGAAATTGGGTTACGTTCTAGATTTGTGACCACCCTACCATAGTTGGTCACAATCTGTGCCCGTGATCCATAGGGGATAATCAATTTCACTGTCCAGACACATGACCAACCTACCACGATTAGTCATGATCCAAGGTTGTGACCTAGGGGCCGATAATGTGGGTCACGATCACAAGCCGTGACCACCTCACGACGGGGGACAATTGGTCACAGTCATGGACCGTGACCTTATTTTAAAAAAAATATGTATGGTCACGATTTTTTACTCTGATCCAATAATTATTTTTTTTAAATAAATTTATTTTTCTACATCCCCAAAAAATTGTACATTTTTAAAACCTATTTACATTTTTCAGAAATTTAACATTTCACCAATATGTAATAAAAGTTAACATATGCATGCTTGAGTCAATATATAATAATACTACACAAGCTAAAAAACGCATGTTTGCGTGAATATGTAATAAAATACAGCGCATGAATATGCACAACATAAAATAAAATACAACGCATGTTTGCGTGAATATGTACAACAAAAATAAAAATACAAAGAACGCTTGCGTGAATATGTTCCAAATCTTTCTCCATTGAGGCCTACAGACAAAATTTAAAAATATCCTAAGTGGTAAATAACAAATGACTTGAATCCAAAATATAACTTTGTAACGCCTACATAGGCAAAAATGGCATTAAAGTCCACGTATTTCCTAAGATTAAAAAGGTTGGGGACTAACCCATAATTCGAATCTAGGATTTGGGTCATGTTCTCCAACGAGGAGTACTATGACAATGCAGTCAGTTGTTACGTGTTACCTTGGTGTCTGCGAGGTATTCGTGCCTCTCGTGGGGCCGTTTAGGGGTTGTTTTGGATTTTCGCCCTTCAACGTCTTATTTTAAGCTTAAGTATACCTACTTGCAAGTTTTGGTCATGTTTCTAAAAGTCCCTTGACTATGCAGGTCATTCATACATGTTCCATTGGTCTTGTGTGAGGTGTCTGTGCCTCTCGCGGGGCCTTTTAGGGGATGTTTTGCATTTTCTCCCTTCAATGGCATGTTTTCAAGCTTAAGTTTATCTACTTGAAAGGTTTGGACATGTTCTCGAACTATGAGCCCCGTGTTTTTATGTGTTATGTTAGTCCCATGCGAGTTATTCGTGCCTCTCACAGGTTTGTTTTGCATTTTTTCCCTTCAACAGCATGTTCTCAATCCTAAGTCTACCTACTTGTAAGTTTTGGTCATATTCTCAAACCGAGAGTCCCATGACTATACGACCAATTGTTATGTGTTATGTTATTCTTGTACGAGGTGTCCATGCCCTTCACGGGGCTGTTTGGGGGCTATTTTATGTTTTGGCCCTTCAACGACATGTTTTCAAGCCTAAGTCTACCTACTTGCAAGTTTCGATCATTTTCTCAAATCGAGAGTTTCGTGAATATATGGTCAGATGCTACGTGTTACGTTAATCACATTTTAACATTTGACACAATCTAACAGAATAAGTGAAAGAAAAATCATTACAAACCTCAATTGGATGAAGATAAGTTATGGAACATGATGAAAAATGAATTAAAGAACAACAATTTATATACCCTATATCCCCATCCCCATCGTTCAAAACTCCCCCCCCCCCCCCCTCTCTCTCTCTCTCTCAAAGATCCTCAAAATGGATTATAACTAACATAACCTTGTCAAACTAAAAACTATTGATGAGTTTGATTTGAAACAACAATTTCAAGTATAATTCACATCGACCAAATTGTAGTTTTATATATGAATAGTGCTAAAAACACCCACTCTTAGCATGAACTACTGAACGTGTTTTGATATATTGCACTGTTGTGTTAGTCACTCAACATACAATGCATTTAAAAAATTGTTATTAGATAGGTATCATGAGTAGGTGTGTGTATATATAATCTATTTTTTGTTGAATTTAAGTATCCCTGTTGCAAATGAGCAGCCTACGCGCTCATAATGTTCCGATAATAACCCATTGATACGTCACAAATATTTCATATTAGCACCCGTTATCTTTATGCATTCTAGCACTTTTTTCTCCGTTAATTCCCGTATTTACACTCAATTACTGAATAACCTCAGTTTCGAATATATATATATTTGCATGGTTTATGTGAGCTTTTGTAAGTATTGGATGGCTTAACGGAGCAAGTTGGTGCATTTCGAGGAAGTTCTCTCGTCTGACGCAACTTTAAGGACATTTTAGACTTTTTACACTTCATGTCCCGACTAGAGAATCTCCATTGGAGCGTAGTCATTGAGTTAGCTTTGCGTGGCATCAAATGGCACATCATTCCGAGTCCAGATGATGAAGTTATGGCCGTTTTTATAAATGCAATCTCTCTCCTTGTAAAGACCAAAGGGCCCAACAAAATAGAGTACCGATCAACCAACCCTTGGACCCCGGTGATACGACGTAAATATTGCGTATTTCATCCCTCGAACCGACGCATTTTAGCCCCCTCGGGTATCTTATTCCCTATATTTATGCTCGTTAACTAGACAACCTCATATTTCTACGTTAACATGTTTTGCAGGGGTTAATTGAGATTTTATAGGTATTTGGATGCTAAGTGTGAAGTTCTGACGCATTTCGCTCGATTTTCGTACACGATCGCACGTTCAAGGGCATTTTAGTCTTTTCACAGATTGGGCACCTGGACCAACATCTGCACAGAAGATGTAGCCCTCCTCGCAAGCTTCATGTGGCCGCGAATGGTGCGCGATTCTGATTCAAAACGAAGAAGTTACGGGAAATTTAGCGGAGGAGAAATGCAAACATGCCAAAACAGGAGGAAATGAGAAGCAGACCTGCTTGATCGATCAATCGATCCTTCATATTTTTGCCTCGAACTGAGACAGTGGGCTGATATTTTTGCCATCGATCGATCGATCGATCCCCTGTTTCCAACTGATATGTTGGCTTTTTATTCTTTCTTTATTTATTTTTTCTTTCCTTTTTAATTTAGTCTAGTGTAATTAGTTAACTTTTTGTTATTTGTTTTCGCTATGCTCGGTACTAACTTGTTTTGTCTCAATTATGCATGTTCTCGATTTTAGAAGTTATTAGACTTTACTCTCAATTATTGATATTATGAATAACTTCATGAATTAAACTTTAATCCCATGAGCACATGCACTTTCCTTGTTTTATTGATTTGGTTTAAGATTTTTATAACTCGATAATCTTTTGTTGCATTGTGTATACTTACACCAAGTAAGCTTTGTACCTTTCGTCGTTTGTGAGTGTATACACTATTCTTTCCTCTTTGAAAACGTTGAATTCGTAGGTAATCTCTCTACTCTTTCATTTGATCGTTCATTAATTGAGTTCATACTTGAAATGTGTTACTTGATCATGATTTTCATATATTATTTTGACTCGATAATTGCATAAACTTTTGGAAATGATCATAAGCCATCTTTGTTATATCACCCATATTGACCTTGACCTCACGTTATATGTTTACCCTCGTCAACCCCTTTGAGCCTAAATAATAACCTTTCATTTCATAACCCAATTCTCATAACCAACTATGAATTGGAGTTTTAGACCATGCATACACCTTCCATACCTTTGTTTGGAATGTTACTTGGGATTGAATGATGTGGTTGTGTTGCGGTTGCAATTTAGGCATATGAGAGTGTGATAAGTAAAGAAAGAAATGTGAAAAAAGTGAAGAAAAAGAGAAAGCAAAAAGCAAAAGAAAACAAAAGAAAAAAATGAGAAAAAAAAAGTAAAGAAAAGAAAGAGAAAGTTGTATATGTTGTATATAGTTCAATAAGCTTTGATTACTCTCCCCGATGATATATCTAATGCTTGTTTGGATGTTATTTTTCCAATTTTGATATTTCCCGCATTCTTCCCATTATTCCAAGTTTTCATTCTGAACACTTTGAATCCGTACATACATATCCTTCATTTCGTACCCTAGCCTAGCCTACATTACAACCCTAATAAAATCCTATTTGATCTTAGGTTGATGTAATTCAAAAGTCATAATAGTTTTGATAATTTGTGAAAATGCATTTCGCCTCCTTTAATGAGCGGTATCCTTTCATTGAGATTACCGTTTTTCATTTTATATATAGCGTTCTTCATTTGTGACATGAGTGCGGCCTAGTTCTCATTTACATTTACTCTTTATGCCCGCATGCTCCGTGTGTTAGCTCCCTGTTTCAAGTGAATTCACTTGATGAATGTAATTCCCATGAGGATTGAATGTATGCTTGCTTTATTTAATATCCGGTTTATATAAGTTTTTGCCAAATCACACTTTGCATGTGCTCGCTCCCCTCCCACATTTTAAAGTTTCAATTCTATGAGGTGCAATTTATAATGTTAATGATTCGGACTTTTGCTTGAATTTGTTCATTGTGATAATAATGTGTATGAAATCATTTTCGTTATTTTTGGGCTTGTCACATGTTGGGTTGGGCATATTTTGAGGAAACCATGTGATGTTTGTGGGTATCATCCTTGAAAACCCTCACGAGACGACACTCCTCCACTAGGGTGACCTAGGGATTTAACGGCTCATTGCATACGCTAAATGCAATCGAATCGCTCGTGAAAGTGGTCTTATGCTTTTATACCATACTTTTGTACTTATCCTACTTTTGGTTTGCTTGTAGTTCTTATTGCATCCTATTTCATTACTAGGGACTAGCAATGTGTAAGTTAGGGGGTGTGATACGATGCAAATATTCGAACCGACGCATTTTAGCCCCAGCGGGTATCTTATTCCCTATATTTAAGCTCATTAACTAGACAATCTCGGATTTCTACGTTAACATGTTTTACAGGGGTTAATTGAGCTTTTATAGGTATTTGGATACTAACTGTGAAGTTCGGACGCATTCCGCTCGATTTTCGTACGCGATTGCACGTTCAAGGGCATTGTAGTCTTCTTACAGATTGGGCACCTGGCCCAACATCTGCATGGAAGTTGTAGCCCTCCTCGCAAGCTTCGCGTGACCACGAACGATGCGCAATTCTGATTCAGAACGAAGAAGTTACGGTGATTTTAGCGGAGGAGAAATGCAAACATGTCAAAAAATGAGGAAAGGAGCAGCAGACCTGCTTAATCGATCGATCGATTAAAAGGATTCACATTTTTGCCTCGAGCTGAGACAGTGGGCTAATATTTTTGCCATCGATCGATCGATCACAGGGGATCGATCCATCGATCCCCTGTTTCCACCTGATATTTTGGCTTTTCTTTTCTTTTCTATTTTAATTCCACTTACTATAAATACTAAATTTTGTGTAAATATCAGATATTAAGTAGTATATTTCATTTTAGGTTAGAATAGCTTAGGGTTTGGGTGATTTTGGAGAGTTATTCTTCATTTCTTCTTCGATTGACACCCTTTTGGGTATATAAATTGACTATTCATTGATCCTCTCCATTAATATAGTTGTTTTTACTTAATTCTTGCTTTGTTATTAAGGTTTACAAGCTTTCATAATTAGGTTTACGTGCTTTCTTCCCGTGCTTTCTAGTGTAGTTTTACACCGTTTATTTACCGCGTTTATTTATCGCATTTTTATCATGCTTTCTAGCTAATTTAAATTAGGTTGTGTTTGAATGGAACTCACTTGGGTTGACGCGTTGCTTTGCTTTGGTGATGGTGTTTACGGGTCTATTTCGGGTGCGTTGTCCTAGTTATTACGCCTAGGAGATTTGATGGGGCATATCATGTATGTCCCGTGCTTACGACCTTACGTGCGTAATTTCTGGGATATTTATTGACGCCAAAATCTTATTAGGCTTTTATGAGAATTTAGGTGCGTGACAACCCTTGATTTAATTAACTGTCGAAACGAGACACATTTGTAATAACTCGTCGACCCATGTATCCATTTTATACTAATTTACTCGGGTGAGGTATGTTCAACGCAACTTATAGTTTTTACCGGTTTGTTAATCTAGTTTCAATACCCTCGCCTAGATTAATATTTCCCTTTTATGCATCTTTTCCTTTTAGTTTGTAATCACCTTTTACACTTTTATTCTGGAGTACTAAATCCTATAAATTCTAGCATCTCATTCCTATGGATTTTTGATACCCGACTTACCGATGTGCTTGCCTCGCTAGTGTAGTCATAATTTAGGTTTGTTTGTATTATCGCGATGAAACGAAAATAACGACTGTGCCCTTACACGAGCACGCATTTCGCGCGGTGATCACCCGGTCGACCGACCATTATAATTATGACTTCGAAGGAGGTCAGTGGCTGGAAAACATACTCCCAATCGACCGGGCCCTTCAGATATTGTGCGCTTGTGTCACTTTCTTTTATTTTACTTTTTCTTATTTACCAACTTACTATAGAAGTTGGTTTTATTGTATTTTGTAAATATATAGTTTTTATTCCATTTTTAGGTTAGAGAGGGGGGATTTTGAGTGGGAGCTTATCCATCATTGGGTTTCACCTATTTGGGTTTGTAAGTTACTATTCATCTTCTTCCTCCTTTAATTAAAACTTTATTTTATTATTTCTTGATTTGTTAATTAGTTTACTTGCTTTCTTAATTAGTTTTAGTTGCTTATTTATTGCTTTCATTTACTTTCATGCCATTTATTATGCTTTGTAGCCAGGTTAGTTTAGGTTGAGATTTATTGAACTCACCTTGGGTTAATGGGTTGCTTTGCTTCGGTGATGGGTTTTAGGAGTTTAAATGGGTTAGGTTGTTCTTAATTTTATGCCTAGGAGATTTAACAATGTATATCATGTATGCACCGTATTTACAATCTTGCATGTATAATCTCGGGGATATTTATTGACGCCAAAATTAATTCAGCTTTTATGTCAATCTCGGGGGTTAGAACTCCAGATTTAGTTAACTGTGAAAATGATATTTAATCTTGATAGAATTGTCTTCTCATGTGACCATTTATACGAATTAACCCGAGAGAAGGGATATTATTCTCAATCTATTATTTTAACTCGCTTTGGTAATCTTAGTTTAAATAGATGCTTAGATTTATCTTTTGTTTTAACCTTAATCTTTTACATATTTTCCCGAAATAATAAATCAATTAAAGTCTGGCAATATTCCATGTGGATTCGATACCCGGACCATCCATTATACTCCGGTAAAGAGTGTAGTTAAAGTTTAGTTATTTTTCTCATAGCGGTGGGAGAAAAAAACAACGACAGGCTTGTTCACACAACAGCCAATTTCTCCTTCTATCGAAATGGCATCGTTGTCGGGGACTATTTGTTCTAGAATTTAGTTGTTTTAGTATTTCGTAATATTTTTCTTTCTTTTTGTATTCTTTACCATCTATTTTTGTAAGACTTTTACATTTGAGCTCCATGAAACGCTTGAATTTGTCGGACGCACACCACTTTGTGGATTTTTCCATCCAGAGCTTTTTGGGGTAAGCATGTCTTATTTCGATATTTTCAGTTATCGCATCGATGATTCTCATAATTCCCCTAAGCCTGTGCCTTTTGTAGAATCATTGGATTTATACTTTCTAGAGATCGCTCCATTTTTAGGTAATATCACAATTTTTCTCTCTTTAGCTTGGTTCTTGGTTCACATTGAGGACAATGCGGAATTTTTAGTTGGGGGTGTGGGATATTTAATCCATTGTTTTTATTAGTCCATGATTTCATTTGTAGGATGGGCTTAATAATAATCCTCTCATTAAATTATTAAATGATATTAGAGATGATTAAAATTAACAAAAATCCATGTGATTATGCGACTGGAGTATTATTATGCGCGTCGGACATATCACGCGTATTTGTATATTATTTACGTATTAACTAGACAATATTTTAGTATTGAGAGTTTTGACATATGTTATGGGACACATGCCACTTAAAATAGGACATGTGTCACCATGGGTTATTTGACATGTGGCGACCCACTTGGGTTGGTTTTGCTATAAATAAGCCTCACCCCCATACATTTGAGAGGGATCTTCTTGCGAGAGAAGAGTGATTTTGTCTTATGAGTTTTTAGAGAGAGTTTTAGAAAAGAGTTTTGAGATGAGTTTCAACACCTCCCATCTCTCCGAAAAATCACCACAATGAGTTTTCTGGTGAATAGTACGAACCCACAAACTACGCTGACTTTGATTCCGAGCATAACGGATACGTAGGCGCAACCGAAGTTGCTCAAGTCAAACACGTGCTACAATCCGATATTTTCCCAAATTAGACTACTCTCTTACATTTGGCGACTCTGTTGGGGAGGTATTAGTGATTTTTATCATGTAACGCCTCATTCGTGCTCGAAAAAGTGGACGGAGATGAAAGAAAGAGGTTAGCAAAGCAATTTTCTACTCCAACAAGAAAAAAATATGCAACTATATTCCAGATAAGTATCTTATTTTTATACTTATGCCAAGAATTAACTAATATGTTTATCTGACTTTGATATCTTTATAAGAGGTGTATATTCCGAGATAAATTTTATTGGTAGTCTTTCGTATTTAAAGGATACCTTCATTATAATCCATGAAAACCATTACGAACAGTTGCCTGAATAAGCTACGAATTAGTTCTGTTATTTGAGATTAGAGGTGCTCAAGGCATATTGTTTTAAATATATGTTTGTGTTCCGGTTAGTAGCTAAACTGCCTCATTATGCATGTTGAATAAAAATATACTGAGTAAGCATATTGGATCGTACCATTTTGTCAGAGGATATTTAAAATATCAGCAAGAGTATGGACAAACACAAATATATGTGTGTTTTACTATTTGTATCTGATAAAATATAGCAAATCATGCTTAAAGATTGTCTTTAACAACTATTGACAGCTGTTATGAAAAAAAAGGCTACTGTCACATACGTCCTTTTGCTAGACTGAAATGACAAATTGGTTATGTTTACGAGGGACAGCCGTATCATACAATTAACCTTCCTCATTACAGCACTCTATCTACCACACGCTTCATGCCTGGCCCTACCCACATACCATTCTCTCCCTCTATATATGGCACGCTTCACGCATGGCCCTACCCACCACCATTTAAAAAACAAGGTGCCCACAAACCTCGTGCCGGAGATGGTGGTGACGACGGCTGAAGGGACGGCGATTTTAGACACCCTTTAATGGTCCGACCCATCTCTCTCTACGAGTTTCTTTCTAAAGGGTTTCCATCTCAGAAGTAGGGAATGGTGTTTACAGGTTGGTGGTGGGGATTATAGGCAAGGTTTTCGACAGATTATCGTGATAAGACTCAGGGTTAGTGTGGTGGTTTTGTAGAGGGTTAGTCGTAAAGCAGGCGTAATGGGTTAAAAAATGGGGGTGGTCTGACTCCGGCGTACTGTGGTGTTTTGGAAACCCAATTGTTTTGGGGGGCATTTTGGAAAACCTATATCGTCGGCGTGATGAAATTCTTATGTAGAAGTTTAATAAGAGGCCCAAATTCGCTATTGCCCTAATAAAAAGTAGAAGTTGACTCATGTTGTCTATGTGAGGCTGATAGCCGGACTGAGGTTTGACGAACGAGGTTTGTCAGCAGAGATACATATTAGTTTGGGTTTGTATATTTTGTCCCAAATCAATGTTGAATTCGGTTGATTTTTTTGTTTTTTCTTTTCTGTATTTCTAAGCTTGCTCAGCATGATGGTAGATCTCACATGGAGTGGCAGCTATGTCGATTTAAGCATAGTCCACACAACTTTGGATTCTAAATATTTAACGGTGTTATAACAGTTGAGCGTGTATATTAAGCCCATACGTTTTAGCCGTAAGTGAAGATATAAAGGGTATCTATTTTCTAATCAATTAATTAGAGCTACCTAGTACCCATGTGGCATTGTCTGTAAATGTAACATACGATACACCTAGTCATTCACAAAGGCAAAAGTTGTGGATAACTGGGGAAAAACAAAATCAAAAGTACACCTAACCTATATCTATAGTCGTATGCGTGGCTCGGAGATGTTTGGTTGATTGAGTGATGGATGATGATGTATTGTCATTAATGCTTAAAAGGTTGAAAAGATAAAAATGATACATTCAAATTATCTTATATTTTTTACTGCTCTGCCGAAAATAAATAGTATCGAGATGTAGCTCTCTGATACTTTGACATGTGATTTGACTAGACATTAAAAATCTTACATGCCTTGCATGATTTTTTTTGTTAGGTCGAGATATACTTAGACTTTTGTAGCTTTAGAACTCGCTACATATTTATTTTCTAAGATTGGAGGCAAGAATATATTTTATTATTCTGAGTTAAAGGTTGAAAAGATAAAAATGATACATTCAAATTATCTTATATTTTTTACTATCAACTGCCAAAAATAAATAGTATCTAGATGTAGCTCTCTGATACTTTGACATGTGATTTGACTAGACATTACAAAGCATACATGCCTTGCATGATTTTTTTTGTTGGGTCGAGATATCCTGTGACTTTTGTAGCTTTAGAACTCGCTACATATTTATTTTCGAAGATTGGAGACAAGAATATATTTTATTATTCTGAGTTTATTTTATAACATGAAACAAAATACAATCGCGGGGTATATTGGAATAGTTTATATAATCTCATAAATATTTACAAAAAAATTTATTCTACGAGTTTAGAATATATTGAACATGGCGCATCATTCTTAAATTTATTTAGTATACATCCGGAGCTTGTGTATGCGATGAACCACGCCACCGAGATACAATTATTGTGGTTTGCTAGGAGATATAATTATCAAGGGTTTGATAGTATGATCTTTCGCATGATATATATCTATATGTTATGTTATAACATAAAGTTATAAATGAGTTACAGGGATCATAATGAATCTTCATCTAAATACCGAGTTTTTTATAAAACATTTGCAAATGTTATTTTATAGTCGGAGACCATGTTGAACGTGACTAATATATTACGAAACATCTTGAGTATGTTTCAATTCAGAATTCACCTTGACATGTTACACACTCGTGAGTTTGAAAGGACAAGTGCTTAAACGACATTAAAATTGTGCACGATCCACCTACAAGTATGGGTGGTTAGATTCATTACACGAATTTCCCCAGACTTTATTTAAGTTTTATTATATAAAACAAAATAAAATAAAGGGGGCATAATGAGAATAGTACTTTGATATTTACTGAGTTTTACTAACCATTTGCAATAGTATATAATTGGGTCGGAAAGATATTATTTTGCAGAGGCTTCTGAATGAGCAAATATTGAGCGATGTAAATATCAAGTCATTGTTCAAAGATATGATAGTTTGAGTTACACCCCATGAAATGTAATAATTAGGTTTCTTTCATTTTTCTCGGGTGGGAATTGTAAATGATATATGTAATTTATTTTATTTTATTTTATCTTGAGATAAAATAAAATAAAGGCGGCAGATGGATATTATGATGTAACGTAGCTTGTAGTCTAAAGCTTCTTCGACATCATCCGCGACAGGGTTAGATTGATGAACCTTCAGAGTATAGTAACATCCAAGCAGGCCATTACAAAAGTTTCTTCAACTTCTTTCGCAAAGAGTTTAGACGAATTAAATAGTTGTCACTCAGAAATTGACAGAGTCGTAGTCATCCTTCAGATATGACATCATATTACAAGAACTTTGCGAGTATTGTGGTAAGTCTTCTTCAGAAGTGTATTATATTCCAAAAAACCCGATGAAATTGGTAAGTGGTTGAACCATGGTCGTTGTGACTTGGCTCGTCCGGAGAAGTTGGTCATGATGAAAACAGACGAAGGACCACGCTCGGTTTGTCATTCGGCAGGTATGGGCTCCCGTCCTGAAAAGGTGATGCAGAAGAATGAGTTTACGAAAAATTTTAACAAGTGTATTCATTGTTAAGTCACCGTTATAGGTGGAGTTTACAAAAATCTTAACAAGTGCTTTCATTGTTAAGTCACCGTTATGGGTGTCACCGTTATAGGTGGAGTTTACGAAAATCTTAACAAGTGTTTTCATTGTTAAGTCATCGTTATGGGTGTAACCGTTATAGGTGGAGTTTATGAAAAATCTTAACAAGTGTTTTCATTGTTAAGTCACCGTTATAGGTGGAGTTTACAAAAATCTTAACAAGTGTTTTCATTATTAAGTCACCATTATGGGTGTCACCGTTATAGGTGGAGTTTACGAAAAATCTTAACAAGTGTTTTCATTGTTAAGTCACCGTTATTGGTGGAGTTTTACAAAAATCTTAACAAGTGTTTTCATTATTAAGTCACCGTTATGTGTGTCACCGTTATAGGTGGAGTTTACAAAAAAACTTAACAAGTGTTTTCATTGTTAAGTCACCGTTATAGGTGGAGTTTACAAAAATCTTAACAAGTGTTTTAATTGTTAAGTCACCGTTGTGGGTGTCACCGTTATAGGTGGAGTTTATAAAAAATCTTAACAAGTGTTTTCATTATTAAGTCACCGTTATTGGTGGAGTTTTACAAAAATCTTAACAAGTGTTTTCATTGTTAAGTCACCGTTATGGGTGTCACCGTTATAGGTGGAGTTTATGAAAAATCTTAACAAGTATTTTCATTGTTAAGTCACCGTTATTGGTGGAGTTTTATAAAAATCTTAACAAGTGCTTTCATTGTTAAGCCACCGTTATAGGTGGAATTTACGAAAAATCTTAACAAGTGTTTTCATTGTTAAGTCACAGTTATAAGTGGAGTTAGTGGAGTTTACGAAAAATCTTAACAAGTGTTTTCATTGTTAAGTCACCATTATAGGTGGAATTTACGAAAAATCTTAACTAGTATTTTCATTGTTAAGTCACCGTTATAAGTGGAGTTTACGAAAAATCTTAACAAGTGGTTTTTATTGTTAAGTCACCGTTACTGGTGGAGTTTGCAAAAAAATCTTAACAAGTGTGTTTTCATTGTTAAGTCACCTCTAACGGTAGAAGAAAAAAACTTAATAGGTGTGTTTTCATTATTAAGTCACCTCTAACGGGGGAGTTTGCGAAAAACCTTAACAAGTGTGTTTTCATCATTATGTCACCTCGTAGGTGTGAGTTTGCGAAAAACATTAAAAATGGGTAATTTAGGCGAGTCAATAATACGTGCATGCACAAGAAACGTCGTCATAATTTGGGCAAAGCAATGACATGTACATGCACAAGAAGCCTCGACGTGATTAAGACGAGCTAAAAACACGTGCATACACTATATGATAAAAGAGAACGATGAAGTACTTTTTATGTAAACCATAATAATACTTCCACCAAACTTGAGAACGACGAAGTAGTTATTATGTAAACCCTAATAATACTTCCACCAAGCTTGGTAGAGAATGATACAAGAAAATGCAGAAGTGGTTATTATGTGTCCATGATAATACTTTTTACCAAAGCAGAGTTACGAACAATCACAATAAAATCGTGGATGCATGTTCATTTAAAGGAATGGGGTAAACACTCATAGTATATCATTCGTATGAAAAGAATAATAATGAGGTCCTTAGGAATAACCTATGAGATCAAAGCCTTAAAATGAGATTTAAGATATGAGATATGAAATTGATGTATATCATGTAACTGAGATATGAAATATGAGATTGCATTATATCATAAAACGTGAGATATGAGGTAAAAGTACATCATCAAGATTAAATGAGGTACGAGATTATTACCCACGATTCACGGGTCGATCGAACATATAAAAATAGACTAAAGTTATTTCGTACATACAGTCGATATATTTCAGACACATATCAATATATCAACTATAGGTACGAGGGGGCAAATGTAGGAGGGGATTAACGATAATCCTCTCATTAAATTATTAAATTAGATTAGAGATTAATAAAATTAACAAAAGTCCATGTGATTATGCTACTGGAGTATTATTATGTGCGTCGGACATATCACACGTATTTGTATATTATTTACGTATTAACTAGACAATATTCTAGTATTGAGAGTTTTGACATATGTTATGGGACACATGCCACTTAAAATAGGACATGTGTCACCACGGGTTATTTGACATGTGGCGACCCACTTGGGTTGGTTTTGCTATAAATAAGCCTCACCCCCATACATTTGAGAGGGATCTTCTTGGGAGAGAAGAGTGATTTTGTCTTATAAGTTTTTAGAGAGAGTTTTAGAAAAGAGTTTTGAGATGAGTTCTTTGAGAAGAGTTTCAACACCTCCCATCACTCCGAAAAATCACCACAATGAGTTTTTCGGCGAATATGGCGAACCCACAAACTACACTGACTTTGATTCCGAGCATAACGGATACGTAGGTGCAACCAAAGTTGCTCAAGTCAAACATGTTCTAAAATTCGATATTTCCCCAAATTAGACTACTCTCTTACATTTGGCGACTCTGCTGGGGAGGTATTTGTGATTTTTATCATGTAATGCCATATTCGTGCTCGAAAAAGTGGACGCAGATGAAAGAAAGAGGTTAGCAAAGAAACTTTCTGCTCCAACATGAAAAAAATATCAACTATATTCCAGATAAGTATCTTAGTTTTATACTTATGCCAAGCATTAACTAAGATGTTTATCTGACTTTGATATCTTTATAAATGGTGTATATTCCAAGATAAATTTTATTGGTAGTCTTTGGTATTTAAAGGATACCTTCATTATAATCCACGAAAACCATTACGAACAGTAGCCTAAATAAACTACTAATTAGTTATGTTATTTGAGATTTGAGGTGCTCAAGGCATATTGTTTTAAATATATGTTTGTGTTCTGGTTAGTAGCTAAACTGCCTCATTATGCATATTGAATAAAAATATATTGAGTAAGCATATTGGTCGTTCCATTTTGTCAGAGGATATTTAAATTATCAGCAAGAGTATGGCCAAACACAAATATTTGTGGGTTTTACTGTTTGTATCTGACAAAATATAGCAAACCATGCTTAAAGATTATCTTTAACAACTATTGATAGCTATTATAAAAAAACGGTTACAGTCACATACGTCCTTTTGCTATACTGAAATGACAAATTGGCTATGTTTATGAGGGACATTTATGAGGGACAGCCGTATCATACAATTAACCTTCCTCATTACAGCACTCTATCTACCACACGCTTCACGCATGGCCCTACCCATATACCATTCTCTCCCTCTATCTACCACACGCTTTACGCTTTACGCCTGACCCTACCCACCACCGATTTTGAAAATAAGGTGCCCACAAACCTCGTGCCGGAGATGGTGCTGACAATGGCTGAAGGGACGGCGGTTTTAAACATCCTTCGACGGTCCGACCCATCTCTCTCTACGAATTTCTTTCTAATGGGTTTCCATCTCAGAAGTAGGGAATGGTGTTCACAGGTTGGTGGTGGGGATTATTGGCAGGGTTTTCAATAGATTTTCGTGATAAGACTTGGGTTTGGTGTGATAGTTTTGTATCGAGTTGGTCGTGAAGCAGACGTAATGGGTTAAAAAAAGGGGGGTGGTCTGGCTCTGGCGTACCCTCCCCCATTTGTGGTGGTTTGGAAACCCTATTTTTTTCGGGGGGGGGGGGTGGGTGGGGGTGGAAAAGCTATATCACCGGCGTGATGAAATTCTTCCATAGAAGTTGAATGAGAGGCCTAAATTCGCTACTGGAATAGAAAAGTATAAGTTGGCTCATTTTGTCTATCTGAGGCTGATAGCCGAACTGAGGTTTGACGAACGAGGTTCGTTAGTAGAGATACATATTAGTTTGGGTTTATATATTTTGTCCTAAATCAATGTTGAATCCGGTTGATTTTTTTGTTTTTTCTTTTCTTTTATGTATTTCAAATCTTGCTCAGCGTGATGGTAGATCTCACATGGAGTGGCAGCTATGTCGATTTAAGCATAGTCCACACAACTTTGGATTCTAAATATTTAACGGAGTTATGTCAGTTGAGCGTGCATATTAAAACCACACGTTTTAGCCGTAAGTGAAGATATAAAGGGTATCTATTTTCTAATCAATTAATTAGAGCTACCTAGTACCCATATGGCCTTGTCTATAAATGTAACATACGATACACCTAGTCATTCACAAAGGCAAAAGTTGTTGATAATTGGGGCAAAACAAAATCGAAAGTACACATAACCTATAGATATAGTCGTATGCGTGGCTCGGAGATGTTTGGTTGATTGAGTGATGGATGATGATGTATTGTCATTAATGCTTGAAAGGTGGAAAAGATAAAAATGATACATTCAAATTATGTTATATTTTTTACTGTCAACTACCGAAAATTAATAGTATCTAGATGTTGTTGTATGATACTTTGACATGTGATTTGACTAGACATTAAAAAGCATACATGCCATGCATGATTTTTTTTTTGGGTCGAGATATACTTAGACTTTTGTAGCTTTAGAACTCGCTACATATTTATTTTCGAAGATTGGAGGCAAGAATATCTTTTATTATTCTGAGTTCCAATATACTCAGAATAATAAAATATATTCTTGCCTCCAATCTTCGAAAATAAATATGTAGCGAGTTCTAAAGCTACAAATGTTACAGGATATCTCGACCCAACAAAAAAAATCATGCAAGGCATGTATGTTTTTTAATGTCTAGTCAAATCACATGTCAAAGTATCATAGAGATACATCTGGATACTATTTATTTTCGGCAGTTGACAGTAAAAAATATAAGATAATTTGAATGCATCATTTTTATCTTTTCAACCTTTCAAGCATTAATGACAATACATCATCATCCATCACTCAATTAACCAAACATCTCTGAGCCACGCATACGACTATATATATAGGTTAGGTGTACTTTTGATTTTGTTTTGCCCCAGTTATCAACAAATTTTGCCTTTGTGAATGACTAGGTGTATCGTATGTTACATTTACAGACAAGGCCACATGGATACTAGGTAGCTCTAATTAAATGATTAGAAAATAGATACCCTTTATATCTTCACTTACGGCTAAAACGTATGGGTTTAATATACACGCTCAACTGATATAACTCCGTTAAATATTGAGAACCCAAAGCTGTGTGTTCTATGGTTAAATTGACATAGCTGCCACTCCATGTGAGATCTACCATCACGCTGAGCAAGATTAGAATTACAGAAAAGAAAAGAAAAAACAAAAAAATCAACCGGATTCAACATTGATTTGGGACAAAATATGCAAACCCAAACTAATATGTATCTTAGTTGACGAACCTCGTTCGTCAAACCTCAGTCCGGCTATCAGCCTCGCATAGACAAAATGAGTCAACTTCTACTTTTGTATTAGGGCAGTAGCGAATTTGGGCCTCTCATTAAACTTCTACAGAAGAATTTCATCACGCCGGCGATATAGTTTTTCCAACCCCCCCCCCCCCCTCCCCCCAAGAAATAGGGTTTCCAAAACGCCAAAAATGGGGGAGGGTACGCCGGAGCCAGACCACCCCCCTTTTTTTAACCCATTACGTCTGCTTCACGACTAATCCTCTATAAAACCACCACACCAACCCCAAGTCTTATCACAATAATCTGTCAAAAACCTGCCAGTAATCCACACCACCAACTTGTAAACACCATTCCATACTTCTAAGATGGAAACCCATTAGAAAGAAACTTGTAAAGAGAGATGGTTCGGACCATCGAAGGGTGTTTAAAACCGTTGTCCCTTCAGTCGTCGTCACCACCATATCCGGTACGAGGTTTGTGGGCACCTTGTTTTCAAAATCGGTGGTGGGTAGGGTCAGACGTGAAGCGTGAAGCATGCGGTAGATAGAGGGAGGGAATGGTATGTGGGTAGGGTCAGGCGTGAAGGGTGTGGTTGATAGAGTGCTATAATGAGGAAGGTTAATTGTATGATACGACTGTCCCTCATAAAAATAGCCAATTTGTCATTTCATTCTAGCAAAAGGACGTATGTGACAGTAGCCTTTTTTTTCATAACAGCTATGAATAGTTGTTAAAGACAATCTTTAAGCATGGTTTGCTATATTTTGTCAGATATAAACAGTAAAACACACAAATATATGTGTTTGGCCATACTCTTGCTAATATTTTAAATATCCTCTGACAAAATGGTACGATCCAATATGCTTACTCAGTATATTTTTATTCAACATGCATAATGAGGCAGTTTAGCTACTAACCGGAATACAAATATATATTTAAAACAATATGCCTTGAGCACCTCTAATCTTAAATAACAGAACTAATTCCTAGCTTATTCAGGCAATTGTTCGTAATGGTTTTCGTGGATTAGAATGAAGGTATCCTTTAAATACGAAAGACTATCAATAAAATTTATCTCGGAATATACACCTCTTATAAAGATATTAAAGTCAGATAAACATCTTACTTAATGCTTGGCATAAGTATAAAAATAAGATAGTTATCTGGAATATAGTTGCATATTTTTTTCATGTTGGAGCAGAAAGTTGCTTTGCTAACCTCTTTCTTTTATCTCCGTCCACTTTTTCGAGCACGAATGAGGCGTTACATGATAAAAATCATGAATACCTCCCCAGCAGAGTTGCCAAATGTAAGAGAGTAGTCTAATTTGGAGAAATATCGAATTTTAGCACGTGTTTAACTTGAGCAACTTTGGTTGTGCCTACGTATCCGTTATGCTCAGAATCAAAGTCAGCGTAGTTCGTGGGTTCGTACTATTTGCCAAAAAACTCATTGTGGTGATTTTTCGGAGAGATGGGAGGTGTTGAAACTCTTCTCAAAGAACTCATCTCAAAACTCTCTCTAAAAAATCATAAGACAAAATAACTCTTCTCTCCCAAGAAGACCCCTCTCAAATGTATAGGGGTGAGGCTTATTTATAGCAAAACCAACCCAAGTGGGTCGCCACATGTCAAATAACCCGTGGTGAGACATGTCCTATTTTAAGTGGCATGTGTCCCATAACATATGTCAAAACTCTCAATACTATAATATTATCTAGTTAATACGTAAATAATATACAAAGACGCGTGATATGTCCGACGTGCATAATAATACTCCAGTCGCATAATCACATGGAATTTTATCAATTTTAATCATCTCTAATCTCATTTAATAATTTAATGAGAGTCTTATCGTTAAGCCCCTCCGACATCATTATATGTTCGCCCCAAGCATTCTTTTTGTTGTAAAAAATTGAAAAATATTTTCTTTTTTTGGCATTTTGCCTTTGTTTCCGATGATAAATTTCAATAAATGCCCGGTTCAATACCAATAATGCATGTTTTCACTTTAGAAGTTGTTAGACTTTAGTCCTCGAATCATTGGTACTATGAAAAACACTCGATGAATTAAACTTTAAACCCATGAGCACACGCGCTCTTCTTGTTTTATTGATTTAACTTAAGATGTTTATAACTCGATAATGTTTTGTCGCACTGTATATAATTACACCAAGTGAGCTTTGGGATTTTCTTCATTTGTGAGTGTTTATACGTTACTCTTTCCTCCTCGAAAACGTTAAATTCATTGGTAATCTCATTATTCATTCATTAATTGAGTTCATATATGAAATAAATTACTTGATCATGATTTCAAAGTTATTTTGACGCGAGAATTGTTTTAACTTTAGAAAATGATCATCGACCCTATTTGTATATCACCCATATTGACCTTGACCTCACCTTAAATGTTTCCCCTTGTCAACCACTTTTAACCTTAATATAACCTTTCAATTCGAAACCAGAAATCCCATAATCAACTCCAAATTGGAGTTATAGACCATACATATTACATTTTATACCTTTGTTAGGAATGATACTTGGGATTGAATGATGTTCTTGCAATGTGGTTGCAATCAAGCATCTAAGAGTGCAACAGAAAAGAAAAAGAAGTGAAAAACAAAAAACAAAATAAAGAAAAGAAAAAGAAGAGAAAACGAAGAAAAGAAAAGAAAAGAAAGAAAAAGTATTTCCATATTGTGCATAGTGCTCAATAATCTTTATCGCTTTCCAATGTTATATTCAATGCCTGTTGTGGAATCATAGTCTAATTTTAAAATTGCCCATAATTTTTCCATTTTTTAATTATTTCATCCGCAAACACCTTTGAATCCATATATATTCCCTTCATTTCATAACCCGAGCCTAGCCTACATTACAACCCTATTAAAGTCCTATGTGATCCTAAGGCGAATGTAATTCAAAAGTTTAAATAGTTGCGATAATCTGTGAAAATGCATTTCACCTCATTTAATGATGATATCATTTCATTTAAATTAAACGTTTTTTTTTAATATATAACATTCTTCATTGATGACATGTGTGCGACTTAGTTTCTATTTACATTTACCCTTTATGCCCGCATGTCCCGTGTGTGTTACACCCCTTTTCATAGTGATTCATTTATTGAGTGTATACACTGGTGCGGATTGATATATGCGCACTTTCATCCTTATCCAGTTTATAAAAGTTTTGCCAAGTCATACTTTATATGTGCTCATTTTTCCTCTCACGCTTAAGGTTTAAATTCTACGAGGTTCATTCTATAATGTCAATAACTAAGGACTTTTGTGTGAATTCATTCACTATGCTAATAACATATTGAAAACCTTTTAATTATTGTTGGGCTTGTCGCATTGTTGATTGGGCATATTTTAAGAAAACTTTGATGTTTGTGGGTTTCGTCCCTAAAAACCCTCACGAGACAACACTCGTCAATTAGGGTAACCTAGGGGTTTAACGGCTTATTGCATATGCTAAATGCAATCGTTCGCCCGTGAAAATGGCATTTATATATTTTATGCTTATATACCTTTTGTATCACCATCTGTTGGACTGGTTTTTTTTTGTTTCATCACTAAGTACAAGCAATGTCTAAATTAGGGGGTGTGATACATCACGAATATTGCATATTAGCACTCGTTATCTTTATGCATTCTAGGACTTTTGTCTCCGTTAAATCCCGTATCTACGCGCATATACTGTATAACCTCGATTTTGTACATACACACACACACACATACACACATATATATATGCTTTGCATGGTTTATGTGAGCTTTTCTAGGCTTTGGATCGCTTAATGGAGCAAGTGGTTGCATTTTGAAGAAGTTTTGTTATCTGACGCACCTTCAAGGGTATTTTAGACTTTTCACACTTCATGTCATGACCAACGAATCTCTATGCTTCATTGAGTTAAATTCATGTGGCCGTAAACGGCACATCATTTTGAGTCTGGATGATGAAGTTATGATTGTTTTCGTACATGCAGTCTTTCTCCTCATGAATACTAAAGGGCCCAACAAACTGAGTCTTGGTTGACCGGACCCTAGACTGTGACATCCCACCCAATCAAATAAAGGGTGATCAGTCCTATACCAATTTAAAACAGAATGTTCGGTTGTTTCATTCTTAGCATCACTGTCAAAAACTTTTTAACATATCAATCACCTAATATAAAATTAAGCTAGCAGTCAAAACATTTCCAATTTTTGTAAAACCAAGTAAATCCATTTTCATTCAATCTTAAAATATAAACCATTCACTACACATAGGAATATAATAAATATTGAACATGAATCAAGTACTGAAATAAATAAGACTGGGAAAAACCTCCCAGTTCAAAGCTCCAAACCATAAAGTAAACTGAATATAATAACTCTAATGAAGGACTAGAAGTGGGCGACACATGCCCTAGATAAGAAGTCTAGATGAAACTAAATGGAAAAGATAGACGCGTCTACTGCAAGGAACTGCAACTTCCACAACAACTGCAGCACGTCTGACACTCCAATCTCTAATTCTAGTACCCCTGTGGCTGAGCACCTGATATAATATATATATATATATATATATAGCAAAAGAGAGAAGAGATACAAGAAACGGGTCAGAGCCCGAGGTCAAAAAAATGATTTAGCAAGAATTTAAAACTGGTTCTTAAAATAAGTCTTATACGCATGTTAGTTATTGAACTCTCACATGAGTTTCTCACCCCTCCTCTATTGTGCACGCCTAACGTACATCTAATCTCCCCCTAGTTATACCATCCAGTCTAACTAGTCAGAAACCATACTAATACTAACTATGCTCACTAGTAGTATTCCCGTATCGCCCATACAATATGCTATTCAGATAGTTTATCTCACATACCAAGTTTCATTATTCACCGTTCGAATGGTTAATCTTTTATCAACTAAGATTATTTTATTTCTCATTCCCACTTTATCTACTAGTTTCACAAAGTAGAAAGTTCTCCCAGTATACTCATATATATATATATATAGTCTCATCATCCCTATATATATACACTAATCCTGCACCCTTAGGTTCAGACCACTTGGCGCAATGTAATGATTATCATTATTACCAAGTCTACTAATTTCACATAGTAGAAATATTCACAAGTTCATATATATATATATATATATATATATATATATATATATATATATATATATATATATATATATATATATATATATATATATATATATAGTCACATCATCCCTATACATATATATATACTAATCCTGCACCCCCGGGCTAAGACCCATTAGTGCACCTATCAAGAGAATCCTGCATCCTCAGGTTAGCACCCATTAATACACCTATCAATAATAATCCAGCACCCCCGGGTTATCACCCCTTAGTGCGCTAACAATAATCATCATTGTACCCCCGGGTTATCACCCATTAGTACACCTAAAAATAATATCCTCGTACCCCCGGGTTATCACCCATTAGTACACTTAATCAATAATATTCTTGCACCCCCGGGTTATCACCCATTAGCACACCTAACAATAATATTCTTGTACCCCCGGGTTATCACCCATTAGTACACTTAACAATAGAGTTACTACACCCCCGAGTTATCACTCATTAGTGCGCTTAACTATAAGATTCTTGCACCCCCGGGTTATCACCCATTAGTGCACTTAGCAATAATATCACATAATAGGCATACACACATCCTATTAAATTTATAGGTATTTCTCCAATCTACATATATACTTCTCATATGTATTTTAACCTCCACTACGTATAGTATAAATATTTAGATTACTATATCTCTCGTAATCTCTAAGGTACATTTTCGATCTCGAATATTAAAAGTATTAATGCTCTCATACTTTCTCGAAATTCTGTCCTGTTTAAATTCACTATCTGGCAGTTTCTCTCACTCCAATAAACCGATAAACTCAAAAATGGACTTTAAGAAAATTTTCAAAAATTCACCCTGTCGCTCGAACCAGAAGGGTTATCATTCGAACCATAATGACATGCCGCTCGAATGACTTCCACGTGTCGTTCGAACGAATTTGTGCGAGATCCTTATCTCGCTTGAACGACCCTTCGCGCGAGATTGCGCAAGACACTACTGTTGGTCTTCTTCCCAAATTTTCAGCGTTTTCCACCATTTTTTAACCTAAAAAACTCTAAGATTCAACACCCAACACCTCATCATTAATACCCCTCAACACATAACAGGTTATAAATCATTCCTAACATCCTAGGATCATTAATTCGTCATTGATCATCATAATTATATAAAATCCCCAAATTAATTCATATGAACCATAGTTTTCAAATTTTCAATTAAAGAACCTAATCAACCCAGATTTGTTCATCAATATATAATTCTATTTCATGATTAATCCTCAACATACATGAAGGAATTTCAACCACTAATTAACCCAGTCCTTAATCATAATTTAAATCTCCAATTTTCACCCAATTAACATGTAAATCATGATTAATTTCACCTACACTAACATGAGCATGATTATTACTAAAAGAAAGCAAGTAATAAACACTTGCCTCCAAAAGGATGGTCTGATCCGTTGGTGATGTTGGTATAGACGTGTTCCTCTCTTCTCGTTCTACACGTTGTTGGTCACGGTTATACAAGGTAGTGTTAATTTGGCCTTCATTCTTGGAAATTGGTTCTCCCTCACACCCTATATGTCCGTTCTTTCTTTTTGTGTCTCTCAACCCTAAAGGACTTTTCTTGGCTGATAAAATAACTCCCAATTTTCGTCCATTAATTAAACCCAAAAATACAATTTACCATTATGCCCTCTCGGGCCGCCGGTTAGGTCTAAAATTGCCCCGGGCCCCAAACTAAACACCCGGGCATACTATTTTGACTATATCAACCCTCCCGGACTCAACGGCGCACTTGAAATGACCATATGAGTTAATAAAATAATTTCTCTTTTTATCCCAATCAATCAGTCCCGACACGACTCACACACGCATTAGAGTTAAATGACCAAACTGTCGTATTTCTCACTTCCGATAATTTATCAAATATCATAATTCCATATTACATATCACACAGTAATATTTAATACTTAACAACCATATTACATATCACACAATAATATTTAATAGTTCACAACAATAAGTATTAACCCTTGGCACGCTAGTTAATAACTATTTTAATTTGGATTAATAACAAATTAATTTCTCGCATTTTAATTTAATTAATCCAACAACAATAATTAATCGCATACTTATTTCCATCATAATAATTAATCACATGATTATTTAAATCATCAAAAATACAGGATGTTACATACTTCCCCCCTTACAACGGAATTTCGTCCCGAAATTCGAAAAAAGTATACCATGTACACACAACGCTGTAAAAAACATTGTGCACCGCATCCTTGCGCTCCCAAGTAAGCTACTCCGTACCATCCATATAGTACGCTATCGAATACCCTTAATAATAAACACTTCACATGTGTTTGTTTTAAACTCCAGATGTAGGCTCCTCCCTAAGCCTTACCATTTAAGTTTCACTACTTAAACTTTATTTTAGATATTCACTATCTAGCCTTCTACTATTTGCACCTTAGTAGATTTATCCCCTTTTCATATACATACGACTTCATCTCGTGTCGTTCATACAAGTAAATTGGATGTGCAATAAATATATTTCACACACAATATATACGATAATATCGATTCTTCTCCTACATTTGTGATCATAACTGGTCCCCCACCTTTAACTATCAAGTAGGACAACAACAAAATTTACCGTGACATACTTCTACTGGCACTCTGCTCGAACGTGAACTTATAGGAGTTATTTGGGTGCAAACTCCACTAGTGCAAGGTACTGCTCTCGTCCTCCCCTAAGATCTCAGGGTCCACATAAAATGTTCTCTCCCGCATCCGATTAGACCGCTTGCCCTGCCCATCCCTCTTTGGGTATTAGACCATACTCAATCAGATTTTAGTACCTATAATCTCACCATCTCAGCTACATGACAAGATCCTTGGGGATACTCTCCCATTCTCTAGTGGAAGAAGCCCCTACTGGTTTCAAATTGTCCACCCTATTTCTAATAGTCGTGTGACCCACTGCAAGACTATTCTTGCAATATTACCCTACATCATAACCCATCACCACTGTTGTTTGTATCCTGATACATTTTGTATTTCCTGAATGAATTTCAGTTTATCTTGAAACGTAAGTCTCTGGCAAATCTTAGTGAATAAGCTTCGGCTTACCCGACTACATGTTATCGAATTCACATGCTAATCATAATCCACTGCCTGATTTGATCACCTAGGGCGCCCATACACCTTATGCCTCGCGCATCATAATAAAAATGACATGAAATTTTCTTACTTCAATTCTCGCACACTCGGTATGCTAATGTGGTAGGGGTGCACTCAACCACCCCACTAGTCAAAACTTAATCCATCCTTCAATGGTATCATTGCTCTATTCAGAATGATACTAAGACTAGGCGACTCTATTGGCCTTAAGTTATAAAAGAATTATCAACTCTCAATTATATTCTTTATAGGTACAATAACCATCATACAAAACTTATGTACTATCGACCAAACTTCTCTCCAACTCTCGATGTTCGCTAGTTTCATGCGTGGATGTCTCGCAAAGCGAAATCTAAATAAGGAACCCCACCGATACACTACTATCTAACCTAGTCGGTTGTCGAGATTCGTAAGGCCCTCAATCCATACTATGTACCTCTCTATAATATCCGTATTTTGATATAAAAGTCTACTCGTCCACTCTCATGTCCCTAAAAAGAACATGAAGCAAGGCGCTCTCACTATCCCAAGTACTCGGCACAATATATATATAACGAGCTATATCTCGTTGCTCGGTAAAGAACACAAAGTATCTTGAGCCTCCTCAGTAAAATAAATTCCTATGCACGGGAATCACATATAACTGGACGACATACTCGCTGAGGTCTATAATACCATGAAATTTTAATATATTCATATATCTGGGCCCAACCCTATTTCAGGTGGCGCCGCACAAAATAAAGATTTCTCCTCCCGAAGTATCATTTTTACTATCGTTTAACCATACGGTAATTAATCACTACACATTACCACAATAAATTCTACTAAAGCTGACTCAATGCAATAGTAAATTATAACAACAAAACATATTCTAGGGTCCACCCGGTTCACTCACGGGCAACATCAAAATGCTCTGCTAACAATGAGAAATACGTTTGTAACAAGACTGTTAAAACTAAAGTTCCCCACTCAACTTGACTCGCACAAGAATCTTAGGTTCTCCAATTTACATATCAGTTGTGACACACCCGTGTCACTAGAATTAATCCTTTACTCACAAGGAAGAAGCAAAACCTCACCAGTCTCACCAAATCACAGGGTCTCGGCACGTGGCTGCCATCACGACCCATGAACATCTGCAATCGCTATACTTCTTAGGATTTCATTATATAGTTATCCCCTCTCATCATGGACAATTTATTCCATCGTGTGGGTTTCACGCCCATTATTGAAACGTTGGCCCAAACCCTCTAGGCCTCAATTATGGCTTTACTGAACTCCCGTTTACATCCCGAGCCTCGTCGATCCTGACATACTGTATGCTACTATTAATGAGGACTCTACTGGTCCAGCCTGAACCAATCACTCTCGGGTTACAAATTTCCTGGGCCTAATTATCTTGACCCCAAATTCCTTTGTTGGAAGTATCATTCTTCCAGTTGTTATGCCTTACTGGCATGATTTACCATTTCTAATCTTTTCGGTCTCACTTCTCAATTGTGGACGCATTCAACACTTGTAGTTCTCCTTCCTTCACATAGGGAAAATTTACGAGCCATTTCCCCATCAGTGGTCCCACTAACCATTTTGGAAATGTCCTTCTCTCAGATCGAGTAGTCTTAACTTACTGGCTATGCTGGCCTTTCAGAACTATGGTTGGCCTCCACGACCCTGATTGACTTTATCGTCACTTTGTAGGAAATTAATCAACTTAAAATCATATAACTGAGTTCCCTATTGGGTATACTCTCATGTAGGGTTCCACTAACACCGCTAAGTTCAGTTTTGCTTTTCGACCAGATTCTCTAACCTTTCTGGCTCACTTCTTCCAGAAAGAACGCAATAACTAGTCACCGTATAACCTTGATGACATCAACATTAGTCATCCTAGCTGGATTTCTCATTTATGCTTGTATTCAACTCACGGGTCCTTTATCAACTATATACCCTTTGGATAATTTATGCCCCTCTACCAGGTACGAAGTTTATTATGCAATTCGTCATTTCTCTCACGATCGGTTTCTATCTTACCCATTGTGCTAAACATCAAAATTTCACTCGTATTTTGTTACCACATCGAATGGAAGACCTCACGGTCAAATCGTACCCAAATTTCTCTCTAAATTTCAAACACACTTCTTCATATGTGGTGATTGCCTCTAATCACTACATGATGCTCCTAAGAGCTATAGATTTTAACTCCAAAATTAATTTTGAGTGTCATCACACCCCACTCTATACAATTGCCTTCGGATTTTCTACCTCCGTTGGTCGGTTACACTTTCTCGTTTTCTTCTCTGCATCTTCACCGATGGGTTTTCAAAAGAGTCCCTTTGATTTCCCCCTTATCGACTATGTTAGGTGGTCCTCAAATCACTCCACCCTTAACTACGACTGTGTCTTGGGAACCCACTATTCCCGAGTGATGATTTCACTATCACTTGCTTAAGTAATTCTCATGGTGATTTTTGTCACGATCACTCTTTCTCGATTACTTTATGTCTTCGGTTGGGCTTCTTCTCCTGCAGTTCTTCTTACGACCCTCGTTGGTCGTCCTAAAATGTTTGATGTTCGAATCACACAGAATTTCGTATAATGAGTCACATCCATTATAATTCATAGTAAGAGAACGTAAGTCGCATACGAAAGAGAACACAACAATCTTATCATAAGGCTCTACATCAAAGAATGATGCGCTGAAGCGTAATAAGCCGCACATATCCTAAGGACACTAGAACCTGATGCTCTGATACCACCTGTGACACCCCGCCCAATTAAATAAAGGGTGATCAGTCCTGTACCAATTTAAAACAGAATGTTCGGTTGGTTCATTCTTAACATCACTGTCAAAAACTTTTTAACAAATTAATCAACTAATATAAAATTAAGCTAGGTCTCAAAACATTTCCAATTTTTGTAAAACCAAGTAAATCCATTTTCATTCAATCTTAAAATATAAACCATTCACTACACATAGGAATATAATAAATACTGAACATGAATAAAGTACTGAAATAAATAAGACTGGGTAAAATCTCCTAGTTCAAAACTCCAAACCATAAAGTAAACTGAATATAATAACTCCAATGAAGGACTAGAAGTGGGTGACACATGCCCTAGATAAGAAGTCTAGATGAAACTAAATGGAAAAGATAAATTCGTCTACTGCAAGGACCTGCAACTTCCATAACAGCTGCAGCACGTCTGACACTCCAATCTCTAATTCTAGTACCCCTGTGGCTAAACACCTGATATAATATATATATATAGCAAAAGAATGAAGAGCTACACGAAACGGGTCAGAGCCCGAGGTTAAAAAAATAATTTAGTAAGTATTTAAAACTGGTTCTTAAAACAAGTCTTATAAGCATGTTAGTTATCGAACTCTCACATGAGTTTCTCACCTCTCCTCTATTGTGCATGCCTAACGTACATCTAATCTCCCCCTAGTTATACCACCCAGTCTAACTAGTCAGAAACCATACTAATACTAACTATGCTCACTAGTAGTATTCATGTATCGCCCATACAATACGCTATTCAGATAGTTTATCTCACATAATAAGTTTCATTATTCACCGTTCGAATGGTTAATCTTTTATCCACTAAGATTATTTTATTTCTCATTCCCACTTTATCTACTAGTTTCACAAAGTAGAAAGTTCTCCCAGTATACTCATATATATATACGTTCTCATCATCCCTATATATATACACTAATCTTGCACCCTTAGGTTAAGACCACTTGGCGCAATGTAATGATTATCATTACCAAGTCTACTAATTTCACACAGTAGAAATATTCACAAGTTCATATATATATATATATATATATATATATATATATATATATCACATTATCCCTATACATATATATATACACTAATCCGGCACCCCCGGGCTAAGACCCATTAGTGCACCTATCAAGAGAATCATGCATCCCCGAGTTAGCATCTATTAATGTACCTATCAATAATAATCCAGCACCCCCAGGTTATCACCCCTTAGTGCGCCTAACAATAATCATCATTGTACCCCCGGGTTATTACCCATTAGTAAACCTAACAATAATATCCTTATACCCCCGGGTTATCACCCCTTAGTACACTTAATCAATAATGTTCTTCCACTCCCGAGTTATCACCCATTAGCACACCTAACAATAATATTCTTGTACCCTCGGGTTATCACCCATTAGTGCACTTAACAATAGAGTTCATGCACTCCCGAGTTATCACTCATTAGTGCGCTTAACTATAATTATTTTAATCCGGATTAATAACAAATTAATTTATCGCATTTTATTTTAGTTAATCCAACAACAATAATTAATCGCATCCTTATTCCCATCATAATAATTAATCACATAATTATTTAAATTGTCAAAAATACGGGGTGTTACATAGACCCCGATCGACCGACCATTCTAATTATGCCTACAAAGGAGGTTAGTGGATGGAAAACATACCCCTGGTCGATCGAGCCCTTGGCCCCGGTCGATCGACCCCTTCAGATATTGTGCACTCCTGTCATTTTCTTTCCTTTTCCTTTTTTTTATTTACCAAGTGTGATACCCCGCCTAATTAAATACCGAGCGGTCACTCCTTTATTAAATTAAAAATCAAGGTGAACAGTTGGTTCATTCTTAGCATCACTGTCGTAAAAATAAACTTTTCCAAATTAATACCCTAATTAATTAAGCTAAGTGTCAAAACCATTTTTTAACCTTTCTAACCAAATTGTATTTTTAAAGAAAAACTTATTTATTTAATTAGTAACAACATTTTCAATAAGTAAGAATCATACAACAATTATCCTGGAACATAATCCAATTACTTTAAACATTCAACATCCAAAATCCCAACATTTAAAACTAAATGTAAAACATACATGCTGAATAAATCCCAAAGTAACAATACTAGAAATAACTGAAATACAAATGTCCCAACAGAACAGATAAATAGTGGAAAGGGCGACACATGCCCCAATAACTGAGAATCATAGGAGTGGAAACAAGTAAATGAAATCGTCTAAGCAAGTGGCCTGCAACTCCCACCTAAGCTGCAGCGCGTTCCTTCCAAGGGATCCTAAGTAAGACGCCCCTGTGACTGGGCACCTGTAGTACATACATATATATATACAAGAGAGAGAGAGAGAGAGAGAACAACGGGTCAGAGCCCGATAGTGTATATGATTTAAAAATTGTTTAGCAAGTATTTAAATTGATACAGGCCAATGCAACAACATATTAGTTCGACACTCTCTTGAGAAATTCTCACCTCTCTTCTAATGTGCACGCCTATCGCACTAACCTTCCCAGTGGTCTATCTCATCATATATCACGCTATCCCTTCCCAATGGTTTAACTTACCTTAGGTTATTCGTAAGATTTAAAACTGAACAAGACAATTATTTAAAACGTAAGATTTCAATTTGTAACCACAGTTCTCATTTTAACTTTATCAATAAAGTTTTCCAGTGTCATTTTATACTTTCTCAAAACAAGTATTTATAATTTGAGTCATCACCCATGTCCGACTTACAAAATCACAGTAGGCAGTTCCAAATTCCAGAATTTCATATATATATTAACTACTCGTATAATATATATATAATAACAGCACCCCAAATAAACTATGGTGCGGGCATACTCTACTATCCAAAGCCCCATATCACTCATATTAAGGGGAATACATTCGGAATCACTCTCGAATTGTATTAACATACATACACAAACAATATTGAGGCGAAGCATAGATTCCAAGTCTCTAAGAGGATGGCACATGCCTGCGTCTCTTAGGACCGTCTGAACTATCACATCGATAGCCTGTACCAAGGATATCTATCTTCTAGGGTACAAGTCAATATCCCCCATAAAGGTCCCATCGAGATAAGACTGTCCCAGCGCGGTAACCTCAGGGATAGCAAGTAGCATGGGCATGATTTTCACACATAAATAGTATATGCATACACAATCATATAACTATACTAATATTACCATAACAATATTAGGTATATCTCAAATCCCATAGTTACGACATTTATCCTTATTTTCACATTATTGGTATCACGTATAAGGGTTCGTCTCTAACCTTAATTCGAAGGATTCTTCCATCTTATTACGTAACTCACATGGACTCTATCTTCCCAAGTATAAAATTCAGTAGGTGTCCTTTTTATGTTCCAACGTAAACCTCTTATGTATCTTCCCCTTTAATACATAAATTCATCGACCCTTAAGTAATTATCCCCAAAAATACAATTCTCGTCTCATATTAAAAGTCCCAAAATTATTCATATGTCCTACTGATTTTCCCTATCTCCCAAAACACTTTATTAAGGATGTCCAAGAATTATTTCATGATAAATTAAATTTAATTCATTTAAAAAGGGAAATAGGAGTCTGCTAGGAGGGGTCGATCGATCGAGGTATGGGGCTTGATCGATCGAACCTTCGATCGATCGAAGCTCTGGGCTCGATCGATCGATCAAGCAGGTATTGCGATTTCTGCAGAATTGCAGTTACGGGTTCTAACACATTTCTTCATCCAAATCCATATTTTTCAATCCTAAACGTCTCAAAAATTGTACTACCAACATTATATCATCCTACTAGGTATTTCCAACGTGAAGCATGAGGAATTCTATCATTACACATGGATTAACCAACCAAAATTATTATAATTATCAAGAACCCTAGAATTCTCTTAAACATGGTTCTAACAAGTATTTCCAGAAATTTCCTTCTTGTAAACATCATAATTTCGTGGGTAATTCCTCTACATGTCAAGGGTTTCCAGAATTATCAATTTATTCATCACCACATGCAATTTCCTAACTCATATCTTAGGTTTCTTCCATAAAAAACTCATTCTAATTACTCCTACACTAATATGAAAGATGCACCAACGAAATAAGCAAGATAAACACTTACCTGGGATTTTTGGTGTTCTGATTTGCAGATGATTTTGGTGTGGTTGCGTAGTCCGTTGCGCGATCTACGCGTTGGTGGTGGTGGCGGTGGCGGTGCAAACGGATGACTTTGGGCCTTGAATTTGGCCTTGAGAGCTCTCTCCTTCCTCTCCTATGGCCGTTCTTGTGTTTGTGATTTCTAACCCTAGCTGACTAACCTAAATGGCTGATATAGATTACTGATTTTCGTGGGTTTAATTATCCATAAATGTGAAATGTCCAAAATGCCCTCCCAGGGTACCACTTAGGCCTAAAAACTCCCCGAGACCAAAACTAAACCCCCGGGTACACTTTTCTGACTATCTCGACTCTTCCGAACGCGTTGGCGCACTCAAAATGACCATACGAACGACTTATAAAATATTCACTTTTATTTATCAAAGTTTAGTCCCGACGCGACACGGGCGCGTCCCGACTCAAATTTCCAAAATTGTCATTTTATTCACTCGTGATATTCAATATAACCAATATTACATATTACTTTGCTCATTAGTAATATTCAATAAATTTCCCATAATTACTAACTCTCGTCACGTTAATAATTATAACATAATTAATTTCTGGATTTTTATTAAATAATTAACTCACATTAAATTTAATAAATCCCCAAATTAATATAGCATAAAAATACGGGGTATTACATACTTCCCCCCTAATAACGGAATTTCGTCTCGAAATTCAAAAAATAAGGCATACCTGGTAAGAACAAATCTGGATATCTCTCGCGCATATCGGCCTCGCGCTCCCAAGTGGATTCCTCCCTATTATGTTTCCCACTGGACTCGCACAAGTGGAACTATCTTCGACCTCAATCTCCTCTCACTATAGTCTAGGATAGCCGCCGGTCTCTCCTCATAAGAGCTGTCAGGCTGTAAGTCTATTTCATCTATCGCGATGTGAGTATGGGCCATATCATCCCGAAGATACCGTCTCAACGACGAGATGTGGAATACATCGTGAATGCGATGTAAATGCCCTGGTAGTCCCAATCTGTATGCTACCGGCCCAATCCTCTCGATAATGGGAAATGGTCCCACGTGCCTCGGGGCCAATTTCTCTCTCTTTCCGAACCTCATCACTCCTTTCATAGGAGATACACGCAGTAACACTTGGTCCCCCACATTAAACTCCCGGAAGAATCGTTTCGCATCGGCGTAGCTCTTCTGCCTGTCCTGGGCTACTCGAATGCGACTCCTAATCATCTCAATCCTCGCGGAGGTTTCCTGAATCACCTCTGGTCCTAGAAACTTGTTATCCCCCACCTCGAGCCAACAAGTTGGAGAACGACAAGGCCTGCCATACAAAGCCTCAAATGGAGCCATACCAATCGTAAACTGATAAGAGTTATTATAAGCAAACTCTACCAGTGAAAGATGTGGCTCCCAACCTCCTCTAAAATCAAGAACACACATGCATAGCATATCCTCTAGCATCTGATTAGTACGCTCTGTCTGTCCATCTGTCTGTGGGTGATAAGCTGAACTCAACTTCAACTCAGTACCCATAGCCTCCTGAAAGCTTTTCCAGAAACGTGAGACGAAAATCTTGTCTCTATCTGACACAATATTCAGGGGCACCCCATGTAATCTGACAACCTCGGCAATGAACAACTGAGCATACTGACCCGTGGTATAGTCTGCTCGCACCGGCAGAAAATAAGCCACCTTGGTCAAACGGTCTACAATCACCCAGATAGAATCGTGGCCCTGCTGTGATATAGGCAACCCTGTAATAAAATCCATGGAAATACTCTCCCACTTCCACGCGGGTACTTCCAATGGCTGAAGCAATCCTGACGATTTTTGATGGTCCTCCTTTACCAGTTGGCAGGTAGAACACTTGGACACGAACTCAACAATGTCCTTATTCATACCACTCCACCAGTATTGCCTCCTCATATACTGGTACATCTTATCTCCTCTAGGATGTACTGCAAATCGGGACCCGTGAGACTGGGTCATCACTGCATGACGTAATTCTGCTCCTTTTGGAACCAAAAATCTCCCATTAAGCCTCAAACCCCCATCAGAACTAACAGAGTAGGACTCAGAACCCTCAGCTAAAAGTCATACAATCTGCTCCTGGCAAAACGGGTCTGTGGTTTGGGCCTGTATTACCCTCATAACAATCTCGGGTGTGACTGTCATAGCAGATATGAAGGAACGGGCTTATGTGTCCTGGTGACCTAACTCCTTCCACTTCGCTTTCCAGACGTCAGCTACCTCATTTACCGGTCTACGGCTCAACGCATGAGTAATTACGTTGGCTTTCCCCGGATGATATTGTATGTCAAACTGATAGTCCTTCACAAACTCTAACCATCTGCGCTGTCGCATATTCAGCTCTCGCTGAGTGAATAGATACTGCAGTGACTTGTGGTCTGTGAACAAGCGGAATTTCTCCCCCAATAAGTAGTGCCTCCATATCCTCAATGCAAAAACGATCACTGCTAACTCCAGGTCGTGGGTGGGATAATTCTTCTCATGCGTCTTAAGCTTGCGGGAGGCAAAAGCTATAGCCTTCTCCTCCTGCTGAAGTACTCCCCCAAGTCCCCGTAACGAGGCATCGGTGTAAACCAGGTACTCCGCACTCGGCTTCGGTAATGCAAGGGCTGGCGCTGAAGTAAGCTTGTCTTTCAGCTCGTCGAAAGCCAACTGACAAGCGTCATCCCAAACATATGGTACCCCTTTGCGAGTCAGGTTCGTCAATGGACCGGCTATTTTGGAGAATCCCCGAATGAATCTCCTGTAATATCCGGCTAACCCCAAGAAACTACGCACTTCCGTCGGTGTCGTGGGTTGTCTCCATTCCCTCACCGCTGACACCTTACTCGGGTCAACTGCAATCCCCTGCTCAGAAACAACATGGCCCAAGAACTGTACTTCTCGCAACCAGAATCCACACTTCTCGTACTTAGCATATAACTGATGCTCTCGTAAAGTCTGAAGAACCTGCCTCAAGTGCTCGGCATGCTCCTCCTCGGAGTGTAAATATATCAAAATGTCATCTATGAAGATGATGACAAATTGATCCAAGAACTCTCTGAATACTCGGTTCATTAAGTCCATGAATACTACTGGAGCATTTGTGAGACCAAATGGCATCACTCTGAACTCGTAAGACCCATATCTCGTCAAGAAGGCAGTCTTTGAAACATCCTGATCTCTAATACGTAGCTGATGGTACCCGAACCTCAGATCTATCTTCGAAAAGAAAGTCGCTCCCCTCAGTTGGTCGAACAGATCATCGATTCGAGGCAACGGATACTTATTCCGTATCGTGACCTTGTTCAACTCCCGGTAGTCCACACACAACCTCAATGAACCATCTCTCTTCTTCACAAACAGAACTGGAGCGCCCCAAGGTGAGGTACTCCTGCGAATGAAGCCCTGACCTAATAACTGCTCTATCTGATCTCGTAACTCTCGCATCTCCGCCGGAGCCATACGGTATGGAGCGCGTGCTATAGGTCTAGTATCTGGCAATAAATCTATAATAAAGTCTATCTCTCGACTGGGGGGTAGGCCTGGTATTTCCTGAAACACATCGGAATACTCACGAACAACTGGAATCGAGTCTAACGGAATCACAACCTCCTTAGAGGTATCCTCCTCTATATAATACAAATGTACGGTCGAACCTCCCTCTGGGCGAGGCATCGCCACTACAAACATCTCTTGCCCCGGAATGGCAAAAACAATGCTCCCACTGAAGCAATCAATCATGGCTCTATAAGCTGCGAGCCAATCCATACCAATAATAACATCATGCTCATGCATATCTAAGACTAACATGTCCGCAGGTAATACCAAACTACCAATCTCTACCCCCACTCCTCGGCATATAAAGAAGATAAGCGAACCATTCCCCAGTGGTGAGTCTACCTACATTACAGTGCTCTCTACTGTGGTTAATAACCCTAAGGTCTTCGCATAATATGTAGCTATAAAACAATGCGTTGTCCCAGTAACAAACAAAATTCGACCCAAAGTTTCATGGATATAAAACATACCCCAAATCGCGGGTGGTGCCTGTGGGGCGGCTGCCTGGTGGACATTATAGATATGTTTGTACTGTAACTGCCCCTGCTGCACTGGAGCTACTGGAAAGGTTGGTAGGGCTGGTACCTGAGCTGGTGCTGGGAGAGCGACTGGAAAAAGTGGCCCCTGTGGATCATTACGGGCACCCTGCTGTTGTGGGGCCCTATATCCCTCCGGACAATCCTGGCGCCTATGGCCGTGCTTACCACACCCAAAACATCGGCCTCCGAAGTTACTCCCCCTCCGACCCAGCTGACTTGGAACTTTATTCCTCTTTCGAAACTGCTTCACTTTACCACGTTGTTGACTAGACTCACTTTTTCCTTGGTCTTGCTGGCCTTGAGGGGAAATTTGCGGAAAAACTATGTCAGGGTGAGGACAATCCATCCACTTGTGACCCGGCTGTACACATTTATAGCAAAGTTTTGAAATTCTCCGCTGGTTGAATTGTAGTTTATCCCCAGTCTGATTCAGACAAGATTTACGTTTGTGATCGTCCATTCCACAACTGAAACACCTCTTTGTGACTTCACTCGGACCTTGGCTTTGTTGACCCTGACGCTTTTGGGTTTCCCCTCACGATTTGTTACCCTCGTGGCTTTTATGGGCCTGAAGAGCTTGTTGTTGCGCTTTTTGTGTCTTCACACACTTGTTATTTCCAGTCATGACAGACTGATTCTACTCTCTAGATCTTTTGCCCCCCCATGAGCTGTGTGTTGCGTTCTTGATACTGCAAGACCGCAGTGGTAACTGCTTGTGCTACGATACCTGCTAACTCGGCGGTTGATATTTTCTCTGGGGATACCTGAGGTGTGAGTCGATCTTGCTCGTTGACTCCCTTAACCGTTCTAGCTAGTTCTTCTTGACGGTCCATCTGAAAATTTAAATAAATTTGGATGAGTTCATCATTCAAATAAAAAAATCGCAGAAGCACGAATTCCCAATGTATAGAGATGAACACAACATTCCTAGTATTTAGGGCTCTATATCAAAGAAAGCAACGCTGAAAGCATAATAGGCCGTACAGATCCTAAAGGACACTAGAACCTGATGCTCTGATACCACCTGTGACACCCCGCCTAATTAAATATCGGGCGATCACTCCTTTATTAAATTAAAAATCAAGGTGAACAGTTGGTTCATTCTTAGCATCACTGTCGTAAAAATAAACTTTTCCAAATTAACACCCTAATTAATTAAGCTAAGTGTCAAAACCATTTTTTAACCTTTCTAACCAAATTGTATTTTTAAAGAAAAACTTATTTATTTAATTAGTAACAACATTTTCAATAAGTAAGAATCATACAACAATTATCCTGGAACATAATCCAATTACTTTAAACATTCAACATCCAAAATCCCAACATTTAAAACTAAATGTAAAACATACATGCTGAATAAATCCCAAAGCAACAGTACTAGAAATAACTGACATACAAATGTCCCAACAGAACAGATAAATAGTGGAAAGGGCGACACATGCCCCAATAACTGAGAATCATAGGAGTGGAAACAAGTAAATGAAATCGTCTGAGCAAGTGGCCTGCAACTCCCACCTAAGCTGCAGCGCGTTCCTTCCAAGGGATCCTAAGTAAGACGCCCATGTGGCTGGGCACCTGTAGTACATACATACATATATATACAAGAGAGAGAGAGAGAGAGAGAGAGAGAGAGAGAGAGAGAGAGAACAACGGGTCAGAGCCCGATAGTGTATATGATTTAAAAAATGTTTAGCAAGTATTTAAATTGATACAGGTCAATGCAACAACATATTAGTTCGACACTCTCTTGAGAAATTCTCACCTCTCTTCTAATGTGCACGCCTATCGCACTAACCTTCCCAGTGGTCTATCTCATCATATATCACGTTATCCTTTCCCAATGGTTTAACTTACCTTAGGTTATTCGTAAGATTTAAAACTGAACAAGACAATTATTTAAAACGTAAGTGTTGATGTAAAAAATTAGATCGCTCTAATTATTCAATCACAGATAAATAAAATGAGACAAAGATTTTTAAAGTGGTTCAGCCTTATATGAATGGCCTACGTCCACTGTTATGTTATTACTGAGTGTTTGGGAATTCTCGATTACAAGTTCAACCAAGAAATTCCGGGTCCCCTTGAATGAGGGTGATACAAGGTATTTATAGCCCTTAGGCTGTACATGAAAGGGTTGATACATTAAATGATATACATATGAAAGGGTAATACATTTAATGCAGCGTGTGCGTCAAGATGTTAAACATTCAATGAATAGTTGAACTGTTGATTATCTGACAATTAATGATACGGCCGAGATGCAGCTCGGACCGCCTCCAGTTGCTCGTTGCTCAGGAGTTCCTCGGAGCGCTAGAGTACCTCGGAGTGCTAAAGTTCCTCGGTGTATCCTCGTTGCTCGGAGAGAATATGAGTTGGTCGGGGGAATGAACTTCCTCGTTGCTATTATGCCACGTAGATTGACACGTGTCTTCATATTATTCGTCCATATCAGCATATTAATTTTGGTATCAACAGAAGCCCCCAATGTTTCATATTTCGAACTTTGAGGAGTATGGAACATTCTTTCTCGGTATATGGCGATATTAAATGACTTTCCTGGGTTTTAGGAGCCTTTTCTTCATATTTGAATTTTCCTTCCAAATTCGCAGAATCCGCCATTTTGCTTCGGTCTTCGTGCCCTTTTTGTCCTTTTAGCCGCCGGAAGTTCGATAGTTTCTTTTTGTAATCATTTCTTTCGCCATTTCCCAAGGCATAGTATTTAAACTTCCCAAGCAATCATACCGTCTTCTACCTTTTCCAATTTTCCTGCTTTCGAATTCTCCATAGTCTTTCTTTCTTCTGTTGATACCAAATTTAATATGCTGATATGGACAAATAATATGAAGACACGTGTCAATCTACGTGGCATAATAGCAACGAGGAAGTTCATTCCCCCGACCAACTCATATTCTCTCCGAGCAACGAGGATACACCGAGGAACTTTAGCACTCCGAGGTACTCTAGCGCTCCGAGGAACTCCTGAGCAACGAGCAACTAGAGGCGGTCCGAGCTGCATCTCGGTCGTATCATTAATTTCCAGATAATCAACAGTTCAACTATTCATTGAATGTTTAACATCTTGACGCACACGCTGCATTAAATGTATTACCCTTTCATATGTATATCATTTAATGTATCAACCCTTTCATGTACAGCCTAAGGGCTATAAATACCTTGTATCACCCTCATTCAAGGGGACCCAGAATTTCTTGGTTGAACTTGTAATCGAGAATTCCCAAACACTCAGTAATAACATAACAGTGGACGTAGGCCATTCATATAAGGCTGAACCACTTTAAAAATCTTTGTCTCGTTTTATTTATCTGTGATTGAATAATTAGAGCGATCTAATTTTTTACATCAACAGATTGGCGCCGTCTGTGGGAACGATTGTTATTATCGTTTTTCACCAAAAATCATTCATCATCAATGGCGGATAATCCAGAATCTAGCAATCGAAACGCTGGAAATGCTGGAAATCCTCCAAATCCCTCTGCACCTCCAGATCTGGCCAGAATTATGACGAATCTGGCTCAAGGACAAACCGCCATGCAAGACACAATGAGGCAACTCATACAAACCCTTCATGGCAATGCACCTGCACGTTCAGGACAGCAAAGCGGTCAGAGGCAAACTTATTTACTTTCTTCACGATCCTGGCGTACTGAGTCATATCGTAATGAGGAGTCTGATGATTTCTCTTATCAACCTGGGCGAACTTCGTCAATAAGGGCTACAGATACTGATCAACGTATCACCCTCTCTCCAGAAAGACCCAGTGCCTTGGAAAGGATGAGTAGGGTGTCTCCTTTCAGTCGATTAGGCCCTAGGAGGAATAGGAGTCCACCTAAGACCATGTCGAGGAGTTTTCGACAACCATCAGATCTAAGAGAAGGATCAGCACAGTCACGACCAGCTGCTCGTCAAGATAGATCTCAAGAAGCTACCTCAGAACGATCAATTGCTCGAACCAATAGGCCCGAGGAAGGAAATGAAGCGTGGAAAGGATCTCTTCAACGGTTGGAGGATAAATTGGGAGAAATGGCCAAAGCAAAGAACCCCCTACAATGAACTTTTGTTCGAGGAACACCTTTTATACAGTCCATTGTGAATTTTCCTACACCGTCAAAGTTCAAAGCACCTGTAGTGATCCCCAAATATGATGGAAAGACAGACCCTGTTCTTCACATAGAGCAATATCAAGTTGCTGCCGACATCTATGTCGTCCCCGACGAGATGAGATGCAGAGCGTTCTCAGGAACTCTTATTGGATCTGCCCAGATATGGTACAACAATCTTCCTAGGGGTAAGATTTCAACTTTCTTTCAGTTGGCCGAGTTGTTTATTGGCAATTTCTGTTTTGGAGCAAAGCCAGTAAAACGAGTAGCACACTTGTTAAGTGTTAGACAAAAATCTGGTGAGAGTACTAGAGATTACATAACTCGTTTCAATAACGAGAAGCTGGAGGTCATAGATTACGAAGAGAAGACAGCAATCACCGCTTTGATGAGTGGGTTGTTACCTAATAAGTTGTATTATACTTTGGCGAAAGATCCACCTAAAACTTTGTCAGAACTGATGGCAAAAGCGGCCAAAATCATGAATGCCGAGGAAGCTATGGCTGCAAAGAAGATTATAGATAAAAACACCAAGGTGGAAGTCGACAAGTCTAAGAATAAAGAGCATAAGGGCAATGGCGGTGATAAACGCTCCAGAAATAATAAATCATCATGGGAAGTCTTGAAGAAATATGACAATTATACTCCTTTGAAAATGGGTATTCATCATGTCTTGGAAGAAATCAAGAATAACGAGGAGTTAAAATGGCCAAAGAAACTGAGGTCAGACCCTGATTCGAGGAGTAAGGATAAATATTGCGAGTTTCATAAAGATCATGGTCACATGACCAAAAATTGCATAGCTCTTCAGAACGAGATTGAAACACTCATCCGAAGAGGAAAGCTATCAAAATATGTTGATCGGGAAGGTGAAAGAAAAAATAATGACCGAGCTAGAGAGAGGTCTAGATCTCCTCGTCGAGCAGAGGAGAAAAAAAAGAGAAACCATGAAGATGATCCAGATGATGACCCCGACCTTCCCAAGAAACCAAGACAGCCAGAACGAGAGGTATTTTCTATACGTTTTGGGTCATTTGATTGTAATGTCATTACAGGAGGAGATGCAGGAGGAGAAGACCTTACTGCAGAAAGAAAGGCTTACCTTGGAGAGGCTCAAGCTTGTTCATATATTCAGCGAATAAATCTGGCCGAGGACGATCGTCCGAGGAAGGTAAACAAAGAGAAGCTGGTCATCGGCTTTTCAAAAAACGACCTAGCAGGTGTTCTTTATCCTCACGACGATCCTCTGGTAATAAAAATGAGGATGAAGGAAGTAGTGATTTCAAGGGTGTTGGTAGATAATGGAAGCTCGACAGACATCATGTACTATTCATGCTTTGATAGCTTGAATCTGAAATTATCTCAATTGGAACCTTATCATAGACCCCTCCTGGGTTTCGCTGGCGAGAAAGTTTTTCCACTTGGGACGATCAAGTTGGATATATTCATTGGAACCTGGCCTGCTTGTCGAACATAAAGAATACGCTTCTTTGTGATGGATAAGAATGTGCAGTCAGCCTACAACATCATCATGGGAAGAGTTGGTTTGAAGAAATTCGAAGCAGTTCCATCTACAGTGCATCAGTGCTTAAAATTCCCAACAAACTTTGGAGTAGGAGTTGTGAAAGGTGATCAAAAAGTAGCTCGAGAATGCTATTATTCATCTGCCAAGCAAGAGGAGCTTGAGGAATCAAGGAAAAAAACTACTACCTACCAGGTGGAAGAAGATACAGAGATTGAAACTCTCGATCCCAGAGATGAATCCCAACTTGTAAAAGGACAGGTGGTGGAATCTACATAAAATATTATTCTAGACGACGAGCACCCTGAACGAGTAACCCAGATAGGTTCAATGTTGGATGCTTTAATAAAACATGAGTTGATAGCTTTCTTGAGAGACAGAAAGAAAAATTTTGCATGGAGTCATGAAGACATGCCAGGAATAGATCCAAATTTCTTATGTCATGAGCTCAATGTGAATAAGGAGATCAAGCCTGTAAAGCAGAGAAGAAGGGTATTTAGCCCCGAGAAGAATCAGGCTATACAAGAGGAGGTCGAGAAGCTCCAGAAAGCCCAATTCATTGAAGACGTAAAGTATCCAGACTGGTTGGCAAACGTGGTGATGGTAAAAAAGAAAAATAATAAATGGAGAATGTGTGTTGATTTCACCGATCTTAACAAGGCATGCCCAAAGGATCATTTTCCATTGCCCAGAATTGATCAACTAGTGGATGCTACCTTGGGACATGAGCTGCTCAGCTTCATGGATGCTTACTCTGGCTACAACCAGATCAAAATGAAACCTGAAGACAGGGAAAGTACTTCTTTTATTACCCCTAGGGGAACTTATTGCTATAATGTTATGCCTTTTGGTTTGAAAAATGCAGGAGCGACATACCAGCGGCTGATGAACAAGGTTTTCACCGAACAAATCAGTTGCAACATGGAAGTCTATGTCGATGATATGCTGACAAAAAGCAAGAAAGCTGCAGAACATCTAGTTGACTTAGCTCGGACATTTGATCAACTGGATAAATACCAGATGAAGCTCAACCCGACGAAGTGCACATTTGGAGTACGAGAAGGAATATTTCTCGGGCACATTGTCAACCAGCGAGGCATTGAAGCAAATCCAGATAAGATCAAAGCTCTTTTAGGGTTGCGATCTCCAACAACAAAGAAAGAAGTGCAGAGTCTTACAGGACGAGTTGCAGCGCTCAACAGATTTGTGTCCCGAGCAATTGATAAATGCCTCCCATTCTTCAAAACACTTCGAAAAACTTTTGAGTGGATTGATGAATGTGAGAAGGCCTTTCAAGACTTGAAAAAGTATTTGGGATCACCTCCATTGTTGTCTAGGCCAATAACAGGAGAGAAGTTGTACTTGTATCTGGCAGTATCAGAGAATGCAGTCAGTTCAGCATTGATCAGATTGGAAAATGGAGTCCAGAAACCAATCTATTACACAAGTAAGGCTTTTCGAGGTGCGGAAATCAGGTACCCAAAGCTAGAGAAATTGGCATTGGCATTAATTGAAGTAAGTAGAAGAATGAGGCCATATTTCCAGGCCCATACTATCGTCATTTATACCGACATGCCACTAAGGCAAGCCCTTCATAAGCCAGAAAAGTCAGGGAGATTGATGTACTGGGCAATAGAGCTCGGTGAATATGATATTGTGTATGAGCCCAAATCATCACTGAAAGGGCAAGTTGTAGCAGATTTTATAGCAGAGTTTACATATCCTGATACCCCCGAGGAACAAAAATTGCTCGCTGACCAACCTGTGGATGTTACAGGATCAACAGACATAAATCCAGACCAACTCCGGCTGGTAAAAGGGCTTATGGATGAAGAAAGATCATCAACTTCGAGCTCAGACCAGCCTCGGTTGGTAAAAGAGCGAGAAGAGATGGTCGACGAGGAGCGAAAAGTGTCAGGGGAGGATGAAAAGAAGCAGCAAATATTTCACCGAGGAACTCTGTCAGATAAGAAATTTGAAGACGGGTTGCCCATATGGAGATTATATGTAGATGGCTCATCTTGCATAGCAGGGTGCGGGGCAGGAATTGTTTTGAACACTCCAGACGAGATTGACATGGAATATGCTTTGCGATTCCAATTCAAAGCCTCCAATAATGAGGCTGAGTATGAGGCCATGATAGCAGGTCTTAATTTATCAAAGATTATGGAAGCGCAACAAGTGATGGTATTCAGTGATTCTCAATTGATTGTGAATCAGATGATGGGAACATATGCGGTTAAAGGAGAACTAATGGTCAAGTATCATGCAAAGGTGATGGAATTGTTAGCAGAATTTGATGCCATTCAGTTGATCAGAATACCCAGAATAGAAAATGCACAAGCAGACGCATTGGCCCGACTAGCATCAGCTACTCGTACCGAGCTGCGAAGAACGATACCAATTGAAGTACTAGAAAGTCGGAGCATAGACGAAAACCTGACGATGAATGTTATTACCCTTGATTTAGGACCATCTTGGATGGATCCCATCAGGGTATATATTGAAGAGGGAGAATTACGAGAGGATAAGCTCGCTGCCAAGAAATTGAAGTATAAAGTTGCTCGGTATGTATTAACTAATGGTATTTTATATAGACGAGGAATTATGGCAGGTCTGCAGAGATGTGTACATCCCTCCGAGGTGAAAGAATTGATTGAAGAAATCCATGAAGGGTCTTGTGGAGCTCATGTAGCAGGTCGAACACTTTTACAAAGGGTAATGACTCAAGGATACTACTGGCCGACGATGAGGACTGATTGTATAGCCTATGCTAAGAAATGTGACAAGTGCCAACGTTTTTCCTCCATCCGACGAACTCCACAAGCATTGTTGACACCCATAACTTCCCAGTGGCCATTTGCCATGTGGGGAATTGATTTGGTTGGACCATTACCGACCACCCGAGGAAGATTCAAGTACCTCGTCGTCGCAGTAGATTATTTTACTAAATGGGTAGAAGCTGAGCTGCTTATCGATATGACGTACGAGAATGTATACCAGTTTGTTTGGAAGAATATCATCTGTAGATATGGTCTCCCTCATGCCTTCATCAGAGACCATGGAACACAATTCGACAACGAGGAGTTTGCTGCCTATTGTCAACAATCAAACATCCTGAAGACCCATTCAGCACCAGGTCATCCTCAAAGCAATGGGCAGACCGAGGTAACGAACAGAACACTGCTAAATGGTTTGAAGAAGAGGCTAAGTGAAGCTAAAGCTAACTGGATTAATGAGCTAGAATCAGTATTGTGGGCTTACCGAACAACTCCCCGAGCAGCAACTGGGGAATCACCATACATGCTGGCATTTGGAAGTGAGGCTGTAATACCTGCTGAGTTGGGTCTCCCAACACACAGAGTGCTGAATTTCAATTCCCCAGTCAGTGACTTGATGAGAAGACTAGATTTGGACAAGCTCGAGGAGGTTAGAGAAGAGGCAGCCATTAGGAATGCTGCTTATCAACAGCGAACAGCCCTATTCTACAACAAGAGGGTGAAAAAATGCGACTTAAAAGAAGGAGATTACGTTCTAAAGAAGGTCATTCAGAAGCACAATAAGTTGGAAGCAAACTGGCATGGACCTTACCGAGTTACTGCAGTTGTCCGACCAGGAACTTACCGAATAGCAACTCTAGAAGGAGAGGAATTCAAGAATGCCTGGAATGCTGAACACCTTCGCAAGTATTATCAGTAATGTAAAATGTATAGCAGGTCCATTAATATGAATAAAACGATGATGTTTCACCATTTTTCTCTCCTTTGTTTGAAAGTTTTTCGGGGAATATTAGTGTTGTACACTGACGCTGCTCGACAGCAAAAAGAAGATGATAGTTCAGACCCACGACCAACCCCGGTTGGTAAAAGGGCGAGAACAAATTATACTCCTTTGGTTAGGAGGCGTACACTTGTGTGATCAACTTCGGTTGGTAAAAGAGCTTGTGGACAAGATAGTTCAAAAGAACCAGATAGTTCGAAAGAACCTGACAGTTCGAGCATGATCAACTTCGGTTGGAAAAATAGCGAGAACAAATTATACTCCTTTGGTTAGGAGGCGTACACTTGCGTGATCAACTTCGGTTGGTAAAAGAGCTTGTGGACAAGATAGTTCGAAAGAACCAGATAGTTCGAAAGAACCTGATAGTTCGAGCGTGATCAACTTCGGTTGGTAAAATAGCGAGAACGAATTATACTCCTTTGGTTAGGAGACGTACACTTGCGTGATGAACTTCAGTTGGTAAAAGAGCTTGTGGATAAGATAGTTCGAAAGAACCAGATAGTTCGAAAGAACCTAACAGTTCAAACCCACGACCAACTTTGGTTGGTAAAAGGGCAAGAACAACATTCTTAAAAACGCCAATTTTGGCTAGTTAAGAAACAAAATATGCCAACTTATATTGGTCAGAAGGTAAAACCATTCCACAAAATACAAAAATTCCAAAACTGAACCAATTATAGTTAGTCGGTGATCAAAACCCACTAACTACAGTTGGTCGACGAGGATAAATTATCAGCTGTTGGTCGGGGATAAAAACCCATCAACTGTAGTTGGTCGACAAATACAATTTAACAACCTTGGTTGGTTGGAAACATTTTAAACATTTTATACTCATTACTTTATTAAGTGATTGATCAACATTGATACTTGCGACTTTTATTACTAGGTTGGTTGATGAACAACACAATATTGTTATTTTTTTTAACAAGATACATATGCACAAATATAAAGTGTTTAACAGGCACAAAAGAATAGCAATACAGATTTGCAAACAGAAAATGAAAGTCTTTCATTAATATCAAAATAAGTTACAAGCTACGTATATGTGCTAATTGTTACATTGAAAAACCTATTCTATTGGTCTCTTTCCTTTAGCTTTTGAAACAGGCACCTCGCCAGCAGGAGGATCCTCCAGGCAAAGAGGAGAATTAATGAAATTAACATCTCTGAGCATTCTGACGTTCATCACAGAAGGTGTATCCAGGAGATGCTCGGGACGAGATAATTCAATCTGAGAATGAAGATTATAGTCACCAAGGTATTTTGAAATTAAGCTACGAGGAATGGCACGAGCTGGGATCCATTCCATGTCTAGTTTATAAGGCGGTACAGGCAAGTCTAGTAGCCCAGGAGCATGATAATCCCATAAAAAATGGCCCTGCTCTAGCTTTAACACACCCAGGGCGTTCAACCATCCTTGTTTATAACCTTCGTTATGGGCATTTTCAAGACGAGCATCCAAGTGACAAAGGGCTTCATTGTATCCTGCCATCCAAAACTCCCGAGGTTGTTTGTGGAATTGGAAAGTTATTCTCTCTAGTTGCTCGTGAAGGCTCCTGGCAAAAACATCTTTATCATTCAAAGCAGACTTCATCGCAGTAAGTTGATCTTCCAAAGATAGGTTTTTCTTGGACATTTCAGACAAAGCCCGATCTTTGGCGTTCAGTTGGTACGCTTGGGTTTCCAATGTTGCCAGAGTACGAGATTCTTCAACATTACGGCTGAGAACTCTTGATCGACTCCGAGCAGGTGGAGAATTTTGCTCCTCGACAACATTTTGAACAGCTCTTGCTCGCCCACGAGACCCTCTTCCTCGTCCCCGAGCAGTAGTAGAGATACCAAACCTTCTCAGAGTATCCAATTCTTGCCTTAATTTGGCGTTTTCAACCTCTAAGAATGAGAATCCTTCATCAGTGACCGGTACCAAGGCAGTAGAGGATGAAGCTGCAGACTCATATTGTGCCAACTTCTTCTGCAAATTGTTGTTCTCATATTCCAGCAGCTCGGCGATCTGTCTGCAGGCCTCAACTTCACCTTTTAGGGTTCTCTCCCTAACATCGTACCCATCGATGATCTTTTTGTGACCTGTCTCAGAGGAAAGCTGTTGATACATATTCTCATATTCCTTGTGCAACAAAGCAGTTGATTCATTGTGCTGACTCTGAAGATCTTCTAAGGAATAATGAAGCTCCTCAATCAAGTCATAGTAGGCCACGTTGTTGGCCACAGCTCGGTCAAGTAAATCCTTCAAGTACCGATAAGCCTCAATTGCTTGTTCTGAGGCATCATGGCCAAGGATGTCAGCAATTTCTGATACACTCAAATTTGTATGACCAGCCTTATAATATTCATGGTATTGCTACATCAGCTTTGTATCATGTGCAGATATCAGTTCCATTCTAGCCACAAACTAATAAAGAAGAGAAGGTAAGAGTTAATAAATAAGAATAGACAGAACATCAACAATGAAGAGGAACAAAAAGATGTGATTTTATTACATCATCAACAAGATTACATCGTTTGAAATACAAGGGATAAGTAAAAGAAGAGCAGAAAAAGAGTACCGAACAACTTCACACATTTTCCTTGTCTCCCAAGACTTTCTCGGGAGGCTGGGACGAGGAGCCTGGTTGCTCGGTAGGAACGATGATCTGATTAGTAGAAGCTGGGATTTGTTCTGGAGGAGCAGTCAATGACGAAATCTCCTCGGTGGCTGTCTGGTTGGATGATGGAACAAGGACTTGATCACCCACTGTCATTGAAGATTCTTCAGATGCAGCTTCGTCTGAAGACTCATCTTCAATAACTGGAGGAGGACCAGGGAGATGTTGTTGAAATAGCTCTCAGTCCTCATTCACTTTCAACTCCTGTAGTGCTGCAACCCAACCATCATGAAAATATTTCAGACTTCCATATTTCACCTGGGTCGTCATAGCTGCCACTCCCTTGTCCCATCCTTTGTCCCAACCAGTTTTAAAGGATTTCTTCACAGCCGTATTTCTCTTCATCTTCTCCGAGGAGAGCTTCTCGGATAGAAGCTCCTCGGGAGGCTTTCGGCTTGGCCTCCAACTCCTCTTTCTGACGATTTGTTTCGCGCAGAAGTGTCAACTCTTCCTCGGCTGACTTCAGTTTATTCTCCAGATCTCCAAAGCCTGAAAGTTTCTCGGCATAATCCTTATTTTCTCTCTCCAAGACCTTCACATTATTATCCAGTTGTACCTTCTCTGCATCAGACGCAGCCAATTTCTTTTCCCATTCAGTTTTGTCATCGTCATACTTCTGACGAGACTCACTAACAGATTTAATAGCTTTCTCCAGTGCTCCCTCCAAAGTGGACGAGGAGAAAGAAGCTTTGATCGCTTCATCCTTTTTAAGGATTAAATTGAAACAGCTCGTCAACTGCAAGCAAAAGAGGAGAATGAAATCAGAAACAAATATGGGAAACAACAAAGGGAAATATAAAAAGCTCGGAGTAGAGATACTTACTGAAGCCAAATGACGAGCAACCAGAGAAGTAACCACATCCCGAGTAAGGTCTTCTTCAGTACCTTGCACCTCGGGGATGGGTGAAAATTTTGCCAAACTCATTGTAGAGCTTGGAGGAATAATAATGACTGGAACACCATCTCCACCAGCTCCAAAAATACTAACCGAGGAGGATTTCCTCAATCTCCTCGGTACCTTTTCAGCAACCTCAACCAAAGAGGAATTTTTGGTTGATGAGACAGTGATTATCTCAATAGGTGCATCCTTCTGCACAGGAGCCACTGGGGGCTTCTCAACAACCTTCTGAACAGCAACAGAAGGAGCATCATCAATTTTCTTTGTCCCCTTTCGGACATTAACCTTGGTTTTCTTCCCATCGCCAGCAGAGGAACTCTCCTCGAAGAGAATAGGAACTCTTCTCTTGCCCATTTTCTGGCTCAAAGGAATATGAGATTCTGGATCAGAGTCTTCAGGAATTTGCACTGGATCACTGGAGCTGACTACAGGGCGAGCAGTAAAAGACGACGTATAACTCCTGTACTGCAACAAGTATGAGGCAGACCTGATGTGCTCGTCTGCAATCCTCTGATGCAAGCTCCAGATATGTTTCAATTGCCTTATATTAATTTCTGATTCTTTAGGAGTTTTTCTCTTGCTGTTAACTGCAAACAAAAACCATTTGAAATGTCAATCATGCATTTATTCAAACATGATGAAGTCACAATTTCGAGAATAAAATAAAATGAAAATAACCTATCCCATTGTCATATGGGGGGCATTTGGGACCTTCATACACTTCGTCTCCGACTAAAGGAGCATGTTGCCAATTTTTGAAAACTAACCCATGTTCAAAATAATCCCTGTTGGCATTAGGGAGGTTAACTACTAAATCTCTATTCAAAAATCTGGTTTTCAAATAATAAACGTTGTCTAAGACAGCCCATCTATAGCAATACATAATCTCAGGAATTCCCATACGAGTTCCATGAGTTTGATTTAATTTATGCACCCCATTAACTATTCTCCATGTATTGGGGGCTACTTTTGCAGGAACAATATCGAAATATTGGCAGAATTCTAAGCATAAAGAGTTGGGTGGAAAAGAAAATCCACACTCAGCAATAAAGAGGCTGGGGAACCAGTGTCCCTCAGCCAAACGAAAATAATCAAAGGGCTCAAGAAGATTCTCTAGAGTAACCCAAGACGGAATGGAATAATCAGAACGGAATTTTTCAATAGATTCAATAATATAAACCATAGTGAATAAAAGAAGAAGGAAGAAGATCTTACAGTAAGAAAGGAGATCTGTGGACAACGGACGAAAATAAGGATGAACGCACAGAAGAAAGAAAGACTATGGAGAATTCGAAAGCAAGAAAATTGGAAAAGGTAGAAGACGGTATGATTGCTTAGGAAGTTTAAATACTATGCCTTGGGAAATGGTGAAAGAAATGATTACAAAAAGAAACTATCGAACTTCCGGCGGCTAAAAGGACAAAAAGGGCACGAAGACCGAAGCAAAATGGCGGATTCTGCGAATTTGGAAGGAAAATTCAAATATGAAGAAAAGGCTCCTAAAACCCAGGAAAGTCATTTAATATCGCCATATACCGAGAAAGAATGTTCCATACTCCTCAAAGTTCGAAATATGAAACATTGGGGGCTTCTGTTGATACCAAAATTAATATGCTGATATGGACGAATAATATGAAGACACGTGTCAATCTGCGTGGCATAATAGCAACGAGGAAGTTCATTCCCCCGACCAACTCATATTCTCTCCGAGCAACGAGGATACACCGAGGTACTCTAGCGCTCCGAGGAACTCCTGAGCAACGAGCAACTGGAGGCGGTCCGAGCTGCATCTCGGCCGTATCATTAATTGCCAGATAATCAACAGTTCAACTATTCATTGAATGTTTAATATCTTGACGCACACGCTGCATTAAATGTATTACCCTTTCATATGTATATCATTTAATGTATCAACCCTTTCATGTACATCCTAAGGGCTATAAATACCTTGTATCACCCTCATTCAAGGGGACCCGGAATTTCTTGGTTGAACTTGTAATCGAGAATTCCCAAACACTCAATAATAACATAACAGTGGACGTAGGCCATTCATATAAGGCTGAACCACTTTAAAAATCTTTGTCTCATTTTATTTATCTGTGATTGAATAATTAGAGCGATCTAATTTTTTACATCAACAGTAAGATTTCAATTTGTAACCACAGTTCTCATTTTAACTTTATCAATAAAGTTTTCCAGCGTCATTTTATACTTTCTCAAAATAAGTATTTATAATTTGAGTCATCACCCATGTGCTACTTACAAAATCACAGTAGGCAGTTCCAAATTCCAGAATTTGATATATATATTAACTACTCGTATAATATATATATAATAACAGCACCCCAAATAAACTATGGTGCGGGCATACTCTACTATCCAAAGCCCCATATCACTCATATTAAGGGGAATACATTCGGAATCACTCTCGAATTGTATTAACATACATACACAAACAATATTGAGGCGAAGCATAGATTCCAAGTCTCTAAGAGGATGGCACATGCCTGCGTCTCTTAGGACCGTCTGAACTATCACATCGATAGCCTGTACCAAGGATATCTATCTTCTAGGGTACAAGTCAATATCCCCCATAAAGGTCCCATCGAGATAAGACTGTCCCAGCGCGGTAACCTCAGGGATAGCAAGTAGCGTGGGCATGATTTTCACACATAAATAGTATATGCATACACAATCATATAACTATACTAATATTACCATAACAATATTAGGTATATCTCAAATCCCATAGTTACGACATTTATCCTTATTTTCACATTATTGGTATCACGTATAAGGGTTCGTCTCTAACCTTAATTCGAAGGATTCTTCCATCTTATTACGTAACTCACATGGACTCTATCTTCCCAAGTATAAAATTAAGTAGGTGTCCTTTTTATGTTCCAACGTAACCCTCTTATGTATCTCCCCCTTTAATACATAAATTCATCGACCCTTAAGTAATTATCCCCAAAAATACAATTCTCGTCTCATATTAAAAGTCCCAAAATTATTCATATGTCCTACTGATTTTCCCTATCTCCTAAAACACTTTATTAAGGATGTCCAAGAATTATTTCACGATAAATTGAATTTAATTCATTTAAAATGGGAAATAGGAGTCTGCCAGGAGGGGTCGATCTATCGAGGTCTGGGGATCGATCGAAGCTCTGGGCTCGATCGATCGATCAAGCAGGTATTGCGATTTCTGCAGAATTGCAGTTACGGGTTCTAACACATTTCTTCATCCAAATCCATATTTTTCAATCCCAAACGTCTCAAAAATTGTACTACCAACATTATATCATCCTACTAGGTATTTCCAACGTGAAGCATGAGGAATTCTATCATTACACATGGATTAACCAACCAAAATTATTATAATTATCAAGAACCCTAGAATTCTCTTGAACATGGTTCTAACAAGTATTTCCAGAAATTTCCTTCTTGTAAACATCATAATTTCGTGGGTAATTCCTCTACATGGCAAGGGTTTCCAGAATTATCAATTTATTCATCACTACATGCAATTTCCTAACTCATATCTTAGGTTTCTTCCATAAAAAACTCATTCTAATTACTCCTACACTAATATGAAAGATGCACCAACGAAATAAGCAAGATAAACACTTACCTGGGATTTTTGGTGTTCTGATTTGCAGATGATTTTGGTGTGGTTGCGTAGTCCGTTGCGCGATCTACGCGTTGGTGGTGGTGGCGGTGGCGGTGCAAACGGATGACTTTGGGCCTTGAATTTGGCCTTGAGAGCTCTCTCCTTCCTCTCCTATGGCCGTTCTTGTGTTTGTGATTTCTTACCCTAGCTGACTAACCTAAATGGCTGATATAGATTACTGATTTTCGTGGGTTTAATTACCCATAAATGTGAAATGTCCAAAATGCCCTCCCGGGGTACCACTTAGGCCTAAAAACTCCCCGAGACCCAAACTAAACCCCCGGGTACACTTTTCTGACTATCTCGACCCTTCCGGACGCGTTGGCGCACTCAAAATGACCATACGAACAACTTATAAAATATTCACTTTTATTTATCAAAGTTTAGTCCCGACGCGACACGGGCGCGTCCCGACTCAAATTTCTAAAATTATCATTTTATTCACTCGTGACATTCAATATAACCAATATTACATATTACTTTGCTTATTAGTAATATTCAACAAATTTCCCATAATTACTAACTCTCGTCACGTTAATAATTATAACATAATTAATTTCCGGATTTTTATTAAATAATTAACTCACATTAAATTTAATAAATCCCCAAATTAATATAGCACAAAAATACGGGGTATTACACCAAGTTACTATATAAGTTGGTTTTATTTTATTCTGTAGATATATAATTTTATTCCATTTTTAGGATAAAGAGGGTGGATTTTGAGTGGGAGCTTGTCTCTCTTACGGTGTCACCCATTTGGGTTTATAGGTTACTATTCATCTTTTTCCTACTTTAATTAAATATTTCTTTTCTTGTTTCTTACTTTGTTAATTAGTTTACATGCTTTATTAATTAGTTTTAGTTGCTTATTTATTACTTTCATTCCATTTATTATGCTTTGTCGCTAGGTTAGTTTAGGTTGCGCTTGATTGATCTCACATTGGGTTAATGGATTGCTTTGCTTTGGTGATGGGTTTTATAAGTTTAAATGGGTTAGGTAGTTCTTGATTTTATGCCGAAGAGATTTAACGATGTATATCATGTATGCGCCGTATTTATGACCTTGCGTGTGTAATCTAGGGATATTTGTTAACAACCAAATCAATTTAGCTTTTATGACAATTTAAGGGGTGACAACTATATATTTAGTTAATTGTGAAAATGAGATTTAATCTTGATAGACTTGTCTTCCCACATGACCAATTATACTAATTATACTGATACGAGGGATATTAATCTCAATCTATTGCTTTTCCTCAAATTTTTTTAATCTTAGTTTAAATGCATGCATAGATTTATCTTTTATTTTAACCTTCATCTTTTACACTTTTATTCCCGAAATAATAAATCAATTAAAGTCATGCAATATTCCTTGTGGATCGTAAGGAGTGTAGTTAAAGTTTGGATTTTTTACACAGCGGTGGGAGCTAAAAACAACGACAAGCGTTTTCACACGACACCCTATTTTCTCCTACTATAACACCTCATCACAGTCACCGGTAGAGGGGAATGTCAGTATCCCCGCAATGCCTTTTGTGTATTACTACCCACCTTTTTCTTGCTTCTTCATCTCCTACACATCTCACTAGAAAGCCTCTTGGGGTTTTGAAATAAAGTGTCCCTTAAAGCAAGTGGTAGTTTACCAGCTCAGACATCTTCATATTACCTTCTCTTGTCTTTAACTACTTTACTATTGAGCACCTCCATTCCTCTAGCTCCTCGCTTGAGAATAATAACTTCATTATTATTGGAATTATCTTTCATCGGACTCTGATGGTGGCCTCTTGCTCCTTCATCTCCAACTTCTAAAATATCATTGCCAATACATCTGGATGCTTGTTTATTATTCGCACGTGCCTCTCTATCTTTACCTTCAAAAATTAACCAAGTAACCTTTGAGCAATTGGCATGTACGGGGCTTGGTTGGCATGCTTGAGGGCAAACTCTCCATTAACTTGTTTAATTATTAAGTTGGAGTCCCCTCATATACACAACGCTTTGATTCCTCTTCTTAGTGCCTCCAACGAGCCAAGTATAAGAGCTTTATACTTTGCCTCGTTATTGGAGCATTTAAAATCCATCTTGAAGGAAATGGTGACTTTTTCCTTCCCATTTGAGAGGATAATGCCAACCCCATCTGTCCTTTGAGCAAAAGAACCATCGAATTCCATCGTCCATTCTTCAATCTCATCTGCTAAGCAGGCTTAAAATTTTTTACCTGATAATTCTTCACTAAGAGGCTCGAAATTCTGACTTAGGAAGTTAGCCAATAGATCAACTACTTCCTGTCTATTGACGGCCTTCGGGACAACACATTTTAAGTCATATTCAGATAATATCAAGAACCACTTTACTTCTCTACCTACCAGGATGGTCTGCGGTAACAAATATTTTATAGGATCACTTTTGGTGATAATGTGCACCATGAATGCAAGCAAATAGTGTCTTAGCTTTTGTGCAATAAAAACTAGGGTCAAATAGTGCCTCTTTACACTATTGTATTTAGATTTTATTCCTGAGATCACTCATGACAGATAGTACATAGGCCACTTTATCCCTGCTATCTCCTGATCAAGTAATGCTCATATTGATCGTCTGTTGAAGTCATATAGAACAATAAGGGTACACCCGCTTCTGGTAGTATCATTGTCAAGGGGGAAGTTAGTATTTCTTTTATCCTCTTAAAAGCCTTCTTCTGTTACTCCCCCAAATCCACTTAGCTTTTTCTTTCACGAGAGGGGAATGGGGTGAGTGACCTCAGCTATGAGCCTTCTTAATTAGGAAACCTTCCCCCTAAAGCTCTTGAGTTGTCTTTGGCTCTTCGGCAGTGGCATCACTAAAATGGATTTTTTTTCTTCGCATTGACTTTCACTCCTTGCGTATTTATTTATGACAAAGTTTAGAAATTTTCATGCAGTCACCCCAAATGCGCACTTAGAGGGGTTCATCCTCATCTTATACTTGTGATACCTATCAAAGACCCTCCTTAGATACCGAACATGTTTACTTTTCTTCTTGGATTTTACTACCAAGTCATCCACATAAAATTCCAATATGTTATGGAATAAATCATGAAATATTGCCATCTTTGTACACTGGCAAGTGGCGCTTGAGCTTTTCAATCTAAAGGGCCCGACTATATAATGGAAGGTTCCCAAGGGCATTATAAAGGCAGTCTTTTATGCATCTGTCGGATCCATTATAATCTATTTATAGCCTACATACCCATCTATAAAATTATACATTTTATGTCCAGTTGTAGCATCAACCAGGTTGTTAATTCTAAGCAATGAGAATTTATCCTTTGGGTAAGCACGATTCATGTCTCTAAAATATACACATACCTGTATTTGGTACTTGTCCTTCTTTTCTACAGGAACAATACTTGAAAGCTAGATTGGATGTTAGGCAGGTTTGATGAATTCCACTACAAGCATCTTCTCTACTTCTGACTTGGTCTTCAAGTCTAGTTCAGACTTATAAGTTCGAGTGGCTTGTCTCATAGGCAAAGTATTTGGCAAAACACTTAGCTTATGAGAGCTCACCTCCATATCGATCTGTGTATTTTCATGCAAATATATATGTGAATTCTTTGAGGAAGTAAGTGATCTCTTCCCGCTACTTGGGACTCAAACTCTTAGATATAAAGATGGGTCGCTCATTAACCCCTTATATTCCTATATATATTTCCTCTATATCTTGGAGTTTCTCACGTGATCCATCTTATATACATTTCGGAGCTTCCTTTGGCTCCTCAACGTGCTTTACAATATGGGACTCATCAACTATAAAACATTCGGGTGCCGGGTTGACGCTTTCATCCTAAAACATCACCCGCACAGACCATTATAAATGGTAAATAACCTTCCCATTAGGCAAAATGATTTTTTTTATAATCTTGTGGTGGCCTTGCCTCATCTTCAAATTTCTTCTTACCTTTCTCTTTTCCTTCAGAAAGGGTCCACTCGTTGGCCCAATCTTTCATGCACGAGTTTCTTGAGATGGGCACCTTTCATAGCCAAATGGGGTTACTCTACCCTCCTAATCATGTTCATTCCTTCTTCATCCAACTCAATGTAAAATGCTGCATCAACCAGGTGGGCCTCTTTCACCGAGAATGGTATTTGAGTAGCTTTGATCATAATTTTTATTTCGTGAATATTTGCTTTCACACATTGGTGGAATATTGACGGCACAATCTCGTACGTGTGCATCCACACTCTCCCTATCAAGAGTTGATAGCGAGTGTTGAAATTGATAATGTGAAACTTGACATGGGATGTAAAGTTTCCCAACTTGATCCCCATATTTACATATCCGAGAAACTCTACCCTCACACTATCAAAGCTGGAGATCAAAAGTGGCACTGACACAATCTTCTCTCGAGACATACCAATCTCATACAAGGTGCTGATAAGCGTGATGCTAATAGACATACCCCCATCCAAAAATGCCCTTGGAAAGTTGATTCCATTCACTAGGGTTGTAACATACAAAAGACGATTGTAGAAGTAGAGTAACTTCTTATCTGCTTCTGAGAACACTACTTTTAGACGTGTATCTTTTAATTATCCTTCCTATAGGACCATGCCAATTAAGAGAGGGATCCCTTCGTTGCTATATAAGTTCCAGGATATTCTTAGTGATTGCCATTCGGGTATCATGTTTTACTCTAATCTAGTCGAAGAACCATTTAACTTTGGGCTTCTCGCAATAGTTGCACATTATGAATCAAGTTTAACCTCATATGTTTGTGCACTGCACATATATTCTACTTATAATGCCCCCCTCATCTAGGGCGAAGACTACATCAACTTTTCTTTTTTGGGGACTTACCCGCTCGCCCTATTTATATTCTTGCTCTTCTCTGTCCAAGCTAGCTAGCCATTCCTCATATGTTCTTTCATTACTCCACCATCCTTTAGGGTCATGGGTTCCCCCTTCATCATATGCTACTACCATGTTTGCTGTGCCATAGTTGTGAGCTGGCAGAGGGGTTTTATTGAAATCTACTGGTGGTATTTGCAAAGTGACATTGGCCACCTGCTCGCCAATTATTCTTCGTAAATATAAGTAGTCCTCAGTAGCATGTTGGACTCTCTGATGCAACTCACAAAATTGGGCATTTATTTTTTTTATCACTATTGTTGTCTGATCATTAGAGGGGGGACCTTCCACTCCTTCACGCACTAATGTGCGATAACAGTCCATGGACTCCACTACACTGCAAGGTAATTGTGGTAGGACACCATATCCAAACTTTCATTTTCTTATAACACTGTCATTCTTGAAACCCTGTTCTCCCTTCTTGCCCTTGGAGTTCCCATCGACATAGTTGACAACCTGTTGCCTAGAGAATTGGAACCTTCTCGTCGTCAAAGGCACTCCAACTTTGGGGCCTAAGTTTGATAATTATAGCGATATTATTAGCTGCTCGCGTGAATTCTCTAAACGTTTTATCCCTCGTCTCATTGACTAAGTGAGTTTTATATTCCTCTAACAGGCCTTCAACATAAATCTGTAATAGTCTGGCTTCTGCCATATCCTCATGAACATCCAACGCCCTCTCTCTAAAGCATTTAATGTAGTGCATCAATTTTTTACCAGGCTTGTGCACCTCTTATACAAGGTATCTTGGGGTGAACTCATCCTCTACTAAAAAGAACTTCTGTAAAAATTGCTTATGCATCTCTTCCCAGGTGAGAATATTGTTTGGCATCAAGTGGGAGTATCACATGTATGCCTTTCCAGTGAGAGTTTTTTTATAACTCTCGTAACTTTAACTTCTTATCATTTTTATGCACACCTAGGTATTCCATAAACCTTTTCACGTGCTCCTAGGGTTTTCACCCTTTTCATTCAATTTTATGAACTTAGGAGGAATAAACCCTTTCTGGTTATGTTTTCTAGTTAATACTCTCTTGTTAGGGATTCTGCAGCTCCTCATACATGTGAGAGGACTCCTTTTGAGAGGAAAGCAATTTCTTCACCTCCTTTATAGTAACAACTTTGGAGGGTGACTCCTTCATGCTAACTTTCTTCATTATAAAGGGTACCGCCACCTACTTCGTCACAGTTTTTCATGGCAAAGCCACCTCTACCGTTGCTGTTGCGAGTGTTGCTCATTCTACAGGCTCCATCACAGGCATGATGCAAGTCTGGCTCAAACTTGCTATATCAATATTGTTATGTTTCAAGAACTCAAAAAGCATGCTCATCAAGTTCATCCCCACTAAAGGTGTGGTCGTTGCTGCGCTGGCCTACCCTCCCTGAGGAGCAGGTGCTTTAACTTTGGTCACCACCTCCTCCTCTTGGTCTGTTTGGTCGCTTTAAATTCCATTACCGATTGGAGTATCTTCAAATACTAACTGCTTTGAAACATTGTATCTTTCTTTATCCATGGCAATGGAAATACCTCCACAACGAATTTGCAGAATGTAGATGGGTAGTTGTACTGGGGTTTATGAAGAACTGAATCTGGTGAGGCATGACACACTCCCACGAATGTTGTCTTCAAGTTCTCTAAGGTATCAAGAGCAACTGAAGAAGAAAACTATTTATTTCTAGTAACAATGTAGTTTCTGTAAATTCTATATGAGAAGACAAGTTATTAGCTACAACTTTTGAACAACAATAATAAGAGAAAAAAGGGATCACTTGGAAGTAATGGCTGTAGGGAGTGAAGAGACAGGCACTTCAGATACCAAGGAGAGAGCAGGGAGATAATACTTGCTGGTGAGAATTTGGCAGAGTAACAGTTCTAACTTGAATTTTTCTGTTGTGTTTGACCTTATCCAAGGATCCTATTTATAGGTAAAAACTAGGGTTAATGTGACATTTGGACACCAAAATAAGATATTATTTAATACAACATCTGAATTGTATCTTTCATATCTATTAACTGATTATCACATGTCCCATCTGACAGGCAACACCTGGTGTATACCAAAGTCAAAAAGAAAATATGTTGAGTATGGTGCCAAAAAGTGTGATTTGGTTTTGGTAAATATCTTTTCAAACGGTAACTTGGTGAACAAACTTTGAAAAACTTACGATTGGCCTTGGGATCCACTCACCTATAGTTAATTTAAAGCACCTCGTGAGTAGAACTTTGGCTACCAACTCATTTGATTAAGTGTGGATTGTGTGAGTGCTTGAATGACCTCCCGAGTCTCTCTTATTAGTATTCTCCCTTTCCTTAGATACTGAAGTGGTTGCGCTTTAGCTTGCCTAACAAACCTTATCTCTTAGCCAAACCAAAACTCCTTAGAGATCCCAAATGGCCTATTCGAGCTCTGCTTGCTCGATCAAGGCTACCTGTGTAAGAAAATAATAGTGTCAGTAACTATTTATCATGTGAGATTTTTAATAATTAATTGATTGTGAGCATCCCCTTCATCTTTCGGGTATGATTGCACATTTTCTTTCTTATCTCGTTGAGAACCCCCTCGCCATATTTGAGACTTCTCAATTGTCTATTTTTTGATCGCAGGTTTTTTATCATGGCAGCCTCTCACCAAATGCTCTGTATTGGTTTTCTTCAATCTTTTGGGCCTGCTCATTATGGACTCTCTCGTCAATCTTATGTCTTGGCTTTCTTCCATCTTTTGGGCCTTCTCGTTGTGAACCCTCTCGCCAATCCTTTATCTTAGCATCCTTTTGTTTTAGGCCCACTTATGGCGGAACCTTTCGCTAGATACCTATCTTGGCTAATTTAACTAAGGGCTCATTTGGACCCGCTCATGTGGCACCCCTTTGCCCATTTCTGCATACACTCATCTATGAGCCCCCTCACCCCATTAGGCTCACTTGTGGGTAGTTGAGTGGGTGCTCCTCTAAAAATATATAATCTATTTTTCTGTTGAAGTTATTGGTCAATATTGTGTATGGATCTATTTTTCTGCAATAAATAAGAAAAAAAAGATAGGTAGATATATAAAGAATATATACATCATGATTATATATACATGCACCTACACTTAAATACCTATATAATACAAAGTATTTTTTAAATGAATTGTATGTTGAGTGACTAACAAAACAGTGCAATATATTAAAAAACATTTAATAGTTCATATTAAGAGCGATTTTTTGGCACTACTCATACATAGGCCCGAAAATATGGGCGGATTGGCTGAAAATCACCTGACAACAGCCCAAAACAGGCTTGTTGGGTCCCGATTATTTTTCTGCACGGGTTGAAATGGGTTAGAAGGCCGAATCTACCGGATAAAGTGCGGGTTAGATACGGGTCAGAACATGTTACAATTGAGGGCTTTCTTCTCATCACCCAATTCTCTCTCTCTCCTCTCTCTCTTTATTTCGCACACACCATAGTAGTTTAAATCGTTTGAAGTTCAAGGTGTTTGATTTGGATTTTAGAGAGCTGATTTTGTGATATATATATATATATATATATATATATATATATATATATATATATATATATATATATATATATATATATATATAAGTGTTAACATTTACAATTAACTGTTATAATATAATTGTTAACTTTTAACATTTACAATACGTGGAGTATGAATAACAGTTATAAACTTTTAAAAGTTTATATCTGTTAACTGTTAACATTTTTGCAAACTAACATCATTTATTATGACCTGGGCCTACCCCTCCCCCCTAAAAAAAATAAGTTGGTTAACCCGACCTGACCCGAATTATTCTGTATCACCTGCTCATGACCCGCCCAAATTTATTTGTATCCATTTTTTACCCGACCATAACCACCCATTTTCCACTGACACTCATACATAAAACTTTAACTAGGTCAACGTGAATTACACTTGAAATTGTTATTTCAAATCAAAATCATCATTTGTTTCCAGTTTGACAAGGTTATGTTGGTTGTAATCCATTCTGAGGATTTTTGAGTTTTCATCAATAATTTAACACAAGATTATCCCGTACTGATTCTAAATCGTCTACTTGATTGATTTCCATGAACATAATTATAAAACATGAGCTTTCATATAGAATTCTACATCAAGGGGTTCATATATAATTTTTAACAATAAGTATGGTCATATTTCAGTATAGAACATGTGATGTACATACAAGTTGGTTGTTATTCATTATAAGGATTAAAATATATAATTAAAAATATTCATCATGTTAAAAAATTCAAGTTATGAAAAATATTCATTATGTAAAAAAATAATACAATAAATGAAGAACAACAACCAATTTCATTTTCTTGAATATAATACAATAGTCAATATATTTTTTGAATATCAACACACACACACACACATGCACACACACTGAACACACATATAAAACACACATACATAACATAAACAGGCACACATAGAGCACATACAACACTGAACATACGCAAACACATGCGCAACACAGACGTATACACACACACTGAACACAATATATTAAAAAAATGAAAGGAATACATTGTGTGGAGAGAGAGAAATCACCAGAGAAATAGGGTTTCACCGAGAGAGAGAGTTCTGATTGTTTTTAGAGCAAGAGCAAAATAAAATGTGGGGTTTTGACTTAATTCATACCTTAAAAGGGGTCACGGTTTCGCCCCTGACCCCAACGATGACCAATATTAAAATAGATTTTGGGGTTACAGTTACGGACCGTGAGCACCATAACGTGACCACATTAAAATAGGTTATGGGGTCACGGTTAATGTTTGTGACCAATATTCACTGATAATTTTCATTGTTGGGTCACTGTTGTGCCCCGTGACCACTTTCGTGACCAAAATAGAGGGAATTTTGGTACTAAAATACCCTTGGTCACGGTAAGTAGTCATTGGTGGATAACGGGTCACGACAATGACCTCAAGTGTGACCAAAAGCGCGAGACACTTAACGCCATCTTGAGTCACGAATGAGTCCTGATTTTTGACCATGACCCCATTGGTCACGACTTTAGACCGTGACTAGCCCCTTAATAAAGTCACCCTAAACCATGATCACTTATTCTAGTATTACGTTATAGTGGGCTTATAAGAGAATGTTTTAGAAATTTCATTTGGAATGAATTTTGGTGTCGAGAGCTCTATCACTTTATCTACAACTTTTGATAAGGATATGGAGAGAGAGAGGGAGGGAGAGAAACATGTGGGATTTATTTATAAGAAAAAGATTATGCATTTTAAGGTGCGGGAGTGGATGATAATCGCTAATTTGACATTTAGCAATTAAAAATGACTTTGTTTCTTTTATGAATTTAAATTAAAAAATTGAGAAGCCAATACTTATAAATCCGCCAATGATTAAGCACATCTAAAACTGTAAGTTTACAACTTTATACACACAACAGAAGCATGCAGTGTTCTGTTTTATAATAAAACATGTTAAATAATATTTTAATTGCCCCAAATAAGGAAAACTAATTATAAACATAGCTTGAGTTTATAGTTTTTCAAAAATCAATATGTTAATAAATATCTTTAAAAATACAATATTTCGTGAAGAGGAAAAAGTTGGATATATAAAAGAAAAAAAATGATCAAATACCAAAAAATCCCTCAAATATTTTGTAATACACATTTAGTCAAAACCTTTTATTTTGTACCAAAAAGTCTCTTATTCTCTTAACTTTAAAGATCCGCACTAGTGGCATGATAATTTTTTTTTGATATGATAAATTTTTTTTTAGTGTAAAATAAAGAAATTTAAATTAAACGTGTATTAAAAACGTTTGAATGAATGTTTCATCTATGTGGAAAAAAAAAATCCATATTGATCGGGAAGGCAACTAGTAGAGTTGTATTGGCTCACGGACCACTTCCAACAAAACGAGTTTAAAGCAATGATCCATCGCCACGTAAGAGTCAAAACTGATAGAGATGGCGTATAAAAACGAGGGAGTTCAACGAGAGTTCCAAAAGTACCAAAATTACTAAAACCTTTCAATTCCGTCCTTCTTCGTTCTCCTTGGCTGTTCCTCCTCAAAATCTCACAAATCAAACATATATGTATACCTGTTTACATATATGGAGAAGAAACCCTACCTTTCTCTAAACCCCTAACTTTCCCATTCATTCACTTTTATTACAATCCTATAATTAGGTTTTGCCGCGTTAGACTGACAATAACTCCTCTAGGCTCTACACATAATTTATAAGTTTTTGTTTTTGCATTTACATCGCGATAGAAGAGAATGGAGAGCATACCGCATCCGATTCCGAGGACAGTTGAGGATGTTTTCAATGACTTTAAAGGAAGAAGGGCTGGCTTGGTCAAGGCCCTCACAACTGGTTCGTTTTTATTTATATATATGCGTGTGTGCGAGCGTTAGAATTTTTAATTGCGGCCCTAAATTTTATGGTTATGCTGACACAATGTAATTATTGTTTGTCCCTGCAGAAGTTGCGAATTTTTTTCATTGCTGTGATCCTGGTGATCTCTCTCTCTCTCTAAATTGTATAATATCTATGTTTTTCCGTTTGTCTCTTTTTTTAGTAAAGAGTTGGGGGGATTTATCGATAGCTCCCTGCTTACCTACGTTACGGTCTGTGCGGAAATCTTATTAGTATTATAAAGACGCCATATTTATGATTAATTAACGAAAAATCATATATAGTAGCGGCAAAACCATGGGATAGGCCTAATTTGGGCCGACAACAACAACAGCAACAACAACAACAGCAACAACAACAAAGAAAAGAAAGTCATGGAAGTTTCTCAATTTCTCTCTCTAGCTTATCATTCTCAATTCTCAAAAGTGTTTACAAATGAGCCTCTTAAGGCTATTTATACCAAAGACTAGAAAGGGTAAAAAATGAAAGAATAATGAAAATGTCGCTCTGCATCATTTTATTTCTGTACTTTCAACTTCTAAAGTATATTTTTACTGTTCTATCTTGAAGCATATATTCTGATTTGAATGATTGGGAAGTGATCATTTATTAATAAGTTGATTCTTTTTTCTGAAGACATTTGCTGATGTGCTTACAGAGAAGGAGAACTTATGTCTGTATGGGCTTCCAAACGAGACATGGGAAGTCAACCTGCCAGCTGAGGAAGTGCCTCCTGAACTTCCTGAGCCAGCACTAGGTATAAACTTTGCTAGGGATGGGATGCAAGAGAAAGACTGGCTATCACTTGTTGCAGTTCACAGCGATTCATGGCTTCTTTCTGTTGCATTCTATTTTGGTGCACGCTTTGGGTTTGGTAAGAGTGACAGGTAATTTAGTTTCTGGAACATAATGAGAAATTCTATATTATCTTATATTTGCCTTAATGCCAATTTTTTCGTTCTCCTTCTTTTTGGCTGTCATTATTATTAAGAGTTTTTTTATTTATAATTTTTTAATAAACTTTAGTTTGGAAATAATTCTTAAGTTTTTGCTATTTTTGTTTCTAATTTAAGGAGTACGATGGAGTGAACAACTGGAGGTAACCCTCTTTATGTGTTACTGACTCCAAAGAAGGGTGAAACTGCCCCTCATACGTTTTCAATCCATCTCATAGTTTTTTACCCCCTTCCAAATATATGGTTGATGTCTGCAGCCGAAATTTATGCTAATTCTGATTTATTTGGAGCAACTTTTTTCACCGGTTACATTTTATGGCCTTCTCCTTGACTAATTCAGCCATATTTTTGTTCTGAACACAGAACATCTAACATGTCTTATCCTTGTTGTTTTTTGTTTTAGTAAATGCATGGATTTTATCTATTGAATATCTGTTTACCCTTGGTGGTCGAGCTTTCTAGATTACACAAAGAATTATATCTATTGAATTTCGGCCTTCTCCATTCAAGCACGAGCTTTAGCATTCACGATGTCAAACACAACGAAGGCGCTGTAACGGATTGTCGATTATCAACAACCGGCTTGAGAGCGTGGTTATACGATGATCCAATGCTCATCACTCCTCCCACTCACTGACATATCTGACTTCGACTCTGCTAGTAGTGTGCGAACCTCACTGTTTGTTGCGGAGGGTTGCGAGCAACCTGAGTGATGGTTCGGGGCCTTCGATGGTCATCATCGTTCGGCTAGTTGGAGTCTTTAAATTGTTGTTTTTCTGCACCTTAGTGTCCTTCTGAGTGAGTGTGGATTTTACTGCTAAAACCAAGTGTCACTCTATGCCATCTGATAAATTGATATAATTAAAAGTACACAATGAAATTAATTGCTGAACATACAAAAGCCCAGAAGTAAAAGCATTCTTAATATGTAATACAAACAAAAGGTTACATGTTTGGTGATAGGGGCGGTAACCGTGGTTGTTTCCCATATTCAATTTGCGGATGACACATTTGTTTCGAGTGGGAATGAGAAAAATTCCCTAATCTCTAAAAAGTGATATATCTTCTTGGGAAACTCTCCGGCGTCAAAGTTAACACGTCAAAAAGTGTCTTGATTGGTAAAAATGTAGATGAAGGGAAATTTGGGTAATCTTGTTAATAGGTTGGGTGGGGTGTGCTATTGGGTCTTGGCCTTCGGAGTATTTGGGCATTCCCTTGGCAGCAAATGCATGCTAGATGTTGGAAAAAGGTGGTGCCTATTAAGGGGTGGTAAACTTACTCTTGTTGACTTGGTTTTGGAGAGCATTTCCGTTGAGACCTTTTCAAAATACCCAGTAAATTGACAGAGACATTAGAGAAATTTATAGAATACTTTTTGTGGGAAGGTCCTGTAAATAATTCTCTAAACCTAAGTTCAGCAGGGATTGGTTGTGGGTAATTTTAAAAAAGGAAATTTGTGTCTCTTGGCAAGTTGCTTTGGGGGATTACCTCATGAGCAAGGCTCTCTTTGGCTTCATGATAAGGAGCGAGTGTGCGGTTGAATATGGGTCTTTTTATCCCTGTTGAGAAGTGGTGGGATATCAAGTTTTAGGAGGGTTTGTGGGATGGGGATTCAATTGTGTGCTCTTTGTGATGTAAACGCAACGTAATATTAACACACACTAAAAGATAAAATATTAAAAAAAATCTCATTCATTCAGAGAATAATCGGTTAATACAAAGAGGGATTACAAGAGGTAGCTATAAGCTTAGCTATACTTAGGGATCAAGTACTTTAAATACTGAAATACCCTAGCTAATGATGGGGACATCATTTTCGGAATATCCTCTTATTTTAACAATAAAACACAAATAAAAAGTACAAGTAGCACTATTTTCATTTCCGGCTTGAATGCACACGTGGCCCATTTTCTCGTATATTTCACTTTGTTTCATAGATTGTATAGCTTTTATCTTATTTTTCACTGGAACATTGACTCTTTCTTTAATTGGAACTCGTAATTCAACTCATCTTGGAACATAACCTTCAAAAGAAATCTAAATGATAGAGAATTGAATGAATTTGTTTTGTTTCTTCGTATTGTCGAGGGCTTTCCTCTCTTGCATGGGGTCTTAGATAAATGTGTTTGGGGTAGGGAAATACTATGCTCATTAAAATAGTGGGTTGCATTTGATAGTGCCAAATGTAATCCTCGACTTCAAATCACAAGAAGATAGCCCTTACCTCCCGACTGAGGTCATAGAACCTCAGTCTCTCTTTTCACGGACCCAACCCCAAGCCTATGAGCTACATGTATAACTCTCAGAAGGTTTTCATGAGGCAACATGAAGTCTTCAGAATTTCCATTTCTATCAGACCTTAACAGTCGAAAACAGAACTGTTATGACCAGAGAAGGACCCCGACAATCCTTTATAGTGGCCAACTATGAAACTATGGATGATGTACTGATCCTAGACTAAAAACAAAGGTTATCATTTATCATGCCAATTGTTATGAACCAAAGGAGTTCCGACAGGGAGGAATCAACCTCAATCGGGCCAGATCACAGTCGATATAAACTCAGTGACTCAGAACTTCAACCTTAGCCTTAGGGAGGCCATTCAAGGGCTTGCCAAGCTCCACAGATCTGTTGGAAGTATAAACTTGATTTTATTATTTTGGTATAATCTAGATTAATGTAGACACATGTATTTGGTAAATTCATGCATTTAGTTGGTTCATGTATAGAAGTCTAAAGGGAGTATGTTCATATTGAATATATAGATACATGTATTTGGGCAGATACATCTTAGATATCCTATAAATACTCATGTAATGTTGGCATTTGATGTTAAGTCACAAAAAGTTAGAAAAAGGTGAAAAATCAAATTGTGTTTTATAGAAAAATTATTCACTCCACTTCTTTCCCAAATTTGTGTATTTAGCTCATTTGTCCATCTTCTTAACAATCTTCTAACAAGTGGTATCAGAGCGAGTTTAAGGTGATTGATAAAATTTCCAAATGGAGTTCTTATGTGAGAAATTGATGTTTCAAAATTACAATAAAATGAGGATTGTACTCACTTCGTACTTCAAAGCTTGTGATTTATGGGATGTGGTTCATGGAGAAAAAATGATGGTTTGTCTAAAAGAGTGCAAGAGAAAAAGAGGATAAGGCACTAAAAGTTTTGCAAAAGGCAATACATCTAGAAATTTGGATGGAGATTGGAGATTCGAGATCTCCCAATGCTATTTAGAGGAAGATTGAGACAATCGCTTCAAGTTGTAGAGGTAAAGTTTTACCAACTGAGTATTGGTTGCCAGATTATGAGGAAGATGAGTTCATAAAAGAGGACCTCGAAGACACTCCAATGGACGAGGATAAAGAGAGTTATGGCAATGAAGTTAAAGAACCGAATGAGGAGGCAAAAGAAGTGGAAAGTGAAATAGTAAAAGAAAAGGAAGTTGAAAATAAAAGGCTTGAGAAAGATGAGGTAACTTTGTCAGGTATAGCGGATGAACACTTCATCGAGTTATTTCCATTGCAAGAAGTTGAGAAGAATTTTTTTTTTTTACCAAAATTGAATGGTGAGATCTGTGATTCTATTGAAGTCAATCTTGTTTGTGAGGATTTTGACGATGTTTTAATAAATTTTGTGAAGTATGGCGCTAAATATTTGCGTGAGAAGATTTTTGTCATCCATGCCCAAGAGATTGAATTTGTGAAAGCTTGTGAAAAATATTTTTTACAATTTTCTAGAGATGATGTTTTAGTGACACTGGTTGGGTGAACATGGAGTCATTTTTTGATCTTCATGACCAAGCTAATGAGACAAATAAGATAAAAGAATATTGGTGGAACGCACAAGTGAGGAAGAAAATTTATTATGTCATCTTAAAGATTTCACTAATACAACACACGTCGAAAGAGATTGCCATTGAGCGTCATGCAAAAATCAAGTTTAAGGGAGGGTGTTGGAAATATAAACTTTATTTTATTATTTTGGTATTATCTAAATTAATGTAGACACATATGTATTTGGTAAATTCATGCATTTAGTTGGTTAATGTATTAGGAGATTCATGAATAGAAGTCTAACAGGAGTATGTTCATATTGAATATAATAGATACATCTATTTGGGCATATACATCTTAGAGATCCTATAAATACTCATGTAATGTTGGCATTTGAAGTTGAGTCACAAAAAGGTGAAAAATCAAAGTGTGTTTTATAGAAAAATTATTCACTCCACTTCTCTCCCAAATTTGCGTGTGTTTAGCATTTGTCTAAATTATGAAACTGTGGATGATGTACTGGTCCTAGATAAAAACAAAGGGTTTTCCATTCGTCATGTCAATTGTTGTGGACCAAAGGAGTTCCAACAGGGAGGAATCAGCCTCAATTGGGCCTAATCACAGTCGATATAAACTCAGTGACTCAGAACTTCGACCTTAGCCTTCACGAGGCCATTCAAGGGCTTACCAAGCTCCACAGATAAATTTGACAGGTTGGTTGAGAGTAAAAACAACATTTATGACCTAAAAACCTTCATCACTCACTTGCAAGATCTTTCACCAACACTCCAGCTTCTACGATTGCGTCAGAGCTCAGCCATGACCTCCCATGCTTCAATTGTCACTTCCCACTTGCTCCCGGCAGCCGGCTATATAAAGGATGCTTGGGGAAGATTAAAGGATTGAATCCAATGTTTTTATAGAGAACAAGTAGACGATAGTTTAGCATTTTTAATAAGGGATTGGACCACTTCCAATCCTTAGATTGTATATTGAGCATCTTGCTTAGGATACGTAGCTCGTTTCATGGTCTTGTGAGTTTTTAAGTAAGTAAAAAGTAATTAGAGAAGCCAATCAGTTGCTTTCTAAGAGCCCTCCACTTATTACAAAGACCTCAGACTTCACTAAATCATCTTGGTTGACGTTATAGGCTGGTATTCATTGTATCATTTAACATCATATTGCGTATACCACAGAGCATCACCTTCAAAGTGGACGCTGGTACCTAGCTGAGGCACCAAACCACTATACACCCTTGTGTCTTTAACATTTTCACTTCTAGGTCACCTCCTCCTACACTAAGGAGGCTTATTTGGTGAGGCTGAGGTTACTACCTATTTCAGCCCCATTAGCATCATTTTTTATCGTGATAGATTACGAGTTATTAAACAATTTGATTTAACAGGTACTTAAATGTTTTTATTCATAAGGATATAATGAGGTTACCAATGTTTTTATTCATATATAATGAGATTACCGCCCAGCCCCAAGTGTTGTATAATTGTATAGTAATACACATTCAACTATAAAGTTCAAACCACTAATTAATTTGCACTAGCTGTGAATATTAAATCGCACTAGTCATTTCAAAATATATAAATTAAAGTTGTGTGTACAAGTTCAGTATGGCTCATGAACAATTTGGTTTCAATATACATACTCAAACTAAGCTTTTACATCCACATGAGGTTGACTTAAAAGCTGATGTCCAATTTTCCACTTGAAGTTGTTAGAAATTTTGTGAAACAATCTAACTAGGATTTGCCCAGTAGCCAGAAATCACACCTCTAGCAGAGAAGCCTTGAGTTTGATATCCCCCCACTCTCTACGGGAGGGCTACTCCTTTGTGCTACCTTAAAACTCCATTTTTAAATCATGCAGTTATAATTAAGATTTCTCAAAACAATGGACATGGATGTGTTGCACAGGTAATTAAGGGGTCTGAAATAGATATCAATATGAGGTGCCTGGATGCTTTGTGACATAAAAGCTGTTTTGAAGTAAAGTGGTACTTTGAACACATATATACCAAATTTTGGTATTAAATAATAAATAATATTATTAAACAAGGGGGACAGACAGGATAATACAAGGGGAAGAAGGATGGAGGATTTTTCAAGGGAATATGGCTGTATATATATTTGAGTCATTTGACATGTATGTTTACCATTACTTCAGAGGAAGGCCTTCAACACTCTTAACTTGATTCTTGGTTTGAATTGGGATTTTGCAGGAAGAGGCTATTTCAGATGATAAATGATCTCCCAACTGTGTATGAAGTTGTGACAGGAATTGTTAGGCAGTCAAAGGACCAGTCTGCTACCCAGAAAAACGGCAGCAAAAGCAAATCATCAAGTGGGAAGATGGTAAGAACTTCCACTTTACGTCCTTGTTTGGTTTGGGTTTAAATATTCACTTGAGTAAAAAGGAAAATGATATAAAGGTTTATTTACATATAATTTGATGTTATCCACTCTTTTATAGAAACCAAGTAATTGTTGCACCTACACATTTACAATTTGGGTATTTTCGACTTGCATCCTCCCCTTTGCACCCCCTCCCTATTTTTCTTGCAAAATTGAGATACACTCAGAAATGTCATTAATTCATGAAGTACTTTCTGAGGGTATTTTATATGACACCTTATGACATTGCATGCTTCTGGGGGTGTATCTGAAATTTTCAGAGAAGTGGAGGGGAAATACAAAAGTCGTAACAAAAGTGGAGGTGAAAGTCAAACTGTGAGGCACAATTTTTTATGAATAAGTTCAACTCCAAATAGGCGAAAAATATTTTTCACCACTTAATTCTTCATCCACTTGAATGAAAAGTATTTCATCCCTAAACCAAGCAGGCCTTCATAAAATAAATAGAAAATGTCAAACGATCCTATTCTACCACATTTTTAAAAAAGAACCCCACCTCCAAAAAGATTTTTCAAATTGATCCCTGATATAGGATAATTTTGGAATATCTGAATATCCTACAAGCCCCTCCTTGATAGAGAGGCACTTGAACAAGAATGCGCAAGATTGTCCATATCGATCCAATATTGTGGATTGATTTGGGAAGTATTTCGAGGTGGACATTTTTTTTAATTAAAACATGTTGTCGAAGGATTGCCCTAAAACAAGGTGCTTGTTTGTCGTTATTTGTTTTAAACCTCATTTTTTGCTGTTCTTGTTGAATTCTATTAGCAGTCTCGCCCGTCTGATTCCCAGCTGAAGGGATTAAGAATGTCATCTCCACCACTTAAAGATGAAGAGAATGAAAGTGGTGGAGAGGAGGAAGAAGATGATGAGGAACAGGGAACAACACTTTGCGGAGCTTGCGGAGATAATTATGGGAATGATGAATTTTGGATTTGCTGCGATGTGTGTGAGAGATGGTTTCATGGTAAATGCGTAAAGATCACACCAGCCAAGGCCGAACATATGAAGCAGTACAAGTGCCCTAGTTGCAGTAGCAAGAGAGCTAGGGTTCAACTCTAATTAATCAAATGGAAGAAATGAAGCTTAGTTCTTTTTAGTTTCTTACAACTTGAGAAATGAAACAAGACAAACAGTAGTTTAATTTTCAAGTTAATGAACTAAAATGCTATTGATGGGATTTGTTTCTGTTTTGTTTCTAGTTTCTTAGGAATTATGGCGGCTGCCTATAGACATTTATATAAATTGGTGATGTCCTTTCAGGCTCAGACTTGAATACATTCTTTTGCTTATGAGTTCGTTTGTCAGATTATTGAGGACGTACCACTGGTCCAAGGGGTAACAAAAAGGGTAGCCCTAATATTATCCGTGTCGGGTAACACTAGGGCTACCCCTTTTGGGTACCCCTTTTTGTTATTCCCGGCATGAAAGTGTTGTATCTTGATTTGTTTTTTATGCCCTGGCGGGACTCATACAAGTAAAGACAAAACAAGGTATAACACTTTGAAGCCGGGGGTAACAAAAGGGGGTAGCCTTAATATTAGCCGTGTCTATATATATGCATAGGAATCTATCTATAAAGGTTTCGTTTGCCTTGGTTCTCACTAATTTGCATAGTTATCTCCGCAATTTGCATGCAATTAGTTGATTCATATATAGAAGTCTAATTGGGGGGTATGTTCAAACCATAATTTCAATCTTTTTTTGGTATATATATGACCCTTCGCAATCTAATTTTATTTGTTTGATGTTTTCAATTTAATATGAATTTATCAATGGCACAAATGGAGGATTATGAGGAAGATAACAACACTTTATCCGGTGTATGTGAGAAAAAAATCTTAGGCCGTCCCCTAAGGAACATTTGGGGGTGCTCCAAGACATGTTCAAGGTGAACTACAGTCTCACTCCGGCCATTAGTGGTTTATAAATTTCACCTTAAATAAATGTGTTCATTCTACTATGTTAAATATGTTTTCAACATGCCTTAATTATATTATCTTTCATAATGTGAATATTCAAAAAGTAACATTTTACGGTCACGCATTGCGTGACCTGCAAGCTAGTATTCAATATATTTATAACACTTTCTTGTATATATGTACACTATACTCACCCTTAATGATTCCCGCCTCATTAAAACTTTATTAAAGAAAAATTCGGTGGGAAAAAAATCAATATGGAATAAAAAAATTACAACTTTTGAGATCATTGCATTGGTTTAGACGTGCTTAATGCTGATTCATTACAAACTTTACAAGAAAAATTCAATGAGAAAAATCTAAATAAAGGAAAAAGAGTATAATACACACACACACACACACGCGCGCACACACACACACACACACACACACACATGAGCTTGTTTTCTACTTCTCTTGATAGAAGGCTCCCTCATGATTGGTATCTCAATTTGTTTGTTGGTGAAGTCGACACATTTCGATTTCAAATACAAGTATGTTGATTCGGCACAAATTCTTCATATTTATCCCCGTAATTTATAAGCTTTTATCATCTTGTGCAATGTAAATTAAGTTGATTTATCTCATATCATTGCTACTGACCTCTTCTATATAGTGCATCGAGTTTCGTGTATTTCTCTTACATTTTGCAGGTATTTTATACAAGTAAATAAAGGAGAAGACTCAAAATCAAGAAAGAAAGAAAAGAAGAAAAGTCAAGGGAAAAATAGTAATTTTTACACCCGAAATTCAGACGCGGAACCTAAAGGAAAGTTGAAGATCTCGAGTCCATAAGCACGTTGGAAGAAACGACATCCAAATCCGAGTCTTGGTTGAAAAGTTATGAAGCTTCAAAGTTGAGGAAAAAATCAAGGAAGAGAAAAGAAAGAAAAAAATTCCAGCGAACCAAACCGATGGCAATTGCACCAAACCGGTCCCCTTCACTGGAATGATCGAACCAAACTGATGAAAAAGATTCCTAACCGATCTGGCATTCTGTATTAAGTGGATCGATTTTCCCCATTGAAGAAGAAAAACCGGACCGGTTTGACGAGATGGATTTTTGATTCTTTATTCTAAAAATTAGAGTTGTGCATGGTTCAAACACTTGATAAAACATGAGGGTTATATCTTATTGTATCACCAGACATTAGAGAGGAGGTTTGATTGCACTTTTCATGTAGGAATGATTTCATGCAACGTAGAATTCATGTGTAGTGTTAAATTTTCCATGTCCAGCTAAGTTTTTAGCGTGTTGGGGTACATGAAACCAACCTATGTACCACATATGGATTTAAAAGTGAATAAAAAGTAATCCCTCATTCAAAGGTTTGAACTTTATCAAGATAAAGATTGTAGGCCTTTTAATTTCGTTTTTCTAGGTAACCAGAACGTTTAAGGGTGCAATTGGCGTTTTGATAACTTCTTATCCTCGTCAAATACAATTTTTGATTTGATATTGTGTGGAATTTAGTCCTCATATGTAGAATTCTTAGAGAGTATTTGAGGTATCTTTTAATGAAGAATAACTTGAAGCTTTTATGTTCTATGTAAACACCGACGGTTCGAGGGAGTGTACCCTAACTCCAATTTTTCGCATATAGTTAAAGTTTAATTTAGTTCTTCTTGCATGCTTAGTTGGATATTAATTTAATTCAAATTGCATTAGTTGATAGGTATAGTCACAAACTCATCATCTTGTCCCTTCTTTTTTCTGAGTTATTCTAGGGTTAAGCGTCTTTCCTATCCATCGTCACGATTCTTCGTCCTATTCCCTGAGTTCGACACCCGGTTTACCGGATTTATACTTGAGTAGCCGACTTACACTTTAGTCGATAGGAGCACACACTAGAAACACTTTTAAAGTCGAGTCAAGTTTTTGGCGCCGTTGTTGGGGACTAGGTAGACTTTTAGGTTAGGCCGATTTAATCCGAAATTTTACTTTAATTCTTAAAAAGCAAAAAAAAATCAAAAATCCAAAAAAATTTAGAAAAGTAAAAAGCAAAAAAAAAAAATTATAACATCTCTCAAGTCTTTTGATGCAAAATTCACGACAAACTCCTCAATCCGCTCCTACCCGCATCACGAGAATTCGATAGTAGTTCGACCCCGATAGTCCACACACTCCTAACATTTTGGGTTCCACATCCCACACCACCCAACTCCATCACGAGTCACACTTCTAAGGAGTCGAGTGAGGACTTCGAGTCATTTGGAGATCGAGCCATGTCGGAGCAGGCTAGTTACGGTACAGGTGAGGGAGAGATACCATATCGTCCCATGAAAGAGATCTTATATCCCAGCGAACTGTCACTCCGGGATGCATTCTACTTTCGTACAATGCGAGACAATTTCACTTTCGAAATGGGATGATCCAGATTCTTCCCACCTTCCACGATTTGGATTTGGAGAGACCATACCTCCACATCCATGAGTTTGAAGAGGCATGCAACACATTTAGCGATCAAGCTTGCACTCAAGACGTCGTTCGCCTAAACCTTTTTCCTTTTTTATTAAAAGATAAAGCTAAGACCTGGCTTTGGTCTTTATCACCGAACTCAATCGGGTCATGGAGAAATATACAAGATAAGTTTCTTTTGAAATTCTTCCCCCAACATTAAACAAATTCTCCATCAAGGCTAAAATTCAAACTTTTAGACAATAAGAAAATGAGCCATTTGATCGATGTTGGAAGCGCTTCCAAGAGTTGGTTAACACGTGCCCACATCACGGTTTTGAGAAGGACCGCCTTATCTTTTTCTTCCACCAAGGGCTAAGTATAACGTCCGAATAACTCGTGGAAACTACGTGCGAGGGAGAATTTTGGTGGTTAGATGCAAACGATGTCGAGCCCACCTTAAGTATGTCATCGGGATTACTAACGCATGGGACACATCCGGTCCTAACACCCAAAATCGGGTTCGAGAGATGTCCACTGCTCCTTTCATGACCGGTCTTTATCACGTGGATAAGTACACCGAGTGAAAACTTCGAGTCAACCAAATTAAGAAACAATTGGAAGATGTAATCGAATCATGGGTAAGAGAAACAATCGGATCCACCCGAGATATGAAAGAAAAGGTGTGTGCCATTTGTGAGGCGGGCCATTCAACAAAGGAATTTCTGACGATACCCGCCTACAAAGTCATGCTCCATGAGCAAGTGGAAGTTGTATGAGGATTTAAGGAAAAATTCAATGCCCCTCACGGGAATTCTTACAACCCTTCGTATAGGAACCATCCCGGGTTTAGTTACGGGTGACTAAATGCCACGTTGAATCCTAATTCACATGTTTCCCCTCCTCCACCACCGCCTTCGTACTTTCAACAAGCTCCACATATGTCAACACCACCTCCCACGCCGTATATCACCCCACCAAGGCGAAATTTTGAGGATTCGATAAATCAATTCATACAAGCTCAAGAAGTAATGAATGATCAAAACACCCGAATGTTTGCCGATATAAATGTTAACATTTTAAAGTTGCAATCATCCTTGAGTGTCCAAGAAAATGGTAAGTTTCCGGCCCAAGGCCAAAGACCTCCTTAAGGTCAACCAAGTGTTAGATCTACTTCTGACGCAAATTAAGAGCAATGTCAAGCAGTCACCACTTTACGTAGTGGGAGAGTAGTTGATTTATCACCTCCCCCACACAACGAGCCTAAAGATAAATAGGTTTTGCCCGACAAAAAAGAGGCCGAAGATTCCCCCTTAAATGAGAGGACAATGAGGACAACACTAGTGGGCATAGTGAAACCACCCACTGCTGCGCCTTTCCCTCAACGGTTGGTTCCACATAAAAAAGGGACCTCCCGCGAAGATGTGCTAGATGTATTTAAGCAAGGAAAGCTAAATTTACCTTTTCTCGATGCCATAAAGTAAATTCCCGCCTATGCTAAAGTCCTTAAGGACTTATTGACGGTGAAAAGAAGGCTAAAGGTGAAGAAGAATGTCTTCCTAGCACAAAATGTGAGCTCCGTTCTACCTAATGACCTCCCACCCAAGTTTAAAGATCCGGGTGCACCTACTATCTCGTGCATCATTGGAGAGAACCGAATAGAAAAAGCCTTACTTAATTTAGGGGCGAGTGTCAACATCCTCCCTTATTCCATATATAGGCAACTAGATTTGGGGGATCTCAAGCCCACATCAATCAGTTTCCAACTCGCGAATCAGACTGTGAAAATACCCCGAGGGATTATCGAGGACATGATAGTCCAAGTGGACACTTTCTAATTCCCGGTAGATTTTATCATTTTGGACACGGAGCCCTCCGTTCCCTCGAGCACTCATGTTCCCATTATCCTACGCCGCCCATTCTTAGCCACCGCTAACGCATTAATCAATACTCGAAATGGGCAAATGTAAATCGCTTTTGGGAACATGACCCTTGAGACGAATATCTTCAATATCACCAAGCAAGTGGGTGAGGCGGACGAACTTCACGTTTTAGATCTTATCGAGGAGATAGTAGAGGATCACATAGAGGAAAATATCGTTGGGTATGCCTTAGGATCATTTCTTGTATCGAGTATCAAGAGTGATGGGACGTACACTGAGTTCAAGAGGGATGTGGAGGAGTTGAGGGAGATCTTGAATGAGAGAGCGTCGGATGGGGACTTAAGAGATGTAAATTGGGTTTCTATATTAGAGGAGTTACCACCAAGGGAGTCATGCATGACCCAATCCGATGAAAAATTTCCCACACTCAAATTAAATAAACTATCCTCCAATGTAAAATATGCTTATTTGGGAGAGGATGAGACATTTCCCATTGTCTCCTCGAGCCTAGATAGAGAGCAAGAGGGTAAATTGTTAGAAATTTTGAGGAAGCACTGAAGTGCTTTTGGTTTGTGCATAACATATTTGAAAGGTATAAGTCCCTTGATTTGTAGCCATAAAATCCACCTTGAGGAGGACGTGAAGCCGTCGAGGGAAATGCAAAGGCGATTGAACCCCACCATGAAAGATGTAGTGCGAGCGGAGATCATTAAGCTATTGGACGCAGGGATCATTTACCCAATCTTGAATAGCAAATGGGTGAGTCCTATCCAAGTCATCCCGAAGAAGTCAGGAATGAATGTGGTCGAGAATGCCATGGGTGAGTTAATTCCCCAACTTACCACCACTGGGTGGCGCGTTTGCAATGATTATCGAAAACTCAATGTGGGCACCAGGAAAGATCATTTCCCCCTACCATTCATCGACCAAATGCCAGAGAGAGTAGCGGGACACCCATACTATTGCTTCCTTGACGGTTATTTTTGATATAAAAAAATTGAGGTGGAGTTCTTGATCAAGAGAAGACGACTTTCACATGTCCCTTTGGCATGTTTGCCTACAAACGTATGCCTTTTGGATTATGTAATGCGCCCGTGACCTTTTAAATGTGCATGCTTATTCTCTTCAACGACATGGTTGAAATAGGTCTTGAGGTCTTTATAGACGACTTTAGCGTTTTTGGCCCCTCTTTTGACCTTTGTCTTGTGAATCTTAAAAAAGTGCTAGCCCGTTGTGTGAAAAAGAACTTGGTCTTAAATTAGGAGAAGTGCCATTTTATGGTTACCGAAGGAATAGTTATTGGCCACATAGTGTCGTCCAAAGGAATTGAGGTTGATAATGAAAAAATTAGATGTCATTGTCGAGCTTCCACCACCTAAATCACTAAAGTATGTGCACTCTTTCTTGGGCCACGCTGGTTTTTATAGAAGGTTTATTAAAGATTTTAGTGCCATTGCTAGACCTTTGAGTAACCTTCTTATAAAGGATGCCTCCTTCAAGTGGAATGAAGCATGCCAAAGTGCTTTTGATAAATCGAAAAGTATGGTTATTTTCGCCCCCATTATGCAAGCTCCAGATTGGTCTCTTCCATTCGAGCTTATGTGTGATGCGAGTGATTATGCTATAGGGGCTGTTTTGGGCCAAAGAAAAGACAAGAAAGGTAATTTACTACTCTAGACAGACGTCAATCAGACTGCAAATTAATTACTCCATCACGGAGAAAGAATTACTAGCGATGGTTTCTGCCCTTGATAAGTTTCGCTCTTACCTCATCAGTTCGCCTATCACTTATTTTACCGACCACACAACGCTTAAATATCTCCTTTCCAAAAAAGATGCTAAGCCGCGCCTTATAAGGTGGATCCTACTCCTACAAGAGTTTAAGCTCTCCTTAAAAGACAAGAAAGGAGTAGAAAATATCGTTACCGATCATTTGTCCCGGCTTTCGTCCGACGCACCTAGTTATCCTCTACCCATAGACGAATATTTTTTGGATGAGCAGTTATTTGCCACTTCCTCCCTCCCCTGGTTTGCATATATAGTGAATTATCTTGTCACGGGAGCCGTTCCTCCCGATTGGACACCACAAGAGAGGAATAAGTTCCTTACTTGGTCACGCATGTTTTTCTAAAACGATCCATTTCTCTTCAAATATTGTGCAGACCAAATCATTCGATGTTGTGTATCGGATGATGAGACACATAACGTCATTCGTCTTTATCATACGAAAGCATGTGGAGGTCATTTCTCGACGAATAAGACAGCCGCTAAGATTCTTCAAAGCGGTCTCTATTGGCCCATAATTTTCTAGGATGTAAATACTTAATGAAAATCTTGTGATAGATGTCAAAGAATGGGAGACGTCACCCGCCAAGACATGATGCCATTGACCCCCATACTCGTCATTGAGATATTTGATTGTTGGGGTATTGACTTCATGGGACCTTTCCCTCCCTCCTTTAGTTTCTTATACATCCTCGCTGCGGTGGATTATGTGTCGAAATGGGTAGAGGCCATAGCTACCAAGACTAATGATAATAAGGTGGTGATTAAGTTCTTGAAATATCATATAATTTCTCTCTTCGATGCTCCGAAGGTAATTATTAGTGATAACGGCAAGCACCTTTGCAATCGACCGTTTCAAAAACTTATGAGAAAGTATGGGGTCGTTCATAAGGTTGGGACGACTTATCACCCCCAAACGAGTGGGCAAGCCGATCTAGCAAATCATGAAATCAAGAACATTCTCAAAAAGACCGTCGATCCTAACCGAAAAGATTGGTCACTATGATTGAACGATGCGCTATGGGCTTATAGAACCGCATATAAGAACGCCCTCGGGATGTCCCCATTTCTCTTTGTATATGGAAATGCTTGCCATCTCCCGTGGAGATCGAACACAAAGCATATTGGGAAATAAAGAGGTTGAACTATAATTTGGACAAAGCCGGTGAAACACACAAGCTTCAGTTAAATGAGTTGGAAGGGATGCACAATGATGCGTATGAGAATGCAAAAATATCCAAAGAAAGGATGAAACTCGCATAAGATAGAATTATCCAACGCAAGGAGTTTAATTCGGGGGAAAAGTGATTCTCTACAACTCTCATCTACATTTGTTTCTCGACAAATTGCGTTCGCGGTGGACAGGCTCATTCGTAGTGAAATGAGTGTTCCCCCACGGAGCCGTTGAATTGGAAGATCCAAAGGGGGGAGACGCATTCAAGTTAACAGACAATGCTTAAAGCCATATTTAGAGGCGTGTGTCGAAGAAGCAGACACCATTTGGTTGTCGAACCCCGTTATGGGGTTAATTGAGAACGAATTGAGAGGTCGTCGCACCCCCTACGCGTATGGGGTGATTTTTGTGCAGATTAGTTAGTTTTAGGTTAGGGTCGTTAGAGGTTGTAGGAAGCAAGTTCGTAGAGAGATGAAAGCCAATGAACAACACGAGAGACTGTAGAGAATTTTGAGGGGAGTTGTCACGAATTTCGGAGCTAAATCATGCTTAGGAACATTTTTGGAAGTGTCCAAAAAATCGAGTAAGGAAGAAGCCTGTACTTAGTTTGCTTAGGAGAAGTTTAGAGGAGGCCTTAACTGAATGCCGAACTGGTTCACCCTTTCTTTCATTAAGGGAGCGGATCGGTTTGCTACAGAGGACGATTAAAATAAAATAGGAACTGTACTAGTTCACTCCAGAACTCGAACCGGTTCGAGTGTCTGCAGAATTTCGCCATTTCCCAATGTTCATCCCCCTTTTCACTTCATTTCATTTCCCTCCAAATTCTACCCCCAACACCCCATACTCACTTATAAATTCACGTCACCTTCCCTACTCCACTTCACACCTCCAAACTCTTATTGTAATCTGAAATTCTTTCCAGAAATTGCAATTCCTTTCCCGTGGCATACAGAGCGAGCCCTGTCAAATACGAATCCATCGAAATCCTTCTCGATGGGGACGGGGATTTCTGCTCGCGCCAGGAGCGCATATGGTGCGAGAAAATTTTCAATTCATCCCGCAAATTGCATATCGAGTGTCAAGTTAAGTGGGTCGACCTCCCTCCTTCAGTCACATATATCTACTTAGAGGAGCCACATCTGGTTGTTTGGCAAGACGAAGTGAGGTTCTTCTATGGAACCCTCGTACGCATGGGGGAGTTCGAGGCCAAGGCGTATATAGATGAGACATAAATTCCCTTCTCGTTTGATGTCATAATCCAAAAGTTACGAGCTATGGGGGTTCCAAGCCCATACCGGTACGATTACCCCACTAATGCCATTCCGATTTCGAAAGTGGGTGAATCCTCCGCATTTCTCCTGGACATGAGTGGGATAAAGAGACCTTACCTATGGGGAATATTAATTAAAAAACCCGTATCACCTTCCATATCGTCCGCGCCAATATCCTCTAAACATCAAACGACTCGACGATGTGCCCTCGCCAAGCCAACCTTATGTTCCACCTCTTCGATCCCCACACCACTATCCATCTTGCATGCATTTTCTATGCTGACATTCTTTACGCTGCTTTGGATCAGAAAGGTAAGCCCCCCTCCCATATCCTCGACTCATCATTTCCATCTTCGCCGACGCCAGTATTGACCCCCCCACGAGCGTTTCCCCGCCTTCCAAAGACCATTAGGCAAGAATCCCGAACAAGGAGTGAGCGACAAAAGGGTGTTCTACACGCCGTGATGGATGAGGATGTCAATATGGAGGAAGAGGAATAATAAGAAGAGGAAGATGTGGATTATGAGCTTGAGGGGGAGTTTGATGAAGCCCATTTTAACACCATGATAATTTCCCAATGTATTAACTCGTTGGAAAATCGTTTTGATACCTTCGAGCGCAGTTATGTGAGAGACACTAGGATGATGATTCGGCTTCAAGACGAAATGTACAAATTGCATGCGAGTCAGGATGTGCCACTCCCGACTTACTTTTATGACCCTTATGATCCTAGTGCCCCTATCTCATCTCATCAACCCCACAATAGGCCCCTTTTTAGTGTGTTGGTTACTTTGGTATTACTCACATAGTTCTTTGTATTTTTGGCTCTTTATTGTCTAATCGTGTTACACAGAACGATGTTCTCTCTCTTTTTACCTGTAATAATTGTTTATTAATATAAACACTTTGCATTTTGGCCTTTGTTCATTTTATGCACTCTCCTTTTGTGTGGATTTTTTTTTGCACATTAAAATTTCACAAAGTTGAAAAGGCCCAAAATTTAAAAAAAAAAAAAAAAATTTCAGAAATTTTTAAAAAATTGAAATTTTTTGAAAAGCCTAAAATATTTTTCTTCAAAATAAATAAAAATTGGAATTAAATTTTTTTAAAAATGTCAATTTTTTTTGTTTGAAGTGTCAAATTGTAAAAAATAAAATAAAATAAAATAAAATGCAATAAGCCGAAATTGACCAAAGAAGGAAAATGAGCGAAAATAAACGACTTTACGAATAAGTGTGGAGATTAATCAACCCAGTGAGATTTTGAGCCTATCGATTTTTGTGAATAATTAAATCAATCCGAGTTAATGGATAACTCAAAGTTCTTTTCAATGTTAAAATAAGTCGTTGAGGATCTCAACTCCTTTGTTTTGATCGGTTACGGAAAACGAGTGAGATGTTGTCTTGAAAACACGCAAAAATATCTCTAAACTAAACTAACCTCGAGATGCATATGGTAAAGTAATAAGTAATTCGGATAAATGAAGTTAGGGCATCGTTTGTTTACCCAAAAATATTATTCATAAGAAGTTGTAAAAAATTACCCTTTTGCAGACCCAATTGAGCCGAACAAAATTCCCAATTTCGTTGATAACCGGAAAACCCAATGTAAGGACAAAATTTTAATTTGAGTCCGTTGTATAGTTTTGACGTATTCCTGGAAAAAAACACGTTTGAGTCATAGGGAGATTTTCATTGTCACGATCCCACACAGATTATGACGTGTTGAAGTTTACTAAAGACGTTGCGACAAAGTTTCAAGAAATTATTTATGCCGAAGGTTTAATTGCTGCAAGTTTATTCGTCTTCAATTTTAATTACATTTCGAGATCACTCAAGTATGAATGCATAATTTTAATGGGACTCGGATTTTTTTAAAATTGTTTAAGGTTGTTGATTTAAGAAAATGCTTTTAAATGTTTTTAAAAGTGTTTGAAATCGTTTACACTTCGTTTTATTCTGATAAGGACGGATTAGAGTTGTGGTTTATTAAGACTCTATCGAGCGTGTCGTTGAAACGACCCGACAGGTCATTCGAGCGAGATCTTATCTCGTTCGAGCGACATGTCTGTTTCGCTTGAACGAGCTACCTCCTTAAGAGAAATATATAATGATGTGTTTCCTTCAGATTTCGTAAGTGTGCATTCTGAAAAAAATAGTTTACGAACTAGAACGTTACTGCACATTATTTTCTAAGGTTATTAAGTCTAAACACATCCTTAGAGTTTACAAGATTCGAGTTTTCATTACACTATGCAATAGTGATATTGTTTGCACCAATAAGGTTTTGTTCTACATTGAATATTGCTGGTTTTGCGGAGAAGAAGTGAAGGAGTTCGTATTTCGATTCCATAGATGTTACAATCCATATCGGTGGACACCGTGACATACGTGGGCGTGTGTGTTGTGGACAGGTATCGTGGAAGAAGGACTTTCACCACTTGGTGCGTATTAAAAATTGGAAATAGGTTTTGAAAAAGACCTAAGTGCTATACCGATGTAAATAATTGCGCAAATTCCAATCACAAACTTATTTAATTTGAGTTAATTTGAAGAATCAAATCAATTCATCCCTTAGACTAAGATAACTACATGCGTGCATGTGTCAAACTAACATAAGTAAAATATGTGACATAAAATTCATGAAAAATCCCATCAGGACAAAACCTGTTTATCTCACTATAATTGTAAATCGCAACTTACACCGGATTACAATGAAATACAGTTTGACACTCGAATACCCATAGGCGTCGATCGATGTCGTCAGCAATAAGTTCACACGTAGTGAACCTACATTAACCGCCGTCCAGTCTTCAATCCAGGAACATCGCAGCACTCGCTAATGACACGCAGTCACAAAAACTCCGTCGAGACTCACTCCACAATAGCACGCAACTCTCGATTGTAGAGATCTCCCCACAAAGTATGAACAATAACAAACTATGTTTTTGGGTTTCAAAAAACAACTCACATAAAAGCAATTGAGATTGTGAACTGTAAAACAAAAGTTATGAACCCTCAAATTATTGGAGAATAAACCAAAACACTCAAAATCGTATTCTGTCAAAACCCAATTTTTCTCCACACGAAAATCAGAAGCCTAACACCTTTATTTATATTAAAAATCAAGGCGATGATGTGTCGGATTAAAATAGCTCTCGTTCGAACGACATGTGATGTCGTTCGAGCGAACCTTCATCTCGTTCGAACGAGATGTGACATCGTTTGAACGACAGTCACTGATCCCCTTAAAAAGACTTTTAAATATTTAAATAACTTGGAATCCTTAAAAAACAAAACTATTTACGGGATCAAGAGTATTTATCAAAAACATTTATGATTTTGAAACATTAAAAACAATTTGAAATCATTTCAAAAATAATTTAAACTTTTATAAAAAATATCCCAACACTTTTAATGTAAAATGTAAATGGAACTCAAACACATTTTACCAAATTCATACTTGTTGGGTTTGAATGTAAAGTCTTCTTGAAATTCAGATTCGTCTTTGTAGATGTACGCTTCTCAATCATTCGACGACTTCTAGTGACTTGTAGCGGTATATGACATATTAAATTGTGACGGACAATGTCCTTACAGGTTTTTCATACAATGAGAAATTATTTTTGTCATCCTTAAACCACTTTCCGCATAAGAAATAAAAAGGGACCCACAAATTGGTATCAGAGCTAGAAACATATTTTTATTGTTTTTGATCCCTTGTGTCTTTCGAAATGAATTTTGGAGGTTTTGAAAGTTTTCGTGCTCCTATTTTTGATGGCACAAATTATGCTTATTGGAAAATGCGAATGAGAAGTGCCTTAAAATCCATTAATGAGCGTGTTTGGTTAGCATTTTAAAAAGGGTTGGACACCACGAGTCACATGAGAGGGTGAGGTCACTAGTTTGAAACCCGTTAAGTCATGAACCAAGGCTGAACATAGGTTTTCACTTTACAATTCTAAAGGCGTAAACGTAATTTTCTCACATGTCACACCTAAAGAGTATAATGGAATCATGACTTGTGAAACATAAAAAGAGGCTTGGGATACACGTGCACTTACTCACGAGGGCACTAGCACGGTTAGGGCGTCTAAGTTACAAAACCTCACTACACAGTTTGGGGCGATTAAGATGTTAAATAGTGAGTCGTCTGATGAGTTTTATGTTAGGTTGTTTAATATTATCAACTCGTCGTTTAACTTAGGAGAGAAGATTCTCGACAATCGTGTGATAAAGAAAATTTTGAGATCTTTGTCGAGTAGGTTTGATGCAAAAGTGACCGTTTTAAACTCCTTAGGTATGCTTGATTCGACGAAACTTGAAGAGGTTGTAGGTGACTTACAAGCCTACGAACTCGATATGTTTACCTCCAAGCAAGTGCCAAAGAAAGAAAAGGGCATTGCTTTGAAAGTCCGGAAGTAGGAAACTAAAGTTTTGGATGACGATTCCGATTTTGATTTTGAGGATGTCTCCTAGTTGGCAAGGAAGTTAATAAAATTTCTTAAGTTTCAAAAGCAATCGAAAGATGCCAAAAAGTTTGAGAAATTCAAGAACAACAAGGTAGATTCCACCCCTAAAGATAAGAGTGAGAAATTTAATAGGGTTGAGTAGATAGGTGTTTTGGGTGTGAGAGGTATGGTCACAAAGTTTACGAGTGTCCCACTAGACTAAATAAAGAGGGCAAGAAAACGATAGCTTATAGTGCCTCAGTAAGTGATAGTGATCCGGAATAAGGAGAGAGTTCCTCCAATCAGAGCAAGTTTGTTGCTTTCTTGGTATGCCATGTGAGGAACGACTATATTATATCTATACGATATTATATCTAGTGAATTATTACTCTGGAGGATGGTTATTATATAAGATATGCGTGTGATTGTGTAGCATAACTATAAGTATATAATAGAGTAGATACATTATATATGGTTTAAGAGTAAAAAATGTGAATGCATTATTTATATAACGAGTGTGAACGTTATATACTCAATTGAAGTGGAAATAATTAACTAAGTTAAAGGGTAAAATAACTTAGGAACCAAATGGAGAAAGTACTTGAGATAGAGTAGAGTGATAGAAAGATATGTAACATGACTAGTTAGGTGGGGTAGTATAACTAGTTGGGTTAGAAGGTAAGCATTAGGTGTGAAATAGTGGAGGGGTGAGTAATATCTCAATAGAGTGCGACACCCGCTTAAATATGAAAAGTGTTAATGCGTCTTTAAATGTTGCATTTTAATTACTTGCAAAATATTTTAAAATGGTTTTGGACCCTAACCCGTGTCAAACTATTTTCCAAAATATTTTAGGTGTCCAACCATAGGGATGCCAAGCTTAAGGACTCATTCCAGGGATGCTTAGTTGCAACATTATGGAGGCTTATAGGACTTTGTGTAGACGCTTTAGTTGTCCATTCCTAGACTAGGTTGCTGATTCAGTAGTTCATTTGGGCATGTTGCCTCTGTCAGTTGATGCACTTTTGGTCTTATTTATCACACGATGTACCTGGATTTAGTTTATTTTTGTAGACTTATGATTTGGATTCTGTTTTGGGAACCGATGGTTTATTCGGTATTTATTATTTATCTATTGATGGTGTGACGATTAAGACTCTTATATTTGGTTTGGATGAGTTATTATGTTTTATACTCCGCATGATGTTGCGTTACTAAATGATAAAAGTTAACACCGACTTAATTTTAATATAGGTGATTAGTAAATTAAAATTGTTTTTGATAGTGATGTTAAGAATGAACCAAATGTAATTCCTATTTATTTTAATAAAGGACTAATCACCTAAGATTAAAGTAGGCATGGTGTCACAAAAATATGTCATCGATGACTATTTCATTGTAATTTCACATTTCTCTTGAATACGTATAAAATATAGCCATCTCATCATTGTTATTAGGTATCTCTGCCTCTTCAGGGGCTTGAATAGTCACTTCAGTGACTTGTGTTTTTTGAGAGACAATAACCTCTTTGGAGGTTTTAGAGATAATGTGTACCTTTTTGTTCATAACCTCTTATGGATAATTTTGAGGGGATGATTTTTCACTTGATTTCTAATTTCGAGGAGTTGAATCTTTGGAACCTATAGGTTTGATAAGATTTTGGCATGAAACATATTCATTTTGCTACTGAAATTAAAGTTTCTCTCTCTATATTATCTGGGTGGTGCATTAGCTGTGGGCGCATGAGACATTTGTTGCATCATTGAATTCAATATGTAATTAATTTAAAATTTCATGAAGATGTATTATCCTTTTCACTTCATGCTTACATTGAGTAGTTGGGGGTGTAGATGAGACAAAGTTTAAGTATTCTATATATACCCGACGTTCTTTAAGTATGGACCGTACTTCGGTTGCATTATTCCCTCATCTAACGACTATAAGAGTATCTCATCACAGTGACAAGTTCCATATCTTGCGGTAAACACATCACCAATTAAAGGTTCAACATAATGAATAATTTAGGACTTATCATAACCAACATATATTCCCAAATGACATTGGGACCCATTTTGGTATTTTGTATTGGTGAGATGGGCACATGCACAACACAACCAAATTTACACAGGTGTGATGCTTTGTTGACATCCTAACATGAGTTTAGAGGAATAAAAAGCGTGGTAAGTGTAAGAGCAAGATTTATAATTGCTCGTTATTTTATTTTGGCTTATCCTGTTACAAACCTTTGCAACTTCATGAACATTATGAACTTTTCAAGTGAAGAAGAACTAGTGAACATTTGCAAGAATCGAAAATCAAGCATCGCTACTTCACCTGAGAAAATTTATAAGGCTATTTTAGTAATCTTAATTTATTCAGGGGTCTTTTAAAAGAGTTTGTATTTACAAATATTTTTCAAAATTATTAAAATCTTTTAAAAGTTATTTTTGAAAAATTCTGAAGTTCTTTAGAATGATTTTATATGTCGTTCGAACGAGTCTCCACTGATCGTTGGAATACTCCTCTGTTTCCTTTGAATGAGTTCTAACACTTAGCCTTTAGACATGCTCTGGAAAGTCATTCGATCATTCGTTAGAAGTGTGTTCGAATGAGAGTGGGTACTTCATTTGAAGGAGATCTGACTTTGTTCGAACGAGTACGTGAGATTTCATTTTTAAACTTATTTCAGATGCAATATTTCATGTTTATCCTAAGGTGATCTCTTTCCCTATATTAGGGGATGCATTTGTTTTCAAGCCCTTTTAGTGTTCTTTTTGTGACCAAACACTTCAAAATTTTCATCCAAACCCCTTGAATGATTTAGGATCAATTTTCCAATCAAATAAGAATAATATTTTGAATTCTAAACCCTTATGGAGATTTTTCTCTACTGCTGATTTGTGGAATCGAGGCTCTACTGTTGAAGAATAAAGGAACTGCAATTAGCAAGGCTGATCGGTGGATACCAAGGCAAGAGCTGGTTGTTATGGGCAGTGCTGGACTGTACCCTTTTTTTAATTCAAGATTAGAATACACTACCATGTTCAACTTAGTGGAACTCGGAGTTGTCTATAAGTTTGTATTAGTCGTCGTTTCTAAACAATACATAGTATAGGTTTTGCCTGAAAGAGACTTTTCCTTTATCTTATTCTTCTTCTTGTTTGTTTTGTGATTTGGCTTCACATTATCTTGCTTGCTCACTTAAGTCAATCAAGATAAAATTTAGCAAAAATAGAAGTTTGTTTGCGTGTGACCTACTATACAATGAATCAATATAACCCGCAAGTTGGGTAATTTGAATTAAATTAGCAATGTATAGGATCTCATATCCACAGGTAATAAATGACTAAACCAAACCATTTTGGGTATTAACACGGGGAACTAGATGCGCAACATCAATTCCCAATGATAAAAAAATAGTCATAAAAAAATTATGAAGTAAATTCTCATGAATTATCTAAGTAATAGATTTAATGCGTTGATTAGGAAAATGTGCTCTAAGTTTAATGATTTGAGCAAACAATTTAGCAAAAGCTAAATATTAAGTGGATAGTAAAAAAAATGTGACCAACGAGTGGATGCTTTAATTAAAACTATAAATTTTTTAAAAGGTTCACTAAAAGGATGAATGAGACCATAAATATATCCTCGAATCCGCTGTAAGAAAGATGGTGACTTAAAGGCTATTTTGAAAAAATACAGCCTTGTGTTTAATTTCCCTTAAGTACCGGGGTGCAAAAATGATCATTATGTATGTTAATTTTTTAAATGGTGCCCATTTGATTTATTTATAATCTTACATCACATTTTGGATTCGAGGTGAACAAAAATAATTGTGCAAAAATATCAATATATTAGGATTATTGAGCTTTCGACTCATGACAAATTATGATCATACGATACTAAGTGTCATATGATATAGCCCCATTGATAATTGTGTGAATTTTTTTACTGTCAGCTTCCAGATCCCAACATTAGAAGCAATGCAAAGGAACTCTTTGTCATATTCAATAATTTTTTTCCAGTATGAAATACAGGTCGTCATACATGTCGTTAAGAGGGAAAAAACTCCTATCAGGCTCCCCTTTCCACCCAAACAATCTAGGTTAAGCGAATGGTCGCCCAGAAGGTCTGGTCCCAGTCGTCGACACTATACCCCCTTGATAAATGACTCATGGGAGGATCACCATCCCGTTTGGTCAATATACATGAAGAAAGGATTAAGCACCGTGATTAGGATATTAGCCGTCTGAGGTGGCAATTGACTAAATAATCAGAAGATCGTAGTTCCTATTCTCGTACTCCAGTATGTTGTCATTAGAGGGGAATCTATTCCCCAAGGTTCTATCCATTCTGGATGGGATTCTAAATCTATAAGATCTCATGCAGTTCAATATAACTTGCGACATGTTCATCTTTCTCCTATACATAACTCCGTTAGCTATAACTGCCAACCAATTCAACCAACTAATCTGTGCAGAGAAGTATGTCGAATAGACCAAAACCACAACCGAACATAATCGCGAGTGAATATTTTGAATAAAAAATTAGAGGGGTAACTGAAAATCAATTTAGCTTGAGCTCATAAAGATCATACGAACAAGTCACTAGGGCATGAAACATCCTCACATTTCACTCTTGAGATAATACTTACGAATCCTTTAAATAAGTCTTACATTCCAAAGATTATAACTTATGACATGAAGAAGGATCCCACCCATTACATCAGGAATTATCACAAAATAATGTCTCTCTGGATCCATAATAATGCTCTCATCTGCCAGGTCTTTCCCTCAACTTCATAGGAGATCGGTCTGAAGTGGTTCGAGAAGTTATCCCCCAAATTAATCTTCTCGTTTAGGGATCTAGATGAGTAATTTACAGCCCACTTCATCACAATTAGTAAATCAGCCAAGGAGGAGGACTAACTAATATCTCTAAAAAAGTATAAAGAAGAAGTCCTGATGAAGTATGCAAAACGGTGTTGGGAATTATTAAACGATATAGACGACTACAACGAATAGCTCACTATCTATTCCTTATTGTTCTACCTTTCCAAGTCAGATGATCCATATCAATCCTTGATGAAGAAACCAATATAGACTATGGACGATCTAATGACATGTATTACGAAATGAGAAAAAGTAAAGGATGAACTCATCCTTGCAGAGGCTCTAATCGATCAAAGTTCTAAGCAGTAAAAAATAACAACATGAAGAAAACCTCTAAGGGAAAAATTAGTCTGATCATGAGAAGAAGGGAAGATGAAGTGACGTTGGAAGGAGGCAATCCATGGCGCAAACTAACTGTGAGTGCAATTTATCACAATTAATAACTTAAGAAATTGAAACAAAACACAAAATAAATAAATAAATCTCACAACAGAAGAATTTACGTGGTTCAACATGCCATGTAAATTCTTTAGTAAATCTTATGTCCACGGGGTGTTTCTCTTTTTATTACTTCTTTAAAATTGTTTAGTAATAAGTTACATGATGCTTTTTCCTTGGGGCGAGGATCACATTTATAGAGACGGAGGAGGTAAAATCGTGTGGGATTTCTCCCAGTTTTTAGTTAAGCATCTTATTTATTTATGCTAATCTCCTCCGAGAGTTTGGATAGTTGGGTTGACCTCTTTGTAGTTTTGTTTTTTGATGTCCGTTGCTTGTTACTGGGTTAATCTTCTTTAAGGATCCAAACCTATTTGGCCTTTTATACTTGGGCCTTTTGGTTTACACTCCACAATTGTCCCAAAATCTCTTTGTCTTGAATAGGCCGAAGAGATTTGAAAAGTTGGTCGGCCTGACTACTCGGTTGGTCCACATAATTGACTTTGGATCTTGCAGGGGTATGCTTTGTAATTACTCTGTTATAGTAAGGGTACACTGGTAATGTTCTAAAAATGAACCCCCAATTGCATTGATGAGTCTTAGGTTCCATTCCCATATGATTATACATTTTGGATTTCATTATGCGTTTAATGAAACGTTTGTACTGTCGTTGGCACATTTCTCTTCATTAAAAATGAACGCTTGGAGATATTGATTTTTGTACTTTGCCTGTAAGTTTTCTTCATCCATAGCTTTTATTTTTTCCTCCTCATAAAATGAACTTCATTGTTCCTTCCTCTTACTGAATATTTTCACTTCTACTGAGTGTTCCCTTTTTATGTCTTCGCTTAGAATAAATGGTATATTATGCTAATGAGAGAACTGAAGGGGAATTTGAGAGGCTATATTTGATTCCTCATTGGGTAACCATGAATGTGCTCAGGTTCCTGAGGATTTCACCACCGTTTAGGGTGGACACTAGATCCATACTCTTTTAGTGGTAGAGGGGGGAATAACCTTTTCGCCCATATCAGTTATTCCTGGAGTTCTATGAGTTCTTTAAAGTGGTCCCTGGTAAGTTTTCTTTATATACTTAGTTAATTGTCAATGGCGATGGGACCTAAATAGGGATTCCGTAGATTAGGTATTTTTATTCGTGGTCTCACACAACACATGTGGTCCTTTATCTGAAGGCAAGAGAGATTGACGAAATTTTAATTGTCAACCTTCCTGATTCCAATAAGGGCTATTGGAATAAAGGCTTTATTGTCAATAATTAACATCATCCATTCCTTCTTGAGAGTGAATGGTATGAAGTTTTTTGCGAGGGAAGGAAAATAGGTGAACTTTTTATCACCTTGCTTTGAGATTTATTTGATGATACCATTACTGATGATGATTTTTTTTTCCTTTTTTTGTCTAGCTCAATCAAAGAAGAAGGAGCCTTCCCCCTCTAATTTTAACAATGAGGAATTAATCAAGGTTTAGGAGTTGAGAAGGCCAATTGTTCAAGGTGGTGATCATCCATGGTCTACCTCTTTCCTTCTCGAGTACAAGAATTCTACAAGCAACTTGACTGCTTGCCCAGTAAATAATACAATTCCTGACGTCCCCACCCTTCAGTAAGTGAGGAATCTTCCACTTCCTCTTCTTTTGAATTAACAGATGTTGAGTCCATTTCTATTTCTGAGGAAAAATTAATGGCCCCAAAGAGACGAGTTATGATTAAGGGTGTGCATGAACCTGGATGGACCGAACGGATCGAAAAAATGGAACCGGATCGGATCCACTTTTGCGAGTTTTTTAAATTCGGTCTTAAAATGTGAAGGACCACATTATTTGGTCCGGTATCGGTCTTGGGTCTTAAAAGAGGGTCTAGATCGGACTGGACAGGACCGCTTATATATATATATATATATATATATATATATATATATATATATATATATATATATATATATTTGAATTTACTAAGTTGTTATACATAATAATATACACAAAAAAAGTTTCACCCACAATTAGTCCACAAAATATACCATCTGTTTCTTACCCAACCCAACCCACTTATTAGTACCAAACCCAACCCACTTACTATTACCCAACCTTACCCAAAAATAAAACATAACCCTAAACCTAAAGAAAAAAACATTTTGGTGTTATGTCCCTTCTCAGCAGCCATGTCCGTGTGTGTCTACTAGCCTCATCCTTCCTACCATCTCTTCTTCTTCTTCTTCTTCTTCTTCTTCTTCTTCTTCTTCTTCTTCTTCTTCTTCTTCTTCTTCTTCTTCTTCTTCTTCATCTCACCACTCTCTCTCTGGCATAAACACCACTGCCCCTCTCCCTACTAAACACCACACATGTCGATCAAAAACCCCACACGCGACGACCTAAGCCCCACACCCGACAGCCAAAACCCCACATCTACCGGCGGTCCCTTATTCGACAATCCCTTCTCTAGAATACCAACATATCTATATAGGAATTATCAAGTATGCAATTTTTAGAAATATGATATGTATGCAAGTATACCAACATATCTGTTATGTATATATGCAAGTTTACCGATATATCTGTTAGAAATCTAACTTTGGAATAATATATGAACTTGATTTTTCTTATAAATCCAATCCGACTTTTGGAATTTTAATAAACAATTATATTTTTATTTTCTTTTTACGATTTTGCTGAATTTTAGTTCAAAAACAATGTTCTAATTGGAATTGCAAATGGGCAAACAAAAAAATTAAGCAAAAATAAAAATAATAGTTTTCAAGTGTATAAAAATAAAGGAAATATACAAAACTATGGTAAATATAGAGGAATCAAACTGATGAGTCACACTATGAAATTATGAAAAAAGGTTATAGAACAAAGATTAAGAAATGAGTTAACTATTTCGGAAAATCAATTTGGATTTATGCCAGGGAGATACCCCATGAAAGCTATTTACTTATTAAGATAGTGTTGATATAAAAAATTATCCTTCTATATGGACCGTTCATGTATGAACACGTGTTGTCCATCTGGGCATTAATCCAAGTCAGCAAGGGCGAGTCACCGACCAACTGAAGGAATGCCGACTAACAGGTTAAAGAAGACCGACTAACACCAGGAAGATCGATCAATAATGACAGTAAATCGCCAGTAGTTGTATACATTATTAACATTGTACATATATAAATACCTATGTTATAAAGGCATTTTATCCTTAAATATTCCAACTCTTGTACACCCTCAAGGGGCTGTGTAGGATACTATCAGGAAACTCATGCAATTTCTTTAAGTAGGAGCACCTGCTCTATCTGCTTGTGGAAATATTCTACCACCACCACCAAGAGGTGGCAGGCATAGTCAGTCAAGAACTACAGGGAATACATCCTATTGTCTAGGGTCAAATTCACTATTTAAGGCTTCAGAATCCTTCAATACACATTCCTACTCTCCAGAGATGCTAAGTGCTTTAGAAAGGATAAGCTGTGCTTATCCCTTTGATCGTTTAGGACCTAGGGGGAACAAAAATATTCCTAGGGAAATATCGGGAAACACTCGATGACCATCTGATCGAAGGGAAGGCTCTTCCCAGTCTAGATCAGATGCCTGATATGCTGCTCGAGCCGACCAACAATCCCAAGAAGAGTGTTCGACAAATAACAAAGCAACAACACATAGGATTGATGCTGATAACAACGCTTGTAAAGGTTCTATCTAGAGATTGGAGGATAGGCTAGGACAGATGGCTAAGGCCAAAAATCCACTACAAAGAAGCTTTGTAAAAGGATCTCCCTTCGTACACGTAATTGTGGATTTCCCCACTCTAGCAAAGTTCAAAGCTCCAGTGGTTACACCCAAATACGATGGGAAAACTGACCCAATCCTTTATATAGAGCAATATCAAGCAGCCATCGATATTTATGCATCTCCCAACGAAATGAGGTGTAGAGCATTCTCTGGAACAATTACTGGATCTGCCCAAATCTGGTACAATAGCCTTCCTCGAGAACAGATTTCTAGCTTCAACCAGTTGGCCGAGCTATTTATTAACAACTTTTATTTTGGAGCTAAGCCTGTAAAAAGGGTAGCACATTTGCTCAGTGTACGCCAGAAGGAAGGAGAAAGCATTAGGAACTACATCACTCGTTTCAATTACGAGAAACTGGAGGTTGTGGATTATGAGGAGAAAACTACTATAACAACCCTTATGAGTGGATTGATCCCTCGATAAGCTCTATTATACACTTGTTAAGGATCCCCTAAAGACCATGGCAGAATTGATAGTCAAAGCAGCCGAAATCATGAATGTCGAGGAAGCAATGGTAGCCAAGCAAAGCTCGAGAGTAAAAGTTAAAGGAAAAAATGATAAGAAGGATCACAAAGATTCCAAGGAGCCCAAGGAGTCGAAACATAAAGGAATTATTGAAAGGCTCAAGAATTATAACAGCTACACTCCACTAACCATGGGCATTCATCATGTATTAGAGGAGATTAAACACAACAAAGATGTGCATTAGCCTGATAAGTTGAGGAGTTCCCCTACCAAGAGGGACAAAACTAAGTACTATGAGTTCCATAGACACCATGGTCACATGATGGATCATTGCATTGCTCTTCAAACTGAGATTGAAACTCTCATCTGAAGAGGAAAATTAAATCACTTTATTGATCGGTAAAATAACGATGGAGGTCGACACAGATCAAAATTTGCTTACAGACCTAGAGAGGAGAAGAAGAGGGCTCATGAAGATGACTAGGATGATGATCCCGACTTACCCAAAAATCCCCGACAATCGAAACGCGATGTATTCACACTCAATTTTGGTTCTTTTGATTGCCAAATGATTACAGGTGGATATGCAGGAGGAAGAGATCATACTCCAGAGCAAAAATCTTACCTTAATGAGGCTCAAGCTTGCTCGTACATACAGAGGATTAATCTCATCGAGGAAGACAGACCAAGGAAGGTTCATAAAGATAAGATGGTAATAGGCTTCTATAAAAATGATCTCTCAGGAGTACTGTATCCCCATAACGATCCTCTAGTAATTAAAATCAGATAGAATAACATCATTATTTCCAGGGTGCTAGTAAATAATGGTAGCTCAGCAGATATAATTTTTTATCCTTCCTTCAGCAGCATAGACTTTAAGCTCAACTAGTTAGAGCCCTATCATCGACCACTAATAGGTTTTGCAAGTGATAACGTCTTCCCTTTGGGAACCATTAAGATGGAAGTGATGATTGGCACATAGCCAGCCAGCCGAATAGAGAAAATCCATTTCTTTATAATTGATAAAAAAGTCCATTTAGCTTACAATGTAATTGTGGGAAGAGTTCGGCTAAATAATTTTGAGGCAGTTCCCTCGAATGTTCATAAATACTTGAAATTCCCCACCAACTTTGGTGTAGGAGTTATGAAGGGTGGCCAAAAAGTAGCTCAGAAATGCTATTACTCATCTGCCGAGCAGGAAGATCTGGAAGAAATAAAGAGAAAAACCACCACTTACCAAGTGGATACCTATGAACCTGATGAAGAATCTGAGGTTGAAACCTCAGATCCATTGGAGGAAATAAATCTAGTGAAGGTACAGATTGCGTAAGCAATAGAAATCATTGTGTTAGATGATGACAAACTAGAGCGCACCACTCAAATTGGAACAATGCTGTATCCTGTTCTTAAACAGTAACTAGTGAGCTTCCTTAGACAGAGAAAACACGTGTTCACCTGGAGTCACGAAGACATGCCAGGAATTTATTCTAGCTTCCTTTTCTACGAGCTCAACATTAATAAAGAAATCAAGCTGGTAAAGCAAAGGCGAAGAGTGTTCAGCCCCTAGAAGAACTAAGCCATACCGGATGAAGTTGAAAAGCTTCAAAAAGCCGCCTTCATTGATGAAGTGAAATATCTAGATTGGTTGGCCAATGTAGTTATGGTCAAGAAGAAAAATAACAAGTGGAGGATGTGCATAGACTTCACAAATATTAACCAATCATGCCCCAAAGATCACTTTCCTTTGCCCCTAATAGATTAGCTTATGGATGCTACTTCAGGACATGAGCTACTTAATTTTATATGCTTATTCTGGTTATAACTAGATCAAAATGAATCCTGAAGACAGGGAGAGTACTTATTTCATCACTCCACGAGGAACTTAATGTTATAATGTTATGCCTTTTGGTTTAAAAAATGTACGTGCTACGTATCAAATGTTGGTGAATAAAGTCTTTGAGGAGAAAATAGTCAAAAACATGGAAGTTTATGTGGATGATGTGTTTACAAAGAGCGAAAAAGCATCTGCTCATATTACCGACCTCAACCAGACTTTCTACTAACTAGAGAAACACCAGATGAGACTGAACCCGACCAAGTGCGTGTTTGGAGTGCAGGAAGGAATTTTCCTAGGGTACATAGTAAATCAGAGGGGGATTAGAGCAAATCCAGACAATATTAAGGCATTACTTGAGATGTAGTCCCCAACTTGCAAGAAGGATGCGTAAAGGTTAACTGGGTGAGTAGCAACTCTGAATAGATTTGTGTTCCGAGCTACAGACAGGTGCCTGCTATTTTTCAAAATACTTAGAAAGAGTTTTGAATGGAACGAAGAATGTGATAAAGCTTTTCTAGAGTTGAAAAAGTATTTAGGGTCACCTCCACTGCTTTCTCGACCAACTATGGGGGAAAAATTGTACCTGTTGTTAATAAAAAAATTAGTCAACTGACATGGACCAGTTATGTGAAGACAATGTCACCCACAGTGGCATAAGTACATGTACCGAGCTACTTAGAGTACCGAGCTACTCAATGTACCGAGCTACTTGGCATATCGAGCAACTTGTTGGGAAGATTAAACGATCAAGACAAATTCAATGATTATTCCTTACCATGTACAGATGTATATGCCTATTTAATAACGGCCTATTATCTATTCACACTAACAGCCTAAGGACTATAAATACATTGTAATACCCTCATGGCAGAAAAAGCTATCATAAGCAAACATAATCGTGATTGATACACAGTAATACAAGACAGTGGACGTAGGCCATTTTATTAAGGCTGAACCACTTTAAAAATCTCTTGTCTTATTCCTTTACTCATATTTATTTGTGATTAATTAATTAGATTGAATCTAGTTTTTTACATCAACAGATTGGTGCCATCTGTGGGTACGACTATACGTAGGGTTTTTCACCAAAAAAGTCATCAAAATGGTTGATATCCCAGAATCTAGCAATAGGAATAATGAAAGGAATCTTCCTAACCATTTTATCCCCCCAAATGCAAACGATATCCCCGAAATCTTGGCAAGCTCAGTCAGGGGATAAACGGCTATGCAGGAAACTATGCAACATTTCATTCAAACTGTTCAACATGGAGCGTCTGCCCAGTCAGGCCAACGAAGCATTCATAGAAGCATGTGTCTACCACCTTTACGATCCAAATATACTAAAATCCATCATGCTAGGAATTCAAGTGATCCATCCTATCACCCTGATCTGACTTCTCCTATAAGAATTTGGATTCTCAAGAAAATGTCACTCTAACTCCAGAACGAACAAGCGCTCTGGAGAGGTTGAGCAGAGTTTCTCCCTTGGACCATTTGGGCCCTAGGAGGAATAGAAATCCTCCTCGGATTGCGTCAAGAAATTGTGAATGACCAAATGATTTAAGGGAAGGCTCAACCCAATCACATCCTCCCAGGGCTACAGCTCACATAGAAAGATCCCAAGAGGAGAATTCTGCACGATCTGTTGCTCGTGTAAACATAAATAAGTCAGAGGCTTGAAATGATGCATGGAAAGGATCTATTCAAAGATTGGAAGATAGGTTAGGAGAGATGGCTAAGGCCAAAAATCCTCTCCAAAGAACTTTTATCAAAGGATCTCCATTTATACGGGCAATTATGGATTTCCCCACACCATCAAAGTTCAAGGCTCTTGTGGTCACACCGAAGTATGATGAAAAAACCGATCCTATTCTTCACATAGAGTAGTACCAAGCTGAAGCAGAGATTTATGAAGTTCCCGATGAAATGAGGTGCAGGTATTTCTCAGGAACCATTATCGGATCTGCTCAGATATGGTACAACAGCCTTCCTCGGGAGCAGATAGTAATTTTCCATCAATTGGCAGAGCTCTTTACAGGAAATTTCTATTTTGGTGCAAAGCCAGTGAAAAGGGTAGCATATCTTTTGAGTGTTAGGATAAAAGCAGGAGAAAGTACCAGGGACTATATCACCCGTTTTAACAACGAAAAACTGGAGGTCATCGATTATGAGGAGAAGATAACCATTACAGATCTCATGAGCGGTCTCTTACCAGACAAGCTGTACTATACCTTAGCCAAAGATCCCCCCAAATCCATGGCTGAATTGATGGCTAAAGCAGCCAAAATTATGAATGTCGAAGAAGTTGTGGCTACGAAGAAGAATGTTGCGGCAAAGGCATAAACTAAAGATGAAGGCAAGTCGGAGAGGAAAGATCACAAACATAACGGTGTGAGCAAGCAGTCGAAAGGAAAATAAATGTTGGAACACTTGAGGAAGTATACAAATTATACTCCCTTAAAGGTGGATATAAACCACGTTCTCGAGGAAATCAAGAACAATGAGGAACTGAATTGGCCAGAAAAACTGAGATTAGCTCCTGAAAGAAGGGATAAATCCAAGTATTGTGAGTTCTATAAAGATTATGGTCACACGACCAAGCAGTGTGTAGCTCTCCAAAATGAGATAGAGGCACTCATTAGACGAGGAAAGCTGAATGGGTATGTTGATCGCTAGAATGGTGGGAGGACTAACAACATAACTCGACAGAGGTCCAAATCTCCTTATCGACCAAGAGACGATAAAAAATGGGACCATGAAGATGACACTGAAGATGACCGCGATCTCCCAAAAAAGCCAAGACAGTCTGAGCATGAGGTATTTTTAATTCATTTTGGTTCATATGATTGTAACATGATTACAGGTGGAGACACAGGAGGGGGTAATCATACCGCTAAAAGGAAAGATTACCTCAATGAGACTCAAGCTTATTCCTACATACAACGTATAAATCTGGAAGAAGAAGATCACCCGAGAAAGGTTAACAAAGAAAAGATGGTCATTAGTTTTTTATAAAAATGATCTAGAAGGCGTTTTGTATCCTCATGATGATCCTCTGGTGATCAAAATGAGAATGAAGGATGTAATAATTTCAAGGGTACTGGTGGATAATGGTAGCTCGGCAAACATCATATTCTACCCTTGCTTCGATAGTTTGAACTTGAAACTTGGTCAGTTAGAACCATACCACAGGCCCCTCATTGGGTTTTTCGAAGAAGTTATTTTTCCACTCGAAATGATCAATTTAGACATATTTATTGGCACCTGGCCAGCTTGCAGATCAGAGAAGGTGCATTTCTTCGCGATGGATAAAAATGTCCAGTCAGTCTATAATATAATCATGGGGAGAGTAGGCTTGAAAAAGTTTAAAGCAGTTCCATCCACTGTACATCAGTGTTTAAAGTTCCCGACCAACTTTGGGATTAGAATTATGAAGGGAGATAAAAAAGTAGCTTGGGAATGCTACTACTCATCTGTCGAGCAAGAAGAATTGGAGAATGCTAGGAAGAAAACAACCACTTATCAAGTGGATAAATCTGATGATTCAGATATTGAAACCTTAAACCCAAGAGATGTAACGAAACTTGTTAAAGGCCAAGTTATGGAGGCAACAAAAAGTATTATTCTGGACGACGAGCAACCAGAAAGAATAACTCAGATTAGTGCTTCACTTGATCCAGTATTAAAACAAGAACTGGTGGCATTTTTAAAGCATAGAAAATGGCTATTTGCGTGGAGTCATAAGGATATGCCGGGGATAGACCCAACTTTGTTATGTTACGAGCTCAACGTCAACCATGAGATCAAACCAGTGAATCAAAGGAGCAAAAGTTAGGTACCCAAAACTAAAGAAGCTGGCATTAGCATTGATTGAAGCGAGCAGGATAATGAAACCATATTTCCAAGCCCATACAATAGTGGTATATACTGACATGCCACTCAGACAGGCTTTAAATAAGCCAAAGAATTCTGAACGATTGATGTACTGGGCAAAGGAGTTAGGAGAGTACGACATTATCTATGAGCCGAGATCCTCTCTCAGAGGACATGCAGTGGCAGATTTCATTGCTGAGTTTACCTACCCAGATGTCTCCGACAAATAGGGGGCTTATGCCAAGCAACCAAGGGTGAAAAAGTACCAATGGAAACTATCCCCAATCAACTCCCAGCAGCAGAATTGCCAGAAGGTATGATTGCCGATCAACCAGAACCTTCTGGTAAGGGGCAAGGGTTGAATGAGAAGTATGAAGATAGGAAGGATACGATCTTTCATTAAGGGATTTTGTCAGACCAAGAGTTTAATGATACTATCCCTATATGGAATTTATATATTGATAGTTCTTCATGTGCAACTGGTTGCGGAGCTGGAATTATTCTCACCAGTCCAGAAGGAATAAACATAGAATATGCTCTGCGTTTCCAATTCCATGCTTCCAATAATGAAGCTAAGTGTGAAGCTGTGATTATGGGCCTTAACTTAGATAAATCATTGAATGTAGAGCAAGTGGTGGTGTTCAGTGATTCACAACTAGTGGTAAATCAGATGCTGAGTCTTTACGCAGCAAAAGGGGAGTTCATGCCAAGGTTTTTAACTAAAGCTATGGAGATTGTATCCAATTTGACAGCTGTTCAAGTGATTAGAATACCAAGACTGGAAAATACAAGGGCAAATGCACTTTCTCAGTTAGCCTCAGCTACATGCACCGAGCTACGAAGAACAATCCCTATTGAAATACTTGCAAGAAGAAGTATTGATGAAGATTTGATGGTGAATTTTATCGCTTTGGATATGGGACCATCCTGGGTGGACCCCATCAGGGCTTATATCAAAGAAGGTACTTTACCAGTCGACCTACTTGAAGCCAAGAGGTTGAAGTATAAGGCTGCCAGATATGTTTTGAACAATGGAGTTCTGTACAGGAGAGGTGTGATAGCTGGTCTGCAAAGGTGTGTTCATACAACAGAAGTTAAAGATCTAAGAGAGGAGATTCATGAAGGATCTTATGGACCTCACGTAGCAGGTATAAATTTTTTACAGAGAATTAATATGCAGGGGTACTACTGGATAACGATGTGCGCTGATTGTACTGCTTATGCTGAGAAATGCGTACTATACAAAGAACTCCTTAGGCACTGTTAACACCAATCACTTCACCTTGGCCATTCGCTATGTGGGGAATATATTTAGTTGGGCCACTGCCAACTATAAGAGGACGATTCAAATATCTGGTGGTAGCTGTTGATTATTTCACAAAATGGGTGGAAGCTGAACCTAAGAAAGGGTTTATCAATTCATCGGGAAGAATATTATTTGTAGATATAGTTTGCCAAATGCTTTTATCACCGATCAAGGTACTCAATTTGACAATGATGAGTTCACAACGTACTGTCTCCAGTCCAACATTCAAAAGGTCCATTCCACTCTAGATCATCCCCAAAGTAATGGGCAAACCAAAGTGACAAATATAACTCTACTGAATGGGTTGAAGAAAAGATTGGATGATGCAAAAGGTAATTGGATTAATGAGTTGCATTAAGTGTTATGGGCTTACCGAATAACGCCCCGAGTAGCAAATGGGGAATCCCCTTACATGTTGGCTTTTGGGAGTGAAGCAGTGATACCTTCCGAACTAGGGTTACCTACTCATATGGTGCTTAACTTCAATTCTACAGTAATTTATTTGATGAGACGCTTGGACTTGGACATGCTTGAGGAAGTTAGAGAAGACGTAGAAATCTAAAATGCAGCTTATCAGCAATGGACTGCCATGTTCTATAATAAAAACGTCAAGAAATGTGATCTCAAGGAAGGCGATTACTTGCTCAAGAAAGTAATTCAAAAGAATAATAAGTTAGAGGCCAATTGGCATGGGCCATATTGAATCATAACTGTTGTTCGACCTGACACTTACAAAATATAAACTCTTAAAGGGGAAGAATTAAAAAATGCTTGGAATGCAGAGCACTTACGCAAATACTACCAGTAATGTAACTGCCCATGCATAAATTATTTTAGTATGAATGAAAAAATGATTTCCCCATTCATTAGTTTTATTTTCTTTTTCAGAGTACTAGTGCTACACACTACACTTAACTTTGCAGCAACACACAAAAAGTTGGTCGGCATCAGCATAAACACCAACGCAGTTGGTCGACATCAACAACCACCGACTAAAAGTTGGTTGGCCTCAACTTACATACCAACAACGTTGGTAAAACAATTGATCAAGGCAAGGCCTATTTGATTATGGGTGACCCAAGTGATATCTAAACTAGGCAAGAAGATGGGTAAAATATCCACTGCCTAGGCACCAGGGCAATTATTCCTTTAAATGATTGTTACAACTAAGCAAGAACATGGGATGAAAAATAATTCCATTTCTTAGGCATTTATGGGTGATAGGTCACTACAACTAGGCAAACACATGGGATAAAAGTTGGCAAAAGTTCCATCGTTTAGTAATCAAATCAACAAAGGGAAAACTGTCCATTCAAATATATATATATTCAATGTCTGGAAAGTAAAGTACAACACTACTATAGTTAAATAAAGATTGATAGAATAAATATCACGTGATTGTTTTATCTCCAAGGAAATAAAATTACAAATAGATGATTTTTTTCTTCATTAACAGTTACTAACGAAATACAAATAGCCTATTCTGCTGGTTTCTTTCTTTCATATTTAGATACAGTCTCCATCCCAGCTGGAGGTTCATCTAAAGCAAAAGAAGAATTGATAAAGTTCAAATCTTACAGCATTCTGGTATTGCTCATACTTGGTCGGACAAGAAAATATGGAGGTCGAGATATCTCAACATCTTTGTGAAGACTGTAATCACCAAGGTATATGGAAATCAAACACTAAGGAATTGAGCTAACTGGAATCCAGCTAACATCTAGTTTGAATGGAGGTACTGGCGGATCAAGTAATCGAGGGTCACACCAATCCCACAATTCCATTTCTTGCTTAACTTTCATCACAGTTAGAGAATTCATCCATCCATATTTATACCCCTCACTGTTTAATTGCTTCAACCTGTCATCAAGATGGTATAAAGCTTCATTGTATCCCTCCATCTAGAACTCTCTCGGCTTCTTGTGGAACTGATAAGTTAATCGTTCAACATGTTGATGAAGCCTCTTCACCAAACTTTCTTTATTCTGTAATGCAAAACTCTGATTGGAAAGTTGCTCGGTAAGAGTTTGAATTTTTTGGGACATCTCAGCCAGAGCTTGATTTTTTGCCTTCAGTTGAGCATCTTGATTTTCTAAAGCCTGTTGAGTTCTAGTTTCTTCATTGCTACTCCGACCAGCAGGGCCAGTCCCGAGATGTTAGGGACCCGAAGCGAACTCATGAAATGGGCCCCATATATAATAAGATATTTATTTTTCTAATTTATAAATTAAAAAAATATTTATTACTCCAAATAAAAATATTTTTATTATTATCAAGCACAAATGTCTACAAATCACAATCTTATACTCTCCTTTCCAAAAGAAAAACAAATTAAGGAACAATAACAACATATCATTTGATGTGAGCTCTTCTTGCATTTTTTTGAAGCAGAGTGAGAAATTAACTCGGCATAATCAACTCACCCTCATTAGTTGTTCCATATTCGTCATTTTTATCACCCTCATTACTAGCCATATTAACATTCTCACCCTCAATTTGATTATCTTCTTCATCAAATATCTCTTCAAGTTCTTTGTTTAATCCTTCTTCATTATCATCATCATAATTCGAACTTTTTTTCGTCAAAAACTTATAAAGGGTTCCTTTTTTAGATTGAGAATTTTTTTCTTGTTTTTCTTTCTTTTAGCGGCTCCGGACTCATACTTTCTAGGAGGCATGACTATAAACTAATAATTATCACACAATTAATGATCGATAAAGTTGAACAATATAACCTGATTGGAGAATTATACAATATTTCAAGCAGAAAATATCCAAATTAATCAGTTCCTCCTTCCAAAAAATTTAATTCATAATAAACCTGTGTCAAATCAAATATTGAAATAAAAAAATATTTAATTTCTAAAGGATAAAATAAAAGCAAAATATATTTATAAAATTACTAGAAAAGATATAGAAATGAATTACAGTGTTATGTTTTTCTGTCGATTTATACTAAACAGTGTGTAGATGAAAAAAATATAGTCGATTTATAAAATTACCAAAACCTGTGTCGATTTGTGAATTACTAAACAATCTTTGCTTCTAGTACCCACTGGGCCAATGTTGCCCCTATTGCTATTTGATACAGTGCTGCCGATTTGAACTTTTCTGTCTATTTTCATTTTTTTTTGTATTGTGTGTTTGAGTTTGTTTGAGATATGATATGGGTTTATTTATATAATAGCCTAGCCTATTTGTGGGGGATTTGAAGAGCTGCTTTTGTGCCGATCATTGTGGGATTTGAAGAGTTGTTGTGGGATTTGAATTGAAGAGCTGGTTGGGGATTTCAACAGTTGTTTTACGTCGATATATATATATATATATATATATATATATATATATATATATATATATATATATATATATAATTTTGGGGCCCCTAAAATTCGTAAAAAATCGGGGGCCCGAGGCAGTCACCTCCTCCGCCTCCCTTCAAAATCGGCTCTGCCGACCAGCTCTTGTTCTACCATGAGAAGTGGATGCAGGTCTGACTCTTTTCAAAGATTTTAATTCTTCTCTTAATGAAGCATTTTCATTCTCTAAAAAGGAAAAACCTTCATCATTAACTGTGATCAGAGCTACAGAGGAAGAAGCAGATTTCAACTGTCTCAGTTCTTCTCTTAAAAGAATATTTTCCTCCTCCAGCAACTTAGCAATGTTTCCATGTTCTTCAATTTCAAGTTTTAGCACACTTTCTCTCTTATTATAGGCTGATATAATTTTGTTATAACCCCGATCAACGCTCAAATGTTGGTACTTCTTCTTATAATCTTCATGAAGAAGAGAAGTGCCTTCCTTGTGTTAAAGTTGAAGCTCATTAATCAGTCCTTGAAGATCTTCAATCATTTCATAGTAAAGCTACGTTATTTGCTACAACCCGATCAAGTAGACATTTTAGATACTGGTAAGCCTCAATTGCTCGTTCAGAGGCATCATATCCTAGAATATTAATTATTTGTGCTTTAATGAAATCTGCACGATCAGCTTTTAAGTAATCTGTACATTTCTTCATTAACTCTGTATCATGAACTGACAACAGTTCCATCCTGGCAATAAACTAGCAAGGAAAATTAAAAACAGATCAACAACAACACAGCTACATTGAACAGTAAAGGAGAAATTCGGAATAAGTAACAAGTTCATTTTATTGATTATAATAGATGAGGGTACAACCAAAAGTACAAAACAAAGGGAAAACATAGGAAAGAAAAAAATTGTCGAATAACATTACACCTTCTCCTTATTCCCTACAACATCCTCAACTGATTTTGAAGAAGGGATTGGTTGCTCGGTGGGAAACTGACATTGCTCGGTAGAAGTTGTTGTCTGCTAAACTTGCTCGGAGGATTGAGGGATAGTGGTAGCAGTTCTTTGTTCTACTATCATTAAAGAAGATTCATCACATCCAGCTTCATCTTCTTCTTCGTCTTCAATAGCATGAGGAGGGCTGTGAATATGTCTCTGAAATAGTTCAGAGTCCTCAGTAACGTTCAACTCCTTCAATGCTAAAACCCATCCATCCCTAAAGAACTTCAAACTTGAATACTTTATTTGAGCAGAGGAGATATTTATAGCTTTGTTCCACCCTTTGTCCCAGCCAGATCTAAAGGACTTCTTCACAACAGACTTTCTCTTCGCCTTCTTCGAGGAAGCATTTTCCCTAAGAAGATCTTTAACATATTTTATTTTCTATTCAAGATCTTTCTTATGCCGTTCATCCTCTTCAAGCTTGACCTCAGCTTTCTCCGTACTGGAAATGGCTACCTTCAATTTCTCCTCTGCCTCCTTAGAAGCATTTATGGCTTATTATCGAGCTAAATCAGCTTCCTTGGCAATTTCCACAGCTTTTTGTTGAGCTGTCTCAATAGACGTAATTTATTTTCTCGAGCAGTTTTGTCATCCTCATACTTCTATCGGGATTCCTCCAAAGATTTTGATAACCCAACAAGGGCTTCTTCTACTTCTATAGAAGAGGAAGAAGCTTTTATAGCTTCCTCATTCTCCAGGATATTATTGAAATACACCAAAAACTGCAAGAAGAAGTGAAACTCAAGTTAGAATATGAAAATTGAAAACAGAACTGAAATGATAGGTATAATGACACTTACTGATGCAAGGTGTCGGGGTACCAAGTCGGTGACTTTACCCTGATGAGTAGAAGTCTCAGAAGCTCTGTGATTAGGAAGAGTTCCAAACCAAATCAATTTCTTGGCCTATCCAGGAGTAAAGAATGCTGGAGGACCAACTCTCAAAGAAGGTATATCAACCCCAACAAGTTGAGCCGACACAAAAATGGTCTTCTCACCAAGACTCAATCTTTTTAAAGGAGCAACCTCTTCAATCTAAGGTGCTGTCTCTTCTTGAACAACAGCAACCCATTCAATTAAAGGTGCTGCCTCTTTTAGTGCAACAGGGGATTCTTGCTGACCTCCTGATAGCTATGACTGCTCCCCTAGATGGAGCAATATCCTTTTTCTTAGTCCCTTCAGCTGGGACATCTTCTTTCCTCTTTTTGCCCCATCAGCACTAGGGACAATCTTGGTAAAGTGATTAGGCATTCTTCTCTTCTTCATCATCAAATCAGTAATGAAGGTGGACAAATAAGAAGAAGATTCTTCAACAACTGAAGAGGATGCTGGAATCTGCTCAAGATCAATCACCATAGGAGGAACAGTGGGATGAGCAATAAAAGAGAAACTGGTGTTCTTATATTGCAATAAATAGGAAACAACTCTCACGTGCTCCCAAGCAACTGATTAATGCAAACCCCAGATAAATTTCAAATCTTTTAGATTGATATCACACTCTTTTGGGGGTTTTCTTTTAGTATCAACTGTAAAACGAAAATTAAAAGTCAGCAACACATTTTATCAAACAAAAATAGAGCTAGTTTAAAAAACAAAACAACCTATCCCATTGCCATAAAGGGGACATCTGGGACCTTGGTACACGTCTTTCCCCTTTAGTGGGCGGGGGGGGGGGGGGGGGGGGGGGGGGAGGTGTTGCCAATTTTTCATCACAACCCCGTGTTCAAAATAATCTTTGTTAGAATCAGGGATATTGACCACTAAGGCTCTGTTAGAATACCTAGTTTTTAAATAAAAAGTGGTGTCGGTGGTCACCCATTTATATCAAAACATAATTTCAGGAATCCCTAGATGAGTTCCATGAATTTGATTCAACCTGTGTACGCCATTAACTACCCCCCATGTATTTGGAATTACTTTTGCAGATACAATATCAAAATATTGGAAAAATTCCAAATACAGGGGATTAGGCGGGAAAGAAAAACCACATCTGGCTACAAAAATAGAGGGAAACCAGTGTCCCTCAACTAAAGAAAATAAATCAGAAGGACAAGCAGGTTCTTCCAAGACAACGCAAGAAGAAATTTTAAAATCAGCTCTAAACTTATCTAACGACTCGATAAGGTTAACCATAATGACTAAAATAAATAAAGAATAAGGAAGGAAGAAGTTCTTACAGAAAATTAAGAAATCATCTAAGGCAGTTGATAGAAAGAACGATCGTAAGAAGAAAAGCGAAAAAATAAAGAGCTTGGGACTCTAGATGGCAAAAGGTAGAAGACAATCTGATTTTTCTGCCTTTATGTACACTGCTTTGGAAAACGAGAAAAGTAATGATCACAAATGACGACGATTGCATTTCTGGCGGCTAATCAAGGGAAAAAGACCCAAGTACCTAAGCATTGGCCAAAAATTCAAAATATTTACAAATTTGTCATTTCGCGCTGAAAACTTTTATGCTAAGTGGAAAATTTTACAAGTGTTGAAGTTTTGTAATCAAGCAAGACATGAGAAATGTGCCCGAGCAGATTTTGGGTATAATGTTCCACACTCTCACATCCAACCTCAATTGTGAAATATTGGGGGCTTCTGTTGATACAAAAATTAGTCAGCTGACATGGACCATTTATGTGAAGACACATGTCATCCACAGTGGCATAAGTACATGTATCGATCCACTTAGAGTACCGAGCTACTCAGCGTACCGAGCAACTCGGCATACCGAACAACTTGTTGGGAAGATTAAACGACCAAGACAGATTCAATAATTATTCCTTACCATGTACAGATGTATATGCCTATTTAATAACGGCCCATTATCTATTCACACTAATAGCCCAAGGGCTATTCATACATTTTAATACCCTCATGGCAGAAAAAGCTATCATAAGCAAACATAATCGTGATTGATACCCAGTAATACAAGACAGTGGACGTAGGCCATTTCATTAAGGCTGAACCACTTTAAAAATATCTTGTCTTATTCCTTTACTCATATTTATTTGTGATTTATTAATTATATCGAATCTAGTTTTTTTACATCAACACGTGTACTTAGTTGTTTCCGAATCAGCCGTGAGTTCTGCTTTGATCAGAGAGGATAATGGAGTTCAAAATCCTGTTTACTACCCAGTAAAGCTTTTTGAGGAGCAAAAATTAGGTACCCTCACCTAGAAAAGTTAGCACTAGCGTTGATTGAAGCATCTAGATGCACGAAGTCTTATTTTCAATCCCATACGATAGTAGTGTACACCGACATGCCCTTAAGGCAGGCTTTGCACAAGCCAGAGAAGTTTGGTAGAATAATGTATTGGGTAGTGGAATTGGGGGAGTATGACATTATCTATGAACCAAGGTATTCTCTAAAAGGCCAAGCAGTAGCACATTTCATAGTTGAATTCACTTAACCCGAGGTTCTCGAGCAACAAAATCAACAGGCCGAGCAAGGATCCGGAGAAAATAAAGTGAAAAAAGTTGTTGTCAGTCAAGCTCCCGAGGAACTTTTACCAGAAGAATCCATTACCGACCCACCAAATTATTTCTCCCTAACACGGGAGATGTCTAAAAAGGGTGAGGAAGTAAGGAGAAAAACATTCCACTATGGAATTTTGACAAACCAAGCATTTGACGATGATCTCCTAATATGAACTTGTACGCTGATGGGTCATCTTGTGCAACAGGCAGTGGAGAAGGTATAATACTTAACACTCCTAATAATATTGATATTGAATATCCCCTGTGATTTCAATTCCAAGATTCAAATAACGAAGCAGAATATGAAGCTCTTATTGCGGGCTTAAGTCTAGCTCAATCACTTAATGCCGAGAAAGTTGTAGCACGTAGTGATTCCCAGTTGGTAGTAAATCAAATATTAAGCTTGTATGGAGTTAAAGGTGAATTGATAGCCAAATACCTGTCCAAAGTAATGGAGGTACTAGCAAAATTACCAGCTATTCGGATGAATAGAATCCCAAGAATGGAAAATGTCCGAGCTGATGCTCTTGTTCGACTAGCTTCAGCTATTAGAGTTGAACTAGAACGAACTATTCCTATTGAGATTTTGACCAATAGGAGTATTGATGAGGATTTGATGATCAATTTCATCGCTGTAGACATGGGCCAATCTTGGATGGATCCCATCAGAGCATATATTAAAGAAAGAACTTTGCCAGTAGATATAGTTGAAGCCAAAAAGTTAAAGTATAAAGCTGCAGATATGTACTAGATAAAGGAGTTTTGTATAGGAGAGGATTGATAGTTAATGTATAGTGATGCGTTCATCCATCAGAGGTTACAGACCTAATTCAAGAAGTACATGAAGGATCTTGTGGAGTTCACATAGCAGGAAGAACACTTCTGCAGTGAATAAGTGCGCAAGGATACTACTGGCTAACGATGCGAGCGAATTGTGCAAATTTTGCTAAAAAGTATGACAAGTGACAAAGGTATTCCAACATTCAAAAGACTCCACAGGCTGCTCTCACCCCAATCACTTCACCTTAGCTGTTTGCCATGTGGGTTGGTATAGACTTGGTCGGGCTATTATTGACCATTAGAGGAATATTAAAGTACTTGGTTATTACACTAGACTACTTCACAAAGTGGGTTGAGGCAGATCCATTGATAGACATGCCTTATGAGAAGGTTTACCAATTAATTTGGAAGAACATCATTTGAAGATATGGGCTTCCCTATGCCTTCATCACCGACCATGGGATGCAGTTTGACAATGATGAATTTTCTACTTATTGTGCTCAGTCCAAAATCCAAAAATTACATTCTGTTCTAGGTCACCCTCAGAGTAATGGGCAAACCGAAGTTACTAATAGAGCTCTGCTAAATGGGTTGAAGAAAAGTCTTGATGATGCTAAAGGAAACTAGATCAACGAGCTACACTCTGTTTTATGGGAGTACTGAACAACCCCGAGGACTACAACTGGAGAATCCCCATACATGTTAGCATTTGGGACTGAAGTAGTCATACCTGCTGAGTTGGGTCTTCCATCCAAAAGAGTTTTAAATTTTAACTCTCTTGTAAGTGATCTAATGTGAATATTGGATTTGGATATGCTGGAAGAAGTGCGAGAAGATGCTTCTCTGAGAAATATAGCTTACCAGCAACAAACAGCTCGATTTTACAATAAACGGATGAAGCCGACCAACTTAAAGGAAGGATATTATGTGTTAAAGAAGGTTCTCCAAAAAAACAATAAACTTTAGGCTAATTGTCATGGGCCATATCGTATTTCAGTAGTCATCCGACCTGAGACTTACCGTATTGAGACTTTGGAGGGGGAAGAATTCAAGAATTCATGGCATGCCGAGCATCTCAGAAAATATTACCAGTAATGTTATTAATTGTACTCAGTTCAATATTAATTTTTAGTATCAATAAAATGATCTTTCCTCCAAATTCTGTTTTAATTTTTTTTGGGAATACTAGTGCTATGTACTACCTATATACTGGATCTATACTTGATCTTGAACAATGATGAAGCCTGAAATGTTGCTCGGCACAAGAATCTTCTCCAAAACACAAGCCTAATGTTAGTCGGCGTAAGTAATAAGTTGCTCGGTACATGAAAAACTTGATCGACAACATGCCAAACAAGATATTACGATCTCAATATGGTAAAAAAATATAAGGATAAAACAAGATCTTTATCCTACTGGGCAAAGTGCAGGAAGAACGTTGCGAAGATTCCTCAAGAGGAATGTAGGCACATATTCCACATACGCATGGTCACACCACTGGTAACTAATATAGAAAATCTAAACACTTAGGTATGTTAGTAAAACCTTTGGAGACATATGGGTAACTAGATCCAAATTAGATTTTAATATAAGTATGCTAGTAGAACCTATGTATTCATTGGTAATTGATACTAAATTTAGATTTTAATCTAAGTGTGTCAATTAAACTAATGAAAAAGAAGAAATCATTCATTCATGAAAACAGTCACATCCAATGACTAACAAGATAAGTTGATCAAGTACATTTCATTTCATTCATTTTTCATTACCTAATTGTGTTTACAAAAGAGATACATGACATTATTCTAAAGAGAGTTTCCCCTCAGCTTTGGCAACTAGATCCATGCCAGCTGGAGGATCATCTAAAGTGTAAGGAGAATTGATGAAATTGAAGTCTTCAAGCATTCTACTATTGTGTTGATAAGAATCCATCTAACACCTAGTCTAAAAGGGGGGTCTTCAAGGTCGAGCAACCCAATATCATACCACTTCCACAGTTTGTTATCTTGGACCACCTTCAGCACTATTAGGCAATTGGTCCAACCCCATTTCTAACCTTTATTCTGGGCCTATTTAAACCTAGGATCAAAATGATCCAAAGCTTCATTATACCCTTCCATCCAGATCTCTCTTGGTTGCTTGTAAAACTGAAAGGTCAACCTCTCAACTTGATAATGTAATTTCTTCAGCACTCCATCCTTAGCTTGCAAGTGAGAAGACTGAGTGGTAAGTTGCTCGGATTGTGTTTGAATCTTCTGGGACATCTCAGTACGGGCTTGGTTTTTGTCCTTCAGCTGAGAATCTTGATTAACAAGGGTTTGTTGAGTCTTAGCCTCATATTTAGTACCCCATCCAGTTTTAATCATTGCACGAGAAGAAGATACATACTTGGTCTTTTTCAGTGCTTCCAATTCTTCCCTTAACTGGGTATTTTTAGCCTCTAAGAAAGAATGTCCCTCGTCAGTAGTAGTAGTAGCAGCAGCAGTAGAAGAAGACTTCAAGGAATTTATCTCGTCTCCTAAATTATTATTCTCCTCCTCTAATAATTTAGCAATGGCTCTGGCTTTCTTCACTTCACGATTGAGTAAAAATTCATGTCTTCGAAAGTGAGAAGAAATTTTTTCCAACTTCTATTCAAAGCCCCAACCTTCACTTAAGGACTTGTACTTCTTCTCATAATCATAATTCAAAAGAGCCTTGACCTCCTTGTGGTCCTCCTTCATCTCTTCAATCATTTCATAGCATGCAACATTATTGGCCACTACCCGATCAAGAAGGCATTTCAAATAAAGGTAGACTTCCTTGGCTTGCTCAGACACACCTTCCCTGAGAAACTCTAGTAGGTCTTCCTCGGTCAGAGATCTACTTTAAAAGGTTTGTTACATCTCTTGAGTAGCTTGGAGTCAGTAGAGGATAATTATTCTAGTTTACCTATGAACTATTAAGAGCAAGAAGAATATCCAATCAACAATAGTATGCAAAGTATAGAGAAAAGATAAGCAAAAGAGGAAGAAGATTTCTTTTCATTGATAAATTGTTAAGTACAAATACATCAGCAAAAAGAAAAGAAAAATTACAATTGTAGAAGAAAAGAAAAATAAAGGCATCTCAGAAAGATCTACACCTTCTTCATGTCTGGAGTAGGCTTAACAGAAGTAGAGGCAGGAGCAGGAAGAGATGGATGACTATTAGTTGGAGGAGAAGAGGAGTCAATAATATGGTGTTGGTCAGCAGAATTCAACACCATAAGGGATTCAGTTGAACCCCCATAATCTTTAATCTCCTCATCCATGTTAGGAGGAGCTCCTGGGTCATGTCTGAGGAAGATTTTAGAATCCTGAGGGGTGCCGACCTCCACCAAGGCTTCTGACCAACCATCCTTGAAGCATTTATTCTTCATAAATTCAATTTATGAAGAAGCAACCCCAATGGCTTCGTCCCAGCCTTGTTGATGCCAGCCTCCCTGGCCTTAGCTCTTTTAGCCCTCTCTATAATGACCCGGGCCCTCTCGACATCCAAATCCTTCTACAGCTCGGTAATGTTAGCCCTCTCTGCAGTGACCAAGGCTTACTCAACATCTAAGTCCTTCTGTAACTTGGTATCCAGGCCCCGAGCAGCCACTGCATCTTCTTCTGCAAGTTTTATTTTTTCCTCTCATTTTTTCTGTTCATTGGCCAATGCCTGTTGGGAGTCAAGCATTGACTTTTAAAATTTCATCAAAAGCTTCTTCAACCTCATCAAAAGAAGAACGTAAGGCATCATCCTTCTCCAATATGTTGTTGAAGTCAATAAGAAACTGCAAAAACAAAACAAGGCGAGTTAATATAAGGAATATCAAACAAAGAAATAAAGAAGGGAAAGGAAATTACCAGAGCTAGGCTTGGAGCAACCCTTTCAGAACTTTTTGATTGGGGTAGTACAACTGTAGCACCCCTATGGTCTGGCAATGTAACAGACTTTATTAATTATCTAGCCAAACTAGGGCCAAGAGCTACTAGTGATCCAAAAGCAGATAAATCAACCAACTCTTGTTGGTCGGTGTTGATTGAAGACCCTTCCGCCATCCTAGAAGGGAGTCCTCTTTTCAGCTTCTTGAGGTGGCTTTCATCAACTTTATTAACTGCGAGCTTCTTCCCAGCATCCTCCTTATTAGACGGGTGCTTCTTTCTAGCATCCTCTTTATTTTTGGCTCCATCAGCAGCTTGTTTAGAGGAGCCACTAGCAGATTTATCACCTAAAATATTGGGAAACTTCCTCTTCCCCATGGCAACATGAAGAGGTAAATATGGATCTAAAGAAGAGGGGGAAGCAACAGCAGGTTCACCACTGCCAGATATAGTAGTAGAGGATGTGGAGATTGAGTCTTGGTCAAGGTTAATTAAAGAATAGGGTTCAACTATAGTTGGGCGAGCAACTAAGGAGGTGATGGTGTTCTTATATCACAACAAATATGAGGCTGATTTGGTATGCTCCTCCCCAACTTTCTGGTGAATGCCCCAAATGAACTTCAACTCTCTGTGGTTAATATCACTCTCTTTGGGACATTTTCTTTTTTGATCAACTGCAACCAATAAATTATAGAGTAAGAATTGGTATTATCTTTAACGAAAAATATATGCAAGGCAAAACATTTAATAAAAAATGACCTATCCCATTGCCAAAAGGTGGGCACTTAGGCCCCTGGTACTCAGCATTCCCAGTCAGAAGAGCATATTGACGATTTTTAACAATTACTCCATGATCTAAGTAATCTCTATTAGAGTCAGGAAGATTAGCTTCTAATGCTTTGTTCACAACCCTAGTTTTTAAATCGAAAGTGGTATCACTAGTTACCCACTTATAGTAAAACATAATTACTGGGATCCCTAGATGAGTCCCATGGAGTTGGTTTAATCTATATACCCCATTAACTACTCTCCAGGTATTGGGGGCTACCCTATCTCGAAGACCTCAAAATATTGGCAAAATTCAAGACAAAATGGGTTTGGGGGAAAGGTAAACCCATATTCAACAATAAAAATGGAGGAAAACTAGTGTCCCTCAGCTAATGAAAAAAGATCACCGAGAAAACTGGGATATTCTAGTTTTACCCATGAAGGGTTATTCCATTCATTTTTGAATTCATCAAGAGAAGTAAAAGGATAAACCATGATTGATGAAGAATAAAATGAGAAGGGAAAAGATTCTTACAAAATTCAAGGATTCAGCAAGGACTGAAGAACAAAGAATGACTGCACAATAGAGAGAGAGAGCTTGAAGGCACAATGACAGAAAGAACTCAGAAAGTTTGAGGTAAGAGATGTTCGTGGCTTTTCCCGCCTTTATAGTTTGCCTAGAAAATTAGAAAGGTAATGATTAAAAGGAAACATCGATTGAACTGTTGGCGGCTAAAGACATAAAAGACATATTTGCCCAAAAATGATTGGCTAAAGTTGTGGATAATTACAAAAATACTATACACATTATGTGCCGATAGTTAAAGTCATTAAATTTACAAGTATGGGAAGTCGGTAACCGACCAAGCCTCAAAATTGTTGCCCGATCAACTTTAAGAACTAAATGTTCCATACTCTTATAAAAAACCTCAAACATGAAACATTGGGGGCTTCTGTTGATACCAAAAAGTATCCTGCTATGTGGACCATTCATGTATGAACACGTGTTGTCCATTTGGGCCTTAATCCAAGTTAGCCAGGGTGAGTCATCGACCAACCGAAGGAATGCTGACCAACAGGTTAAAGAAGCCTGAATAATACCAGGAAGACCAACCAACAATGATAGTAAATCACCAATAGCTGTATACGTTATTAACATTGTTCAAATGTAAATGCCTTTATTATAAAGCCACTCCATCCTTTAATATTCTTATTCTTATACACCCTTAAGGGGCTATAAATACATTGTAAACCCTACATCCAGGGGACATGAAAAACGACACAAGAAGCAATTGAGCTAGCCCAAGGCAATACACAACAGTGGACGTAGGCTTTTCTTTTGGCCTAACCACTTTTAAAATTCTATGTCTCTCTAACTCATATTTGTCCGTGATCAATTAATTAGATCCGTCTAGTTTTTTGCATCAACAGATAGTTAATGGAGAAATGTATGAATAAAAATATATATATGGTCTTTATAGATATAAAAAAGGCTTATGATAGAGTATCTAGAGATATAATTTGACAGACTTTGAGGAAAAGAATCCCTATGAGTTATATTAAAGTTATTGAAGAATGTATGATAACACAAAGACTAGAGTTAAGACTATATGTGGAGAAACTAATGACTTTACGATTGAAGTGGGTTTACATCAAGGATCAACCTCCAGTCCTTATTTATTTGCCTTAGTCTTAGATGATATTACTAAGGACATACAAGAAGATATTCCAAGGTGTATGTTGTTTACAGATGATATAGTTTTAGTAAACACTTTAAAGAAAAACTTAGCGATGATAGTGGATACCTAGAGAAAAGCCTTAGAATCTAAGGGTCTAAGAGTAAGTAGAAATAAAATGAAATATATCGAATGTAAATTTAATAATGAGGCGTCGATTAACATAATGTTAAAGATTGAAGAAAACGTGATAAACCAAACTAATAAATTTCATTATCTTGGTTCAATGTTACAAAGTAATGAGGATATTGATGATGATGTTACGAATAGAATTTCAATTGCTTGGATGAAATGGAGACAAGCGAGTGGGGTATTATGAGATAAGAGGATAACTAATAAATTAAAAGGAAAATTTTATAGAACATTTGTTAGGCCATCGACCCTATATGGAGCGGAGTGTTTGGCATTAAAGAAAAAACATGAATAAAGTCTCCATGTTAGTGAGATGAGGATGCTCCGGTGGATGATAGGAATTACTAAAAAGGATAAAATTAAAAACCAATACGTGAGAGAAAAGTTAGGAGTAGCTCCCATTAGCGATAAATTAAGAGAAATTAGACTTAGGTTGTACGATCATGTGTTGCGTAGACTAGTAGATGTCCCTATAACAAGAGGAAGATTGTTGGAAATAGTGGGTAAAAGAAAAAGTGGTTGCCCTAAGTTATCGTGGGAGAAAATTATTAGGATATACCTTAAGGAATTAAACTTGAATGATAATAATGAATATAATAGATTAGAATGGAAAAGGAGAATCCATGCGGACGACCCCATAGGATGGGATTAAGGCAAGGATGATGATGATGATGATTTCAAATGTAATAACATTTTTTGTACATTATTTCATAATTTCATATTGCAATAATGGAGGGGCTTGAATTTGGGGAGGTCTTGATGATGTTACTCAACCACACTCACAACCACATGTACAATTATTTTTTACTTTGTTTTTATTCATATTACAGTAATGTAATAATTTTGAGTTAGTATTGTATTGTTATTGTACAACAATGTAATAATTTTGAGTTATTATTTTATTACTCCGAAAAATAATACTTTCTTAAGATTTTGAGTTTGGTTTTATTATGGATCGAATAGGACCGAGATCGAACCCGAACCGCTTAAAAATCGAATAGAACCGAGACTAATTATTATGATCGGATTTCGATCCATAATTTTTTAGGACCGATTAATACGATTCGGTCCCAGAATACCTCAAAATTGAACCGGACTGTGAACACCCCTAGTTATAATGGTTGATGAGAATGATATGATGGCCCTTTCCCCCAAGGCTAAGGTTTCCAAGTAAATTGATCTTAGTGAACCATTTGCTCCAATATCTTCATCGAACTCCCCTATTCGAGAGAAGAATAAAAAAGAGAAGACCAATTCTTCTTCAATCACCGTGGTTCTGTCTAAGAAGAGAGGCACCCATAATCCCAAGAAGGGCCACTAAGTGATTTCGATTGACAAAAATCCCTCCATATCCCCAGGCCTATTGAGGGATCTGTGCTCACGCTTGACCGTCAGCAACTTTACAAGCTAACTTATGATCAACTATCAAATCATGCCATTCAGGCGTTATCCTTGGTAAGCACAACTTTTCCTTTCTACATTGCTGTACTACTTAAACTGTGATACCTTATAATTCCTTCGTTATGCAGTTTATCGGTGATTTCGTGGCCATTCTGAAAAGCAATCTAAGCAATTCAGGGTTATGGATAATCTAAACATGATCTTAAAGAACTCTGAGTCTACCCTTATTGCTACTCAGAAGGCATTTGAGGTAGAGAAGCATTTCAATAACTCAATGATGGATTCCCTAAAGAATGAACTTGATCTGCTGAAGGTCTAATATGATGAGCTGAAGGTAGGGCTGTGTAAAAAAACTGTCAACTCGATGAACCGAACCAAACCGACCACTATGGTTCGGTTTTGGTCGATTTTTTTTACTTATGGGTTGGTTCTGGTTCTTATAAAAAACCGATGCAGTCGGTTTGGTTCCCGGGTTGGTATGTAAACCAAACCGAACCGAACCTAGAATCGATAATTAAAACCGAAGTTAAAACCAAAATTTTTAGTCCTTCCTTTAATATTTTCATATGTAGCGAAGGTAGTTTTTTTTCTTCATTTTCACTCGTTTAGAAGCTCTCGTCTCTCTCTCACCGAAGCAGCCGCCGTCCTCTTCTCTCTCACCGAAGCAGTCGCTCTCTCTCATATTCTCTCTCTCTCGTGTAGCTCTCGTCTTCTCTCAGGTATGAAATAAACCTTGTGTTGATCGTGATCATCGTTCACACATTTGTACAGTTTTTTTTAAAACTTTCTTTCACCAATGCTTTTCTTGTGACCTTGCTTTTATCAATTTTTTGTCCAATTTAGTAGGTGAGCTATAAAAATCAATTTTTTTATTAATGCCTTGTCCCTATTTTTCTGTTTTTCAACAGATCTTAACGTTTTCATACTGCATAACATTATATAAATGATAATCTAACTGGATTTCTTTTATTTCATTATGACGGTGAATGATGAACATATAGTTATGTTTTAACAAAATGCTCAGTTTTGAAGCCCTTTTGTCTCAGATCTGTGTGTTTGGTATTTATTTAAAGGAAAACAACTAATGAAAAGAAAACTTGTCAGTCAGCTTTGGAACCATCTTGCTCAGCTTTTGAAAATTTCATGTATTTTTTTCTACAATGTTGAATAAATGATAAAAAAAATAAATGAATTGGAATCGAAAACCAACCCAAACCGAGAACCATTGGTTCGGTTTGGTTCAATTCTACTTATATTTCGGTTCAGTTCTGGTTCCAAAACCAGAGAACCAAACCATTTCGGTTATGGTTCTGGTATCATAGTGGAACCGAACCAACCCGAACCATGCACACCCATAGCTGAAGGTCAATCATAACCAAGTGGTAGTTGAATGTGACTAAACAAAAAAGGACCAACCAAAGGCTCTGGCCACCACCAAGGACGTGAGATATCAGACTGTGTATGAAAAAGCCTTTGATTATGCCAAACATCAATTGGTTGTCATTATAAAGTCCAACTTCAAGAAAGGTTGGGATACTGCCCTAACAAAAGGCTAATGTTTTGATTGAGTTTGAACTCTTCAGAGAGCATAACCCAGACTCCCCTCCTCAAGTCGAAGAAAGTGGTCGAACAGAGCCATCAACTGACCAAGGCACCTTTGAAACTGATTGGGGCAAAGCCTAAGAAAATTTGGAGCAGTTAAAAGATAAGGGAACTAAAAACTAGTTAGTCATAATTAGTTTTAAGGATCCTTGTATTTTCGTTCCATTCGTTTGTAAAGTCTTCGCCTTATTTTTTTATATAATGAAAGAAGTCTTCGGTGTTTACCTTTGTTCTTTATTATTGTTGAGTAATTTTCTTTTTGTTATTATAGCATAAGAGTGTTCCTATAAAAATCCCATTTGTCGATAACTTATATACCATTCTTATTCAAGGAACTAGTGTTCAACCTCTCTGTGATTTCGTTTCCAATAAAAAATCTCTTTAAAAGATGACCAAGGTTTATAAGGAACAATTTACCTTAGTGTACATATTAAAAGATAATGTTAAGGATCTCGATGATGTAGGCAAACTCATGCTAGATGAGATGAGCTCTTTGAGAAATCAGCTTGCTGGATCCAAAGATATTAGTGATGTTGGCACGCTCTTTCAAGATGAGAATGATTCGATGAGGAAACAACTTGCTAAATCTATTGATGACCTTCTAAGGGAGGGAGTGATCAAGATTGTCCTAAGTCGTGACATAATTAATCTCCGTTACCTCTTCAAGAAAAGTCTTTATGTGGTATGGGCTGTTGACTATGACGAGGGCTGGAAAAATGCCTCTCTTAGGAAGGAAGAAGCAAATAAATTATCTTATAAGAATGCGTGTCTAAATTCTTTGGGAGCCTTGAAGGTCCTAAAATATTTTGAGCTTTGGTACTGGTAAAAGTTTGATTATCCATCCTACCCCCATCCCCTCTTTGGGAGTGAAGAGAGCAAGGTTCCTCTTGATTTCGTTCCTTTGTAGATGACCGAGAAATATTTAGTGTCTCATGAGAGCAATGATGAATTCCAAATAAACCCTGATGATGGTCAAAGATTGGCTATTTCCGAGGCAATTATTCTTCGGGGGCAGTAGTTGTATTGTACAGTTTTGATCTTTCACAGATGTAGTTGATTTTTTGATGTTTCTTTAACTTTTGTGATAACATGATGTTTGTGTAATACCACACTTTTCATTTTTCCATTTCATCATTCCAAGCATGTCTTTATTATTTTCCTTATCTTTTAGGTCATTTCGTCATACTATCTTAGGCCTAGAGCAAACTCTAACAAAAAATCACCTAGTTTTAAGGCTATCAATAATTCAAGTTTTAGCCAACCAAGATCAAGTTTGTTTAGTGCCTAGGGATTCCCCATAGGTGTTTTGCTTACCTAGGAAATTCATGAGGTTTTTGTATTTTTCATGAAAAAGTCCATGAAACATTGATATTAAATATATTCAAACTCAGGTGATATTGATCGATGTTCAACCATTAACAAAAGTGTAAGCCTTCCATTTTGGAACAATGTTGAATAACCAGACGAACCACTTGGTCTTGTACTTTATTAGCCTTAAAAAATAAACTAGACAAAGTGTGAGAGATATTTCGAGCAACATGAGTTTGGAATTTAAAACTGGGAGAAATAATTGATAAGCATCCAAAACTGTACATTTTATACCCCGAATAGATGTATTTTAGTTGCTAATTCTCGGCAATTTGGGTTTTATGCGCTTAATTGTTCAATATGCAGGCTTAAATGCATGTTGCGGTGTTCAAACGCGTATTTCAAGGCAATTGTGCGCAATATGGAGCTAATTCCCAATTCTCTGACACTAACCTAGCCCATCCTAGCCTTAGCCTTCCCCGACCCGTGTGTGTGTTGATTTTGTACTATTTTATTATTTATTTTAGATTTTTAGTTTGAGTCATTTTTATTTTTAGAATTTATTTTAGATTTATTTAGTATTTTCTAGGTTTTATTTTCTATTTTTCTATTTTATTTTTATTAGTATAATTTTATTTTATCTTTGTTTTTTAATAGTTTTATTTTTATTAGGATTAGATTTTTTTTAGGATTTCATTTATTTTTTTTAGTTTTATTTGATTTTACTTTTAATTAGAATTTTAGTTTTAATTTTATTAAATTTTATTTTTATTTTTTATTTTATTTCTCTTTTTAGTTTCAATTTTATTTAAGTCTTTGTTTTATTTTAGAACAGAATTTAATTAGGTTTTTATTTTATTTTACTAATTTATTTTATTAGTTTTACTTTTAAGGGTCCAACTTAAACACACACGCCCTAAAACCTCACTCATACCCAAATAACTTATCATACACCCTCACCCTCACACACATTCCCATACACCCACACATACACAATCCAACCAACATCACCTTCTTCCCCAACCCTTTCTCTCTCCTCTCTCTTCCACCATTTTCATACCCAACCTCCATTAACAAAACCATAAATCACCACTCTCTCTCCTCTCTTTACCCCATTAACAAACACAGAACCCATCTCTGACTCACCCCCCTTACCCTCCTGCCGGTCGAACCTCTCCACACCATGCCGTCGCCGACCTCGTTACTACAACCTCCATCGCCGGCAACAGCAGTGAACCACCAGCACAACCTCAACCCGAAACCGAAACCAAGCACCGACCTGAACCCCCTTAGCTCCAGCCGGCCACCGGTAACTCACTCCCTCATCGCCGGCGTGCTGCCCCACCCGCAGCCGTCGGCCACTCCCCACCTGCTCACGTCTGCCTCTTCCCCCCGCGACTCCGACGAAAGCAACCCTTAGTCCGTCGGCGCCCCTTTCGACCCCAATCTCGTCGCAACCCTCCGATCTGCCCCGACGCCGTTTCCTTCAACCCGAAAAAACCATACAACCCCCGGCCAGCCCCAATCCCACCTGTCGCACACCCTCCGGCGTCGATCCGAAGATACCACCGACAACCACCTGCCACTCGCCGGAGCGCCCATGTCCAGTCACTCAACTCACCCATGTCCAACCCATTACCCATGAACCCATTTCCATCTTTGATCCAATTCTCCCAAAAGCCACCCACGACTTTTCCACCTGCATAAACCAAACAAAGAAATGCCAAAAGAACAATTGCCACATGTGACAAAACCTCACTTAACCCCCTTTTCCAAAATTACTCCCAAATAACACCTTTCACACCTTTTACCCAAAACACCCCCATTAACCATATTAGATTTTTTATTCCTTCACCTCTCATTCACATGATCTCACACCATATCCACATGCACCCCCTAGACATATACCCAATTTACCCCTTTTCTCCATGTGCCTACTATATGAGAAGACCATGCTCATTCAAAGATAGAAACTCATCATCAAATAGAGAGAGAAAATTCTAGAGAAAAGTAGAGAGTTAGGTTAGAATAAATTAGGTAAAAATATTTGTAAATTGTTTATTTTCATTTTTTTAGATACTTGTGAGTGATAAATGTGTGAAATTCAATTGAGTTGATTATTGTTGGATGCTCATATTGGATGGATTGTATGCTTCAATTTGGAAGAGTAGAGTTCAACTTTCTCAAAGAGATTTGGTTTGCTTGTTCTCTTACCTTCTCATTTATTTTATGCCTTTGATTATTAATTTGTCAAATCTTATACCATGTTAGGCTAAATCCCCTTTCAAGGGGTGGGGTAAAACCCTTATTTGATGTTATTTTATTTTTATTAGTTTAATTACTTGAAAAGTCCCTTTGAATGTTAATTTTGATCTCTCACCCTTAAATTTACGCCTCGAGAGAGGGTAAATGATTTTCGAGAGAAAATCAAAATTCTAGTTATAATATGCATTTTAGATTCGAACTTGAGATAGGGGTTTCTTAAGTGGGGTATTATAATTTGAATTTCAACTCTAAATTTATTTTCTAAGAGTTACATAAATTTTAATTAATCGATCCTAGCGGGTGATTAATTAAAAGGAGTGTAAATCTATTTTTCTAGAGTTGTGGGGTGTTAAACTTAATTTTCTAAAAGATTACTATTAAAATTACATTTGCAACGAGAGTTGATTTGTAATTTTAATATCAATTTGGGAGAATTCCAATAATTAAATTAATTAATTAGAATAACTAAAATTTGTGGTGTAAACCCACTCCTTGATTGTTCTCACAATTATTTACCTCATTTTATCTCTTATTTTAGTGTTAGACTTTATTTTTCATTTTAGTCACTTTCTAATTAGTTGTTTTCACCTCACAATTTAGTTTAGTCTTGTTTCACCTCACCTCACCCATTTGTTTTAATATTTGAAAAAGCTAAAAAAAGTAGAAAAAGTAAAAAGCCCAAAAAGAAAATAAAAACTGAATTATAATTTTGTTCCCTTTGCTTTACAACCTTGAAAGTGGATTGATACCCTTACTTACCTCTACACTTGAGATTATTATATTTTGTAGGTAATCGAGGTTTTGATTAGAAGGACTTTTCAAACAACGATGGAAGACAAAAAATATACACGCAAAAGTTCTTTCTATCAAATGGCGCCGTTGCCATTCTTGGGAGTGTGAAGCACTCGGAGCGGATTCAATTTTGTAGTTCATTTATTTTTTGCACTTTTTATTTTTTTGTACCATTTTTATATTTTTAGAAGGCTTGTATCAGAACTTCATTATTTGGCTTGTATTGCGGTGCTTAGAGACACCATTTATTTTCCATTTAAATTTGTAATAATTGAAGACAAGCGTGATAGGGAAACCAGACAAGATAGAGAGAGGGCGTCCAAAGGCGAGTATTAAGAAGCCTCTCTACCTTGGGTCGGTAGGACTCCCGGGGACAACTGAGATAGGCGTAATCTCCCCCCGGTCGACTCAAAATTTTCGGCACCCCATGGCGTAAAAACCGAGGGAGGTACATTTTCTAAACCCTTGCGCCTCTCTTGTTAGAGAGTTGATTCTCTTTTGTGCTCTTGTGTGATTTTATTCTCACATTTATTTTTTTGAATGGTGTGATGAATTAAATTACTAAGACCTACACCCGGTCACTCACGAGAAGGGATTTCATCACCCGACTCACTCGCTTACCATTGTGTGCTACCCTAGCCATCACTAAATTTAAAATTAATCAACTAGGTAGCCCATTAGGAGAATCTTTTTGCAAAGGCGATCACTCAGATAATTTCGTGATTTTTTATCGTCCGTAGACTTAATTAAAAATTGACTACTCCTTTCGTTAAATTTTGAAGATAAAAATTGGCTATGTGCTAGTTAGGAATTTTTCTTGACTTGTGTGTGTGTCCAATTCCATTTTTCGGTAGTCGGTTTTAGTTGGTTCGTCCAAATCAAGGCGTCCATATCTTTCCCCACCTTTTCTTCCAAAATATTTTCTTTCATTTTTTATAAAAAAAAAATCAAAAATATTTTCTTTCTTTCATTTTAGAAAAATCCAAAAATATTTTCTGCTATTATTTTTATAAAAAAATCCAAAAATATTTTCTTTCTCTCATTTTTAGAAAAATCCAAAAATATTTTCTTTCCTTTTGATTTTTTTTTACAAAATTCCAAATATATTTTCTCCTCATGGCCGAAGAACGTTCTTTACGGGACTACTTTGGTCATTTTCCATTAACACGTGACATAGGTGAGAGTGATCCATAGCCGTCTCTTTATGATATCCTTAGTGGTTTCACTTCTCTCACGAGTGCCCTTGATACTCTTGACCCATCCATGCATGCACCACATATTCCATCACCCTAGGTGTCAAGTGTCGGCGTGTCTCATCCTTTGATGTGCACCCATCATTATTCTGCTGATCACAAGTCCCATGAGTGTCCCTACTTGTCATATCCATACAAACCCATCACGGAACATGTGTATCCATCTAACACTGTTTCGGAACCCACCTCGGCCCATTACCCCGCTATACCTAATCCCTAGTTGTGTCAGCACCCGAACTATTCGTGGAGGCCTGATCACCCTTTCACGCAATACGAATCCCAACTCGATGTTGTGGATCCTCACACGTTCCAACAGTCATCATGGCAACCTTGTGCACCCGTTCACGATCAGTTCCCTCACTACGCTCCCCATGCGCATCAACCAATTGTCCATCACGAAAGTGATCCTTTCGTGTATGATGAACTTGGCCCCACTCCACACACTTCATTTGAGTATTCTCTATACACTCACGATAGTAGCGCGTTGTGTCCATCTCACCCACCGCCACCACCCATCATTCCACCAACACCTTCATCCACATCCGCTCTCGAAACCCTCTTGCAAAAGTTCATACTTGAGCAAGAGCAAGCCACTCAAATTCAAACTCTCCAAAGGCTTGAACAAAGGTTAAATGAATTGGAGTGTGCGAGAGAGTCAGACATGCATCCACCCATCATTGCAACCGAGTGTGATGATGATGTGTCCTCTTGTGACACGAATTTTGAGTGTGACCAACCCTACCACCCCGAGAATCTCGATGTTAAGACCATCCCATGGTCCGGGTCCTAAGTCGACAACTGTGTTGACTTACCTTTCGATAGTGAGCCTGATCAAATTCCACCATATCCACTTGAACCCATCATTGCGGTTCACCTTACCACTACCGAGTTATCCAAAAATATGCCCGAGCTTTTACCTTATGACCCAATTGCATATGTCTCTGACATGCCCAATTATTTTAGGTTAACTCCGGCTACGAGTGTTCACCATTTTCCCGAGATAGAATCCGTGATAGTTCCTAACTATCCGGATTTGGATGATGTCCCACCATGCATGGCTCCCTTTGCACCCAATATTTCTAGTGATTCCTCTATCTCCGATCTTGGTACCTCGTTTGAACCAACCACCACATTCATTGATGCTACTCTTGTGGAGAAGTTGATCACTCCATCTTTAGAAACCACACTCCCTTGTGAGTATTCTTTTACTCCTCCCAATGAGTGTGTGTCCCCCACTCTTGAGTTGGATCATCTTCCTCCACCATTTATCCCACCCGACCCACCCTTTGTCCCATCACCTAGTTTGGATCTAAATTTTATACCTTTCATGTTCCCAACCATATATTTAGATCCCAACCTAAAACCACCATCCACCATCTACGAGAGTATATGTGGTGATACTCTCCACTTTCGTGACACCGAGCTTGTTATTCCATGCCCGCCACTCTCTTGTGGTGTTGATTTTATTTCTCAACATCTCCCTGGCGTGTCACGACGCGACCATTACCATCGCCCATTTATAGAATGGTTGTGTGTTTTCTATGAGCCCCACCCCATCACTATTTCCAAACCCTTTTGCCTTCCCATCCAACTTGAGCACCACGCTTATAGGGCCCTAGTTGCCCTTACCTTCCGGCTCATAAGGCCCGAGACCGATACCTATTCACCCTCACCCTTACCCTGATCCCCACCCACCCATGGTCCACCGATGCTTTGCATCGTGTGATGCACTTTGCCAAACAGGTGCATTGACCCCTTTTAGCCTCTTTCCAGCAAGACTGACGCTTCAGTCTTGTTTGGGGGTGATTCTCATCACCCAATTTTTCTGCCACCCCGCGCTTTGATAGATCCTATCCTTAGGGTGAGATCCCTTCGGTCTGGCTGAAGACGTTAAACTTAGCGCTACCAGGAGGCAGCTCGCGTTTCTTGTACTAGTCTCATCCTGTTTGGGGGTGGTGTTTCGCATCACCCTATGCTTTATCATGTTATGGACTTGTACACATTTTTTCTTCTCATTTCTTATTCAGGTTTATTCTTGGCGATATCTGTCCACATCATTTGCGGTTCATTCTGGTAATCTCTTTCCTACCTTATGATCTCAATTTTAAAAATTATTTCACCTAACATCGAGGACGATGTTCCTTTTTATTTGGGGGTGGGGAATTTTATCAAAATCATACCTCTTTTGAAATTTTTTGATTTTTTAAACCTGATTTTTAAAATTTCGTGCAGTTTATTTCATCTCAATCATTGATGTGAATTTTCTATCATCCATCTTTTTAAGTCTAGGAATCGAGCTAGAGGATATATATTTTATAAATAGCTTATGTAATACATAACAAGGCATTTTGCACCATGAATTTCTGGACTCAACAAAATTTGTGCATTTATCACGTCATTACGTTTAGAGTTGAGGAGTACTATAATTCTAAAGAGAACCTTAAGGATCACTAGTAGAGACTTTAGCTTGTGAGATTCGTGCCTTTCACCCTTTCAGAGTGTTTTACGCAATCTCCGAGTCACAAGTTGATTCAACTTCTTTTGGGTCCGCACTTAAATTGTTGCATGATCTCATTATTATTCACTAAATTTTTGGCTTGATCACTGAGAACAACATCACTTTCGAGTTGTAAGAAACATGTGTCTTGAAATTTGTTCCGATCACTAGGTTTTCATCCATACACCTACCACTTTTCCCCCATATCACATCTTCATCCATTACATTCCCATGCTCTTCCATATTCCCACATATTCCCTACATCATCCATATACATACCCCATTCCATTCATATATCATCCATCGTTTTGATAAAAAGAGTGTTGTTCAAAATGTTAAATGTCTTCATTGTTGGGTTGAAAAGTGAGAGAAAAAAAAAGAAAAAAAGAAGAGAAAAACAGAAAAATAGAGAAAAAGAAAAACAAAAAAGAAAAAAAAAAGAAGAAAAAAAAAGAAGAAAAAGAAAAGAAAAGAAAGAGAGTTTGTAGTTAGTAGTTAGTTGTAAAATAAAGACATTTGTGCCTAAAGTGTATACACTTTTCTCAATCTTATCGCATCCATCACTCATCACTCATCCATTATCCATCATATCCTTCTCATCTCATTTCATTTCCCCTCACCTTTATACATCCATATCTCCCTTAGGTGTTCGGACAAATGATAGTCAACGTGGTGAATAACTCGACGTTCTCACTATAGTGATTAGCATTATTTCATGAGATCAATTTTCTTTCTTAATGTTCGTTCTTTCTTATATGTGTGTGAGACGTTTGAACTTGCTTACATTTACTCACCTCCTCACATACAAGAGCGATACACTTACCCTAATCTCGAGAGTTCGTTTGAGAGAGATATATTCGTGAGATTTGAAGTTGAAGCGTTGATTCCGACAAGGCAATCTAGGAATTACTCTTATCACACTCGACCCGTTATGACTGATTCACACCACAAACGTTGAGTTCTAGGAAGGATGTGCCTTGTGTATTTACTTCGCTAAAATTTTTACACAATTCTAGCTTTGTATTTCTGAAATCATTTATCTCATGATGAATTATGCGATTGTTCTATGTCTAATAAGAGATTGACTGCCTTTCAATAAATTTTTGGAAAATAAGACATTTGTGGGTATATTCCCTGCAAACCCTCACGAGACACAACTCGTCCTCTAGGAAAACCTATAGGTTTAAAAGCTTGTTGCACATGCTAAGTGCAATCGCAAGTGCCGGCGAAAGTGGTACACTTTTGTTTACTTATCTTTCTCTTTCTCTCTATCTTATTGCTCGAGGACTAGCAACGCTCTGTTTGGGGGTTGTGTGATAAGCACCAAAAACTGTACATTTTATACCCCGAATAGATGTATTTTAGTTGCTAATTCTCGGCAATTTGGGTCTTATGCGCTTAATTGTTCAATATGCAGGCTTAAATGCACGTTGCGGTGTTCAAACGCATATTTCAAGGCAATTGTGCGCAATATGGAGCTAATTCCCAAATCCCTGACCCTAACCTAGCCCATCCTAGCCTTAGCCTTCCTCGACTCGTGTGTGTGTTGATTTTGTACTTTTTATTATTTTTTTAGATTTTTATTTTGAGTCATTTTTATTTTTAGGATTTATTTTAGATTTATTTAGTATTTTCTAGGTTTTATTTTCTATTTTATTTTTATTAGTATAATTTTATTTTATCTTTATTTTTTATTAATTTTATTTTTATTAGGATTAGATTTTTTTAGGATTTCATTTATTTTTTTTAGTTTTATTTGATTTTACATTTAATTAGAATTTTAGTTTTAATTTTATTAAATTTTAATTTTATTTTTATTTTTTATTTTATTTCTTTTTTTAGTTTCAATTTTATTTAAGTCTTTGTTTTATTTTAGAATAGGACTTTATTAGTTTTTTTATTTTATTTTACTAATTTTATTTTATTAGTTTTACTTTTAAGGATCCAACTTAAACACACACACCCTAACACCTCACTCATACCCAAATAACTTATCTTACACCCTCAGCCTCAGCCTCACACACATTCCCATACACCCACACACACAATCCAACCAACATTATCTTCTTCCCCAACCCTTTCTCTCTCCTCTCTCTCCCACCATTTTCATACCCAACCTCCATTAACAAAATCATAAATCACCATCTCACACTCTCTCCTCTCTCTACCCATTAACAAACACATAACCCATCTCTGACTCACCCCCCTTACCCTCTTGCCGGCAGAACCTCTCCACACCAGTCCGTCAGAGACCTCGTTACTACAGCCTCCATCGCCGGCAACAAAGGTGAACCACCAGCACGACCTCAACCCGAAACCGAAACCAAGCCCCGACCTGAACCCCCTTAGCTCCAGCCCGCCGCCGGTAACTCACTCCCTCATCGTCGGCGTGCTGCCCCACCCGCAGTCGTCGGCCACTCCCCACCTGCTCACGTCTGCCTCCTCCCCTCGCGACTCCGGCGACAGCAACCCTTAGTCCACCGGCGCCCCTTTCGACCCCAATCTCGTCGCCCCTGCTCCTGCCACCTCCAGTAGCAACCCTCCGATCTGCCCCGACGCCGTTTCCTTCCACCCGAAAAAACCATACAACCGCCGGCCAACCCCAATCCCACTTGTCGCACACCCTCCGGCGTCGATCCGGCGATACCATCGACAACCACCTGCCACTCGCCAGAGCGCCCATGTCCAGTCACTTAACTCACCCATGTCCAACCCATTACCCATGAACCCATTTCCACCTTTGATCCAATTCTCCCAAAAGCCACCCACGACTTTTACACCTGCATAATGCCAAAGAACAATTGTCACATGTGACAAAACCTCACTTAACCCCCTTTTCCAAAATTACCCCCAACTACCACCTTTCACACCTTTTACCCAAAACACTCCCATTAACCATATCAGATTTTTTATTCCTTCACCCCTCATTCACATGACCTCACACCATATCCACATGCACCCCTATCCATATACCCAATATCCCTTTGCTCCATGTGCCTACTATATAAGAAGACCATGCTTATTCAAAGATAGAAACTCATAATCAAATAGAGAGAAAATTCTAGAGAAAAGTAGAGAGTTAGGTTAGAATAAATTAGGTTAAAATATTTGTAAATAGTTTATTTTCATTTTTTAGATATTTGTGAGTGATAAATGTGTGAAATTTAATTGAGTTGATTATTGTTGGATGCTCATATTGGATGGATTGTATGCTTCAATTTGGAAGAGTAGAGTTCAATTTTCTCAAAGAGATTTGGTTTGCTTGTTCTCTTACCTTCTAATTTATTTTATGCCTTTGATTATTAATTTGTCAAATCTTATACCATGTTAGGCTAAATCCCCTTTCAAGGGGTGGGGTAAAACCCTTATTTGATGTTATTTTATTTTTATTAGTTTAATTATTTGAAAAGTCCCTTCGAATGTTAATTTTGATCCCTCACCCTTAAATTTACGCCTCGAGAGAGGGTAAATGATTTTCGAGAGAAAATCAAAATTCTAGTTATAATACCCATTTTAGATTCGAACTTGAGATAAGGGGTTTCTTAAGTGGGGTATTATAACTTGAATTTCAACTCTAAATTTATTTTCTAAGAGTTAAATAAATTTTAATTGATCGATCCTAGCGGGTGATTAATTAAAAGGAGTGTAAATCTATTTTTCTAGAGTTGTGGAGTGTTAAACTTAATTTTCTAAAAGATTACTATTAAAATTACATTTGCAACGAGAGTTGATTTGTAATTTTAATATTAATTTGGGAGAATTCCAATAATTAAATTAATTAATTAGAATAACTAAAATTTGTGGTGTAAACCCACTCCTTGATTGTTCTCACAATTATTTACCTCTCTTTATCTCTTATTTTAGTGTTAGACTTTATTTTTCATTTTAGTCACTTTCTAATTAGTTGTTTTCACCTCACAATTTAGTTTAGTCTTGTTTCACCTCACCTCACCCATTTGTTTTAATATTTGAAAAAGCTAAAAAAAGTAGAAAAAGTAAAAAGCCCAAAAAGAAAATAAAAAGTGAATTATAATTTTGTTCCCTTTGCTTTACAACCTTGAAAGTGGATTGATACCCTTACTTACCTCTACACTTGAGATTATTATATTTTGTAGGTAATTGAGGTTTTGATTAGAAGGACTTTTCAAGCAACGACGAAAGACAAAAAATAGACACGTAAAAGTTCTTTCTATCAATAATTAAAGTAAAAGTAACTAAACTTGAACAAACTAGAAATAAAACTTAGGTTGGCTGCATTCCACGCCCTTGCTATATCTCTTCCTATATTATTTATTAGTGGTAGGCATCTTGCAAATCATCTCTGATGACCTTGAACGGTCCCTCACATTTTGGTCCCAACTTTCCATGTGAAGTTATTTTATGATGCCTAGAACTTTTTTGAGGACGTAGTTGCTGACCTAAAATTTTCTTGGATTCACGCCTTTGTTTTACTGCTGTTGATACCAAATTTAGTCTGCTGACATGACCCAATTAAATGAAGACACGTGGTGATCTACATGGCAACAACAACACTTCTGAGGAACCCACAAGCTCCGAGGTACAAGATTACAACGAGGAACACTATTTTCCCGTGGAACACTGCTTCCCCGAGGAACTCATACGCTCCGAGGAACGAGAACTCTCCGAGGAACTCTTGTGCACCGAGAAGCCTAGGCGGTCCGAGCTGCACCTCGAACAAAGCATTAATAGCAGGATAACCAACAGTTTGACTGTTCATTAAATGCTTATAATTCAGACGCATACGCTTAAAGGGCATTGAATGTATTACCCTTTCATATGTATATCATTTAATGTAGTACCCTTTCACTTTACAGCATCAGGGCTATAAATACATTGAACAATCCTCATTGTAAAAGGACCCCCAGGCCGAAATTTCTTGAGATAACTTGTAATCGAAAATTCCCATACAAACAACAATACCAAAACAGTGGACGTAGGCCATTCTTATAAGGCTGAGCCACTTTAAAAACTCTTTGTCTTATTTATTTATCTGTGATTGAATAATTAGATTGATCTAATTTTTTACATCAACAGATTGGCGCCGTTTGTGGGAATCGACTAGTAATATCGTTTTCTCACCAAAAACAATCCATCACAAATGGATGATATTCCGGAATCCAGCAATCGAAACGCTGGAACCCCTCCAAATCCATCTTCTCCGCCAAATATTCCATATCTGGATGGAATAATGACAAATCTGGCTCAGGGCCAGACCATCATGCAAGAAACAATGCGACAACTCATCCAAACTCTCCATGGCGGTGCGTCAGCCCATTAAGGACCACGAAGTATTCAAAGAAACACCCGCGCACCATCCTCACGTAGTAGGCGTACCGATTCACATCGCAATGAGGAATCTAATGATTTCTCTTATCAACCTGGGCGAACTTCGTCGGTGCGAGCCACATATACTGAACAACGTGTCACTCTCTCTCCAGAAAGGAGCAGCGCATTGGAAAGATTAAGTAGGGTTTCTCCTTTCGACCTATTAGGCCCTAGGAGGAACAAAGGTCCTCTTAATGCAGCGTCGAGGAGCTTTCGACGATCAACAGCCTTAAGGGAAGGATCTGTCCAGTCGCGACCAAATGCTCGTCAAGAGAGATCCCAGGAAGCCACCTCAACGCGATCAGCTGCTCGAACCAACAGGCCCGAGGAAAGAAATGATGCATGGAAAGGTTCTATTCAAAGGCTGGAGGATAGATTAGGGGAAATGGTTAAAACCAAGAACACTTTACAATGAACCTTTGTTCGAGGAACACCTTTTGTCCAGGCCATTGTAGATTTTCCAACACCATCAAAATTTAAAGCACCTGTTGTGACCCCCAAATATGATGGAAAGACTGAACCTGTTCTTCATATAGAACAATATCAAGCTGCTGCCGACATCTATGCTTTCCCAGACGAGATGAGATGCAGGGCATTCTCGGGAACTCTTACCGGATCTGCTCAAATATGGTATAATAATCTTCCTCGGGGTAAGTTCTCAACTTTCTTTCAACTGGCCGAGTTATTCATTGGAAATTTCTGCTTTGGGGCAAAGCCAGTTAAACGAGTAGCACATCTGTTAAGTGTTAGACAAAAAGCTGGTGAAAGTACCAGAGATTATATAACTCATTTTAATAACGAGAAACTTGAAGTCATTGATTATGAGGAAAAGACAGCGATCACTGCCTTGATGAGTGGGATGTCGCCTAACAAGTTGTATTACACTTTGGCCAAAGATCCACCTACAACTATGTCAGAATTGATGGCAAAAGCGGCCAAAATCATGAATGCCGAGGAGGATATGGATGCGAAGAAGAATATGGATAAAGAAACCAAGGTGGAAGTCAACAAAACCAAGAAGAAAGAACATAAGAACAATGGTGGTTACAAACAATCAAAAAATAGGTCGTCATGGGAGGTATTGAAGAAATTTGATAATTACACTCCTTTGAAGGTAGATATCAACCACGTCCTGGAAGAAATTAAGAACAGCGAGGAGTTAAACTGGCCAAAGAAAATGAAGGCAGACCCTGACACGAGGAATAGGAAAAAATATTGCGAGTTTCACAAAGATCATGGCCATATGACCAAGAATTGCATAGCTCTTCAAAATGAGATTGAAACACTCATCAGACGAGGAAAGCTGTCAAAGTATGTTGAACGGGGAAACGAAAGAAGAAACAACAACCGAGTAAGAGAAAGGTCCAGATCTCCTCGTCGAGGAGAGGAGAACAAGAAAAGAAATCATGAAGTTGATCCCGAGAATGACCCCGATCTTCCCAAGAGACCAAGGCATCCAGAACGAGAGGTATTTTCAATACGCTTTGGGTCATTTGACTGTAATGTTATAACATTGGATCCTCGAGATGAGTGGCAACTCGTGAAGGGTCAAGTGGTGGAAGCTACTGAAAACATCATTCTGGACGACGAGCACCCTGAGTGAACTACTCAAATAGGTTCGTCATTGGAAGCCTCATTAAAACAAGAATTAATAACTTTCCTTAAAAGCAGAAAGCAAACTTTTGCATGGAGTCATGAAGATATGCCAGGGATAGACCCAAACTTCTTATGTCACGAACTCAATGTGAATAAGGAGACAAGCCTGTGAAGCAGAGAAGAAGAGTATTTAGTCCCAAGAAGAATCAAGCTATACAGGAGGAAGTCGAGAAGCTCCAAAAGGCTTGTTTCATTGAAGATGTTAAATATCCAGACTGGTTAGACAATATAGTGATGGTAAAGAAGAAAAACAACAAGTGGAGGATGTGTGTAGACTTCACCAACCTCAACAAAGCATGCCCAAAGGATCACTTTCCACTGCCCCGAATTGATCAACTGGTGGATGCTACCTCGGGACACGAGTTGCTGAGCTTCATGGATGCTTATTCTGGCTACAATCAGATTAAAATAAAACCTGAAGATAGGGAAAGTACTTCTTTCATTACCCCTCGAGGAACTTATTGTTATAATGTTATGCCTTTTGGTTTGAAAAATGCAGGTGCGACATATCAGCGGCTGATGAGAAAAGTCTTTGCTGAACAAATCAGTTGCAATATGGAAGTCTATGTTGACGATATGCTGATGAAAAGTAAGAAAGCTGCCGATCATCTAGTTGACTTAAGTCAGACTTTTGATCAACTGGATAAATATCAAATGAAGCTGAACCCGACGAAGTGCATATTTGGAGTACGAGAAGGCATGTTTCTCGGATACATTGTCAATCAACGAGGCATTGAGGCAAATCCTGAAAAGATCAAAGCTCTATTAGGGCTGCAATCTCCAACGACGAAGAAGGAAGTATAGAGTCTCACAGGACGAGTAGCAGCACGTCTCCCATTCTTCAAGACACTCAGAAAGACTTTTGAGTGGAATGATGAATGCGAGAAAGCTTTTCAAGACTTGAAGAAATACTTGGGAGCACCTCCACTGTTGTCCAGGCCAGTAATGGGAGAAAAATTGTACTTGTATCTCGCAGTGTCCGAGAATGCCGTTAGCTCAGCGTTGATCAGAGTGGAGAATGGAGTGCAAAAACTGATTTACTACACAAGTAAGGCCTTCCGAGGAGCAGAGATCAGATATCCGAGGTTGGAAAAGTTAGCACTGGCGATTATTGAGGCAAGTAGGAGAACGAGGCCATAGTTCTAGGCTCATACCATAGTTGTATATACCGATATGCCATTGAGGAAAGCCCTTCACAAGCCAGAAAAATCAGGAAGATTGATGTACTGGGCAATAGAGCTCGGTGAATATGATATAGTCTACGAACCCAGATCATCGCTAAAAGGGAAAGCTGTGGCAGATTTTATAGTAGAGTTCACCTATCCTGATATCCCCGAGGAGCAAAAGTTGCTCGTTGATCAGCCTGTGGATGTTACAGGATCAACAAACACTAGTTCAGACCAACTCCGGTTGGTAAAAGGGCAAGTGGATGTTACAAAATCATTAAATTCAAGCTCAGACCAACTCCGGTTGGTAAAAGGGCAAGAAAAAATGATCGACGAAGAACGAGAAATATCCGAGGAGGATGAAAGGAAGTAACAAATATTTCACCGAGGAACTCTAACTGATCAAAAATTTGAAGATGAGTTACCTATATGGAGGCTATATGTAGATGACTCATCTTGCACTATAGGATGTGGCGCGGGGATAGTTTTGAGCACTCCAGACGAGGTCGGCATGGAATACGCCCTGCGTTTCCAATTCAAAGCTTCCAACAATGAGGCTGAGTATGAGGCCATGATTGCAGGACTTGGTTTAGCAAAAATTATGGAGGCGCAGCAGATTATTGTCTTCAGTGATTCTCAATTGATCGTAAATCAAATGTTGGGAGTATATGCAGTTAGAGGAGAATTAATGATCAGATATCATGCAAAGGTAAAGGAGCTGGTGTCAGAATTTGCCGCTATTCAGCTGGTCAGAATACCAAGAATGGAGAATGCGAGAGCAGACGCCCTAGCTCAACTAGCATCAGCTACTCGCACCGAGCTACGAAGAACAATCCCAATTGAAGTGCTAGCTGGTCGGAGTATAGATGAAGATCTGACGATGAACTTTATCACCCTTGATTTAGGACCATCTTGGATGGATCCCATCAGGGCATATATTGAGGAGGGAGAATTGCCAATTGAAAAGCTCGCAGCTAAGAAGTTGAAGTTTAAAGCTGCTCGGTATGTATTAACTAATGGTATTTTATATAGACGAGGAATTATGGTAGGTTTGCAGAGATGCGTGCATCCCTCCGAGGTGAAAGAATTAATTGAAGAGATCCATGAAGGGTCCTGTGGAGCACATGTAGCAGGTCGGACTCTTTTACAGAGGATGGTGACGCAGGGATACTACTGACCAACGATGAGAGCCGATTGTGTAGCCTATGCTAAGAAGTGTGACAAATGCCAGCGCTTTTCCTCCATCCGAAGAACTCCACAAGCATTGTTGACACCCATAACTTCCCCTTGGCCATTTGCCATGTGGGGAATTGATTTGGTTGGGCCACTGCCAATGACCCGAGGAAGATTCAAATACCTCGTCGTCGCAGTAGATTATTTTACTAAGTGGGTAGAAGCTGAGCCACTCATTGATATGACGTACGAGAAGGTGTACCAATTTATTTGGAAGAGCATCATTTGTCGATATGGTCTTCCTCATGCTTTCATCACAGACCATGGAACACAATTTGATAATGAGGAGTTCGCTGCCTATTGCCATCAGTCAAACATTTTGAAGGTCCACTCAGCACCACGCCATCCTCAAAGCAATGGACAAACTGAAGTAACAAACAGAACACTGTTGAACGGTCTGAAGAAAAGACTAGATGATGCGAAAGGAAATTGGATCAACGAGTTACAATCAGTACTTTGGGCTTACCGAACTACTCCCCGAGTAGCAACAGGAGAATCACCATATATGCTGGCGTTTGGAAGTGAAGCTGTTATACCTGCCGAGTTGGGCCTCCCAACACACAGGGTACTGAATTTCAATTCCCCTGTCAGCGACTTAATGAGAAGACTGGATTTAGACATGCTCGAGGAAGTTAGAGAAGAAGCAGTCATCAGAAATGCTACATACCAGCAGCGAACATCTTTGTTTTACAACAAGAGGGTGAGGAAATACGACCTGAAAGAAGGAGACTACGTGCTGAAGAAAGTAATTCAAAAGCACAACAAACTGGAGGCAAATTGGCATGGACCATACCGAGTTACAGAAGTTGTTCGACCAGGAACTTACCGAATAACAACTCTAGAGGGAGATGAGTTTAAGAATGCATGGAACGTAGAGCACCTACGCAAGTATTATCAGTGATGTATATTCCCATGTAATGCAGTTCCATCATTATGAATAAAATGAAGATATTCTGCCAAAGTTCTTCCTTTTATTGAGAATTTTTCGCGGAATACTAGTGTTACACACTACTCGGCAAAGATCAGACTACTCAGCAAAAATATTCCTAAAAATGCCAACCTCGGTTGGTTAGGAAACAAAATATTCCTAAAAATGCCAACCTCGGTTGGTTAGGAAACAAAATATTCCTAAAAATGCCAACCTGTTTGGCTAGGAAACAAAATATTCCTAAAAATGCCAACCTGTTTGGCTAGGAAATAAAATATTCCTAAAAAACAAAATATTCCTAAAAATGCCAACCTGTTTGGCTAGGAAACAAAATATTCTCGAAAATGCCAACTTATGTTGGTCGGGAGGTAAGTATATTCACGAAAATGCCAACTTATGTTGGTCGGTAGGTAAGTATATTCTCGAAAATGCCAACTTATGTTGGTCGGGAGGTAAATATATTCTCGAAAATGCCAACTTATATTGGTCGGAAGGTAAAATTATTCCAGAAAGCACCAAAATCTACTAACTATGGCTGGTTGGGGATAAAAACCCACCAACTGTAGTTGGTCGACAAGGAAAATTTACCGACCTTGGTTGGTCGAAAACATTTTATGGGCAAAATTATTTAAAAATCCACTAACTATAGTTGGTCGACATGAAGAATTTAACAACCTTGGTTGGTTGGAAACATTTTAAACATTTTTATACTTATTTCTTTATTACTAAGTTGGTCGAGAAACAAAATGTTGTTTTTGCCAAATGACTATCACAAGTTCAAACTACACAATATTGTTATCTTTTTATCAGATATGCATGCACAAATATAAAATGTTATAAGACAATAGAGAATAAAAATGAAAGTCTTTCATTGAATTCAAAATAAATTACATTGATAATAAAATGAAAGTTACATTGGTATTGAAATATATACTAACTATTACATCAAAAATTCCTATTCTACTGGTTTTTTCCCCTCTGCTTTTGACACAGGTTCCTCGCCAGCAGGCGGATCATTTAAAGCCAGAGGAGAATTTATGAAGTTGAGATCCCTTAACATCCTGACATTCATCACGGATGGTCGATCTAGAAGATGCTCGGGATGAGATACTTCAACAATTGAATGAAGATTGTAGTCGATGAGATACTTAGAAATCAAGCTCCGAGGAATGGCCCGAGCAGGGATCCAACTCATATCCAGTTTAAATGGTGGCACGGGTAAGTCGAGAAGCCCGGGATCATGGTAGTCCCACGGATAATGACCCTGTTCGAGCTGCAACACACCTAAGTCATTCAACCAGCCTTGCTTGTAGCCTTCATTATTGGCATTCTGGATACGATCGTCCAAGTGAAAGAGAGCTTCATTGTACCCAGCCATCCAGAACTCCCTGGGCTATTTGTGGAACTGATATGTTAGCCTGTCCAGCTACTCGTGGAGATTTTTGACGAAGAGCTCTTTGTTCTCCAAGGTAGATTTCTGGGTAGAGAGCTGCTCTTCCAAGTCTCTGATTTTCTTTGATATTTCAGCCGAAGCCTGGTTCTTCGCCATTAGCTGGAAGGCCTGGTTCTCTAAGGCAGACTGAGTCCTCTGTTCCTCCACAGGAATTCGAGATGCTCTTGCTCGTCCCCGAGGAGCTCTTGCTCGTCCACGAGTTGATGTAGAGGGGCCAACTCTCTTTAAGGTTTCCAACTCGTCCCTCAAGTTGGCGTTCTCAACCTCTAGGAATGAAAATCCCTCATCGGTCACTGGGATTAAGGACTTAGAAGAAGAGGCTGCAGACTTCAACTCTGATAGCTCTTTCTGCAAGTTGTTGTTCTCTCGCTCCAGCAACTCGGCAATCTCTCTGCATTCCTCGACCTCACCTTTCAAGGTTCTCTCCCTCACATCGTACCCAGCAAAAAGCTTCTCGTAGCCCTTGTCGGCAATGATCAGCTTGTACTTTTTCTCATACCCCTCATGCAACAGGGTAGTGGATTCTTTGTATTGAAGCTGAAGGTCTTCGAGGGTGCCTTGGAGATCCTCGATCATGTCATAATAGGCCACATTATTGCCCACTGGTCGATCAAGTAGACACTTCAGATATTGATATGCTTCTACTGCCTGTTCTGAAGCATCTTGGCCGAGGATGTCTACAACTTGTGCTGCACTCAGGTCTGTGTGACCAGCTTTAAAATATTCATTACATTATCGCAGCAACTTAGTATCATGGGCAGATAGTAATTCCATCCTGGCCAAAAACTAGCAGAGAAAGAAAGAGCAATCATCAATAAGAAATATAAGCAGAGTATGAATAGAAGATAAACAACAGTATGCAAAAAATTCCAAGTTTTATTAGATCATAAAAGTTCAGAGTTACATATGTGGGTTACATTTGAAAAAGAAAAAGATAAAGAGAAACCCGAACAACTCTACACCTTTTCCTTATCTCCCAAAACCTTCTCGAGAGGCTGGGACGAGGAAGTAGGTTGCTCGGAGGGAATGGATAGTTTCTCGGGGAGCACGTGCAGCTGCTCGGAGGAAGTAACAATCTGCTGAAGTTCCTCGACAGCAGGCTAAATGGCTGGGGGATTATCTCCCATCATCATAGAAGACTCTTATAAGGAAGCTTCATCCTCTTCAAGATCTTCTGGGGTTGGAGGGGGACCAGGAATGTGTTGCTGGAAAAGCTCAGAAGATTCATCAACTTTCATTTCCTGGAGAGCAGCAACCCATCCATCTCTAAAGTATTTAAGACTGCTATAGTCCACTTGCGACACCATAGCAGCCAACCCCTTGTTCCATCCCTTATCCCAGCCGGCACTGAAGGACTTCTTCACAGCCATCTTCCTCTTCAATTTCTCCGAGGAGAGCTTCTCGGACAGCAGGTTATCAGCAGCTTTCAATTTGTTTTCAATTTCTTCCTTCTGTCAACCTACTTCCCTAAGTTGAGCCATCTCCTCCTCAGCAGCCTTGAGCTTATCTTCAAGCTCCCCAGCAGTTTTGAGCTTCTCTTCGAGATCCTTATTTGCCTTCTCCAGGGCATTTATTCTCTTCTCCAACTCCTTGGAGGCATCAACAGCTCAAGCTTTCTCTTGCTCGGTGGAAGCAAGCTTTTTCTCCCAGACAACCTTGTCAGTAGCGTATATCTGGCGAGAATCGTCCAAAGACTTAATAGCTTCTGCCAGAGCTCCCTCCACACTGGACGAGGAGCATGAAGCTTTAATCGCTTCATCCTTCTTCAGGATTATATTAAAGCAGCTTGTCAACTGTGAAAGTAAAAAGAAGGCAAGTCAGAAACAGAAATAACAAAGGAAATATGAAAAGTTCAAAGTAAGAAGACTTACAAAGGCAAGGTGACGAGCAGCTAACGAGGTGACCATATCCCGAGTAAGGTTTTCTTTAGTACCTTGGACCTCGGGAATGATCCAGGACTTTATCGAGCTCATGGCAGAGCTCGGAGGAATAAAAGTGGGAACCCTTGTCCCAACAGTTGTGGGCTGAGTGATGGTGTCAGCCAAATTGACCGAGGAGCTCTTCTTCAACCTCCTCGGGGGAACAGGAACAGATTCAACCATGGAAGAACCCTTGGTCGGTGATATTACAATCACCTCTCCAGGAGCAGCAGACCTGCTCGGAGCCACTGCGGGCTTCTCTACAACCTTCACGACAGCAGCCGAGGAAGGCACATCATTCTTCTTTGTCCCCTCCCCTGGGACATCAACTTTATTTCTTTTTACCTCTCTAGAACCAGAGGCAGGTTTCTCGAACAAAGTGGGAGGGCTTCTTCTCTTCATCCTTTTGCTTAAAGGGATGTGAGATTCAGACGAGGAGCTGGTGGAAGCTGGTACTGGCTCTGATTCACTTATTACTAGATGAGCAGTAAAAGAGGTGGTGTAGCTCTTGTATTGCAGCAGATATGATGCCGACCTAATATGCTCGTCAGCAACAGATTGATGCAGGCTCCAGATAAGTTTCAAATGCCTTATATTGACATCTGCTTCTTTTGGGCACTTTCTTTTGTTATCAGCTGCAAATAAATAAACATTGTCATCAGTGACACATTTTATCAAACATAAAGGAAGCATAATTTCAAAATAAATAAAATGAAATAAAAATAACCTATCCCATTGCCATAAGGAGGGCATCTGGGACCCTGGTAAACCTCATCTCCAGTTAATGGAGGGTGTTGCCAATTTTTTATGACAACCCCATGCTCAAAATAATCCCTATTAGCATCAGGGAGATTGACTACTAAGGCTCTATTCAAAATTCTAGTTTTTAAATAAAAAATGTTATCATTAACTGACCATCTATAACAAAACATAATCTCAGGAATTTTTATGCGAGTTCTATGGATTTGATTTAATCTATGCACCCCATTAACTATTCTCCATGTGTTGGGGCCTATTCTTGCAGGAACAACGTCAAAGTAATGACAGAATTCCAGACACAAGGGATTTGGTGGAAAAGAAAATCCACACTCAGCAATAAAGAGACCGGGGAACCAATGTCCCTCAGCCAAACGAAAGTAATCAGAAGGCTCAGAAAGCTCTTTCAAAGCAACCCAGGAGGGGATGGAAAAATCAGAACGAAATTTATCAAGAGATTCAACAGGGTAAACCATGATGAATAAAAGAAATGAAGAAGAAGGAAGAAAATCTTACAGAAAAAGAGTGGATCTGATGACAACGGACGATGGAAGAGATGAATACACAGGAGAGAAAGAGACGATGAAAAACTCGAGAATAAAAATTTGAAAAGGTAGAAGACGATGGGAGTGTCTGTGAAGTTTAAATACCTTGCCTTGGGAAATGGTGAAGTAATGATTACAAAAAAGTATGATTACGTTACCGGCGGCTAAAAAGATGAAAAGGGGCGCGGGAATCAAAGCGGGCAACAGCGATTAAAAAGACGAAAAGGGATGCGGGAATCAAAGCAGGCAACGACGGCTAAAAAGACGGAAAGTGGCGTGGGAATCGAAGCGAGCAAAAAAGTTCAAAAAAGCATGATTCTACGAATTTGGAAGGAGAAATAAATACGAAGGAAACACTCCTAAAAATTAGGAAGACCATTTAAAACTACCATATTCCGAGAAAGAATGTTCCTTACTCCTCAAAATTCGAACTATGAAACATTGGGGGCTTCTGTTGATGCCAAATTTAGTCTGCTGACATGGCCCAATTAAATGAAGACACGTGGTGATCTACATGGCAACAACAACACTTTCGAGGAACCCACAAGCTCCGAGGTACAAGATTACAATGAGGAAGACTATTTCCCCGTGGAACACTGCTTCCCCTAGGAACTCATACGCTCCGAGGAACGAGAACTCTCCGAGGAACTCTTATGCACCAAGAAGCCTAGGCGGTCCGAGTAACTCAGGCGGTCCGAGCTGCACCTCTAACAAAGCATTAATAGCAGGATAACCAACAGTTTGACTGTTCATTAAATGCTTATCATTCAGACGCATACGCTTAAAGGGCATTGAATGTATTACCCTTTCATATGTATATCATTTAATGTAGTACCCTTTCACTTTACAACCTCAGGGCTATAAATACATTGAACAATCCTCATTGTAAAAGGACCCCCAGACCGGAATTTCTTGAGATAACTTGTAATCGAGAATTCCCATACAAACAGCAATACCAAAACAGTGGACGTAGGCCATTCTTATAAGGCTGAACCACTTTAAAAACTCTTTGTCTTATTTATTTATCTATGATTGAATAATTAGATTGATCTAATTTTTTACATCAATAACTGCCTATAGCTGTTAGTAGAAGGCTAGATTTATCATGGTCTTGTACCTTCATTCATCATCTAATTCAAGCTCACTCCTTATGATTTCTTTGTTCAAACCCTATTTGGCAATAATGGTCTTCATAATTACCAGACCAACTTCCAAAGGGAGAACAACTTCCATTCTATAGGTTAAAGTGAGGGCGTTTCCCTAGTTGGTCTTCTGGGAGTAGTATGATATGACCATAGGATGTGAGGAATCTCATCCACCCAAGCTCCTTTTTCCTTCTCTCATCTCTTCTTTATACTTTTGAGTTTTATTTTATTAAAGGCATCAACTTTCCCGTTACTATGAGATACATAATGGAATCTCATCCACCCAAGCTCCATGTAACGAAATTGATGATTGATGTTGTGGCCATTACAGAAGCTTTGGAATGGCCCCCTTTCAAATTGTGTGCTGTTATCTATGATGATCACCCTATATATGCCAAAATGTGTCATGATGTTCCTCCATATGAATTTGATCATGTCAGTGTCCATGATATTTGCCAATGATACTGCTTCAACCCATTTCGTGAAGTAGTTTGTGATGACCAAGAGGTACTTGTGATTAACTTGTGTTTTTGGGAGTGGTCTTATAATATCCAAACCCCATTAGGTGAATGACCATAGACTAGTCAATGACTTCAAATCACTATCCGACCGATTAAGCATAAGAGAGAACTTTTGGCATTTTCACACTTCTTGACATATGATATTGCATTTTTTTGCATATACAACCACCAATATGCTTCCTTGATCTCTCGAATAGCCAATGATCTCCCTCTAGCGTGACTCTGATAAATTCCATTATGTATCTTGTACAAAAATTGGTCGATATTGCTTGGATGCACGTATTGTAGATAGGAACTAGTGAAGGATCTCCTGTAGATTCCAGGTAAAACTGTGATGATTTTACTCGAATTTGTGGGTTTGCTTCTTATTAGGCAATGAGATGTCATCTCACAGATAAATGATTATTGGGGCCAACCAACTGAGATTTCTTTGAACGGTAAGGACCTTCTCTGAGATCGTGGACTTTTTAATGCAGGGTTTGGCAACGAACTCCACTTCAATGGTTCTTATCATCTCTGAGTCCACTGCTGACCCCAAGGCTTCTATGGAATCAACATGGCTATTCTGACCCTAGAGGAACTATTGAATGTGGATTTTCTCAAATTTGGCCATCAGTTTCTGGGCGAATTGTAGATATGATGACATCTGCTCATGCTTGGTGTTGTAATCTCTTGTGACTTGGTTGGAGTCGCAGTATACATCAGAATGTTTTTCTCCCACTCAGTAAGATTTGCGTAATCTAGTGATGAGGGCTTCGTATTCGACCTCATTATTAGAAGCTTCGAAGCCAAGTCTTATTCCTTGCTCAATCATGAAATTCTTCAGGGAAATCGGTATGAGGCCTACCCTTATACCCTTGAATTGGATGCACCGCCAATACAAGGCATCTATTTATTGGTCTGGTTAATCTCCCAACTCATTAATTATTTGGCTATATCCTGATCGTCGGGACCTCTTTCTCCCATGAACTCTGTAATGAAATCTGGCAACACCCGACCCTTAATCTCCATTCTTGGTTAATAGTGTATATAAAATATTCTAAGTTCAGTCAATCATTTGGAAATCTGTCCAGATAGGTCGACCTTCTGAAGAATGGATTTTAGGGGGAAGAAATTGATGACTATGATTTTAAAATAGTTCTTCAACTTGTGCGATGCGATAACCAATGGGTAGTCTAATTTTACAAGCAGGATGTAACATTGCTTAACGTCCAAGAGAATTTGTCGACTTAGTAAACAATGGCCTAGATTCCCCTTTTTTCGCTTACTAAGACTGAAATGACTGTATGGTTTGAAACTGCTAAGTAGAAATAAGTATAGCCTTATGGATTTGTAAAAGATAGTAAGGGAGGATTTCTCAAATAGGATTTAATTTTTTCAAGGGACTTTGATCATTCCTCATTCCAAGTGAGACCCTTTTCCTTCTTTAGTAGCTGAAGAATGGTCGACATCGTTCAAATGGCTTTGAAATTAAATGATTCAGTGCTGCCAAATTTCCTATTAATTTTTGAATCTCGCACAATGTCTTTGGAGGTTGTTGGTTGTTACTATCTATTCGGGGGTTAGCCTTAATCCCCCTTTTGCTTACCAAATATCTCAGGAACTTTCTGGACTACACCCCAAAGGATCACTTAATCGCATTGGGCTTCATTCGACAGTGCCTCCGAATTTCAAAGCTCTCTGCTAAGTCCTTAAGATGATCGACCTTGATCTTGATTTTGACAAGCATATCGTCAATATACAGCTGCATTTTATCTCCCAATTGCTGCTTAAAAATTCTCGTGACTAGTCGTTGGTACGTGACCCTTGCATTTTTATGACCAAATGGCATGACTCTATAACAATACATGATAGGGGTGTTTATATATGAAGTTTTATCTTGGTCGTGGAAATTTGAAGGTATCTAGTGATATCCAAAGTATACATAAATAAAAATCATTTGCTCATACTGGTTGTGGTGTCAACCAACTAAATGATCTTAGGCGGGGAAAGCTATCTTTGGGACACGCTTTGTTGAGATCAGTGAAGTATAAGAACACTCTCCAATTCCCATTACTATTTTTTAACTATATCGAGTTTGACAGTCATTTTAGGAATTGAACTTCTCTAATGGATCTACCCTTTAGAAGTTTCCCCACCTCATTTCTATTGCCTTTGGCTTTTTTGAGGCAGATTGGCGTGCCTTTTGTGTGATCGACATGTAAGTGGGATCAATGTGAAGCTCTTGGCACATAGCTTTGGGGTCAATTCCTGACATATCATATGGCTGCCAGGAAAATACGTCTTGACTCTCCTTTAACAGAGAGGTTGACTCCTTCCTCTCTTATTCGAATAATGTAGTGCCAATCAAGAATTTCCTTTTCGAGTGAGCTTCATCGAAGTCCACTTCTTTCAAGTTCTCTATGAACCTATCTGTGGGGTCAATCCTAGTTTCTTCCACCCCTAGTCTTCCATGCTTTAGTTTCTATTTAGATGGGGAAATTCCATCTTGAGATGCTTAAAAAATGATCTCTTTTACTTTTTTCTTCTACTGTTTAGGGCTAATGGCATCTATGAAACAATTTTGGGCAATAACTTGATACCTATGATCTCCATTATTCCAAAATTTATGATGCACTTGAGCTTTTAGTGGTAAGTGGAGGGGATAACCTTCATGGAATGCAACCATCCTTTTTTAAGAATGGTGTGATCGGGTGAGTCAATGTCTACCACTAAGAATTCGATCAAATTGTAGTTTTTTTTACCCTAACTAGTAGGACCACCTTCCTTAATGGCATAGTCATATTTCCAATGAAGCTAACCAGTGGGATGGTCGCTTCGTTCAAATCTTTCAGCTTTAGTTTCAGCTTGTTTAATAGTTCCAAATACATGACTTCTAAGGAGATTTCCTGATCGAACAATAGCTTATCCACATTCCAGTTAGCAATCTTAAGAGTGATTACTAGCACACCATGGTGGGGGGTTCTCACCCTAATAAAATCCTCCTCCATGAATACTATATGATTATTATAGTCTATATCTTCTGGTCTCCTATGCTTATAGACTGAGCTTTTTACAGGATCAATCTGGAAGGCCTCCATGACTGAAGTGACCTTCTTGAGATCCATCTGAACTGCATTGCCTTAGATTTTCTTGGAGCTTAAGGCACCGTGTATGATGGCGAATTCATGCCCAAACTCATCTTTCAAAACATTATCTGTTTTTTATTGGTAGTGGGGGCAGTCTTGTCGGCTTCATTTTCTATGTACTCATATAAGTGTCCTTCCTGAGATAAATCTTCCACATGGGGTTTGAGGTATTTTTAATTCTCTATTTTATGCCCGTTTTCTTGTGATAGGCGCATCTGAGTGCGTTCTTGCTTTTGCTCAGATCACCACCAATCTTCTTTGGCCATTTGAGGAACTGCTGGTCCTTGATGTTTACCATGATCTTGTACATTGGTTCCTTACAAAAATATTGATTAGTTGAAAGGATTTGGACAAGTCAACCTTGTCTCCATTCCTAAATACTCCATTCTGCTTATCGTTACCCTTCTTGGGAGCATTCTCTTTTTCATTCCCGTTGGTCGCCTTCGTCGACCATTATCTCCTTGATTGAGGGAGACCCCATCTTCCACCTTGGAATACTTTTCTATGCACAACATAAGATCGTGATAGTGTCAACCTCCTTCTTGGTGAGGGATTGGTACAATATGGAGTTATGGGGAAACCATATCCTGAAAGATGCTAAGATACCTTACTTTGAGTAATCATTAACTTCATTGTAGGTCTCCAAGTAGCATTTGGTATAATGCCATTAAGTCTCATGAGATTTCTTCTCCATAATGAGGAGATAATTCATTTTCTTCAGGTGAGAGATACTTGTGATAAAGCGAGTCATGAAGGCCTATGCGAGTGACTTGAAATTCTTAACCGATCTACGTGGTAAAACTCCAGACCACTTTTGTGAAATGACTCTGACTATAGGGCAATCCGTAACACATGATGGCATCATTATAGTTCCACAAGGTCATTTTTTGCCTATACTGGCGTACGTGGTCTATAGGATCGGTCTTCCCATCGTATATCTTGAACCTTGGTATTCTTTAGGGGCTCTTCCTCCTCAATTGCACTTGAGAAGGGGGATTGCATATAAGTGATGAGTGCCCTACTGGACAATCTTTACCAGATTAAGCACCACAATTTTCGGGTGTTGATCCATCTCTTTTTGTACCGAACTTGAGATATCGTGCTTATGTTGTTCTTCATTCTAGTCTCTCTTTGTTAGGAAGATTTTATGCTCCTGCTCGCGGTGCAAACTCCTTTATCTATTGTGAGTTTTACTCCCCGAGGTCTAGGCATACGACCATGATGCTTACGTTTATCTCCTCAGAGATCTTGCTCCATTCTTTCTAGGCATCATTGAAGACACACATTTTCCTCCATTTATAAGCATGTTGCCTCCTCTTACTGATGGAACAACTCTTTGTAATCTCCAACCAACCGTGAGTTTTGATTTGATTTGGGCTACTCGTTGCTCTATACAAAATGCTGTCCCCGTGGGCGGTATCATGGGTGAAGTGACACCCCGCCTATTAAAATACCGGGTGGCCAATCCGTGATCAAAATAAAATGTTTGGTCTCATGTGGCTCATTCTCAGCATCACTATCGAGAACATTTTTAAAGTTACTAGCCACCTAGTAATTTAATTAGACCGGTGCCAAGTTTTATCTTTCATTAATTAACAACATGCAAAAATAAATAATAATTAAACCATCAACACAAACTGATAACTGAATCCAACACGGGATGAATAATATAAATAAAGATGACGGAATCAACTACCAGCTCAACAATAAAATACAACAGTAAATTAAAATAATAACCTTGGTACACAAGGTCAAATAAATAACTAAATACCAAATCTGAGGGCGACATGCCCAAATGAGTACTGAAGTAAAGATCCTACACTAGGAATAAATAAATGAAGCGTCTATAGCAAAGTATCGCAACTTCCACATGAGTTGCAGTTGCGCATCCCTAGATAAAATCCTCAACCTAGGCATCTGTAATGCCTCGACCTGGATGTAAGGGTTACCCATGATTCAACCCGATTCGAATCGGACATTAGGTGTGAAGTGCAATGAAACAACCTATATAATATTGCTAGTCCAGTTTTATTTTATTTAACGTTTCACTTGTTAGCATGCATTCCAGTTTCAGGATAAACTACGTGAGGGACCCATGGGGAGCACCCCGAAGTCCAAGTAAACAGAGCTACTAGCATAAACATAAATAACATATACTTACATGTAAAACGTCCTCAAATTACGGAACCGATCCCAACTTGCCATAACAAAGTGGGGACGTGAGCTTATGCCCAATGAAATTTATACAAACAGTATGAAAACGAATGACAGAAAGGAATAATCACACGCTAAAAACGCATGCATGAAAAAATATGTATATATCTACATATGTATACCTTTGAAAATACACATGCCAATGTATTAACCGCCAATGTATTAACTATTTTACATCCGAAAACCTTACTTATCCAAATTAATTTACCTTGATCTAGTATAGACTTACTTTATTCATACTTAGCATTTCTCCTTGTTTAACACACCCGTTTCAACACTTGAAACCATTACACTTTATTTACCCTAACCCATTCCTTTACCGAAATTTAAGCACTTTCATTCACTACTATACACTTTCATATTTTCGTTGAAAAAATCACCATTTCAACACATGCATTCACCGTATAGAAAATACTTATTAAATCTTTAAAAGTACTTTTTACAACACATTCTTGTGTTAAGTATGGGTTTAACCATTTAGGTTGCTTAACCACCCATTTATCCACTTTCTTTAACCCTTTTTCATTCCTTTATGGACATTACTAGATTTAAATATTTACTTGTCCATTTCACATTTACCGGAACATTTATTACATTCATTCAAGTTAGGTTGATTTAACACATTTACTATACAACCCATTTCTTGATATGTTTCACATTTCATTTAACATATCTCAGAATCTTCCTATACCGCATACTAACTCGGGCTCTACACCGACGGCTATGCGCACCATATGCTCTGGCTAGTGGTTTAGGACTTTTTAACCAAGGGCTTCGGACCCTTGTTAGTTTATTCCGGTGTCATCCGAGTGCCTTTAATGTATTTTAACATTTTATTTTACAAATGTCCACATTATTTCCTTTCCTTTTTACCCGACCGAAGCCAAAACTCGGGACTTTACCACCAGAATTTGTGTTACACTTGAAAATTTACTATTTTGTGTCCTTTGCACCTTAACCTTGATTTTTATTCCGAAATCATATTCATTTATGACCACTTTATTTAACACCCTTTCTAAAATTTTTATTTCATAATGATGTTCCATTTTTAGTAAAATTACCATTTTACCCATTTGTTTTCAAATCACACTTCCTTTTTCAAAAGTGTTAATTGTACCCAAAACACTATTAATTTATACACACCAACTTATTAAGTGTTTTAACCCTTTAACACCATTTTACACTTGGGGTAATCTTTTACTTGATTGGAAATACTTTTTATACCTTTGTTTCCTTTTAATTTTCCAAGTGTTAATATTTCTCAATATTAGTAAGTTACACTCACTAACTATTCCATATTTGCCCATTAACACTTAGTCAAATACTTTTTAACCACATTCATATTTCTCTACTTCTTTGTTCAAGAAATACATCCACACTTAAGACTACTTTTATAAGAAAATTGCCATTTCATTTTTTTGACATGTAGTCCTTTAACTTTGCACACAATATGTCTTTTAGTCCCAATTACACATTCTTTGAAGAGTAAAATCCCAACTTTTACTATTTCTAGTTTAATCCCAACAAAATCTTGTTTAAACTTGTTTCAAAATACTACAAGTTTATATGCATAAGAAGATGGATTTAAAACCCAACAATCCTACTACACGGTTTAAACATATTTTTCACCAATTATTTGTCGAATAATTGTTTATTTCCAAATATTTTATTCCATAAAATGTTTAACACCAATAATTCTAGAAATGCCCATTTTCTACAAAATATCATCTTTCATTATTTCAACACCTTGAAATAATTACTTATTCCTTATTTCTAACAAAATTATCATTTTTATTTATTTTTCTAGAAATACACACAAATAATTTTCTAACATTTTTATCCTAATAAAAATGTCCATTATTTATTTTTACTAAAAATACATCAAAATGACATTATCTTACATTTTCCTAGAATGCGTATTTTCATATTTACTAGAAAGTATGCGCAATGATATTTTCCTACAATTTTTATTTCTGTTTACTATGGACACACCATTATATCATAATAATCCAACTCTTAAACAACAAGAACAAGACTACAATATATATCAAATAGAGTCATAAATACAATAAGAGTAGATTGCCCACCACAAATGACTCCAAAATGGTGATGGTGGTGGTGAAGATGGGTTACTCCCCCACATCCAAAGGTGTCCCTAAGGGGAGTTACAAAAAGCTCCACCAAAGTCCTCCATGGAAGATCCATAAAAACCCTATACAAAACCCCTAATAGCATGTTCATCTTCTTCTAAGAATACCTCATCAGATACTCATCATACCTCCAACAACAACTACTATATTTTCATAACTCCATAATAACAGTAGGTAATATAGGTATTTTGGTGTTATTGTGGTTGGGTAAGACACTTAATTGCCTAAGGCAATGCATGGAAAGTGGTAGGGAGCTACGAGCTTATTGAGAAGGATAACACAATTGTTTTTGCTTCCTTTGTTCACAACACACGTTCCTCTCTTATAATCCAAACCAATGAAGTGTTACCAATAAAGGGGGGACTGATCATCCCAGAGTTTTCCCATATTGGGTATTGGGTCTTTCATCAATCGACAACTCATGCAATCCTATGGCCCTAACTGAGAAAACGTATAGTTGTGAGGTTGATGTGTAATTCACGCCTCTTTCTCTCTCATCTCTCTCAAAATGGTAAGCTAACATCCAGTAACTCATATAATTTGTGCACATTGGGTCCCATCTATACAGTCAATTCCATGACTGACATGCCATTTCAAATCCTACGATCATGAACATGACAACAAACTGGGAGAGTTAAATCCAGTCAGAACTCGTTCTAAAGACTCCGTGTGTCATTCAAATGACCACACCTGGTCGTTAGAACTACTACATGCGCCGTTCGTAGGAGATAGAGGGAAGGTCGACACTCATCTATTCCTCCAATACACATCATTTTAATGAATTCCTTCTAGATGTATTTTCAGTTAATCAGTACCTTCATTATAAACATATCGTTTTGATTTACATAAGAGAAAATAATTTAAAACAAGAGAATAAGGACTTAAACCCTAATCCCCTTTCTTATGTTATTCCATCTTCTTAAATATGTACATTTTTTCCCACACTTCTAAGGTCTTATAATGGCAGATGTAGTTCAATTAATTTATAACCACTCCTTCCATAATCCATATGTAATCCTTAACTTAATAATTATCTTCAATTATAATTTATAACTTATCATATATAATCCGCATATATAATTTGATAAATTTCTCAGGTGGGGTATTATAAACTTCCCCTATTAGGGAATTTTGCTCTCGAAATACTTGGCTCGTTATACTTTCTTCTCTAGTTATTGTGACTAATTTCAATTCAAGTGTATCCTCAACATTACGGTCTAAACCCAAGGACTTCAATTTTATCAACCATTATTTCAAATCCAATTATGACAACCCCAAGAGTTTATTGTAAAATCTCAAGCATGTCTAATCCTGTCTATCTAAACAAGACCTCGAGATGGTCGATACTCAATAAATATCACAATATCTATAATGAATTCATGAACATGGATCATTCCTACATTTCCTCAAACAATCTTGGATCATGCCTATCCTAGGTTGGTATAACCTCAACACCTCTCGTTACACATACAATCAAACATCACCTCAATTCCCAATGTTCATAATATTCTTGAGTTACTACCTTGGGATGTATGACCAAGTCGCAAATAATTATACCGATTTATTAACAAACCTGTTAACCTAGAGCAATCAAGCAACATATGTAAACTATATTCCACAACACGAGATCATGCGTGCATACAGAGTGGGTAGAATAACAGTTTATATAATGAAAATGCGCTCACATACCGTGATGCATCAGTTACAACCGGCCTAACCCGCATCACTACCGAGCTAGCGTAGCGCTACTCCCGAATAATAATTAATCGATAATATCCCATTACAAGGATCAACGAGGACACAAGTAATTTAACGAATCAGGCAAATGTCATGCCCAAGGGAAATAATCAAATTCCGACAATGAATCGACCCATAAGAAGTGTAAAGCCACAATGTATACCTGAATTCCATAAATCCTTACCGCTACCTGTTAAGCACATTAGCCTTGCCACGCATCCTGACTTAGCCTTTTACCCTTGAAGAGTTCTACTCAAGAATCATCCGTCCATACCGGATGAACGGAACACAAACAAGTTTCCTTCGAGAAGCTGAGACGCTAGGCTTCCTTTCTTAGGACTAATGCTACATATCCATCGTTGGTAAGCATACCTATCCTAAATAAAAACGAAGTTACTTCTCTTGACACTTATCATTAGTTACCAACCTATCATAGTTAGGCCTCCAAAATTCCAATACGTGATAGCTAACCTCAATTTTTGAGATCACTTTCATCAAGTGAAACATAACACTCATGTAGTTTCAATCATCCAACTAATGAACCATTTCTACTACCCTTATTCTCCTACATGATCCCAAATCATAATCATTTTAATGTTATCTCAACTTTAAAGCATCACTCGTGTCCAATAAATTCCTTCAATGAGTCATTACTAATTACAGAGGTAGCACACGCAGGTGCTATAATAATGCCCAACACTTCATCCCGATTGCTATTTCTAAAAGTCATAACGAACCTTATTCTGTTATAAATCTCCCACATGCACCACCTAGCACTGGTCAACCTATTTTTGAAATTATCCTCGAAGGCCATATCCATACACATGCCTAAACTCAAAAGTCGTAGCACCAATTCCAAGGTACTGCCATAATTCGACATGATCTAAATCATCCATGGTCTACCATCAACCGTGTAAACTTTGAAACAAAAATGGTTCCCAATATCTCACGGGCGACGCCGTTGAACTCAACTACCTCTCTAAACAGCTTACACATCTACCATCAGAAACCACAAGTCATACCATGACCTATGCTACATAAACTCGTGTTTATCACTATGAAATGTATATCACTACATAAACCTCAATGCAACAACAAGTCCCAAGGTTTCAAAGAAAGATACTATCATCATTGTGCCACACGATACACAACCTCAGATTCACTATTACTAAGGAATGACTACCACTCATATTAATGTCTTATTATAAAAACCTTAGTATAAGTATCCAAGGGAAATATCAATACCGATTTTACACGTCTATCCAAATTACTAACCCAAGGACAATATTATTAAACCACCTTAGTACTCATCTCCAAACGACATTCAAAGCAACTCACGTGCGTATCCAAAATGCCAACCTGTAGTTAAATTCACTAGACCACATCCTTTAATTTTAATGAGTGTCAACCACTGTAACTGAATTGCCTTACTATGTAGACCTCATACTATGTGCTAATCTACTAATTAACACAACTATATATATTCTGGTAGGAACGAGATGTCGAACATTAGGTAAGAATGATAAGGCCCATGCCTATGAACGCCACAAGGGATTCTATCTCTTAATACCAAACTACAATCACCAAACTCTAAATTTATATAATCAAAGTTCCGACATGACATAGGATGTCGATGCCGGAAGAGGTCTTATTATGAAACATCATAACTCATTTACTTAATACCAAGTCACCACGATTATATAGGTTCACTCCTAGGTTACCTCAATCATTAAGATTATCTAAATCCACAATATAGTCAAGGCACATGAATCGGGACATAGTATACTTAAGCCCACAACCAAGGGACCTAATACTTTCTCGCCACGGAGCTAACACTTGTAAATACATTTATTGACCAACAACCACAAGGTGTTCACCTAAAATGATAGAATTCTATTTACTAATCCTGACTTATCCTTTAATATTAGCCTACATCAATTTATATGTTCATCGACTTTACCATCAATCACAGTATTAACCCATGGATCGAAATTGCCTAATTATAACATTGATATTAATCTATCATACGTGTCACACCCAAGGCTACATATAATTTAAATCACGATTTCCCTTTACATAATTATGACACTCTATCAATCAATCAATCCCTACCGTTGATTATTCACAATTTGGTGCCACTTGCCCAACATGTGATATATCATTCTATCAATATCTCCAAAGACTCTACGTCAACAAGGTTAGAACACAAACACATTCACTATGAACTACGGTGTCACAACTTATTGGTTTACATGGACACCCGTAAATTATTAACACACTTAATCATAAACGCGAAAGCGATTTATAACAACTACTTGATCGTATTCCACTTGACACTAACTTACTTGTCGTGCTAACCTCGTTGACCTTACCGTAGAGGAAACAAACTACAACCGTCATCGAACTAGCGTGATTGGCCTAACAAACACCAACGTCCAAAGATCCACTACCGACCTCACCACGTCACTTCCGAAAGGAACCTTGAACCTAGAGCTCTGATACCATTTGTAACGACCCAACCCAGATTTATGGATTAACCGTGAGTCATCCCGGTCCAAATCGGACGTTAGGTGTGAAGTGTAATGAAACAACCTATATAATGTTGCTAGTCGAGTTTTATGTTATTTAATATTTCACTTGTTAGCATGCGATTCCAATTTCAAGATAAACTACATGAGGGATCCATGGGGAGCACCCCGAAGTCAAAGTAAACAGAGGTACTAGCGTAAACATAAATAACATATACTTACCTGTAAAATGCCCTCAAATTATGGAACCACTCCCAACCTGCCATAAAAAAGCGGGGACGTGAGCTTATGCCTAGTGGGATTTATACAAACAGTTTATAAACGAATGGAATAAGGAATACTCACACGCTAAAAACGCATGCATGCAAAAATATGTATATATCTAAATATGTATACCTTTGAAAATACACATGCATATGTATTCATCGTTTTGCTTACGAAAACCTTACTTATTCATGTTATTTTACCTCGATATAGTAAAGACTTCTATTATTCATACTTAGCGTTTCACCTTGCATAACACACCTGGTTAAACACTTCAAACCATCACACTTTATTTATCCTAACTCTTTCCTTTACAGAATTTTACCCCTTTCATTCATTACGACACACTTTCTTATTTTCATTGAAAAATCACCATTTCAACTCACACATTCACCGTGTTAGAAAATACTTATTTAATCCTTGAAAATCATTTTTACAACACATTCTTGTGTTAAGTATGGGTTTAACCATTTAGGTTGCTTAAACACCAATTTATCCATTTTCTTTAACCCTTTTTCATTCCTTTATGGACATTACTAGATTTATGCATTTACTTGTCCATTTCACATTTACCGGAACATTTATTACATTCATTCAAGTTAGGTTGATTTAACACATTTACTAAATAACCCATTTCTTGATATGTTCCATATTTCATTTAACATTTCTCAGAATCTTCCTATAGCGCATCTTACACAGGCTCTACACCGACGACTATGCGCACCATATGCTCTTGCCAGTGGTTTTGGGCTTATCACCTAAGGGCTTCGGGCCCTTGTTGCTCTATCCCGGTGTCATACGAGTGCCTTTAATGTGTTTTAAAATTTTATTTTACAAAAGTCCACATTATCTCCATTCCTTTTTACTCGGTCGAAGCCAAAACCTGAGACTTTAGCCCCACCAATTTGTGTTACACGTGAAAATTTACTATTTTATATCTGTTGCACCTTAACCTTGATTTTTATTACAAAATCATATTCATTTAGGACCACTTTGTGTAACACTCTTTCTAACATTTTTATTTCACAAAGATGTTACACTTTAAGTAAAATTACCATTTTACCCATTTGTTTCCAAATCACACTTTTACTCCTTTTTCAAAAGTGTTAATTTCACACAAAACACTATTAAGTTATGCACACCAACTTCTTAAGTGTTTTAACCCTTTAACACCATTTTATACTTGGAGTAATCTTTTACTTGACTGGAAATACTTTTTATACCTTTGTTTCCTTTTAATTTCACAAGTGTTAATATTTCTCAATATTAGAAAGTTACACTCACTAACTATTCCATATTTTCCCATCAACACTTGATCATTATTTTTTATCCACATTCATATTTCTTTACTTCTTTGTTCAAGAAATACATCCACACTTAAGACTAATTTTATAAGAAAATTATCATTTCTTTTTATTTGACATGTAGTCCTTCACCTTTATACACATTATGTCTTTTAGTCCCAATTACACATACTTTGAAGACTAAAATCCCAACTTTCACTATTTTTTGTTTAAACCCAACAAAATCTTCTTTAAGCTTGTTTAAAAATAGTACAAGTTTATATGCACAAGATGATGGATTTCAAACCCCAAAATACTACTACATGGTTTAAACATATTTTTCACCAATTATTGTCTAATAATTATTTATTTCTAAATATTTTATTCAATAAAATATTTAACACCAAAAATTCTAGAAATGCTCATTTTCTACAAAATATATCATCTTTCATTATTTCAAAACCTTGAAATAATTACTTATTCCTTATTTCCAACAAAATTATCATTTTTGTTTCTTTTATGAAAAATTCCCACCAATAATATTTTCTTACCTTTTTATCCTAATAAAAATGTCCATTATTTTTTTTTTCTAAAAATACACCAAAATGACATTTTCTTACATTTTCATAAAATATGTATTTTCAGATTTACTAGAAAATATGCACAATGATATTTCCCTACAATTTTTATTCCATAAATTTTTTTCTATTTTCAGTTTACTAGGGACACACCATTATACCATAATAATCCCACTCTTAATCAACAACAAGACTATAATATATATCAAATAGAGTCTCAAATACAATAAGAGTAGACTATCCACCTCAAATGACTCCAAAATGGTGGTGCTGGTGGTGGTGAAGATGGGTGACTCCCCCACCTCCAAAGGTGTCCCTAAGGGGGGTCACAAAAACCTCCACCAAAGTCCTCTATGGAATCTCCATGAAAACCCTCTACAAAACCCCTAATAGCATGTTCATCTTCTTTTAAGAATACCTAATCAAATACTCATCAAACCTCTAACACCAACTTCTATATTTTCATAACTCCACAATAACCATATGAAATATAGGTATTTTGGTGTGGGTGTGGTTGGGTAAGACCCTTAACTACCGTAGGCAGTGTATGGAAAATGGGAAGGAGCTGCGAGCTCTTTGAGAAGGATAACACAATTGTTTTTGCTTCCCTTGTTCACAACTCACGTTCCTCTCTTATAATCCAAACAAATGATGTGTTACCAATAAAGGGGGGCCTCATCATCCCAGAGTCTTCCCATATCGGGTATTGGGTCTTTCCTCAATCAACAACTCATGTAATCCAATGGCCCCAACTGAGACAGCGTATAGTTGTGAGGTTGAGGTGTAATTCACGCCTCTCTCTCTCTCTCTCTCTCTCTCTCTCTCTCTCTCTCTCTCTAATGGTAAACTAATATCCAGTAACTCATATAATGTGTGCACATTGGGTCCCATCCATACCGTCAATTCCATGGCTGACATACCATTTCAAATCCTATGATCGTGAACATGACAGAAAACTGGAAGAGTTGACTCCAGTCAGACGCCGTTTTAACAACTCAGTGTGTCGTTCGAACAGCCACACCTGGTCGTTAGAACGACTAGATGCGTCATTCGAAGGAGACAGAGGGAAGGTCGACACTCATCCGTTCCTCCAATACACATCCTTTTAATGAATTCATTCCAGATGTATTTTTGATTAATCAGTACCTTCACTATATACATATCTTTTTAATTTACACATGAGCCAACAATTTAAAACGAGAGAATAAGGGCTTAAACCCTAATCTCCTTTCTTTTTTGTTATTCCATCTTCCTAAATCTGTACATTTTTTCCCACACTTCTAAGGTCTTATAAAGGAAGATACAGTTTAATTAATTTATAACCACTCCTTCCATAATCCTTATATAATCCTTAACTTAATAATTCTCTTCAATTATAATTTATAACTTATCATATATAATCTGCATATATAATTTGATAAATTTCTCGGGCTGGGTATTACAAACTTCCCTCCTTAGGGAATTCATTCTCAAAATTCTTAGCTCGTTATACTTTCTTCTCTAGTTATGTGTCTAATATCAATTCAAGTGTATCCTCAAAGTTACGGTCTAAAACCAAGGACTTAAATTTCCTCGGCCATTATCGCTAATCCAATTATTACAACCCCAAGAGCTCATTGCAAAATCTCAAGCATGTCTAATCATGTCTATCTAAACAAGACCTCGAGATGGTCGATACTCAATAAATATCACAATATCAATAATGAATTCATCAACATGGATCATTCCTACATTTCCTCAAACAATCTTGGATCATGCCTAGCCTAGGTTGGTATAACCTCAACACTTCTCATTACACATACAATCAATCATCACCTCAATTCCCAATGTTCATAATATTCTCGAGTTACCACCTCGAGATGCACGACCAAGTCGCAAATAATTATACCGATTTACTAACAAACCTGTAACCTGGAGCAATCAAGCAACATATGTAAACTATATGCCACAATGCGAGATCATGCATGCATACAGACTTGGTAGAATAAGGACGAATATAAAGAAAATGCACTCACATACCGTGATGCATCAGCCACAACCGGCCTAACCCACATCACTACCGAGCTAGCATAACACTTCTCCGAAATAATAACTGATCAATAATTTCCCATTACCAAGATCAACGATGACACACGTAATTTAATGAATCAGGGGACTGTCATGCCTAAGGGAAATAATTAAATTCTGACACTGAATCGACCCACATGAAGTGCGAATCCACAATGTATACTTGAATTCCATTACTCCTTATCGGCACCTCTTAAGCACATTAGCTTTGCCATGCATCCTGACTTGGCCTTTTATCCTTGAAGAGTTCTACTTAAGAATCATCCGTCCATGTCGGATGAACAGAACACAAACAAGTTTCCTTCGAGAAGTTGAGACGCTAGGCTTACCATCTTAGGACTAATGCTACATATCCAACGTTGGTAAGCATAACTATACTAAATCAAAACGAATTTACTTCTTTTGACACTTATCATTAGTTACCAACCTATCACAGCTAGGCCTCCAAAATTCTACTATGCGATGCTAACCTCAGTTTTTGAGATCACTCTCATCAAGTGAAACATAACACTCATGTAGTTTCAAACATCCAATTCATGAACAATTTCTACTACCCTTAGTCTCCTACATGATCCCAAATCATAATCATTTTAATGGTATCTCAACTTTCAATCGTCACCCGTGTCCAATAACTTCCTTCAGCGAGTCATTATTAACCACAGAGGTAGCATACTTAGGTGCTATAAATATGCCTAATACTTCATCCCGAAAGTTATTTCTAAAAGTCATAACGAAACTCATCCTGTTCTAAGTCTCCCACATGCACCACCTAGCATTGTTCAACCTAGTTTCGACATTATCCTTGAAGGCCATATTATGACACATGCCTAAAATTAAAAGTTGTTGCACCAATTCCAAGGTACTGCCATAATTCGACATGATCTAATCATACTACAATCATCCATGGTTTACCATCAACCGTGTAAACTTTGAAACAACAATGGTTCCCAATGTCTCACAGGTGATGCTGTGGAACTCAACTACCTCTCTAAACAGCTTACACATCTATCATAAGAAACCTCCAGTCATACCATGACCTATGCTACATAACCTCGAGTTTATCACTATAACATGAATATCACTACGTAAACCTGAATGTAACAATAAGTCCCAAGGTTTCAAAGAGAGATACTATCATCATTGTGCCACATGGTACACAACCTAAGATTCACTATTACTAGGGAATGACTACCACTTGCATTAATGTCTTATTAAACAAACCTTAGTATAAGTCTCCAAGGGAATGATCTATACCGATTTTACACGTCTATCCAAATTACTAACCCAAGGTAAATATCATCAAACCACCTTAGTACTCATCTCTAAAAGGGTATTCAAATCAACTCACATGCGTATCCAGAATGCCAACATGTAGTTAAATACACTAGACCACATCCTTTGATTCTTTATGAGTGTCAATAACTATAACAAAATTGCCTTACTATGTAGACCTCATACTATGTGCTAATCTACTAATTAACACAACAATAATATATTCTGGTAGGATACAAGATGTCGAACATTAGCTAAGAACGCTAAAGCCCATGCCTATGAATGCCATAAGGGATTCTATCTCTCAATACCAAACTATAATCACCAAACTCTAAATTTATATCATTAAAGTCGGGCAGGACATAGGACATTGATGCCACAAGAGGTCTTATTCTAAAACATCATAATCATTTACTTAATACCAAGTCACCATGATTACCTAGGTTCACTCCTAGGTTACCTCAATCATTAAGATTATCTAAATCCACAATATAGTCAAGGCATATGAATCGGGACATAGTATACTTAAGCCCACAACCAAGGGACCTAATAGTCTCTCCCACAGAGCTAACACTCGTAAATACATTTATTGACCAACAACCACAAGGTGTTCACCTAAAAGGATATAATTCTATTTACTAATCCTGACTTATCCTTTAACATTAGCCTACATCAATTTATATGTTCATCGACTTTACGATCAATCACGGTATTACCCCAAGGATCGAAATTGCCTAATTATAACATTGATATTGATTTATCATATGTGTCACACCCAGGGATACATATAATTAAAATCACGATTTCCCTTTACATAATTATGACACTCTATCAATCAATCCCTACAGTTGATTATTCACAATTTGGTGCCACTTGCCCAACGGGCGATATATCATTCTATCAATATCTCCAAGGACTCTACATCAACGAGGTTAGAACACAAACACGTCACACTATGAGCCATGGTTTCACCACTTATTGGTTTACATGGACACCCGTAAATTATTAACACACTTAATCAGAAGTGCGAAAGCGATTTATAACAACTACTTGATCATATGCCACTTGACACTAACTTTCTTGTCGTGCTAACCTCGTTGAACTTACCTTCGAGTACACGACCTACAACCGTCACCGAACTAGCGAGACTGCCTAAACCAACACCGATGTCAAAAAATCCACTACCGACCTCACCACTTCAACCCCGAAAGGAACCTTGAACCTAGAGCTCTGATACCATTTATAACGAGCCAACCTAGATTTATGAATTACCCGTGAGTCAACAGGTCCAAATCGGATGTTAGGTGTGAAGTGCAATGAAACAACCTATATAATGTTGCTAGTCCAGTTTTAATTTATTTAACATTTCACTTGTTAGCATGCGATTCCAATTTCAAGATAAACTACATGAGGGATCCATGGGGAGCACCCCGGAGTCAAAGTAAACAGAGATACTAGTGTAAACATAAATAACATATAATTATCTATAAAACACCCTCAAATTGTGGAACCACTCCCAACCTTCCATAAAAAGCGGGGACGTGAGCTTATGCCGAATGGGATTTGTACAGACAGTATCGAAACGAATGGCAGAAATGGATACTCACACGCTAAAAACGCATGCATGCGAAAATATGTATATATATACAAATGTATAACTTTGAAAATACTTACACTATAAACCATTACACTTTATTTACCCTAACTCATTCCTTTCCTGAAATTTAACCCCTTTCATTCATTACTATACACTTTTGTATTTTCATTGAAAAATCACCATTACAACACATGCATTCACTGTGTTAGAAAATAGTTATTTAATCTTTGAAAATCATTTTTACAACACATTCTTGTGTTAAATATGGGTTTAACCATTCAGGTTGCTTAACAACCCATTTATCCATTTTCTTTAACCCTTTTTCATTCCTTTATGGACATTACTAGATTTACATATTTACTTGTCCATTTCACATTTATCGAAACATTTATTACATTCAGTCAATTTAGGTTAATTTAACACATTTATACACAACCCATTTCTTGATATGTTCCATATTTCATTTAACATTTCTCAGAATCTTCCTATACCGCATACTTACACGGGACGGGCTCTACACCGACGACTATGCGCACCATATGCTCTGGCCAGTGGTTTAGGGCTTTTCACCTAAGGGCTCCGGGCCCTTGTTGCTTTATTCCGGTGTCATCCGAGTGCCTTTAATGTGTTTTATTTTTTTTACAAAATTTAACATTATTCTCTTTCCTTTTTACCCACCCGAAGCCAAAACTTGGGATTATACCGCTCCAATTTGTGTTACACTTGAAAATTTACTATTTCGTGTCCTTTGCACCTTAGCCTTGATTTTTATTCCAAAATTATATTCATTTAATACCACTTTTAGTAACACCCATTCCAATATTTTTATTCCATAAAGATGTTCAACTTTAAGTAAAATTACCCTTTTACCCATTTATTTCTAAATCACACCTTTACTCTTTTTTTTCACAAGTATTAATTTCATCCAAAACACTATTAAATTATACACACCAACTTCTTAAGTGCTTTAACCCTTTAACACCTTTTTACACTTGGGGTAATCTTTTACTTTATTGGAAATACTTCTTATACCTTTGTTTCCTTTTAATTTCCTAAGAGTTAATATTTCTCAATATTAGTAAGTTACACTCCCTAACTATTCCATATTTGCCCATTAACACTTAGTCAAATACTTTTTAACCACATTCATATTTCTTTACTTCTTTGTTCAAGAAATACATCCACACTTAAGACTACTTTAATAAGAAAATTGCCATTTCATTTTATTTGACATATAGTCCTTCAACTTTATACACATTATGTCTTTTAGTTCCAATTACACATATTTTGAAGTCTAAAACCCCAACTTTTCATATTTCTTGTTTAAACCCAACAAAATCTTTTTTAAACTTGTTTCAAAATACTACTAGTTTATATGCATAAGAAGATGGATTTTAAACCCAAAAATCCTACTACATGGTTTAAACATATTTTTCACCTATTATTTGTCGAATAATTATTTATTTCCAAATATTTTATTCCATAAAATATTTAATACCAATAATTCAAAAAATATCCATTTTCTACGAAATATATCATCTTTCATTATTTCAAAACCTTGAAATAATTAATTATTCCTTATTTCCATCAAAATTATCATTTTTATTTCTTTTGCTAGAAATACCCACAAATAATATTGTCTTACATTTTTATCCCAATAAAAATGTCCATTATTTCTTTTTGCTAAAAATACACCAAAATGTCATTCTCTTACATTTTCATATAATGTGTATTTTCAGATTTAGTAGAAAATATGGACAATGATATTTTCTAACATTTTTTATTCAGTTTACTAGGGACACACCATTAAATCATAATAACTATAATCTTAATCAATAACAACAAGACTACAATATATATCTAATAGAGTCTCAAATACACTAAGAGTAGTTTGCTCACCTCAAATGACTCCAAAATGGTGGCGGTGGTGATGAAGATGGGTGACTCGCCCACCTCCAAAGGTGGCCCTAAGAGGAGTCACAAAAAGCTCCATCAAAGTTATCCAAGGAAGCTCTATAAAAACCCTCTACAAAACCCCTAATAGCATGTTTTTCTTCTTATAAGAATACCTCATCAAATACTCATCAAACCTCCAACAACAACTATTATATTTTCGTAACACCATAATAACGCTAGGGAATATCAGTATTTTGGTGTGAGTTTGGTTGGGTAAGACCCTTAACTCTCCTAGGCATTGTACAGAAAGTGGGAGGGATCTGCGAGCTCCTCGACAAGGTCAACACAATTGTTTTTGCTTCCCTTGTTCACAAGTCACGTTCCTCTCTTATAATCCAACCAAATTAAGTGTTACTAATAAAGGGGGGCCTCATCATCCCAGAGTCTTCCCATATCGGGTATTGGGTCTTTCATCAATCGACATCTCATGCAATCCTATGGCCCTAACTGAGACATCGTATAACTGTGAGGTTGAGATGTAATTCACGCCTCTTTCTTTCTCTCACTAATGTTAAGATAACATCCAGTAACTCATATAATGTGTGCACATTTGGTCCCATCCATACTATCAATTCCCTGGATAACATACCGTTTCGAATCCTACGATCGTGAACATGACAACAAATTGGGAGAGTTGACTCAAGTTAAACGTCATTCTAATGACTCAGTGTGTCATTCGAACGACCACAACTGGTCATTAGAATGATTACATGCGTCGTTCGCACGAGACAGAGGGAAGGTTGACAGTCATCCGTTCCTCCAATACACTTCCTTTTAATTAATTTCTTCCAGATATATTTTCGGTTAATCGACACCTTCACTCTCTCTCTCTCTCTCTCTCTCTCTCTCTCTCTCTCTCTATATATATATATATATATATATATATATATATATATATATATATATATATATATATATATCTTAAACATAATCTCCTTTCTTTTGTTATTTCATCTTTTTAAATCTGCACATTTTGCCCCACATTTTTAAGGTCTTAGAAAGGCATATATAGTTTAATTAATTTATAACCACTCCTTCCATAATCCCTACGTACTCCCTAACTTAATAATTCTCTTCAATTCTAATTTATAACTTATCATATATAATCTGCATATATAATTTAATAAATTTCTTGGGCGGGGTATTATAGCGTCCCTGTGGCTGGATACCTAAAATATTTTGACATGGGTCAGACACCTAATTTAATTAATCATACATTAATTATTATTCATTCAAGTTGTGTCACTCAACTATAATACCCAGACTCACTCCTTCTATCCGTATCCTCACCCTTTCGAATGTATTACACCAAGTCCCACTATTTGGTAAAACACCCTTTATTAAATTTAATATTCGATAATTTATTACATATATCTATAATAAATTAAACCAGCTACCCCGTACCTAACTCCTATAGCACTAAGCCTAAAAATATTTGAGTTTAAATATTCAACCCTTTATTTAATTAATTTCCCTTTAATTAATTTTATCTAAATGGTGCCACTTAATCAAAATGCCCAGACTCCCTTAATTGGTCTGTAATTTAACCCTTTGAATTTATGTCACCCAATTTTTGCTATTCATATTGACACTATCTAAATAAGATATTTCAAAACCCCACTTACCAATGCTCTAAGTATTTTTCTCCTATTTATCCTTCAGTACGCTAATTGACCCAAGATTTGATCCCTAATAAAATTCCAAGCCAAGGATGGAACTGAACTGGCGAAGAATACTCACGTCGCTCGAACGAATCCCTTAGTTGCTTGAACAACTTCCAGTGTCGCTCGAATGATATCTGTGGTCATTTGAGCGACCTCCTGGGTTCCATTCCCTCCTTCTTCTTCCTCGAGACACTGCTTCCATATATGCTCTTCCGAGTTTTGCTTCTCTAACCTAGAACTGAAATTTCAACAGCTCATCACTAATTACTTTTCTTATATTCATTCAAATCATGGATTGATCCTTTAAACGACATTAATTTACATTAACAGTTATCAAATCCCAAGATTGGTTATTCACATCTTTTCCCATGATGTTAAATATACATATCATTCTCTAGTCTAAATTAATCATCAATAACCACTAGTATCATAATATCATTTCATTTCCATCAACACTAAGTCAGGTTATACAATCAATTATACCTCAAATAAACATAACATGTCCGAATCCTCAAAACCCATGTTTACACGTTAACCCATTCCCAAAAATGGATTTTAATTACACCCACCATGATATGAATAGAAATAATACAATTAAATTGAAAGAAAGTTTAACTACTTGCATGAATAAATTAATAGGGTCTGATTTCCTTTGATGTAGACGAAGATTTGACGAAGAACACACCCATCTTCTCTTGGTTTGGCTCCCAAAAGCTCTCTCGATTTCTCCCTCTTTGATCCTATGCAAAGATAGGGTTTTCTTATTGAGTTGTGTCTGTCACAAACTCCCTAATGTAGGTTTTATATTTCTAATCCAGAAATTAAGCTTATGGGCCAAATTGAAATGACTCAAATACCCCCGTGTGAGCCTAATTATGCCTAAAAATGCCCCGAGACCCAATTACTACATCGGGTACTCTTTTTCGACTATCTCAACCTATTCAGAATCAACCGTACACTCATAATCATCATCTGAGTTACTTTAATAAAATTTCCAATCTCGTCCTCAAATTACGACACATGTAAATTTTAAAAAATAACCCGAATTAATTAAATCTGAATTAACTAATTTAATTAAATCCTCCAGATTAATTAAATCCTATATCACTGAATTAATTAAATTCTATATCCTCAGAGTTACAGGGTGTTACAGGTGTAGGTGGTTTGTCTTCTATCCAAGTGGATCTCGAAACCGACTATGTGTGGTGGTAATCAACGTTATTGATTGCCCACAACATGCACACTGTGAGGGTGATACATTAGTTTTTGTTGTCTTTAATTTGCTTAGGGAAAAGTAATCGATTCCCATAAATGATGCCAATTGTGAATATATTTTATCACAATTAATGAACTTAAGAAATTGAAGCCAAATAAGGAATAGAGAAATCTCACAACAGAAGGATTTACGTGATTTGACAATTGCCTACATCCACAGGGTGTTTCTCTTTTTATTACTTCTTTTAAATTCTTTAGCAAGAAGTTAAATGAACCTTTCCTTGGTGTGAGGGTCACATTTATAGAGATGGAGGAGGTAGAATCGTGTTGGACTTCTCCTAGTTGTTGTCTAATCCTCTTCTTGATTTATGATAATCTCCTCCAAGATTTTGGGGAGTTGTCTTGACCTTTTCATAGTTATCTCTTGTGATATCCATTTCTTGTTATTGGGTTGACCTTCTTTTCAGAGACAGACCTACCTAGGACCCTAAACTTAGGCATTCGGTTTTCACTCCACACTAACCAAAATAGATTTTAAGTGGTGGAGACTTTCTTATAGGAGCCTATCTACAAAATAATTCCATAGATCGGAGACAAGATGTATTTCAAAAGGCCACCTAAGATATCCAGTGATCTAGAAATTGGGATGCCAACCTTAGGTGCACCTATTATCGGGACCATAGACACCTTGTAAAAAATTGTAAGTATTCAAGAAGGATTCAGAGGAACTCCTATAGGTCGAGCACCTCAAAGAATAAATTGACACTCCCAACACTAATTCAGCAGTCAGGATAAATGCACTTCAGAAGGAAGGCAATGATATCCCACTTGTAGGATTAATCAACACCATTTATGGCTATACTGATCTTGTATAGTGCATCGGCTAAAAACTCAAGGAGAAAGTCAAAATTATGAATTTCATCCAGGAGTTCTTATAGGTAAAAGAATCTATGCCCATCCTATTCAAATGGGGGAGCAAAGATATAGATTTAGGAGCTCACTATATAGTAGTGTATTGTAACTTGCAACTGATCATAAATAAAATCAATGGAGAGTAAGAATCCATAACATATACAAATAAAGGAATCTACTCCAATAGTTTAGGTCATCCTCAATGGAACAACTATCAAGAAATAGTAAAAACCATGTGAACGCACTAGCTACTTTAGTGTCCTCCATAGACATTGTCTTGAAGAGAAAAATTAAGGCAGATTACATAGATCGACCGAGTATTAATGAACCAAAACTAGTGATGGGTATTTTGCAAATTGAAACAGCCCCATCTTGAATGGATCTGATCATCAACTATTGAAAGATTCGTGATCTACCATTAGATATCAAAGCGGTGCACAAGTTAAAGATCCCATAGGTGAGGTTTTGCCTTAACTCTAAAAGAAAACATTATTGACGATCATTTACCAATCCTCTATTAAAGTTCTTTCATTCATACCAAATGGAAAATATCCTCAGTAAGATGCATGAAGGTAGCCTTGGAGCTTGTGAGGGGGAAAATAATTTTTTTATAGGGTGATATCGCAGAGGTACTGCTGGTCATTTATGGAAAATGATGCTTTAAAGTTCTCCTTGAAGTGTGTCAAGTGCTAAAAGTTCTCTCCTATCATCAAGCTATCGACCCAAGACATAAACCCTCTTACGAATCCCTGTCCTTATTCTCAATTGGTCATGAATATTATGGTGCCACTACCAATAACACCTGACAACATGAAGTACTTGATCATTGTGACTAACTACTTCATATAGTGGGAAGAGGTAGAGCTTTTATATACATCAGAGAAGCAGATGCCAAGAAAATTTTCTAGAGGAATATTATTACAAAGTTTGTGATCCCAAGAGCGCTAGTCACCGATAAAGGAATAAAATTGGACAACGACATATTCAGGGACTTTTGTGTAGAGCATGGGATGAGTATTCACTATGCGTTAGTGGTGTTCCCTCAATGCAATGCTGAGATAGAGATTACTAACAAGACTCTACTATTAGGGATCAAGTGCCGATTGAAAAATGTCAAAGAAATATGGGTAGACGAATATGTCCTTTGGGCATACAGGATGACATCGCAAAGGTTGACCAATGAAACATCCTACTTTTTGTCTTTTGGTATAAAGTCCATAATTTCAATGGAGATCATAATCCCAACTCTTAGATCAAATTTTTTGAAGAGGACATAATGATGATCGATTGCATCACGAGTTAGATCTGACCCAGGAATAACATGCTCTAATAACTTAGCTACTTACCAATAGGAATTAGCAAAATAACATAACAAGAAGGTCATGGTAAAAGGATTATAGTTCGATGAATTGGTTCTGAGAAAGATTTTTCCATAAGAAAAAAGCCTTCAAATGGAAAGCTGGCACCGAACTGGCAAGGCCCTTACTGAATATCTTCAAAGGGTGGTGGAAAATCCTATCACCTAGAAGAGTCAGATGGAAGAGTAGTCCCAAGGTCATCGAATGCCATAAACCTTTGGAAGTTTTATCATTAAATAGGAGTAAAAAATATCTTTTCTTATATGCATAACAAGACGGTTGTTAATTAATGAAAGTATTTCCTTAGCAAATTGTGTTTCATTATTTTACTTTTCAAACTCACTCAAGCAGTGTTATGACTTAGAACAAGCTAGTTACCTGAGAACCTGACACTAAACCTTCCTTAAAATGTTGGTACAACCCAATTCGGGAAGGTCAGTCTAGAAGAGGAAAAAACCCACCTAAGAATTAGGTAGTATGACTTAAACATGAGTTGGTCACTAATATTTGACATGAAATCCACTCAAGAAATGGTATTACTTAGAATAAGTCAGTATCCTGAGAACTTGACACTATATCCACCTGAAAATGATGGTATAACCCAAGTTGGCCCTATCTGCCTTAAAGAGGCAAAAACGCACCTACGAATTGGGTGGTACAACTTAGATGAAAGTTGGTAGCCTACATTTGGCATTAAACCCATTCAAATAGTTGTACAACTTTGACAAATTAGTCGCCTGAGAATTTGAGTCTAAACACACCTTAAAATGGTGGTACAGCCTAAGTTGGGTTGGTCGGTCCATAATAGGCATAAAATAGATATACAATTTATGGTATAACTCGAGAAAGATTGGTCTCACCAATATGGACACCTGCCAAGAATGGATGATCAAACTAACGTGTAACAATTAATGTGATGCGACAAGAAAATATACGATTAGAATAACTTGCAAGAGTTAAACATGATCTGTTAACATATTTTATAAAGGCATAATTAAAAAAAATATACGACTAAACATGCCATATATGAAAGCCAAATGCAAACCGAGACAATAAAGTAAAATTAAAATACTTTCATTGATATGAGTAAAATGGCCTTAGGTTTTACAAAAGGAGTGAACAAACGGTCTGCAAAAGTTGAACAAAAAGAGGAAAAACAACCTAATTAAGATCTAGGGATGACCTCCCCTAACTTGCATAAGGAACATTCCCCTCAGGCAAGTAGGGGGATTGTCATCAACCTAGTTCATGATCTTGACAGTCTTCCCCACATCCTTTATGGGATGGTTTTCCTTCATAGCAGGAAGATCGATGACTCCTAGATCGGCATTCGAGGCTTTTTGGTCACCCCGCCATTGAATTTACCAACGAGGGTGTTCGGTGTGGTACAAATCACTTTCGAGGACTTTGAATGCTTGAGGGACATCAATCCAACCTTTACTGAAGGAGACATACTAATGATAGTCCAATTGTGAGGCGATTTCTTGGACTGCTGCCTCAAATCCTTCATTATAGGACTTGTTGAGGTTATCCTGATTGTAACACCTCATGATTTTTTATTCATAAAAATCTTTGTTAAATTAAAATTTTTGAAAAAAATTATTTTTGGAATCTATTTAATTTTGGTATGTATATATAAAAATAAGGTTTTAGGTGGTATTTTAATCGGGATTAAAATTTGGATATTATAACTTTTTGTATAAAAATCGGGGGAGGATACGACCTAAGGAGAAAAAATAAAATAAAAATATTTGATCGTCCAATCGAGTTGAATTTTTTTGGGCAATTTCGTCTCACCTTCCGCTATAACATATTGAAATTTCAACTAATTCCAACAGCCCATTGGCCGTAATATTTTTTTTAGTGTTTGTGTTTGATTAGTACTCAAATTCGTTTTGGTATATAAACATAAAATGACGGGTTTAGGACTTTTAAAACATATTTAACCTTCTCAAAAATCAGTAGCGTCCCATAATTTCATTATCTCCCATCTACAAAACCTAAACCCCATCGAACATAACTTTTAACCCATGTTTTGAAGATCTAAACCAAGTTTTCTCAAGATCGTCCAAGCACGCATCTTCATTGTTTTCTCGAGAGGAAAGCAACGGTGCAATTGGATTCTTCAAAAGACTTCTTTACAATCATGAATACTTATATTCTTTCTCTTTAGTATTATGCATTTTTATCTATCGCCTAAATATTAAATTACATGTTTTTTCTTAAAATAAACTAGAAACCTTAATTAAAGAAAGTGAAATCTATATTGGGATTGTTTTTATGAAAAATCTTAATATGAATTAAGACTCATAACCCACGTGTGCTTAGGGTAGAGGTTGGATTTTTATTAATATGCATGTAGAAATAATAGTAACTTTATGTATTTAAAAGAGACTTGTAAAATCACATAAAATTACGTAAATGTAATAAAAGGGAAATTTTATTGTGTACACCATAAACTTACATGATGTTAAAATTATATTAGTTGCACAAAATAAGTTGTTTAATTACGAAAATTGATTGAGTGAATGAAATTATATTTACTTGTGATCTGATGAGGAATTGATAGAATTATGATAAAATGTCTCATGCAATTTATTGTTTTAATTATATTTGACACCATGGGAACGACGAGGTTTTTGGGTAGTTAGACTCTCACCTTAATTTAAGGAGTACTTGCTAGGTATGGGACTAGTAAGTATTTCTTAGTTGTGGTTAACACTTTCTAGGTATGAGACTAGTTAGTATAGATTTTTACAGATGGTTGTGGGGTTGATTTTTGTGTTGTTCCGTTGATTCGATAGTCTAGGCACGAGACTAGAAGGAAATTAAAGGTAGAAATTCATTCTATATGATAGGATAGGGGACGTACTTGTGTTGGAGACCTCTAAGTATGGCACTAGGGGTAGATTTGAGGATTTATGCTCTATAATAGGGTAGGGCTAATATAAAATAATGAGAAATTGAGAAATTGAGAAATTGAGAAATTAAAAATTAATACCTAAGATAATAAACGGGTATTGAAATGGTTTGGCATCGCTAATCTGTGCAAGGCTAACAATAAGGGGTGAACTAGATATAGCGTCGTGGGTGTGTGTTGGCATCACCAATATGTGCAGGGCTGACAGAATACGGGCGAACTGGCTATAGTGACGTGTCGTGTCGTGTGTGGAACCTCACCAATATGTGTAGGGATGACAGAATACTAGAGAACTGGCTTTAGTGAAGGATTGTGTGTGGTATAAAACTTTGGGCGTGCCAGCAATATGTGCGGGATCTGGGAGAGGGTGGACTAGCTATACTGGTGTCGCATAAATTAAATTGAGAAGAATTAATTAAATTCAATTGTAAAAGTTAGTTGAATATTATCACATGATAATTGGATCTAAATAAAGGGGTGGCCTACTTATGTGGATAAATAGTGATAGTTATTTTTATTCACATGTTAATTTATATCTCGTTTAAATTAAAATACTCTATTGTGGTGTTTATCATGTATAATGATACTATCTGGGTTCACGGACTCTAATTGGGGAGCTTAACTAGTACTCATGTGGTGAGCTCTGACCCATTGTGTTGACTAACATTTCAGGTATAGCATTGGAGTAGCTGCATAAGAGTGATTGGAAATATATTTGAAGATGCAGATGGAGTCTTATTTTAGATGCTTTAGTAGTTTAGGATTTCTTTCTATTTTGACGATTTTATTATGAGACTTTTATTTATGGATATGGTGGGCCAATCGACTCCACAGTTGTTTACGGTTTCGTTTGATATTTACAGTTAGATCATTCCTTCGAGTTTATATTTATTTAGAGTTGGAATTATTTTGGAGATTAGCATGGCGATGGATTTTATTATTGCATGAATGCTTATAATTATTGGATCAATTTGATTATTATCTTGTGGAAATTTTTTATATGTCTTATATATCTGTCACATACTAAGAATGATAACTTATTTAGTGATGCCCTACGTAGTTTGGCGACAGTGACTGGCCACCTCTCTTTCCAGATCACACGTGATGTTACACTCATGTGTAATATGTAAAGACCTTTTTCCCCATTATATGATCAAATTCTGCATCACCTTCCTACAAAAGGCAATCCTCAATTTGGACAACTCATTATCCACTCGGCTGAATTCAAGTTGAGTCTTCTCAGCCTCCTCCATAACCTTATCTTTAATGATTATCTCATTGTTAATCTTCTTTCCGAGGTCGATCGCCTTTGATAGCTTGGATGCCAACATATTTTTCAAACTGTTGCTAGAATAAAAAAGCTGGTTATTTAGCCAACTTGGTTTGCTAGCTCTTGGGAGACTTGCATAGCAAGTTCAAAAAATAAAGGGTAGTAGTTAGTTTGAGTAAATTGAAAAACAATGAAAATTCGAGGTAAAGGAGACAACTTACCAACACGTTATGGAGAAGGTATTTTTTATTGAGGTGTTTAACTAAAAAACCTCTCAGTTTGGTCATATCGTAGGGAATATCTATGCCTGAGTGACAGAGTAAGAAACCTTCACATCTCTATGAGCCAAATCAACGGTGGTGACTGAATTTTTGCCTTTCATAAAGGCGATCTCCTAGGGATTAATTCTTCTACTTTGTGGTTGGACTCTTATATCTTGAACTTTTATTAATGATGATAAGACGGTTCGATATTTATAGTGGAATGGGGCATGATAATTTACCTGAATCCGTCCTTCTCTTTTTTCCCTTCTCATCCTCCTTGCCCCTTTAGTGATTAAGCTCATGGGTTTCCTTACCTATGAAGGTCATCACTTCCTTTTCTAACCTGGTTGTATTTTGTTTGACCTATTGGGCAGGGCCCCTCTTTTTTCATGTTGGCTTCAGCGGCTGCCAAATTGATCGGTAATTTTGGCCTGCTTGTCATGTCTTCAAGGTCTTCTGGAACAAGTGGAAATATGAAATTCTCAGTTAAAAAGTTCTCTTTTGCTTCTACCTCTTACCAGGGACGACTTGAGATGATAGCCATCTTGAAAGAGAAAAGGGGATATAGGCCAGTAAAAAGGGAATCCTCTCCATATTCAACCTCCTCGTATTGATTATTATGAATAACGTAGGTTACTCTTCCCTTAAGTGAGCACTTCTTACGACTTCAGTTAGCATATGAGTGCCTATAAAGATAGATTCATTACTGACCATTATAGAATCTTCGACGATGACCATGAGAACAACATTAAATTTTTTTACCGAATTAATGGTTAACTCGTATCCAAGCATAATGTGGGATGCTCTCTAATGAGGAAGAATGTCGACAGGAGTTCGCCTTCTCCAAATGAGTTGAAGATCTCTCAAATTGACTTGGTAATATTCTAATTTGCTAATTTAAGAAGTTATTTGTATAAAATATGTAATTGATTAATAAATAAACACAATTTTATGAAAATGGTTGATGACTTACAAGGTTATCCTTTTCTTACAAGGAACCCGAAGACCATTGTTGTTCTCACCATACAAACACCCAGAAAACGTAAGGATATTCCTTTCGGTATCCTTCTACGATATGGGAAAGTATGCTACTAGGTTGTGGGACTATCCCTGGTCTGAAAATGATATATGTCAACCCATAGGGAAGACCTCTTGTCATAATAATACCGAATTTCATTGAGGCCAAATTTGGTCCCACAAATTTGGTTGATTGGGATTGTGCCCATCACGATCTGGTAAAAACTACCATTCGTATGGATTATAAGTATTCCATAACAATGGATAACTTCCACCAGCAATAGGTGGATAGGAAAAAGAACCCCCTTCTAATATACCCATTGTTATAAGAGCTACTTCACCATTTTCGAGGTTAAGGAGTTCCTCATCCTTTGGTGAAACTGTGACATCCTCCCAGTTTAAATACCGGGTGATCAGTCCTTTATTAAATTGAAAGAGATTTCTCATTTGGTTCATTCTCAGCATCACTGTCGAAAATCATATTAATTACTAACCACCTGTTAGTTAATTAAGCCGGTGCCAAAATTTTTATCTTACATTAAACAATTAATAATAATGTGCGAAAAAACTAAATTAAGACATTCACACAATTAATATAGTTTAAACCATCACAAGGAATAATTAAATGAATAAATGTTTTGCCGAATAAACCATCGGCTACAAAATCCAAATCCAATAATAAGTCCAACACATAGTAAATAAATCCCGACATAAGTCTGAACTGAATAATTGAATAAATAAATTCTAAATGGGGCAACATGCCCAACTGAGAGACTGAAATGAAATCCTACACTAGGAACGAAAGGTGGAAGCATATAATCAAGTCCTGCAAGCCTCCACAGTGCTGCAACTGATCGTCCCTAAAATAGATCGTCAAGTCTGGCGTCCCTGTGGCTGGATACCTAAAAGGTTTTGGAAAATATATATAGTAAGGGTTAGAACCCAAAACATTTTGAAAACATTTAGCAAGTATTTATCACAATTTAAAATCGATTATTAGATACACATGTTAATTTTACATACACTCTCTTGAGTATTCTCACCTCTCATCTATTTTGCACGCCTAACGTTTTATACTTAGACCACCTAGCCATACTACCTTAGCTAACTAGACGCAAGTATCTATCTATACTATCAACACCTATAAGTCCCCGTACCGCCCATACAGTATGCTATCCGAATTAACATTTTTCGTTTGTTATTAATATTATAAGTAACGTTCTCCATCTGTTATCATTTAATCATGTTTCACTATTTAATTCATTATTTAGATACACAATATCTAATTGTCTACTATCACACGTAAGTAGAATTATTCAAACTGGTATATATATATATATATATATATATATATATATATATATATATATATATATATATATATATATATATATAATTACGACGTCTCTCAAAATGATCACCGTGAAAATATGCATACTTTGCTATCAGTCCATGTAGGTCTCGTACTAAAATAAGGACTATTAGTTTGGCATGTCTCCTCGAACACAAAATCAAATATTAAGCAATGGAGGCGAACATAGTTTTATTCTTTTGGGCTACGCACATACCTAACGTACCCAAATGACTTGTCAATCTCACTAATAGACGACACATAGTGAGCCGCCCTAAGTCCTATGTTCTGGGGCACAAACCCAGACCTCCTTGGAATCAGAAAGGTGGGATAGCCCACTGCGCGGGAACCTCCGTGATAGCAGGCAACGTAGGTATGTTCACATTTAACACCAATCATATAATAGGTATACACACAACCTATATATACATTAAATTAGTAGATATAAACAAAACTTAATTATCATATTTTGTACATAGTATTTATCTCTCGAATACTGATCCTACCATCTAGTTACGATTATCCTCACTATTTTATTCATCCAATTATTGCTCTCTACTCTAAGGGCCCTAGTTACCCCAATAATATATTCAGTAGTTAGTTCGATCATATGTTGCTGGTCTATGACATAAACTCACTTAAATTCCACATAACTCATTATCCTTCTCTCGAATTAATTATGCCCCAATTTAAGTCTGTTAAATCCTCACCTCAATCCTCTCGCCAAGACTAAGCCACCTCATCATAGGCCTACTATGATATAATAAGTCCTTCATTATGTTTTAATAAAGTCCCAAAAGTTTTCCTAACAAAACTATAGGATTTTCTAGGCTAAAAGGGGAAAATTGGCAAATCTTGCAAACCGAATCGATTCTCCCTAGGGCCGAATTGATTTGTTTTGTAGCAGGCCATCTTCTTCCTCTACGCAAGTGCATTTTTCACCATTTTCATTATCATAACTCACATGCTTCTCGACCAAACTCAAAACCAATTATCCCAAACGTTATATACACGCCTTAGGATGATTTCTAACGAAATTTTAACATAAAAACATTACTATTTTCAATCAAGAAAGGATCAAATCAACTATTCATCAAAACCCCTAGATTTCTATATTTTTCATTCATCTTCAACATAGCACATAGAATTTAACCATCTAAATAATCACTAATTATCAAATTTCTTATTCTCTTCATGCATAATTTCAGTCTACATGAATTCCTACCCACAACATGTATTTTAATTGCATAAATTTCCAATTTCATCATTTATATCAACATATTTAAACCCTATTATCACATGGGTATTATAACTTCAAGAGAAATCATAAACAAACACTTGGCTTATGTTAGGTGATCCGATTTCATGATTTAGATGATGGATTGTGTGCCTTCTCTTCAAATCCTCACTCTAAGATTGATTGTGGTGCTAGAACACACTCCAATTTCTCAAGAACTCTCTCTTAGGCTTCACAAATGGATTATCCTTCTACTTTAATGTCCTTTCTTGGTTTTCTAACCGCGAAACCCTAGACTCTTCCATCTATATGCTGATAAATATGTTGTAAATTTGTAGATCTCTTAACCCTTGGTCACCAAAGGACTAATATGCCCTTGTACGGTGCCGGTTTAGTCTAAAATTGTCCCGGGACCCAATCAACACCCCTAGCTATACTATTTGACCCTTTCGGTGTAATTCGTGACCTCGAAATCATTATCCAAGTCACTCTAAAAAAATCATATTTCGACCTCAATTTAGTCTACACGTAACTCCTGATTGAGATAAATCCAATTATGCCAATCTCACTTGCAATGGCGCATAATAATTTACATAAATTACTTACTACCCACTTAGTAAACTTACCACATAATATTAATCATTATCTCCCTCTCTTGTTTAATATTTAATAACCACATTATTATTTTATTAAATTAAATTACATCACTGATGTAATTTAAAAATAAAATGAAAATGACTAAATTACCGAATTAATTAAATTCCAAGTACACAAAAATACGCGGTATTACCTACTTCCTCCCTTATAGGGAATTTCATCGTTGAAATCAGGTTATACTTGTGGCAAATAACTCTTGATACTGCTCTCACATGTCATCCTCCCGCTCCCATGCAAACTCATCAATACTATGGTGTCCCAACTGAACTCTGACTAATGATACCACTATACACCACAGTTTATGCTCACTACAATACAGAATAGCCATGGGTCTCTCCTCGTACGATACATTTGGCTACAAATCAATCTCCTCAAGTGGAACATGCCAGAAATCTCTCTCGCTCCTCCTGTACTTCTTCAGTGATGCTATATGAAACACGTCGTGTATCCACTAAAGATGATCTGGTAAACCTAGTCTATATGCCACTGTTCCCACTCTCTTAATAATCGAGAAAGGTCCCACATAACTCGGTTCTAGCTTTCCCTTGCTGAATCTCATACCCCCTTCATGGGAGACAAACGTATGAGCACCTGGTCATCGTCCTATAACTCTACATGCCTCCAGTCTGCATCCTCAATATGTACTCTAGTATCTGATTTACCCTCTCAGTCTGTCCATATGTCTGTGGTTGGTATGCATTACTCAGTCGTAAGTCAATGCCCATGGCCTCCTAAAAACTCTGCTAGAAATGAGACACAAAGATCTTGTCCCTATCAGATATAATATTGACCTGTACCCCATGCAGCTTAACTATCTCCGCTATGAACAACTTTGCATACTTCATCGTCTCAAAATCGGTGCAAACTAGAAAGAAAGGGCCACCTTGCTCAGTCAATCCACTATCACCCAAATGGAATTGTGACCCTTCTGCGATGTCAGTAATCTGGTAATAATGTCCTTCGAAATTCTCTCCCACTTACACACGGGAATATCCAGTGGTTGTAGCATCCATGAAGGTGTCTAATGGTCTACCTTAACTAACTGACAGGTAACCCACTTCGAGATAAACTCTTTTATGTCTCGCTTCATCCTTGACAACCAATAATATCTCCTCATATACTGGTACATCTTATCCCTGCTGGGATATATCATAAATCTCGAACCGTGACCCTCAGCCATCACTGCCTGCCTAAAGTCCTCATCCTCTGGCACTACTAGTCTCCTATTAAAATATATACCTCCCTTTGATTTGATCAATTAAGACTCTTCACCCTCACCTAATAACTATGGCATTCTGTCCTGACAGAATTGGTCCTCCGCATGTGCTTTCAATACCCGCAATATAATCTCAAGAGTGATAGAAAGAATTGATATGCACTCTTTGACGATCTTATCATCGTGTCAAAGCTCACTCCACTTCGCTTTGAAGGCCTATGCTAACTCCCTAGTGGGTCTCCGGTGCAATGCGTCTGCCACCACGTTAGCCTTCCCAGGGGTGATACTGTATATCAAACTGGTAGTCCTTTATAAATTCTAGCCACCGCCTCTGTATCATGTTTAGATCCTTCTGCGTGAAGATATGCTGAAGTGACTTATGATCCGTGAATGATGTAAACTTCTCACCCAGAAGATAGTGTCTCCATATCCTTAAATCAAAGACAACCGCTGCCAACTCAAAGTCGTGTGTGGGGTAATTCTTCTCACGGGGCTTAAGATTTTGAGGTGCATAAGCTATAACCCTCTCCTCTTAATGTAATACATCACCAAGTACCTGAAAGGATGCATCCATGTAGACTCGATACTCCACCCCACTCCTAGGCAATGCAAGTACATGTGCCGATGTCAATTTTTCCTTTAGCTCAGCGAAGGCTAACTGAAAGTGATCACTCCACACAAATGGTACCCCTTTGTAAGTGAAGTTCGTCAACATACCTGCAATCTTTGGAAATCCCTTAATGAAGTGGAGATAATGCCAGGCCAACCCCCAAAAGTTACGAATCTCTATTGATGTCGTGGGCTATCCCCACTCCCTCATCGCTAACACCTTACTCGGATCAACAGTAATACCCTTGTCGGACACGATGTGGACAAGAAATTGTACCTCCCGTAGTCAAAATCCACTCTTCCCAAATTTTTCATACAACTGTGTTACACCCCGCCTAATTAAATCCCGGGTGATCAGTCCTAAATCAAATTCATACAGGTTTCACAGTTGGTTCATTCTTAGCATCACTGTCGAAATTTTTTTAATTACTAACCAACTAGGTGAAATTAGACTAGTGCCAAATTTTAACTCTTATCAATAAAAGAATAACATGCGGAACAAAGTGTAAATCAAATACTGACAAAAGAGTCTGTGAATAACAGCTAAGATAAAACAAAGTCTTGCCGAATAAACCATCGGCCAAAAACTAACATAATAATCAAATCCAATATAAATGAAAGTACTGAAGGACGACATGTCCATACTGAAAGCTGAAATCCTACACTGGATCAGGAAGGATAAAAGAAGCGTCTAATCAAGGCCCTGCAACACCCACCTATGCTGCAGCTCCGAAATCCCTAGAATGAAGTCACGCTTGGCGTCCCTGTGGCTGGACACCTAAAAGGTTTTGAAAATATTTTATAGCAATTGTTAGTACACAAAATGTATTGAAAATATTTAGCAAGCAATTTATCGCAATAAATATCAGTTATTTATTACACATGTTAGGATCATGCACACTCACTTGAGTTTCCTCACCTCTCATTTATAATATGCACCTAACGTTCCTACCTAGTCTCGTTACCCACTTCAGCTAGGTCTCCAACATCTAAACACCTCAGACAATTTAGCTCACCAGTACCGCCCATACGGTACGCTACATGCTACCCTTAATTTACATTAAGTCATTAGTTAAGTTCACTTTAACTTCCCCATACCGCCCCTACAGTGTGTATCCGAACGTCTAGTAATTATCATTACTCTTACTTTATTATCATTACTTAAATGTTAATTTCTCACACTTAATCTATTCTTAGGTACTTACTACCTACCTTCTCTACTAATCACACTCAAGTAGATTTTGTATCTATTCTAGCTGTACACTTCCATTTTCCAACCACTCTTACCCCTAAGTAGTTTATACAATTTGTAGTTATACACTAACAATCCTCACTACTATCACGCCCGAGTAGGTTTAAAACAATACTTAGGTATACCCCACTTAATCTTACTAGTATCACACATAAATAGATTATTCAGACGGTATATCTTTCACACACATACATATACGCAATACAGCCTATCCTATTATCGATCCTATTTCACACATTAAGGACAAATGGTTCGAAATGTCTCCTTGATTAATGTTTGGAATGTCTCCTCGAACACGGTTCAGAATGTCCCCTCGAACCTGGCTTGAAATGTCTCATCGAGCGTAGTTCGGCATGTCTCATCGAACTTACCAATCCTATCACAAGGAAACACACAATAGGCATACACAACCCACGTACTCATATAAAATAGTAGGTATTCACACAACCCAATTATTCCCGTGTGTACATAGTATTTTTCTCTCGTATACTTACCGTACTTATTATTCAATGATTTATCTCACTATCGTACATATTAGAGTATTCGCACAACTCTAGGATCTCTGGCTACCTCTTTATTTATAACAGTAGTTAAACTATCTCTAACCTACTGGTATACACCTTATATTGACGTGGACTCTCCCCGTAACTCAATTCCCAATTTTTGACACATGACTCGATCGGTTTATCCCTGTCGGTCCATATTCCAAGCCTTACACTCAACGACCATAACGGTCCTTAACTATACTCCCTACTGAACTTTATCAAGTCCCTCCATATGAATAATAACATCTCTAAAAATTTCCCCCATCGCTGGAATTCAAGGAAAACTTAATCAACAAAAATAGCCAGAAATCATCTTTGGTCGATCGATCAACCAAAGTCATCGATCGATCGACTCCATCGATCGATCGATCTTCTTGTGTCGATCGATCGATCGAATAGGTGCAGGTCATCTTCTTCCTTGTTTCACCATGTCTGTCATCCAATAATTCATTACACCTTATGAAATTTCTTCCCAACATCACCAATCATCTTATAAATGTATAGAGATCATTCTCAACGTAAATATATCATCAAACCCTCACTAAATCCATCCAAGAACTGTCCAAATCTAAATTTTCTCAAAACGCTAGATAATTTAGTTCTTCATGGTTATATATCATAAACCAGGATTTTCGATCCGTAATTACCAATATAAATTCATTTGTTATCAGTCCTCTACAAATGTAAATACTAACTACATGCAATCCTACCCAAACATGTAATCAATTCATTCTTTTTCTCTAGAACTTTAAATGAAAATAATTTATTTAAAAAACCCTACACATGGGTATTATAACTTCATAACTTTGTAATAAACCACTAGCCTTGATTATGGTAGGATCTGATTTCATGGTTGATGAGGGTGTTTGATTGATTCCTTCGTCAATCTCCCTTCCCAATTGCTCTTTGTTGTAAGAATCCCTTTGGAGCCTTCACAATCACCTCTTAAAGTCTTGAGAACTCTTTCTCTTTTCTCTTAGTTGGTTGCTCTCTATTTTTCTAAGTTATGAACCCTAACTTAAGACCCAAACCATCTGACATAACTTGCAAATTTCGTGGGTCTCCCCACCTCTATTCGCTAAATGACCATAATGCCCTCAAGAGGTGTCAGTTTGGTCTACAATTGACCCGGGACCCAAACTGTACACTCGGATACATTTTTCCGACTATTTCGACCCTTTCGGGACCAACCGTGCCCTCAAAATTACCATTTGAGTCACTTTATAAAATCATCTCATTTAAATCATCGAATTAAATAATTTCTCCAAATTAAATAATTTCTAAATCTCCAATTTAATTAATTTCTATATTCTCCAAAAGTATGGGGTGTTACAAACTGGTGGTTTCAAAGTGTCTATAGAACCCTACACAAATTCTTCGTGTGCTCCACCTCAGTGCAAGAGTAAACTAGAATGTCATTTAGAAACACAATCATGAACTGGTCCAAAAGCTCCCCGAATACCGTGTTCATAAGATCCATGAATACTGCTGGTGCATTGGTGATCCCAAATAGCATCACCCTGCACTCGTACGACCTGTACCGCGATATAATAATGGTCTTGAGAATATCCTCTTATCGAATGCGCAACCAGTGGTACCCCAATTTCAAATCAATCTTGGATAAGTACGCAGCCCCTCTCAACTGGTAAAATAGGTCATCGATTCTCAATAACAGATACTTATTCATATCGTGACCTTGTTCAGATCCTTGTAATGTACACACAAGCGAAGAGAACCATCCCCCTTCTCATAAAAATAACATCAGTGCACCCCACGATGATGTACTCCGCCGAATGAAACCCTTACCTAATAGCTACTGGATCTTCTCCTTCAACTCCCGCATCGTCGAAGGGTCCATGCAATATGGCACTCGGGTAATCAGTCTCATACTCGGTGCTATGTTGATAACAAACTCAATCTCTCGATCAGGTGGAAATCCTAGTATCTCTTAAAATATATCCTCAAAATCTTGCACATCTAGAATTGAGTCTAACCAAATAACTAGCTCCTATGAGGTCTCCTCTTTAATATAATATAGGTGGGTGCACGACCCTCCCTCAGGAAGAGGCATCTCCACTAAGAACATCTCTTGTCCCAGAATGGAGAACACTATGGTCCTCTCGTAACAGTCTATCGTTGCCCTGTAACCCACCAACTAATCCATAGCTAGGATAACATCGTATCCCTCCATATCTAATATAAGAAGGTCCGTTTCTAAGATTAGACTCTCAATAATGATGTCCTTACCTTTACATACTGAGCGTATAAGTGACCCACTACCCAATGGTGACTCTGTACACTTAAGACGAGTGTCGACTGTCTCTAAAAAATAGGATGCTCACGCATATCTATTGGCAATAAAGTAATGCGATTCCCCCGTATAAAAAATTAATCCTACCCTCATGCCCATGAATAGGAAACGTACCCTGGACCGCTGGTGGTTCCTTAGGTGCTGGTGGCATGTGTACGTCTCGGACGTTATACACACGCTTGTATGTATCTATCCCTACTACTGCTATGGGGCTGGGGGTGCTAGAGATAACGAAGCCTGCTGCACCTATTGAGCACCCTGTTGTTGTGACCTACCCACCTGTGGGTAACCTCTCCTCTTATGACCTTGCTGCCATATATAAAGCACTACCCTAAAAATGGTGTCCGCCTCTGGCCCTATCAAGGCTGGTCGTGGCACTGTCCTTTAAAACCTTGGCCCTTCTAGCCACCTCCATTATTCCCTTGGCCTTAATAGCCTTGAGGAACATATTGCTACTAATTAGGGCCTTGCTAACCCTACCTGTATCCCTGGGCCTCTAGTCGGTACCCTTATAACCTGAACCTCTTGGACTTAGCCCACTGCTGGTAATCCTCCCCTTCTGTTGGTCGGCCTACTGCTACGGTGCTCTGCTGGTACCACCCCCACTTACCTTTCCCGACTGGCTAGGGTCGTTTCATTTCTTTCTTACCTTCATGTGGAAGCGATGGTCTTGGCAGTGTCATAATGTGACATTGACGACATCTATACCGATCAAGTGTTGCCTGATCCTCTGGGAAAATCCGTCCATAAACTTTACTTTCTTCCGTTCCTCATTGCTCACCTCACCTGGCATAAAATTTTCCAAACGGTGAACTCCTGCTCATATTATGCCATGGAGCAGTCACCCTATGTCACCTCACTGAACTTCTTCCGTATTTCGTTCTCCACTGTTGGCAAAAAATACTTACAGTCAAACTACACCTAGAACTCTACAATCGTCATCATGTCTTTCTTGGCTGAGGTGGTAAAAGACTCCCACCACTGCAATGCAGCCCCCACAAATCTGAAAGTGGCAAGCATATTCTTGTGAGTATCACTTCACTCCACCATGTGTAAGGGGGTTGAATGTCCTTTTTCCATTGACATGATACTATCACATTCGAGCTCCCCGAAAACTCTGGCGGGTGGCCTTTCTAGAAAGCCTCTCTAATTTTCTGCCACAGTAATGTCCTTGGGTAAGCCTAAATCGCTGGTGCCATTGACGGCTGTGGCTGGGCATGTGTGAGATAAACGATTATGGCTATCATAGCTACATTTACTGCTTGGGCCACTATCTTGGCCACCTATGCAGTCATCACTAGCCTTGGTGGTGGATATGGCTGAGGTACCTCCTGCTCCTTCTGAGCCTCTCTAACATCATCTCTGGCCACTGCTCTTGCCTCTCTCTCTCTCTCTCCTTGATGGCATCTAAAAAATTGATTGAATTGTATATGTATACAATCTATATTAAATTTAATAGTAGAAGTACGATATCTCAAACACGTGAAGATAAAAGCAACAGTCCTGATAATAGGGCTATATATCAAAAGAACGATACGCTGAAATCATAGTATGATGTATAGATCATATGGACTCTAGAACCTGATGCTCTGATACCATATGTGACACCCCGCCTAATTAAATACCAGGTGATCAGTCATTTATTAAATTAAAAGAGGTTTCTCATTTGGTTCATTCTCAACATCATTGTCGAAAACCATATTAATTACTAACCACCTATTACTTAATTAAGTCGGTGGCAAAATTTTTGTCTTTCATTACACAATTAATAATAATGTGCAAAAAAATTAAATTAAAGCATTCACACAATTAATATAGTCTAAACCATCATAAGGAATAATTAAATGAATAAATGTCTTGAAGAATAAACCATCGGCTACAAAATCGGAATCCAATAATAAGTCCAACAGATAGTAAATAAATACTAATAAAAGTCTGAACTGAATAACTGAATAAATAAAGTCTAAATGGGGCAACATGCCCAATTGAGAAACTAAAATGAAATCATACACTAGGAATAAAAGGTGGAAACGTCTAATTAAGTCCTGCAAGCCTCCACAGTATTGCAATTGATCGTCCCTGGAATAGATCGTCAAGTCTAGCGTTCCTGTGGCTGGACACCTAAGAGGTTTTGAAAAATATTTGTAGCAAGGGTTAGAACCCAAAATATTTTGAAAATATTTAGCAAGTATTTATCACAATTTAAAATCAATTATTGGATACACATGTTAGTTTTATGTACACTCTCTTGAGTATTTTCAACTCTCATCTATTGTGCATGCCTAACATTTTCTACTTAGCCATACCTATAAGTCTCCATACCTCCCATACAGTACGCTAGCCGAATTAACGTCTCTCGTATGTTATTAATATCATAAGTAACGTTCACCATCTGTTATCATTTAATCATTTAATTAAGTTTTACTACTTAATTAATTATTTAGATACACGCTTTCTAACTGTCTATAATAACACGTAAGTAGAATTATTTAAACTGATTTATATATTTATTTATTTATTTATCTCGCTAATATATAATTACAGCCTCTCTCAAAATGACCATCGTGAAAATAGACATACTCTGCTATCAGTCCATGTACCTCTCATACTAAAATAAAGAATATTAATTCGGCATGTATCCTCAAACCCAAAATCAAATATCAAGCAATGGAGGCGAACATAGTTATAATTATTTGAGCTATGCACATACTTAACGTACCCAAATGACTTGTCGGTCTCACTAATAGACGACAAATAGTGAGCCGCCGTAAGTCCTATATTTCGGGGCACAAATCCAGACCTCCCTGGAATCGGCAAGGTGGGATAGCCCACTGCGCAGGAACCTCTGTCATAGCAGGAAGCGTAGGTATGTTCACATTAAACACCAATCATATAATAGGTATACACACAACCTATATATACATTAAATCAGTAGGTATACACACTACCTAATTATCATAATTTGTACGTAGTATTTATCTCTAGAATACTGGTCGTACATCCAAGTTACGATTATCCTCACTATTGTATTAATCAGATTACCGCTCTCTACTCTAAGGGCCCTAGTTACCCCTTTAATAAATTCAGTAGTTAGCTCTATCATATGTTACTGGTCTATAATCTAAACTCACTTAAATTCCCCGTAACTCATTCTCCTTCTATCGAATTTATTACTCCCCAATTTAAGTATGTTAAATCCTTGCCTCAATCCTCTCATTAAGAGTAAGACACCTCATCATAGGCCTACTGTAATATAATAAGTCTCTCATTATGTTTTAATAAAGTCCCCAAAGTTTACCAGACAAAACTATAGGATTTTTTAGGCCAAAAGGGGAAATAGGCAAATCTGGCAAACCGAATCGATTCACCCTTGGGCCGAATCGATTCGTTTTATAGCAGGTCATGTTCTTCCTCTATGTAAGTGTGTTTTCACCATTTTCATTACTAAAAATCACATGCGACTCGACCAAAATCAAAACCAATGATCCCAAATGTTATATACATGCATTAGGATGATTTCTAATGAAATTTTAACATCAAAATATTTCGATTCCAATCAAGAACAGATTAAATTAACTATTCATCAAAAACCCTAGAATTTTATATTTTTCATTCATCTTCAACATAACACCCAGAATTTACCCATTTAAATAATCACTATTGATCAAATTTTGTATTCTCTTCATGCATAATTTCAGTCTACATGAATTCGTACCCACAACATATATTTTAATTGCATAAATTTCCAATTTCACCATTTATATTAACATGTTTAAACACTACTCTCACATGGGTATTATAACTTCAAGAGAAATCATAAAAAAACACTTGTCTTATGTTAGATGATCTGATTTCATGATTTAGATGATGGATTTTGTGCCTTCTCTTCCAATCCTCACTCCAAGATTGATTGTGCTACTAGAACACACTCCAATTTCTCAAGAACTCTCTCTTAGGCTTCACAAATGGCTTCTCCTTCTTCTCTAACGTCCTCTCTTGGTTTTCTAACCTCTAAACCCTATCCTTTACCATATTTATGTTGATAAAGATGTTGTAAATTCGTAGTATCTTGACCCTTGGTTACCAAATGACTAAAATTATCTCGTAGAGTGCCGATTTAATCTAAAATTGTCATGTGACCGAATCAATACACCCGGGTATACTATTTTGACTATTTCGTCCCTTCTAGAGTCATCTGTGACCTCGAAATCATCATCCAAGTCACTTTAAACAAATATTTTATCTCGACCTCAATTTAGTCTACAAGCGACTCCCGATTGAGATAAATCCAATCATGCCATTCTCACTCGCTATGACGCATAATAATTTCCATAAATTATTTACTATCCACTTAGTAAATTTACCACACAATATTAATCATTATCTCCCTCTCTTGATTAATATTTAGTAACCACATTATTATTTAGTTAAATTAAATTATGCCAATCATGTAATGTAAAATAAAATAAAAAATGACTAAATTACCGAATTAATTAAATTCCAAGTACATAGAAATACGGGATATTACAGATACCCTCATATGGACATTATTGAGAATTAAGTATTTGGTACTAAACTCCCAAAAGTTATATATGGTAAAAATTTCATATTTTGTTCTATGCCTAGACATGGTGAAGATATAAGGAATAACAAGACAAAAATGGAAAGAGTAAGAAACTTTGGAAAAGATGAAGTCTAGAGAGAGAAATAACATCAAAATACCTAGTTGAGGTTAAAATGACTAAGGTATAAGGTTTTGGAGGCCTTATACCTTCTCCTGAAAATGTCAAATCAACCAACATCTGTTCACTGGTTCAGAATCCTTCCCTAATGACAGTATAGTACAAATGCCCATGCATCATCATTATTCGAAAAGCCTACTGATGCTTCACGACATTCAAGGAGTTGGAAGCCTGCATAATAGTAGGTCATCATTACTTACTATCCACTTTCAAGAGTGGGCATGTCTGAAGATAGAAATGATGATTAAAAAATCTATGGTGACACATGACCAAGCACACATTACATCAAAATAGGAAAAATTCAAGTGTTTTAAATACATACAAATGACATTTGCAACATTTCAAAACTATTGCAAATTGGTGCATCAAAATTTTTTTTCAAGTGTTCAAAACCGTTGCAAAATGGCATTTGCAACGATTTACTGGGAACTAATGTCCCATTTGGATAACCATTGCAAAAGAAATTGCAATGGTTTTGAACACTGACAAATGAAAATTTTACAAGTGTTCAAACCGTTGCAAAATTTTAATTTGTAATGGTTCAAAATCGTTGCAAAATTTAGTAAGCATTTTTTTTGCAATGGTTCTAAATACATGCAAATGAAAAATATAGTTATTTTTATGTAATGGTTCAAAACACTTACAAAAGGTAATATGTAAAGAAAAAATGTTCCTTGTAAGTATTATGAACCGTTACATAAATTAAAATATTAAAAAAATTATCCATCACATGCCACCACCTCCACATATAGCAAACAATAAAAAGGAATAAAAACATAACAATTATATCTAAAACTCTACCAAGTTAACAACTTGATGAAAATAAGTCGAATTTATTTACTTCATAATTTTAAACTACATAACAATTATATCTAAAACTCTACCAAGTGTTCATGATATGTTCAACAACGGGGTATGGGGAGGCGAAGAAGTTCAAACACTTTCATACATTGCACTTATTCGAAAGTTCAAACACAGCTAACAGGTACAGATAAACACTCATAGAGTAGAGAGGCCAACTTGCAAAAAAATAAAAAATAATTTTATTCGAGGAAATATAATTTGTATCAATTAAGTCCATCGTCATCATAGAATTTTCATACTTCACATAAATATTCTCCCATATTTACATCATAGCTTATGTGGACTCGAGCGACCTGGACAATATCAAGAAAAATATCCACAAAATCAATTAAAATGTTCATAAGAAATAAAGTAAAAGAGGCATTCTGGTTCAAGTTAAGAGGCACATATTGTGTGCTCCGTGTCACAAACTGCACAAATAACCAGAAACAAAAATAAACAATGTAACTCTTGATCAAAATTTAACTCATAAAAAAACTAACATTGCAATTACACACATGAAAACAACAAAGACGTGGACCATGGAAACAATATCAATATATTGAGCCAACTTAACAAAAAAGGAAAAGAAAGGAAAAGGGAAAAAAAGAAGAGGAAACTGAACTGGTACGAAGTGTTTATGTAGTCCATATTGAAAATCGAAATACATAATGTTGCATTAAGTCATAATGTTATGAGAATCAATACGTAATATTTTTGATATAGAATGCAATTCATGATATTATTTGATGTTTTACATCCTAAATTGTAATTATGTAGTAAATTTAATTCTACATCAGCAAATTTAATTCTATGTTAGCATCTTATGATCTACACATGTCACTTATGTGGATTGAGTTTTCTTATGCTTAATTTGAATGAAAAATCGATCACGATGTTAAGAGGATGGAATGAAATGGAAGTCCTTCTTCTTTATTATTATTATTATTATTATTATTATTATTATTATTATTATTATTATTATTATTATTATTATTATTATTATTATTATTATTATTATTATTATTATTATTATTATTATTATTATTATTATTATTATTAAGAGGCTCAAGAAAATTACATTTTAGTTCTATATACTTATTTTAGGGATTCAAGATGGCTCATGACATGCAACTGAAACGATAAAAAGTGGGTTCAAAATTTGTAATTTCGTACCATTTAAGAATCTTATGGATTGTAACCTCAATCTGAAGTCCTTTGCTCTCTCATTCCCGAGCCTTCAATTTTTTCTGCAGCACAGATGCGTTGAATAGTTGATTCTTATGAACTGATTTTTAAAAAAGTAACCTAACCCACAAAGCACAAATGCAGATGCGACGATATGAAAAACCTACAAAGAATTATATTTGGATTGAATGGATAATATAAAAACAATATATAATATATTTTATACTCCTTTTGTCTAAACAGTGTGACACCCTGACTAATTAAATACCGGGTAGCTACTCCTTTATTAAATTAATTCAAAATGCCAAGTTGGTCCAGTTAATAGCATCACTGTCGAAAACATTTTAATGATTACTAACCACCTAGTATTTAAAAAGTAAGTTGTCAAATTTTAATTAAAGTCTGATTAACATGCAACAAGTGTAATGAAGAAATAATAACACCATTCACCATAACGAAGTAAATAGAATGACATCACATAATGTAAATAAAGTCTGGAGGAAAACTCCTCACTACAAATCCCACAACTGAAATAAGTAACGAAATACTGAATCAATACATGCCAAAGTCTGAAAACTGTAATGGAAAAGTAACTCTAATGGAACTGGGCAACATGCCCTAAAACTGAAGAATACTGAATCCGGAATCCAAATGATAGAAGCGTCTAAAAGCAAATCCCTGTAGCTTCCACAAACAGCTACAGCTCGTCACCTGGATAAGTATCCTATGCATGGTGTCCTTGTGGCTGGGCACCTAAAATGGTTTTACAAAAAAAATAGATTTGAAAGAAAACGGGTCAGAGCCCGAATGTGGAGATATTTTAAAAACCTCCAAGTGCTTTAAAAACATTTAAAACATTAAATGTAAAGTACATGTTAGGACGTACACTCACATGATATTCTCACCTCTCGTCTAACTGTGCACTCCTAACGTAAGTACCCATCTAAAACGACACAAAACCACTAGCTAAGTGACATCATATCTAGCTAGACTGTCATAGGTCCTACCCTTATTACTTGGTTCCATTAACAATATAACGATCTCAGTTAAATAGGTGCTTAACGTAATTTCAGGTTCTTATACAAAAGTAATACTCGTTATAGATTAGTCCTCTATGTTATTCCGTAGTTACACACAATACCATATGAAAGTTCCCAGTTTATTAAGTGTATATTTTCCACAACATAAATATACAATATAAGCACCCCGAGACTAAGCTGCGGTGCACACATACTCTGCTATCCATCGCGGTACATCACGTACATAAGGATCACATATTCCGAATCTCTCAGGAATAGTTCAAATAACACAAATCACAAATAGTGGAGGCGAACACAGTCACATCACATGGGGCACGCACATACCTGCGCTCCCATGATCAACAGACTTATTAACATCCCAATAAGTCCTTCTCTGACCTATGTTCATCGAGGTAACCAGTCTAAATCCGGGCAACACAAGGATTAGAGGGCCCTAAGCGAACGCAAACCTCCCGTGATAGCAAGTATGGTAGGTATGTCATACACACAATTCATATACCAATACTAAGTAAGCACACATCTTAGAAATCCCGTAATTTAATTGGAGTACTTATCTCATTCTCGTACCAATCTTAATATATATACAACTTATATAATTCCGGTCCATAATTACACACGCCATAATTTATTCTCACGTCGTGGTAAACACTCACGTCTCAATCCCATATTAACCATTATTTAAATCACTCGTATATAATTTACTCCTCAAGATAACCCAAATGTCCCAAACCTATCAATACATCATCAAAGGAATGTTATCTCTAACCTCGAACAAGTTTACGGGACTCCCAAAATCAAAACAAGCCTAAAAGGCCTAAACTGTCAACTCGTTCGAAGTCTCGTTCGAACGAGGGTGTTCGAACGAGATTCCAGTTCGTTCGAACAAACTGTACCTTCTAACGAGATCTCGTTCGAACGAAGTTATCGAACGAAGTTCCCTTTCGTTAGAAGCGACTGGTCAACTCGTTAGAAGCTCGTTAGAACGAGCTCGTTCGAACGACCTGGGAAGGTCTTCTAACGAGGGACCAGTTTCGGCCAAGATTTTTCCCAATCTCGTTTTTCACCATTTCTACTCCTCAAATCTCCTCTAAAATTAGTCCCAACGATTGTTTTAAGGTCTCTAATCACTCCTAAACCTATTATAGTCACATCCAAACACGTTTTAAAGGATTAATTCATCCTAACATCAATCAATTTACAAATCTCTACACTTTTCCCTCAATTTTTCAAGAACATGAACCCTAAAATTTTAAGTCCTCAATTAGTCCATTCAAAATTCGTTTTTCTTACATCCAACATATATTAATACCAGAATAATCATCTCTATATGATTCTACATGCAATTTGTCCTCAATATTCAAGTTCTAAGTCCAAACAACATGGGTTTTCATTTATCTTCCAATAACAATTGTAAATCTTCAAATTATCTAACATGGAGGAAACATTCTATGAATTAAAAGAAATTGAATAACTTGCCTCGATTGTCTCTGAATTTGGTGTTGATTTTGTAAAGATTTTCTGCAGAATTCCTTCTCCTTCTCTCCCTCTCTAAGCTTTTTCTCCAATGGCTATGGTGGCTAGGGTTTTCTTATGGAAAGTAATAGAACCTTATTCTAATAACCTACGTAACCTATTGGGTTAACATGGGTTGGTTAGTGGCTTAGTGGGTCAAACCCACATCAGATTTACTTCTCTAATTTTCGTCATTTTTAATTCCTAAAAATACGAAATTACCAAAATACCCTTTATATTGCCGGTATGGCCTAAAAATACCCCGGGACCCAAACTACACCCCCGGCTAGTGTTTTCTGACTAACTCGACCCTTTCGGACGCGTTGGCGCACTCAAAACGACCATACGGTTAATTGAATTTAAAATCACTTTTATAATTAAAATAATTATATCCCGACGCGACTGTCACACGCGTCCCAATAAAATGACCAGATTGCCGTATATCAATCTCACGACAAATTTCATAATTCAATATTCATATAACATCGTATATACTCAATATATTCAAACACCAACGCACATCTCGCTAGTATTTTTTCCAGATTAATTTCCAATTAATTCTCATTTAATTAATTAATCCCAAAAATAAATATAGCCAAAAATACGGGGTTTAATTAATTAATCCGGAAAATAAATATAGCCAAAAATACGGGGTATTACATACTTCCCCCCTAATAACTGAATTTCGTCCCGAAATTCGAATCTAGAAAGTACCTGCTAAAAATAACTCTGGATAACGTTCGCGCATCTCATCTTCGCGCTCCCATGTGGACTCCTCGACATTGTGATGTCGCCACTGAACACGCACTAACGAAACTATCTTTGACCGCAGCTTCCTCTCACTTCGGTCCAAAATAGCAATCGGCCCCTCCTCGTAAGAGCTATCCGGCTGTAGATCGATGTCCTCCACAGCAATGTGAGAATGAGCCAAATTATCTCTAAGGTATTTCCTTAGCGAGGAAATATGAAACACATCGTGAATCCGATGCAAATGCTCCGGTAACCCAAGTCTATACGCAACCGGTCCGATCCGCTCAATAATAAGAAACGGCCCCACATACCTCGGTGCCAACTTCCCCTTCTTCCCGAAATGCATAATCCCCTTCATAGGAGATACTCTGAGCAAAACCTGGTCCCCCACTTGGAACTCCCTGAAAAATCTCTTCGCATCAGCATAACTCTTCTGCCTGTCTTGAGCTACCCGAATGCGACTCTGAATCAACTCAATTCTTGCTGAAGTATCCTGAATCACTTCCATCCCAAGTAGTTTGTTGTCCCCCACCTCTAACCAACATGCTGGGGAACGACAAGGCCTACCGTACAATGCTTCAAACGGAGCCATGCCAACAGTGAACTGATAGGAGTTATGTAAGCAAACTCCACCAGTGGAAGATACTGCTCCCATCCACCCCCGAAGTCAATAATGCACATGCGTAGCATGTCCTCCAACATCTGATTTGTGCGCTCTGTCTGCCCATCGGTCTGCGGATGATAAGTCGTACTCAACCGCAATTCCATGCCCATGGCCTCCTGGAAGCTCTCCCAAAACCTCGAAACAAATATCTTATCTCTATCAGACACGATATTTAGGGGTACACCGTGAAGTCTCACAACCTCTGAAATGAAGAGCTGGGCATACTGTCCCGTAGTGTAGTCAGTCCTTACGGGTAAAAAGTGAGCGACTTTGGATAACCTGTCCACAATTACCCAAACGGAGTCGTGACCCCTCTGTAACGTAGGCAACCCCGTGATAAAGTCCATGGATATGCTCTCCCACATCCACACCGGGACCTCTAACGGCTGTAGCAGTCCTGCCGGTCTCTGATGATCCACTTTTACAAGCTGACAAGTGGCGCATCTCGAAACAAACTCAGCGATATCTTTCTTCATACCGCTCCACCAATACTGGCGTCTCATGTCTTGGTACATTTTGTCCCCTTCGGGATGTACCGCGAACCGTGAGCCGTGCGACTCCGCCATCACCTCGTGTCGTAATTTCTCCCCTTCCGGAACTACCAATCTCCCATTGAAGCGTAATCCCCCGTCTGAGCTAACGGTATAGGACTCGGCTCCCTCTGCTAGTAATCGAACTATCTGTTTCTGATAGAACGAGTCATTAGCCTGTGCCCGTACTACCTTCGTGACAATTTGCGATGTAACGGTCATCATAGACACGAAAGATCGGGCCACTGCATCCTGGTGTCCCAACTCCTTCCACTTTGCCTTCCACACCTCTGCCACCTCATCTGCTGGCCTATGGCTCAACGCGTCTGCTACCACGTTAGCCTTACCTGGGCGATACTGGATATCGAACTGGTAGTCTTTCACAAATTCAAGCCACCTACGCTACCGCATATTCAACTCTTTCTGCGTGAACAGGTATTGTAGGGACTTATGATAGTGACTCCAAATCCGTAGGGCAAATACCACTGCCGCCAACTCCAAATCATGCGTGGGGTAATTCCACTCGTGGGTCTTAAGCTTACGGGAAGCATAAGCTATGGCCTGTCTCTCCTGTTACAATACACCTCCAAGCCTTTGCAAAGACGCATCGGTGTAAACCAAATACTCAACTCCCGGTCTCGACAATGCTAACACAGGTGCTGAGGTCAATTTATCCTTCAATTCATCGAATGCCAACTGACAGGCATCACTCCAGATGAATGGCACACCCTTACGAGTCAGATGTGTCAAAGGACCCACTATCTTCGAAAATCCCCGAATAAACCTCCTGTAATATCCTGCTAGGCCCAAGAAACTACGAATTTCAGTCGGTATCGTGGGCTGTCCCCATTCCCTCACCGCGGATACCTTCCCCGGATCAACAGATATTCCCCGGTCGGAAATAATATGTCCCAAAAACTAGACCTCCTTCAACTAAAACCCGCACTTCTCATATTTTGCATACAACTCGTTCTGACGGAGTGTCTGCAAAACTTGCCTCAAATGCTCGGCGTGCTCCTCCTCTGTCTGGGAGTAAACCAGAATATCATCAATGAAGACAATGACAAACTGATCTAGGAAATCCCTGAACACTCTGTTCATCAAGTCCATAAACACTGCTGGAGCGTTGGTCAAACCAAAAGGCATAACCCAGAACTCGTAAGAACCATATCTCGATAAGAACGCAGTCTTCGAGACATCCTCCTCCCTGATACGCAACTGATGGTATCCCGATCTCAAATCAATCTTTAAGAAGAAAGAATCTCCCCTCAACTGGTCGAATAAGTCATCGATTCGAGGCAACGGATACATATTCCGTATCGTGACCTTATTCAACTCTCGGTAGTCCACACACAATCTCAGTGAACCGTCTCTCTTCTTCACAAACAAAACTGGAGCGCCCCAAGGTGAGGTACTCCTGCGAATAAATCCCTGACCTAACAGCTGCTCTATTTGCTCTCGTAGCTCTCGCATCTCTGCCGGAGCCATACGGTACGGTGCGCGTGCTATAGGCCTCGTATCTGGCAATAGGTCTATAACAAAGTTTATCTCTCGACTGGGGGGTAGGCCTGGTATCTCCTGAAACACATCCGAATATTCCCTGACAACCGGGATCGAATCTAAAGGAATCACAACCTCCTTAGAGGTATCCTCCTCTATGTAATACAGATGAGCGGTCGATCCTCCCTCTGGGCGAGGCATCGCCACTACGAACATCTCTTTCCCCGGAATGGAAAAAACAATGCTCCCGCTGAAGCAATCAATCATGGCCCTATAAGCTACGAGCCAATACATACCGATAATCACATCGTGAACATGCATATCTAATACCAACATATCTGCAGGTAATACCAGACTACCAATGGACTCCCCGACATATAAAGAATATGAGTGACCCACTCCCCAATGGTGAATCGACACACGTCACTGTGCTCTCTGCCGTAGCTAACAATCCTAAGGCATTCGCGAAATGTGTAGCTATAAAATAATGTGTAGCACCCGTATCAAACAATACCCGACCCATAGTGCCATGGATAGGAAACGTACCCTCAATTACGGGCGGTGCCTGTGGAACTGCTGCCTGGTGGACGTTGTAGACACGTCCATATTATAGCTGCCCCTGCTGAACTAGGACTGCTAGAATGGGTGGCAATGCTGCCATCTGTGGTGGTGCGGGGAGAGCGGCGAGAAACATAGGCCTCTGCGGCTCCTGGCGAGCACCCTGCTGCTGCTGCTGTGGGGTCCTGCCCCTATCAGAACAATCCTATCGTTTATGGCCAGTCTTGCCACAAAAAAAACACTTCCCTGGGAAGTTCCCTCCTCTCTGCCCCTGCGGTCCCCGGCCCTGGTGGCCGTTACCGTTCCTCCCTTGGCCCTGCTGGCCCTGCTGAAACTGCTGCCCATTCTGCCCCTGTTGTACCTGATGGCCGTTTGGACCCTGATGGCCCTGACGGAAACCTCCATGTCCCTGCCTGTAGTTCCCTGATCGGAACCTCTTCTGATCCCCTTGCTGAGAACCCTGCTCACCCTGTCTCTGCCCCTGAATAGATTATGCCCCACCGGCACCATGCCCTCCTGTCCTGCCCTGATGGATAGACTCTCCCGACCTCTTGCCCTCAGTTATATGAAAGCGGTGGTCTTGGCAGTGTAACAAAGCAGCGTTAACCACATCAGAATACGTGGCCAACAAAAGGTTCCCTAACAGATGCTGACGGATCCTCCATGTCAACCCGTCGGTGAATTTCTCAATCTTCTTCTTCTCTGTTGGTATCTCATCCGGAACGATATTCAACAGATTTGTGAACTCGTCCTCATACTCGGCCACGGTCTTACCCTCTTGCCTCAGACTCATCAATTTCCTCCTCATTTCCATGTGAACAGCCAACGGAAAGTACTTGCGGTCAAACCGAACCCAGAAGTCCTGAATAGTGAGAGTATCCCTCTCCTCTACGGTGGTAATAGACTCCCACCACTGCAGTGCAGATCCAACTAGCTTGAAAGTAGCTAGCACCTGCTTCTGAACGTCCGTGCACTCATAAATCCTTAAGTGCCTCTGCATATCCTTCCTCCACTGGCTCGAGACTACCACATCTGAGCTACCTGCAAACTCTGGCGGATGCGCTTTCTGAAAAGCGTCACGTACACGTTCCCAAGCAGACGGGGATGTATTTGCCTGTACTGGCGCGGCAACCGGCGCCTGAGGTGGTGCCTGCTGGACTACGGCAATTGCGGCATTTACCGCTTGGGCTACTATAGCTGCAACCTCAGCGGCGCTCATCATGCCCTGAACTGCAGCAGGCTGGGGTTCGGGCGTTGCATCCCTGGGAACTCGTCGTGCACGTCGTGGAGGCATCTGAAATAAGAACAAAGTTTATAAGTTCGCTGTTTATAAACTTAAAATAGCTGAAGAACGAAGCATACACAAAAAGAGTACAACAGTCCTAAAATATAGGGCTCTATATCAAAGAACTTAGCGGAAACATAATAGCCGTACAGATCCTAAAGGACACTAGAACCTGATGCTCTGATACCACCTGTGACACCCCGACTAATTAAATACCGGGTAGCTACTCCTTTATTAAATTAATTCAAAATGCCAAGTTGGTCCAGTTAATAACATCACTGTCGAAAACATTTTAATGATTACTAACCACCTAGTATTTAAAAACTAAGTTGTCAAATTTTAATTAAAGTCCGATTAACATGCAACAAGTGTAATGAAGAAATAATAACACCATTCACCATAACGAAGTAAATAGAATGACATCACATAATGTAAATAAAGTCTGGAGGAAAACTCCTCACTACAAATCCCACAACTGAAATAAGTAACGAAATACTGAATCAATACATGCCAAAGTCTGAAAACTGTAATGGAAAAGTAACTCTAATGGAACTGGGTAACATGCCCTAAAACTGAAGAATACTGAATCCGGAATCCAAATGATAGAAGCGTCTAAAAGCAAATCCCTATAGCTTCCACAAATAGCTACAGCTCGTCACCTGGATAAGTATCCTATGCATGGTGTCCTTGTGGCTGGGCACCTAAAATGGTTTTACAAAAAAAATAGATTTGAAAGCAAACGGGTCAGAGCCCGAATGTGGAGATATTTTAAAAACTTGCAAGTGCTTTAAAAACATTTAAAACATTAAATGTAAAGTACATGTTAGGATGTACACTCACATGATATTTTCACCTCTCGTCTAACTGTGCACTCCTAACGTAAGTACCCATCTAAAACGACACAAACCACTAACTAAGTGACATCATATCTAGCTAGACTGTCATAGGTCCTACCCTTATTACTTGGTTCCATTAACAATATAACGATCTCGGTTCAATAGGTGCTTACGTAATTTCAGGTTCTTATACAAAAGTAATACTCGTTATAGATTAGTCCTCTATGTTATTCCGTAGTTACACAGAATACCATATGAAAGTTCCCAGTTTATTAAGCGTATATTTTCCACAACATAAATATACAATATAAGCACCCCGAGACTAAGCTGCGGTGCACACATACTCTGCTATCCATCCCGGTACATCACGTACATAAGGATCACATATTCCGAATCTCTCAGGAATAGTTCAGATAACACAAATCACAAATAGTGGAGGCGAACACAGTCACATCACATGGGGCACGCACATACCTGCGTTTCCATGATCAGCAGACTTATTAACATCCCAATAAGTCCTTCTCTGACCTATGTTCATCGAGGTAACCAGTCTAAATCTGGACAACACAAGGATTAGAGGGCCCTAAGCGAACGCAAACCTCCCGTGATAGCAAGTATGGTAGGTATGTCATACACACAATTCATATACCAATACTAAGTAAGCACACATCTTAGAAATCCCGTAATTTAATTATAGTACTTATCGCATTCTCGTACCAATCTTAATATATATACAACTTATATAATTCCGGTCCATAATTACACGCGCCATAATTTATTCTCACGTCGTGGTAAACACTCATGTCTCAATCCCATATTAACCATTATTTAAATCACTCGTATATAATTTACTCCTCAAGATAACCCAAATGTCCCAAACCTATCAATACATCATCAAAGGAATGTTATCTCTAATCTCGAACAAGTTTACGGGACTCCCAAAATCAAAACAGGCCAAAAAGGCCTAAACTGTCAACTCGTTCGAAGTCTCGTTCGAACGAGGCTGTTCGAACGAGATTCCAGTTCGTTCGAACGAACTGTACCTTCTAACGAGATCTCGTTCGAACGAAGTTTCCCTTCGTTAGAAGCGACTGGTCAACTCGTTAGAAGCTCGTTCGAACGAGCTCGTTCGAACGACCTGGGAAGGTCTTCTAACGAGGGACCAGTTTCGGCCAAGATTTTTCCCAATCTCGTTTTTCACCATTTCTACTCCTTAAATCTCCTCTAAAATTAGTCCCAACGATTGTTTTAAGGTCTCTAATCACTCCTAAACCTATTATAGTCACATCCAAACACGTTTTAAAGGATTAATTCATCCTAACATCAATCAATTTACAAATCTCTACACTTTTCCCTCAATTTTTCAAGAACATGAACTCTAAACTTTTAAGTCCTCAATTAGTCCATTCTAAATCCATTTTTCTTACATACAACATATATTAATACCAGAATAATCATCTCTATATGATTTTACATGCAATTTGTCCTCAATATTCAAGTTCTAAGTCCAAACAACATGGGTTTTCATTTATCTTCCAATAACAATTGTAAATCTTCAAATTATCTAACATGGAGGAAACATTCTATGAATTAAAAGAAATTAAATCACTTGCCTCGATTGTCTCTGAATTTGGTGTTGATTTTGTAAAGATTTTCTGCAGAATTCCTTCTCCTTCTCTCCCTCTCTAAGCTTTTTCTCCAATGGTTATGGTGGCTAGGGTTTTCTTATGGAAAGTAATAGAACCTTATTCTAATAACCTACGTAACCTATTGGGTTAACATGGGTTGGTTAGTGGCTTAGTGGGTCAAACCCACATCAGATTTACTTCTCTAATTTTCGTCATTTTTAATTCCTAAAAATACGAAATTACCAAAATACCCTTTATATTGCCGGTATGGCCTAAAACTACCCCGGGACCCAAACTACACCCCCGGCTAGTGTTTTCTGACTAACTCGATCCTTCCGGACGCGTTGGCGCACTCAAAACGACCATACTGTTAATAGAATTTAAAATCACTTTTATAATTAAAATAATTATATTCCGACGCGACTGTCACACGCGTCCCAATAAAATGACCAGATTGTCGTATATCAATCTCACGACAAATTTCATAATTCAATATTCATATAACATCGTATATACTCAATATAGTCAAATACCAACTCACATCTCGCTAGTATTTTTTTCGGATTAATTTCCAATTAATTCTCATTTAATTAATTAATCCCAAAAATAAATATAGCCAAAAATACGGGGTTTAATTAATTAATCCGGAAAATAAATATAGCCAAAAATACGGGGTATTACAAACAGTGCATTAGCTTTTGTATAAACATATCTCTAAAATAATTACATTTAAATTCCAATAATTTATGTAAACAACTGAATGATAGGATCCAAACTAAAACGACAAGAACGTCACAAGTTCAACAAAAAGAATGCACTGTAAATAAAAAAATATTGTAAATGATGACATCATCCATTGAAAAACATCTACATCATCTCCAAAATTATAAGATAAATATTAAGGAATAGGTTAAAAAAATCCAAAGCATACTCCAACACAAGTAATAAATAGACCGTATATGTGAGTAACTATAATACCCCGTATTTTTGTGTATTTTTATTTAATTAATTTGAGGAAATAATTAGAAAAAATATGTTTTAATTAAATTACGCGAGTGAAGTAATTTAATGCGATTAAATTATAATTGTGACTATTAAATATTAATCGAGAGATAGATACTGATTAATATTGTATTGTGATATTTACTAAGTGTGAATAGTAAATAATTAATAATTTTGGTTATACGGAATAGCGAGTAATATGTGCGTATTTTATTAATTGTGGTTATACGACATAGCGAGTGATATGTGCGTTTTTATTTTATCTCACCGGGAGTCGCTTGTAGACTATATTGAGGTGATAAATGAGAAGTATATTTTAAGTGACTCATATGATAATTTAGAAGTCACAGAGGACTCCAATAGGGTCGAAATTGTCAGAATAGTGTACCCATGGGTTTAGTTTGGGTCCTAGGTCAATTTTGGACCAAACCGGCACCTATTAAGGGTTTTTGGTCATTTTGGACCAAACCGGCACCTATTAAATCCCTATATCTGATGGTTAGGATTGGGGGTTAGGGTTCATAACTCACAGAACTTGGATAGACCATTAGAGAGAAGAGATAAACCATTCCTAAAAGGCTTAAGGAGAATTCTTGAAGTTTGGAAGGTATTCTTGCAACCTAAGAACCTAAGGAGTGAAGATATGAAGCGAAAACATATAGATTCATTACCTTCCTCACGAAATCATACTCTACAGTAATCAAGGCAAGTTGCTTATTGAAAATTAAATTGAAGTTATAATACCCATGTTTAGGGATTGATAAATAATTTGTTTGTGAATAAATTCTTCGGAGGAATAATGAATTCAATGCATGTTGGGATAGGATTTCATGTAGAGGAAATTATATATGTAGAGGACTTTAAATTCAGATGATATTTCACTTGTTTTTCATGGATTTAACTTTGGGTTTATGGTTGAACCTTTGGGAAGAGAATAAACTGGGGGTTTTAATGATAAAAGTTTTCAATCCGTTCTTGACTAAATTATGCGAAGATGATGTGTTAGGAACGTTAGAAATCATCCTTATACGTGTAGAAAGAGTTTTGGGTGATTGGTCGTGAATTTAGTGGACTACTGTGGGGGCAAAAAATATGCCTACATAATAGCATGACACGTGGAGAGCACCCTAGTCAATATGGTGAGAAACAGACGCTCTAACAAGATAGGGACAACTAGAGTCCTTGATAAACTAGAAGACCGAGGAACAGTATCTGATTGGAATCAAACTCCATGAAGATAGGACTTATCCATATTTGTAACCCTAATATAACCCCTAACTCTATATAAAGGGGACACTCCCCATTGTGAAATGGGGCTTAGAAGTTAGAGAAATACTCTCATGTAAAACTCTCTCATCATTCTAATAGAACATAGCAGCAGCCCCGTGGACGTAGGCCATTCCTGGTCGAACCACGTAAATCTTTATCTCTCTTATATTTATTTTTATGCTTGTATCATGATGAATTGGGACCCCCTACGGGTGAGATGTTTTTCACCTACAATTGGCGTCGTCTATGGAAAGCGACACAAAAAGTCTTTCCTTCTTGTTGACGAGACGAAGATTTACGTTGCGACGCAATGGTTTACACGCACAAAACCACACCAAGAGCTAAGTTTTATTTTTCTATCATGAAAAATCATATATTTTATACAAATATCGTTTCATTGATACATGATTTTGCATACACTTTTACTTACAAACTCTGTATTCAATCTTTATGTGCAAATTTGCACAACGATTTTGATTCTAGATAATTTTCATTGTTTGTTTCACATGAAATTCATTATCGAAGATGTCTATGAAGACTCTCCAAATATCTGGACTCTCAACGAGACTTTTCTGGGCAGACACAGTTATTTACTGGGTTACATCATAATCTTGATTCCCATATTCTATATTCTTCGGTAGGGACAAACGTATAAAATGTTTCTCTCTCATCAAGAGGCATGGGGACCACATCCTTACAAGGATATTGAACAGTTATATTTTCACAAAGATATACAGATTATGGGCACATGATCAAGCCAACAGAGGAAACTGACGAGCATCCGATCATCTCCGGGATGAAATCCGTGGACATCTCCAACCTATAACTTGGGACTACCACCCACCTGATAAAATGTTTCATATCTTAACTCTTTGGAAGCGGAGTCATAGCTCTGTGTAATCAAAATTTGGTGTGGAAACAACGAAAAATTTCAATCATCAAACTTTTACACACCGAATGTTTCAATCGAAAGCTACCTGCCTTGGAATCAGAGGCCCCATCAATCTGCCACCACTATACAACTACTATCATACATGGACGGTGGAACCCCACTCAAATAGTGGCAAGTAGGCTGGGAGTAGCAAGACCCATTTGAGGTTTTAACCATTTTTATCCCATCAGGCAATGAATCGCCAAATCTATTATGGAAATCGCCAACTCTGGCAACAAAAACTTCTATGATGTATTTTGGAAATTGATCGAGGACCCTATGATAGGGTCGTAGGAATCTCTCGATGGTCGGCGACCACCATACAGAGGCTTCCACACGTCAGCAACCCTTATCGACCACCTTTCTTGGCTGGTGACCACTAATATGCTATAGCGAGTAGCCAGGATCCATGAGGGAATTTCTTCAAATGCGACCATAGTCGTCGATCGACATCCGCTACAAGATCAACAAACAGATCACCACAACGATGATCTCGACAAACATCACCACTGGACCAAACTACTGGTCATCAGCAACCTCGTCGGACGACCCATCGTGATCGACGATCACTGGGAAACCAATTTTGCTGGTCAACGACAAAAGAAAAAACCCAACTTCAGGTCCTTATGAGAAGACCTCAGAAAAATCATATAGCTTGAGCATCAGCGATATCCACCATCTCACCTCCGGTTACTCTCAGACCAGCGAGCTTCCTAGTCGAGCCCGCTTACTGGCGACCTGATCATCGGCATCATCGGCTCCGCCCCAGCTGGTCGGCGAGCAAAGGCAAGCAGCGATGAGCGCAATATCATCTCAACACACTCAGTGCGTGTTGGTAAACACGAACACAGTAACACTGTGGATTGGGTTCCCAGATCTATTTAACCTCATTAAAGCCCAACTTACAGTTTAGAAGATTTTAGTATACCTCCCTATGCTTTCATGCTGCACAACTTTATGTGAGAATAAATTTTTGAAACCAAACTTGTATTCACTATTGGACTTCAAATAATTTGTAAAAATTTCAAATTGACTCCTTGTCTTACACTTGGAATATATTTGACTACTTTTTGCATTGCTCGGTTCTCTCTAAAAATAAAATTATTTTAAGGGACCGTGTGATTTTGTTACAAAGATTTTAGTTGGCACTTTTTTATGCAACCTTATTACAAATTATTTTGCTCACATAAATAAGTGGGGCCCACTTATTTAGCACTCATGTCATTTATTCGAACATTTTAATTTTCAATATTGTCGTTCAGCTACAACAATTTAATCTCACCATAAGGAGATTATTGGTAATTTAGCTCAGCCCCGACGGGTTAGGGCACGGTTATCTCAGTGGGATTTTTATCATAAAAATCATCGGATCATTTATTACATTCATACGCTACTATGAATTTTTTCCCTGACCAATGGCCGAGCAGATGCATATCTTATATACTTTATTGAACATATCATCTTCATGATAACTTCTATTATGATTTAACCTCAACAGATGGTCGGGGAATTTACTAACTTCCACAGGTACAAGATTCAGCCCCGACGGATGCTCGGCAACAATCTTAAGTCCTTGGAAATCTCATCGATGTTTTGACAAATGCTCGAGCACAAATTGCTCGCTATAAATACTCGGTATTTTGCAACTTTACCCCACCAGACTATCCAGACACCATTCATTTTATTAATGCTCCGATCGAAGAGTCGAGCACACTATAGCACTTTAGACCCAAAGAAATGCTTGGGAAAAATTATTGTTACTCAGACTAAAGCTCGGATTCTATGATTCTTAACCTGAAGGACGGTCAGGCACATTCAAGATTCATCTTGGAAGATAATTGGCAAAATATTTCTATATATTTAGTCCCGAAGATATTCACAACGCATGTCGCACTTTATCCCCAACGGATGGTTGGTCAGGATAATTCTTATATTTAAAACAACCCCAGTTGATGAATACCCACATTTATTTGTGCATTGTTCATTTCTGTCCCATAATATCTTATTTGCTCACAAATTATGCTCACGATTTGTATCAACATAAATTTGTTAGTAGGGGGATATCTGTACTGCATACTTCACAATTGACACTACACAAATTTTCTGTGAAAACAATTTTTTTTAAACAAGGTTAATATTAAGTATTTGCTTAGAGCTATTTGCAGAAATTCCAAATTAACTCCTATGTCATACATCTGGGTATATTTGACAAATTTTGCATTTCCTATTCGACTTTATTACGATTATTTTGTTCACATAAATATTGGGGGGCACTTATAGAGCACTTACGTAATTTATTCAATCATTTAATTTTCAATATTATCGTCTTCTATTTGATTTAGCCTCGAAAAATGGTCGAGCAACGTATTAACTTCCACAGGTACAAGATTCAGTCCCGATGAATGCTCGGCCACAATCTTAAGATCTTGGAAATCTTATTATAATGCACCGATAGATGCTCGAGCACGGATCGCTCTCTATATCTACTCGGACCTATACAACTTTGCCCCGGCAGACCAGCCTGGCACCACTTATTTTGTTAATGCTCCGACGGATGCTCGAGCACTTTACACCACTTTGGACCCAACAAATACTTGGGCAGTATTATTTATGATAACCGACGAATTCTCGAACATTGATATTTCATCAATTTCAGTATTGATGACATGGCTCTACCATTATTGACATGAGGGATGATCAGGCATACTCAAGGTTCATCTCGAAAAATGATCAACAAAATATTTCTATATATTTAGTCCCGAAGATATTTGCCACACACATCGCATTTTATCCCCAACAAATGGTTGATCAGGATAATTCTTATATTTAGTCCCGACAAATGGTTGGCACAGTAGATTAATGATCGACATTGCATTTATTGGAAAGTTAGCTTTCACTAACACTATAGGATCATTCGTAATACTTGTTCGGTCCTTTTTGCCTTGACGGATGCTCGAGCATGGTTCACCCGTAATATCTACCGGATCCTCTATAGTTTTTGCCTCGACAGGCATTCAGGCATCATTTATCTTATCAATGCTCTGACAGATGCTCGAGCATGGATCATTCGCAACATCTACTAGGTCCTTTGAAATTTTGCCTCGACGGACCCTTAGCTTCGATGGATAGTTGACATTGTGTGATCACATTTCAAGCTCTAATAGACAGTTGGGTAATACAGTTCTTATTTAATTCAACATCATCGAATGAAAAGTTAGGCGATCTGTACAACAAAGATCCAATAACACATAAAGCAGCATGAAGAGCAACGATCAACTATATTTATCAACAAGGATGCATCCAACCTGTAAGAAGTCACATATCCAGCAAAATCACAGTCAACAAGCAAAACATGTTGACAACAACACTAGACCACCCTGAATGTATCGAGCAACATCGTCAGATAACCCACGGTGATCGGTGATCACCAAGCAACGAATTAACGCGTCATTAACACTAAGATATCCACTCAAGAGGAACAACTTTTCTTGAACGCCGTATCAGATCAACGCATTTCTTCACGAGGATGCTTTGAACTCATATCAATTTTTTTAGGTTCATGAGCTATATGAAGTCTTCCACAGCCCCCTGGAACCACCATGCATGGTCGACGAACAAGTGTGCCCCGAGAAATGATACATTATATGGAGATATATGAACAAGACAATCCTTAATTATATCCAGCTCGACGAACGATCAATGCAACACTATTCAACACAACAAAGCCCTGAGGAACTATCTGTCACACTTATCATCTCGATTATGTAGATCGAATAACTCGATGGACGGTCAGGTAGTCTTCTTCTCGTAGCCCGATTGGGGGCTCCATGGCAACGATGACACGTGAATAGATTCACTGCAACATTTAAAGAAAAATAGAAGAGGTCAACTCAGGATGGATGCCAACATGGTTAACATCGAAATTAGTCTTCAAATGATGATCAAGACTAAGCTTGATTTAATTACAACAGCCTTCTTGCTTGTTCCCATTAAATTAAGTACGTCCACAGGCCTTTGTCATCTCCAAACACAAATGGCCTCACGAGTTGCCCCGGCAATAATAAAAGCCCTACGGGGGATCCCTAGGCAAAAAGCCAACTCAGGTTGGTCACCAACTATGTTGGTCGATTAAAATCCTGAACGGGTGGATGGCCCTTAAACCAGGTGCATTTTTTCCATCACCTTTTAGCCCAACCTAAAAGGTAAAATAGGCGGATATTTACATGCGAGGCATTAAAAAATGGAAAAATGCAAACGTAATTGGTATTACATTGACTTGCGTAAGAATCCTAAGTATAATAAGCATACCGATTACATATCATATGTTATAAAACCTAATGCAGGGCCTTACCCCTACTAGGTACATGATCGAGCAAGGCTCGACGCATAGGCTTCTGGTCGGCCTCTCCAATTGGACCATATGAAAAACCTAATGCAGGGTCTTACCCCTACTAGGTACATGCTCGAGCAAGGATCGACGCATAGGCTTCTGATCGGCCTCTCCAATTGAACCATACGAAAAACCTAATGTAGGGTCTCACCCCTAATAGGTACATGCTCGAGCAAGGCTCGACGCATAGGCTTATGGTCGGCCTATCCAATTGGACCATATGAAAAACCTAATGCAGGGTCTTACCCCTACTAGGTACATGCTCGAGCAAGGCTTGACGCATAGGCTTCTGGTCGGCCTCTCCAATTGGACCATATGAAAAACCTAATGCAGGGTCTTACCCCCACTAGGTACATGCTCGAGCAAGGATCTACGCATAGGCTTTTGGTCGGCCTCCCCAATTGGACCATATGAAAATCCTAATGCAGGGTCTTACCCCGACGAGGTACATGCTCGAGCAAGGCTCGACACATAGGCCTGTGGTCGGCCTCAACAAAGAGAACCGAATAAGATTAAAATACATGGAGATGTCCTAAACTTGATGCACGCTTTAGAAAGCCTCAATAAATGAATTTTGAACATGCCTGTGGTCAGCCTCATGAATTGGGACATGCAATAAAATAGAACAATGAACTACGATCGAATTGATCCCATGAGGGTACGTTGGCAGCTCGACACTCTCGAGTTCGGTTCCCATATCAACAGAACGTCTCTCAACTCAAATCAAGCATTCATCTAAAAAACTTATAAAGAAGAACAACTAAAGAAGGCTAAAAGTTGAACGACAGCTTAAAGAACTCCAGTTTGGTTCACATCAACAACTTCATACGTTTAAAGAGATTATGGACCAGCTCCCAGCTCATCTCAGAATCAACTCAACTGAACTGCGATCTGTGGGGGCAAAAAATATGCCAACATAATAGCATGACACGTGGAGAGCACCCCAGTCAATATGGTGAGCAACAGACGCTCTAACAAGATAGGGACGACTAGAGTCCTTGATAAACTAAAAGATCGAGGAACAATATCAGATTGGAATCAAACTCCACGAAGATAGGACTTATCCATATTTGTTACTCATCCATATTTGTAACCCTAATGTAACCCCTAACTCTATATAAAGGGGACACTCCCCATTGTGAAAGTGGGCTTAGAAGTTAGAGAAATACTCTCACGTAAAACTCTCTCATCATTCTAATAGAACACAACAGCAGCCCCGTGGACGTAGTCCATTCCTGGTCGAACCACGTAAATCTTTATCTCTCTTATATTTATTTTTATGCTTGTATTGTGATGAATTGGGACCCCCTACGGGTGAGATTTTTTGCACCTACAACTACCATGAGAGTTAAGATGTGTTAATGGAGGCAGACGCATGAAAAAGACGAATTGGGTTTGTCACTACTCGATCGATCGATCGACCCTTGAATATCAATCTATCGACGGATCGATCGATCGACCAAATCCTCGATCGATCGACCAAAGCTGATTTCGGGTTCTTTTGCTTACTTAAATTCTTGTGTTGACCAACAAGGGAGGGGTACCCTAGGAATGACATTATACTTATTTGGGGACTGAATAATGACCAGTAGGTATATTGTTGAGGTCCATTAAGTCCATTGGATGTAGGACTTAGAAAATGAACCGATGAGGATACACCGATGGATTCGTATATCAATGGATATTAGGAATTGAATTATGGAAAGATTTAACATCAATTCAATATGCATACCAGTCGATTAGAGATAATAACTTTTGAAAATATATTTAAGGGATAACTAGGTCCCTTTATAATTTTATGAAGGCTTAAATAAAATACGATAGTGAAAGAAATCGTAAAATAAAAGGTACGGTGAGTATTAGAGAGAAATATATTGCGTACCAATGTGAATTATTAGGTTGCATGAATACCAACTATATTAAACTTAGGGGGTGTGAACATCTAGAGTATACTAACTATATTGGGGTCGATGTCTATCTGAACCAATATATGTGCATGTATAATACTTACATTGGAGTCGATGTCTATCCGGACTAAAGTAAACTCGTAGGTGGTGGGAATACCTACTATACTAACTACCTAGGCGGTGTGAATGCCTAAGGCCTACCAACTATATTGGGGTCGATGGTTGTCAGGACCAATATACATATGCATAACATTTACCTTGGGGCCGAGGGATATCCGGACCAATGTAAATGATAGGATGATTGGGGTCGATGATTATCCGGATCAATATCCTTATAGTATGTATTGTGTGTGAAATATATACTTCATCATATTATACTTATGTGCTAAAGTAGACTTGTATATGATATATATAGATATACATCTAAATAATAAATTAAGTAGAGAGAAACTTAATTCCAAGGTTTAGAATAGATTGGGAATATCTACAATGAATTAAGTAGTGAAACTTAATTATGGAAGTTGGACGGTAACTTTGAAATGATTTATGAATTAAGTAGTGAAACTTAATTATGGAAGTTGAATGATGATTAGATGTGAAATGCTATATGAATTAAGCAGTGAGACTTGATTATAATGATTAAACATAACATATGTGAGTTTTACATGAAAATTGAATAACATGCGAGAAATGTTAATAATGAAGCGTGCTATATGGGCGGTACGGGAGAGTAGACTTAATAATATCGGTTATATACTTTACGATAGTTAGGTGGCCTAAGTATAGAATGTTAGGTGTGTACATTAGGTGTGAGGTGAGTAAACTCAAGGGAGTGCGAGTGAAACTAACATGTGTAATCAATAATCGATTTTAATAGCGATAAACTACTTGCTAAATATTTTCAAATATTTTGAGTGCTAACTCTTGCTATAAAAATATTTTCAAAACCTTTTAGGTGTCCACCCATAGGGATGCCATACTTGATGATTTCATTCCAGGGACTCGTAGCTGTAGCACTGTGGATGCTGACAAGATTTTGAGTAGATGACTCTTTCATCCAGATCTAGCATAGGATCTCACTCTTGAATATGACGTTTGGACATGTGGTCCGTTGTCGGTATCATAGTTTCAGTTTTGTATCAGTTTTACCTTGCAGTTTAAACTTGGTTTATTACTTGGTTTTTGGTTATTTTTTTCGATGGTTTATTTGGCATGACTTTGTTCATTTACATATCATAACGGTTTGAATTCTAGTATAATGTGAATTTTATTTTAGTTTTCGAACCATTTATTTATTCTGTTTAATTGGAAGATAAAATTTGGCACCGCTTTAATTAACTATTAGGTGGTTAGTAATTAATTTGGTTTTTCGACAGTGATGCAAAGAATGAACCATATGAGAAATTTGTTTTAATTTGATAAAGGCCTGATCACCCGATATTTAATTAGGCGAGGTGTGATAGTGACATACTACATACTAAGCATTTGCACATGTCGTCATCTTTTAAGTTTGTGAATGCTTGCTTTGGCCCAATTATCTAAGATGGAAAGGAGAAATAGCTATAAGATATTTGGGACCAAATGTATAAACATGCAAAGTAACATCAATAGAATTCTCTGCTCGAAATTTAGTACCAAATGTGTAAACCTATAAAAGTTAATAAATTTGTAAGACAGTATATGATGCGCACATAAAAGTTAATAACTTTGAGCCGCTTAGAGATGATTAAGAATATTGGTTTCCCAAAAAATCCTATCATTTGAATTCCTTTCTAAAAAAAAGTGTTCTCCAGATACTTTATTGTGAAAGTTTTATAGAAAAGGAAGGGAGGAATAGAGATAAATAAAATGTTCTCCAAATACTTAACTTTTATGGCAATGGGGCCAGCGTCTTTATTAAAAAATAGGGACTAAAATTATAAATAAAATGTTTGTTGTCCTATTTATAGAATACATACTACAATAGGTCCTAAATTTATAAAGCCTCTAGTTTTTAACAATGTTCTTTAGCAACATTTGAGGGTCCTTCATAAAAAATGCATAGTTCCGGAGGGTTCATTAAAATGATTCGGGGACTCCTTGCAAAAATTGTATAAATGGGAAGCTTGAAGAAAAAATATGCATTCATCCTTTCGCATTAGTCGATAACTGAGAGTGCAGTGCTCGTAATTACCTATAGTCTCTTTGGTTCTAAACATTCATTGAGCCCTTACAAGGTCTGGATGTGTCCCAATTATATTATCCATCCTCATAAAAATAAACAAATATCCACCTGAAAACCAAAAGTTCCCTTAATTATTTATCCTATCATGTGTCTTAAATAACATTTAAATATGTTAAGTAATTAGTCTTTGACATGTTTACTAGTATCTACCATTATCACATGTGATTTATCCATATGAATAATTTGTGATCAAGACCTAATCGATTTAGGTTAAGGGATATAAATAATAAACTAGGGTGTTTTTGTTTTTACCTTTTAAGTTTGAATCTGAACCATTTTTAAATACATTCATTTAGAGGTACATTCATAGATAAAAATAAACATATTTTTCAGATTCAGATTCAGTCTTCAGATTTCAGATTCAGACTTCAGATTCAGATGAAAAAACAAGAGCAACCTAGATCTAATTTCACATAAGTGAATGAAAACCTTATTATCACGACTGGAAAGATACAAAGTGAGAAGTGTAAAGCCTTGGAGAGGTGTTGCAGCTGATAAATTGATCTCGTTGATCACAAGCTATAGATAAGACATGGATCACATCAATTTTTGATGATTTTATCTCATATATTGTATACTGAGAGAGATAATATAACCTTATAACTGGATAGAGCAATGTAACTTTGTAAATGAGGAAGTATCGCTTGATGGAGTCATCGAGACAGAGGTTTGGGATGACGCCTGGTATGCTCCCAACTAGGAGTTATTACTCAACTCAAACAACAAGTATACTACCTTTGTGGAAGATGAAAATATCTCCAATTGAATGCGGAGAACAAAACATTTATTGAGACGTCCGAGCTCTTGTGGAAGTCGAGGGATAGTGAATATTTGATGAATAGTTTTGATTATTAAAGAGATAATTTTTTATATTTTTTAAGGCTCGATTACAATTTTAGGATGGGAATAATAAAATTACAAATATAGAAGTTTGTGAGTGTCAAAACCATTGTTGATTTTGTAAGTATTATAAACACTTACATATTAAATATCCTATTAATTATAAAAATAGCCATTGTGATGTAGTGACAATTAAAAAGACTAGGCCAAAAAACTTATTGGTTGATCATCCTAGTCTTGGAGGTAATTAAAGGGAATATAGTCAAATGTGTGCCACGTGGCGATAAGGAGATAATGAGAATAGTTGGTCGAATATATGGGGGAGATAAGTAAAAATTTAGGAAGATCAGGTAAGCGATATAGATGAATATTCCTAATAGTATTCTATGACTTGGAAATAGGATTACCACAAAAGACCTAGAAAGATAGGACCCTTGTACTTATAAATAAGGGGACCTCACCCTAATTGTGGGTATTAACTTGTATCTTACACATGACAACTTGAAATCTCAGCTAGCAACCCTAGAACTCAAATTGTCCTTGTTCTTACAAGAAATATACTAATATCTCTCCCTTCCTTGTGGACATAGGCAGGATGATTTGATGAACCACGTACATTATGTGTTATCTGTTTATTTAATTCATATTACTATCTAGGGATGTATTCTAATATTGTATTTATTGTGGGTTTGACATCCCCTACAATAACCATCCCCATCTTCATAGAACTGATTATCATTATAATATAAAGATTTTTTAATTGCTCACATTTTAGATATTTTGGCATATCCTGTTATAAACCTTACATTACATCCACATTTGCTTCCATGATCTTTAAAGACATGTTAGTGACCGAGCCATGTTTCGAAGTTTAAGTCGTTGAAATCGTTACGTAACTTTATGGAGGTATATGGTATTTAGGGAATTTGATTTTACTTGGAAGGAGATTTGAATCTTATTAGAACGATTTTGGCTTCTCATCGGAATGAAGTTCAAACAAACTTACGACGCTTGTTCTCTGCCTAGTAGAGTGTCATCGTTATAACAAGATAGCAGGTTCGTTCAAATAAGACTTGACTCTCGTTAAAACAAAACCATGATTTCATTCAAACAAAGTCCACTGCCTCAAATTTTGTACTTTCTATAAAATGGAATCTTGTGGACTCATTTTTCTCATAACTTTCAGTGAAAAACAAATTTGCATTGCTTCCCCAAAAGTCTCACCAGTTTAGTTCTCCAAAAATACTTTTGGTTTTTGAAATCACATTCCCAAGGATGATTTATAGAGTTTAGTCAAACCCTAGTTACACATACAAAATCAATTCCTTATAGAGTGTTGCTCTACTATTGATCTCTATAGAGACTTAATATTTACCACTAAAGAAGAAAGGAATCTACATCCTGAGGCTGATCGGTGGATACCGAGGGAAGAGTTTATTCCTATGGGTGCTACCGGACTTCATCACATTCCCATTTTATCCCTAAATTCATGCTCTGTAATTCAATGGGAATCTTAGATACACTTAGGCTAGAATAACCCGTAAGAGACCTTCAAACTTAAGAAATCAATATGTTTCCCAAAAATTAAAATGAAAAGGAAAGAGGTATTTATTTAAAAGACCAATCTAAAAAGGTAAAATAGGAGGTTTCTTCTGACTCCGAGTTTGATTTTAATCTTGATGATCTTGCACTCCTTGCAAAAATTTCAATCTCAAACTAAGAAAAGAAAATTCTTCCAAAGAAAATAAAGTTTCCCTAAAAATTTTAAGTTAGGAAAGAAAGGTTTTGAAAAAGTGAGAAGAGAATACCTAAGAAAGATGAGGAGAGATGCTAAGAGTGCGAAGGTAAGTGTAACAAAGCCCACGAGTGTTCTACGAGTCTTAAAAAACATGGCAAAGGCAAAGCCGCCTATAATGCTACTCTTAGAGATACCGATGAGTTAGTGGATTCCAAGGATGAATCACCGCATTGACGTAACTTCATCGTGTTCATAGCCAGTCATGTTGGTACATAGAGTACGTCTCAGGCCGATGAGGACATTTCCAAACATGATGACCCTGACACTAAAGTCTAATCATTCCAGAAAGAGTGAGGGTGGTAGCATTTTGAGTGAGGGATAAAGTGGTCTTCAACATGCTTACGCCAAACTTTACGTCGAGTCTTTAAAATAAAATAAAATATAAAAACTTGGCACTTAGGGTGTTAGATTTAGACAAGGAGTTAAGAAAGTTGAAAGAGAGCGAGTCCTCAATGAGATTTTCTATGGGTGAAAGATTTATTAGAGTGGAGAGGGAAAATGGTGACTTAACCAACAAAGTGGTTAGTCTTACGTGATATCTTTAAACTTCATTGGAGACTAGTGAAAAAATTGAATAATTTATATCTCAACTCGAGAAAGATCTCGAACATACTCGGGAGGTCACGATTACTATAGAAAATACATCGCAAAAGGTACAAAAAATGTTTCTCGACCTCGCTTTAGGTTTTAGGGAGAGGCAAAGAATAAGTTATAACGGTGCATCCATTTTTCATGTCGCACCTGGACCGGTTTATAAGTTTATGGTTGATCCATATCAGTCTCGATTTAACCCATCAAAGAGAGTTCAACCTAGATGAGCCAATAAGGTAGACCCAAACATGTCTATGTTTGCACCCATTGCAAAAAGAGAGGTCACCTTAGGAAAATTTTCTACAAGCTAGGAAGAACTTCACGTACACATACTCCCGTGCACTGCTATAGTGACTTTGCTAGTCTTATAGAGAAAGTTTAGTTCATAGTCGCGACTTTAAAAATCTTAGTCAATGAATTTCAAAGGATACATTTTCCTTTTGAGAACGCTTCCAACGCTATAACTAGAGCCAACAACGCTAAGGGAAAACAAAAGGTTACCCCTACTTGGTACCTAAGCAAGACGAAAAATCCCTTATTATTCACATTTCTCTTAAGGTTCAAGATACTTCCTAATGGTATTTTGATAGTGGGTGCTCTAAGGACATGCCCCGTGATAAGAGTAATTTTTACCGACCTTGTAGATCATAAAGAATGACAAGCCACCTTTAGATATTTGAGTAGGTCTAGCATTTTAGGACATGGTTGTGTTCAGATACCCAAAATTTATTAATCTAGACAATATGTTGTACATTGAAGGGTTGAAAGTGAACTTGATTAGCATAAGACATAAAGTTTAATCGGTTTGATTGTAATGTTTATGATTAATCCAACGAACAATTACTACAAGGAGTGAGGACCAAAGATAATTTATATGGGATCATTCCCAAGTTTTTTGTGTGCAATAATGCAAGGGTCTCCTCGACCTTTGGCATCAATGACTAGGTCATGTGAACTTAAGTGATCTAGATATATTATTGAAGAAATACCTAGATTGTGGCTTACCATCGCTTAGGAACCAACTTCCTCGGTTTGTGGTCCTTTCCAATAAGGAAAATAAATTTGAAGTCCTCATTGAAAGTCGAATACCATTACCACCTCTCATTTGTTGAAATCGTTACACATCGATGTTATGGTTCTTACGCATTCGGAGAGAAATGGTGGTTCTTATGATGGTTGATGACTTTTCAAGATACTCAATCATGGGGTTTCTTAGAGAAAAGTCCTATGTGGTCGAGTTACTAATAACCAAGTGTCATTTCCTATAAAATAAATATGGTGTCACTATTAATCGGATGCATAGTGACAACAAAACTAGATTTAAAGAAGACAAAGTGGATAGATATTATGATGGAGTGGGCATTAAACACGAGTTTTTTTTTATCGTTCTTACTCTTTCACAAAATGGAATCACTCAAAGGAAGAACTAGGCGATACAATAAATGGCTAGATCTATGCTTCTTAGGAGAAATGTGCCTTGATATTTTTAGGCAAAGGCGATTAATACCACATGACATATAGTGAATGGGGTATATCTTCACCCACACACTTTACACACGACATATGAGTTATGAATAGGGAAAAAATCAAACCTATCATATTTATAAGTTTTACGGAGTCCTTGCCACAATTTCAGAGATATAGAGCAATTATAAAAGTTTGACTCTTGAAGCGACAAGGGGATGTTTTTAGGTTATTCATCATTAATTAGGGATTATACGGTATTTAACCTTGCAAACTCTAAGGTTATGGAGTCAACAAACGTCATGATTAGAGATGAAAATCCGTCTGCATTTGTTGACCCTGACCTTGAGTGTGAGAACGATACCCCCGGTGATGGCCTCATCATTTCTCATACTACCTCGGTAGACCCAACACTTTATTTAAAGGATTCACCCTTTTGAGTATAAAGAGTCATGACCTTTCCACTATAATTGGTGATCCCATACTAGGTGTCAACACTAGCACTGAACGTGAGAATATGGTTAGCTACTTTTATTACACCTCCCTTGAAGAGACCAAGAATGTGAACAAATCACTCAAGGATGAGCATTGGATATCGTCTATATAAGATGATGAGAATGCTATGTGATATCGATTGTATTTGGATTCACAAATTTCCAAATTTTAAATTTATTTAATTAATTATCAATTTTTTATCCCGATTAAATAAACCCTAACACATGCATCTAGGTGGGTAAAATCAAGTCATCACAAAATAAATATTACTGACACACAGATTTTAGGAAAAAAAAACTTTCGGGGAAAACCTTTTATTTCACTATGAAGAGGTAAATCGCAACTTACATACACAATGAAATATGCAATGAATATCCTCAGACACTCACATAGACCTCAGCCTAGAATCAACAATGGATTAACCACAGCGAACCCACAAGAACACGCAACTCTTTCTTCAGTAAGGAGCACCCTCAAGCACTCCCAATGATCACAGTCGTAGTCAGCGGACACCTCCATCAAGTGGTACCAAATTAGCAGTAGAGATATCTTCCCTATAAGAGAAACTCCAATAAAATTGTATCTTGGGTTTCAAATTGATTCACTAAAGCTCTTGGGATGATTTTTGAATCAAAACAAAGTTAAAAATCCTCAAAAAGTGAGAAGACAAAAATTTTGCAAAGGCAATTTTCGTTGAATGAAAGTCTCAGGTCTTTTGAAACAAAATGACTCATTTAATCAGGTATTTATAACAAACTTGAGTCGACGAGTTCGCTTGAACAAAAAGTGGAAGTTGCTCAAACGACAAGTTATGGCATTCGATCCAGGGGATCGCGCAACCTTCTGATGATAATGTTAAAACTAAAATAGTGGGATGTCATTAGATGAAAAACATCAAGCAAGGTTCAAATGATATATCACGCGAGATTCCATGTCACTTGAAGAAGTAATTTGAATGACTTAAAGTTGTCTTTTGAATGACATAGAGATGTCGTTTGAAGGACATCGGCGAAAAAATCATTTTTTATTAAAACTCCGCCTTAAGACTTAAAAAAAGTAATTTTGACGAAAAATGACTCCTTAAATGTTCAAAAATATTTTTGAAAAATTATCCCATCACTTTAAAGGAACCACTAAGGGACTTAAACACAACCTTACAAAAATTTGTCTTGCAGAGGCTTATCTGTTGAAGAATGTTGATATTCAGATCCGTCTTGATGCATGATTGAGCTTTGAACTTTCTTCGACGGTTGTAGAGCTATACAACATACTCTAACGTAAATCGGACAATAAAAAATATGTCCTTACAGATGAATTATTTTAGTTTTATAAAAATGATGTCTGGTAGTTAGTCCTTCGATTTAGCGAGTCTAATGTGATTGGTACCAAGTGGATTTATAAGAATAAGATAGATGATAATGGTACCATAGTTCGCAGTAAGGCTAGGTTGGTCACTGAAGGATACACAAAGATAAGGTTGTAGACTTTGATGAGACATTCGCTCTTGTTGATAGGCTTGAGTCTGACTTCTTACTACTTGCCATAACATGTCATCTACAATTCAAGTTATATCAAATGGATACCAAGAGTACCTTCTTTAATGGCATTCTATAGGAGGAATTTTCCATGGAATAACCAAAGGGGTTCGAAGATCCAAAGTACTTGAGACACATCTTTCATCTTAAAAAAGGCCTTGTATGGTTTGAAGCAAGAATCCCGTACTTGGTATGAAAGGCTAACTTCTTATCTCTTAGCCCGTGACTTCAAGATAGGGCTAGTGGATAGATCTTTGTTTGTAGGGAGAGAAAATGGTGTTATATTGGTTTTCTAAGTCTATATAGATGACATAGTATTTGGATCTATGTGTTCCCAACATGCTCACACATTTGAGGAGTAGATGAAGAGTGTGTTTGAAATGAACATGTCTGGTAAGATCACATTTTTCTTGGGTTTCCAAGTGTGTAAACTTGAGGATGAGATATTTATATCTCAATCCAAATATGCTAGGGACCTAGTGAAGAAGTTGGGTTTAGGCTCCGCTAAGCGTTCACGCACCCCTATGAGTACATCGAATAAGCTTAGCAAAGACATTTTAGGCAAGGATGTAGAGTTAACCCTTTATAGGAGCATGATTGTTAGTCTTCTCCACTTGATTACTCGTCGTTTCGACATTGCCTTTAGCATTGGAGTTGTGCACATTACCAAGTATCACTAAAAGAGTTTTACTCTCTCTCACTTAAACGTATCATCAAATACATGAGTGGCACCTTTTGTTTTGGTATTTGGTATTCCTTTAATACCAATGATTGTTTGTTTACTTGTTTGGATGTCAATTCGACTGGGGATGTTAGTGGTTGTAGGAGAACCTCGGGTGGAAGCTTTTACTTTGGGAGTTCTCTTATCTCTTGGTTGAGCAAGAAGAAAAACTCCATTTTTTTTCCTCGACAGAGGCCCAGTATATAGCCGATTGAAGTTTTTGCACTCAACTCTTATGGATAAAGCAAATGTTGGAAGACTATGAGATTTTCCAAGGAACAATGACTATTTCGCGTGATAATACAAGGGTTAAATTGCACCTATCACCCCTAAACTATCTTAGGTTTATAGGTCACTCCCCTAAAAAGAAATACACGATAAACTCAACCGCTCAACTATCAATTAGTTATAATTACACACAAAAACTGGGTTCCCACCATTTTTAGGAGTAAATTGAATAAAATACCCCTCAAGTAAATTTTAAAACTTTAAAAAAATAAATATAATAACATAAAAAAACTCAAATTCCAAAACTCAAAAACAAAACCAAAATTTAAACAACAGAACATCACCGACTTCTTCTCTCCTCAATAACCGTTTTGAAACCAAAATCTTCTCAAACTCACTCATCTTTATCCTAAGCCCATATCCGTATACCGAAATCAAAACATATATCACACCTCCTCCCCCCCCCCCCTCTCCAGAACCACCCTCCACCACCACACACCCTCTATAAGAATAAAAATGGATCAAAGTCCCTCAAATATTTTTTAATACACACTTAGTCCAAGACTTTTATTTTGTACCAAAAAGTCCCTTATTCTCTTATCTTTAAAGGTCTGCGCCAACAGCATGGTAAAACCTTTTTGGCATGGTGAAGGACTTTTTGGTTAAAAATAAAAAAGCTTGGACTAAACGTGTATTAAAAAAAAGGTCAATGGACTATTTGGTATATGCCCCATCTGGTGATTTTTTCTTAAAATCGACCTTCTTATCTTCCTCTCACTGTGACGGACACACGACCACAAGTTGTAACAATATTTTAATGGAGCATAGACCGAGAGATTTTAAAAATATCTTAATCCTCACTACATACTTACAAAAGGCAACTACAAAAGAATTTATAAACTAGGGAGCATAAATCGTATTCAATTCAGTGTGATAATTAAGTTCGATTTCAAAACTCATGGCAATTAAATTTAGACGCCCATGAACTTGCATATCACAGGCTAGATCTTGGTCAAATCATAACGATAGATTGGTGATGGGATTCTTGGTTATGTTGTTTCATCTCATTAACTGAGTCCATGATTGAGATGTTTGAATATATCCAAGAGTGAAACATTGTTCGAAAAACCCATAACGATATATTAGTGATGGGGGTTAGATCTCGTGTGTGTGTGTGTGTGTGTGTGTGTGTGTGTGTGTTGAGGTTTGGGTGGTTTTATTGGGGGATGATGTTGGTTTTCAAGTGTTTAATAGAGAGAGAGGGGTTCCAGTTTAATTTTGAAATTTGGGTTTCAAATGTAGAGAGAGAGGTAAAGGGGTGAGTTTTGTTTTATTTTTTATTTTTTATTTTTTTTAAATTAAGTAAAGGGTATTTTAGTAAATTTACCCCTAAAAATGGAGGAAACCTGTAGGGTGCCCAATATGTGTGTTTCAAACAAAACCAAAATCTTCATCGAAAATTATCCAACTTTTAATTATGCACCAAACCAAGTTGTGAAAACCCAATTCTTACTTTAAACCAATTTTATCTTGATTAATATTAAACATGCAGCTAGTGATTAAAGGAAGTAAAGTAAAGTAAAGAATGCTCACAAGGCCGGATGTACGAGGAAAAAACCCAAAACGGAAAAATAACCTCGGACGGCCCAAGCAAGATAATCACTATGAATAATGGTTTTACAAAGACAGATTAGCCTTACACTAAGACTCGATCCCCACGGGTCTTGACCCTCCTTCTGATCTTCAACCGTTCTTCAATAGTACCCACACAGAAACTCCTTCTTCCACGATACATGTCCACAACACACGCGTGCATGTATGTGTCGGTGTCCACCAATTGGCTTTGATTCGTCTACGATGTCGAACAAGAAGTCCTTCTCTTTTCTTCACCACAAAAACCTTTGAAGTTCAATGTGTTAAACAAACAACTTTGGTGCCGCAAGATCACTAAAACATATAAGAATGATATCTCGGATATTTGCAAACTTCTAAGGATGTGTTTATGCTTTTAAACATTAGAAAACATGTGAAAACTAGTTTCTGGTTCGTAAACAGTTTTCCAGAATGCACACTTACAAAATTCTGAAGCAAACACTGTTTAAATAGGATTAAAATGCCACCTCAATTTTCGTGTCATTCAAACGACAATGCAAGTGGTTCGCGCGACATCAGCATCTCGTTCGAACGAGACCTGATGTCGTTCGAGCGACAGAGTTGACTTTTTGACTTTTTGTTCAAAACGTCTCTTCCAAGAGAGATCCAAATAAGTCAAACTCCTATTCTAACTTATCAGAATAAAAACGTAATATAAACCTTTTAAAACACTTTAAAACATTTTAAAAACGTTTTTCTTTATAAAAATCACATCCTTATCTTTTATAAAACAATTTCGAGCACCATTAATTATACGCATTCATACCTGAGTGATCTAGGAATGCAATTAACTTTGAAGACGAGTAAACTTGCACCAATTAAACATCAGCATGATAAATTCTTTGAAACTTTTTCGCAACGTCTTCAATTTTCTTCAATACATCATAGACCAAGTGGGATCGTGACAAAATAAAATCTCCCTATGACATATTACAAACAAGTTTTGTTCACGAAATTAAGTCAAAACAATACACGGACTCAATTGAAAATTTATGTTCTTACAAATCTCCCCCTTTGACTATTTCGGGACAAAACTAAACCAGTGAAATGCCTAACCGGTCCGTCAAGCCGTATGACGCCTAATCCCATCCCATAAACCCAAAATCAAAAATACAGGACACAGACTAGTATATGTAGCACCGGCAAGTATGAACTGTCTGAATGTGATGTAGACTTGAAATCTCGAATCGCTGAAGCATACCTAGACACATGAAACAGATAAACAAATACCCAGTGAAGTATGGAGGAACAAATGATACCAAAATATGTTTCCAATAAGAACAAATCATTTGAAACATGTGAGCAATTATTTGATACCAATTAGGAAGAAATATAATCAAACAATATGTAAATCCAGATAGAAACGCTTAACAAAACTCCCCATACATCACATACATCTCTCCCCCTTTTTGTCTCAAATAGACAATCCGGTGAAAAGATAAACCAATCAAAGTATCTAGCATGAGAATATACCAATTTTAATCAATTGTATACCAATTTGAGAATCGAAACCGCTAGATAATCATGAAACAACCAGCTAAATATGATCATGTAATGACAAATCAGTAGCTAGTAAACCAATAATCACATAAAGAGTGTAGCAATCTAATCAGGTGTGATAAACGAACTATATGCAAAAAATCAATTTTGAACCAATTATAACCTGCATATAAACCAGTCAGTCCAGAAAAACTTCCTGCAGTAATAAAAAATAACAAATTAACCAGTGGACTGCAAACCAATCAGAAGCTCCAAAACAGCCTGTCATTCGAACGAGCCAGGGACATTGCTCAAACGAGTTGAGGATGTCGCTCGAATGAAGTACAACTGTCATTCACGCGAGATAGAGAAGTCATTTGAATGACTTCGCGCGACTTGCCAGAATTTCCCATATTCCCAGAAAAATAATATAATATTGCCCAGTGAAAAAATTTCCACAAAAAAATTTCAGGAAGGGCCTGACAGAAGTAAAACAGTGTTAAAATAGTAGGCTTTTAACACAAAACGCAAAAACTCATAAAAACTAAAAATGTGAGTTACATGCAAACATAGTACCGATGTGCTCAAACATGGATATGGGAATGTATAGGCATGAAACTACAACAAATGAGTCACAATTCCAACACATCAAAAGGATCAAGAAGCTCTGATTGATAGCGATAAATAATCAAACTTTATTATTGCCATATGACAATAAAAGTGTGAGCATAATGAACAAAACATACTACATGCACACAAATCCAGAATTTTGACGATTCTACAAATAATAGCATCAAATTGCAATGTTTCAACATTAGGATTAGTTGTGCAAACCCGTTAAATTTTTAATCCATCCAAACTCCCTCAATAATATCATACATTCTTTGGAATGAATTGAACAAATTTGTCCCTTTTCATAGCATATTGCATTTTCTTTTGGGCTCTTTTAAATGGTGGCTTTCACAACGAGTTAATTTTGAACTCTCACAGCCCTTTCTCGTGAACCACTCAAAATTTTTACCAATTTAAATCCTCATGGTAAACGGTTCTTACATGCACACTTCTCCTTAAGTCTACTTACGCATAGATGACAAGATTGAGATAAGAACGCCTCACCAAATTCAAATATGCAAGAGAAGTCAAACATCCATATAAACTCATGCATGTGTGTAATGTTGGCATATATACAAAGTCGAATCAAAATGCATATCAACTTCGAAACAACCCCATATAAAGAATGGTTAAGATCATTCTAAGCATTGATAATAATGACCAAATGTCCTGGCCACATGGATAATGAAACGATTGGGGGGGGGGGGGGTCCAAGCACACCAATATGCCACATCAAACATGTAAACTCAAAAACAAAAAAACAAAAATCTTTTTGCCTTTTCATATTTTGACTCAAATAAAAGAAAAATCTTTTTGGGTTTTCAAAAGTTTTCTTTAAAACAAAATATTTTTGGATTTTCAAAAATTTTCTAAAAAATAAAATCTTTTTGTATTTTTCAATAAGACTCAAACAAATGAAAAAATATAATACAAAAATGATACACATGTCACTATACTATCAATGAATATATCATGAAGCAAACTAGTATATGAAAAACATGGCAAGACTATCATCCTTTAGATTTAGCATGAGAAGAATCAAGTGAAACTAAATGAGAATCATGAAGTTTAATTCCTAAAGCCACTAAATCCGATTTCCTAACCCAAATAGGTGTAAAATGATGCATGGGGGTTTTGGGAACCGGGGAAACTTTATTCCTAAACTTCCTAGGATCTTGTCTAAGATCGTAACAATAACGCCTAAGGTGACCTTTCCTACCACAAAATGTGTAAGAGTAGCGGTGGTGGGAATGATTACCTATATGTGAACCTTTTCTAACCTTCCTAGTGTTTCTCTCACGTGCGGGGGCAATGGGGACAACTCTCTCACCAAAACCTATAACTCCCCTATCTCCCTTAATTTAGATGGTGCCTAGGATCGTATCTAACTTCTCTGACCTAGCCTCCAAATCAAACTTAACTCTAGACAAGTCTCTCAATCTCTCCTCTAACTCGTGAATCCTAGACTCGAGCAAACACCTAGACTCCTCAAACTCTAAAATCTCCTTTTTCAAGGACTCCATCAAACCATGGAGATTATCTCTCTTTTTCTCCACAAACTCTAGTTTCTCCCTAAACTTCTTCTCTCATTCCCTAAGATCCTCAATCAAACTATCATTATTTTCTATGGCACTCTCATTCAACTTAGCTTGCAATTTAGAGTTAGCCTTTTTCACTTTCACTATTTCGGCATACAACTCATTAAACGCATTTTGCAACTCTTTCACATCTACCTCCTCCTTGTCACTCTCTTCACCCTCACTAACATGGGATACACTCAAAACCTCCTCGGAAGTGTCATGCACATGAGAATCATCGTTGCTCACATGACATGCCATAAACGCAACAAAGTTACGATCAATGGGGGAACGCTCTCCCTCTTTCGAATCACTATCACTTAAGGTGACATTATAGACAATGGGTTGCTTTCCCTCTTTCTTAAGTCTAGTGGTACACTCCTTAACATTGTGACCGTACCCCTCACACCCAAAACACTTATCCAACTCATATCTCTTACGCTTCTCAAACTTATCCTTAGAGATGGGATCTACTTTGTTGTTCTTGAATTTTTTAAATTTCTTGGCATCTTTCGATTGCTTTTGAAACATAATAAATTTTTTAAATTTCTTTGCCAACAAAGCAACATCCTCAAAATCGAAATCAGAATTGGAATCCGAAACTTTAATTTCATCTTTTCGGGTTTTCAAAGCAATACCCTTTTCTTTCTTAGGCACTTGCTTGGAGGTAATCATTTCGATTTCATAGGTTTGTAAGTCACCTATAATCTCTTCTAGTTTCGTTGACTCTAACCTCCCCAAGGAGTTTAAAATGGTCACTTTAGCATCAAACCTACTAGGCAACAACCTAAGGATTTTTTTAATGGCACGATTGTTGGGAATTTTCTCACCTATGTTAAACGACGAGTTGACAATATTGGACAACCTAGCATAAAACTCATCAAAAGTCTCACTCTCTAACATCCTAATGGTCTCAAATTGTGTAGTGAGATTTTGAAGCTTTGACACCCTAATCGTGCTAGTGCCCTCGTGAGTGAGTGACAAAATATCCCAAGCCTCTTTTGATGTTTCACAAGTCATGATTCTATTACATTCTTCCCTTGTGACATGTGAAGCAATAACGTGCAGACCCTTTGTGCAAGTCTTTATTCAATTTCGATCCACGACTCACCAGGCTTTAAACTAGTGACCTCTCCTATAATAGTGACAGGGGGTGTCCAACCTTTCTCAACTGCAAGCCAAACACACTCATCAATAGATTTTAAATCACATCTCATTCTCATTTCCAATAAGTGTAATTAGTGCCATCAAAAACAGGAGTTCGAGAAAATTCATTATATCCAGAATTCATCTTTGAAAACACACAGGATCACAAAATAAATAAAAAATGTTTTCTAGCTCTTATACCAATTTGTAGGGTGCCTAATATGTGTGTTTCAAACAAAACCAAATTTTTCACCGAAAATTATCCAACTTTTAATTATGCACCAAACCAAGTTGTGAAAACCCAATTCTTACTTTAAACCAATTTTATCTTTATTAATCCTAAACATGCATCTAGTGATTAAAGTAAGTAAAGTAAAGTAAAGAATACCCACAACGCCGGATGTGTGAGGAAAAACCCAAAATGGGAAAACAACCTCGAATGGCCCAAGCCAGACAATCACTATGAGTAGTTTTACAAAGACAGATTAGCCTTACACTAAGACTCGACCCCCACGGGTCTTAACGCTCCTTCTGATCTTCAACCGTTCTTCAATAGTGCCCACGCAAAAATTCCATTTTCCATGATACCTGTCCACAACACACGCGTCCACATATGTCTCGGTGTCCACCATTTGGCTTTGATCCGTCTACGATGTCGAACAAGAAGTCTTTCTCTTTTCTTCACTGCAAAACCCTTTGAAGTTCAATGTGTAGAACAAACAACTTTGGTGCCGCAAGATCACTAAAACATATAAGAATGATATCTTGGATCTTTGCAAACTTCTAAGGATGTGTTTATGCTTTTAAACCTTAGAAAACATATACAAACAAGTTTCTGGTTCGTAAACAGTTTTCCAGAATGCACACTTACGAAATTCTGATGCAAACACTATTTAAATATGATTAAAATGCCACCTTGATTTATGTGTTATTCAAACGACAATGCAAGTCGTTCGTGCGACATCAGCATCTCGTTCGAACGAGACCTGATGTCGTTCGAGCGATAGAGTTGACTTTTTGACTTTTTGTTCAAAACGTCTCTTCCAAGAGAGATCCAAATAAGTCAAACTCTTATTCAAACTTATCAGAATAAACACGTAGTGTAAACCTTTTAAAACACTTTAAAACATTTTAACAACATTTTTCTTTATAAAAATTAGATCCTTATCTTTTATAAAACAATTTTGAGCACCATTAATTATACACATTCATACCTGAGTGGTCTCGGAATGCAATTAACTTTGAAGATGAGTAAACTTGCACCAATTAAACATCAGCATGATAAATTCTTTGAAGCTTTGCCGCAACGTCTTCAATTTTCTTCAATACGTCATAGACCCAATGGGATCGTGACAAAATAAAATCTCCCTATGACATATTACAAACAAGTTTTGTTCACGGAATTAAGTCAAAATAATATAGGGACTCAATTGGAAATTTATGTCCTTACAAAACCCAATTTCTGGGTTAATTGAAACTAATTGATAGTTAAGGGTTTGAGTTTGTCGGGTATTTTTTTAGGGGGTGTCCCGTAAACACGAGATAGTTGAAGGGGCTAAGTATAATTTTTGCTAATACAAGTGCAATGCATATATCTCGTAATTCATTCCAACATTCACGCACAAATCATATTAGGATACATGAGCATTTTATTCGTGCTCTCGTTGAGAAAAAGTCTGTGTCCTTGATCTTTATGAGTATCGAATGTCAATTAGCCGATATCTTTACGAAACCTATAGATGCACTCAAATTTGAGAATCTTAGGAAGTCTTTGGGTATTTTCTTCATTGATTGAGTTTGTATACCTTATCTAGTGTAGGGTTGTCATCATGTTCATATTGTTTATCCATATTGCTGGATTTTATTTATATTGTATTCTTACATTTATACATATTTATGATTTTTGATATATTTTGGAAAACCCAAAAAAGATTTTTGATTTTTAAGAAAAAAAATTTAAAAATCCAAAAAGATTTTATTTTTGAGAATTTTTTTGAAAAAGACAAAAAGATTTTGTATTTTTTTTAACATATATGGTTGTGCAATTAAAATGTTCGAATCACCCCTGTATTCCATCTATTCATGTGACTTTTTCATAATGTTTTGATACATGGCTTCGCTTCTTTAGTGTGCTTAATAATGCGTGGTTAGCATTTGATTGTTCATTAATGATCATTTATTCTATGCTAGACTCTTTATCACATTTATTACACACGTTCACGGACCCTTTGGACATTGTACTTACTCATTATATGTCGAATACGATGTTCTCATCAATTGTGCTTCATAACAAACCAAATGTACTAGAGATAAGTTGTTCTTGTAAGAACCATGGCCTTAATTTCATTTTCCAAAAAAAATGTTTTATGTTAAGCAGTGATAAGGGACTACAATTACGTTAAAAGCCACTATTTGCAAAAGAACCTAAAAGATTAACGACACACAAAAATAGAAGTGACAAGTCCAATATTATTTTCATTGATGCTTCGTTACATATGAGCATTATAAGGGTGAATTCACTCTCAAATTGACGACACACAAAAATAGAAGTGACAAGTCCAATATTATTTTCATTGATGCTTCGTTACATATGAGCATTATAAGGGTGAATTCACTCTCAAATTGACAATTTGAGAGTGAATTCTTAAATATGTGAGATTTTGAGGGTGTTATAAATTTGAGAGTGAGTTCTTAAATATGTGAGATTTTGAGAGAATTCTTAGATATATGAGATTTTGGCATTATTGATTTGAGAAGTATTTAAATTCATGGAATGTTGCATAAGTCGAGTCAATTTCATCTTGTATATTATTATTGCACCTAAGGTTGAAATTGAGTTGTTTCTTCAAATTCATTGAATGTTGCATAAGTCGAGTCAATTTCATCTTGTATATTATTATTGCACCTAAGGTTGAAATCGTGTGCCTATATTTTGATTGCCTATGTTGATTTGCCCGTGGAACCTATTGAAATAATTTCATTCAGCTTTCGTGATTCTAATATATTAGTGTTATTTCATTGTGTGATATTTTTGTACTTATATGTACCTTTTATACATTTACATTTTTGCTTAAAAAATTTGAAAAATTAAAAATTATATAAGGCTAACAACTTTGAGTTTCCTTCTTTTTCTTTATTTCCTTTTGGAAATTCATCGCACGTGTTTATCTATTACGGATAACAAATGGGAGAACAAATTGAGGTGAGTTTGTTTTTCTATTTTAAACTCTCATATGCATCACGATATTATTTTGTATGTGTATATATCTTCCGCTTTGATGATGATCTCATGGACTACATAAGATGAAAACTTTTTCAATTGAAGACAAAGTCTCAAAAGTCATTACGTTTTGGATTTAGGAGGGCATTAGTAGAACGTTATCTTAGGAGTTTAATTTGGTTCGATTTTTGTTTGTATAGCACAATAGCAAAAGTGTGAGATTTGTTAGATAAAATTTTCATAATTTCTAATAGTTTGGATAATTTGGTGTATACCATTACAAACCGAACACAACATCCTCATATGCTTCCACTATCTTTGAAGACATGTTAGTTACTGAGCAATGTTTTGAAGTTCAAGCCTTTAAAACTGCCACGTAACTTTATGGAGGTATATGGTATTCAAGGTATTAGATTTTACTTAGTCAAATTAATTATAGGATGTATTTTAATTTATTGAGATCTTATTCTAAAAAGAATTTTCCAAATAAATTTTCTCATTTTTGGTCTCGTTAGAGCAAGTTTGGCTTTTTGTAGGAAAAAAGATAAAATGGGCTTCCAATGTATGTTCTTTTCTTGGCAGAGTATCACTCATTAGAATCTTGTTAGATGTTCGTTGAAAAGAAGCAGTAAGTTCATTCTAACGAGAACATCTCTCTTAGAACGAAACCTCATTTTTCGCATAACTTTTGGCAAAAAAATGAATTTACATTACTATCCTAAAGTCTCACATATTTAATTTTCAAAAATAAAAACTTTTGGTTTTCAAAATCACATTTCAAAGTATGATTTGTAGAGTTTAGTCAAACCCTAGTTACACATACAAAATAAAACCCTTAGAGAGTGCTACTTTATTGCTAATCTTTATAGAGATTTAATATTTCCTGCCAAAGAAGAAAAATCCCCATCTTGAGACTGATCGATGGATACCGAGGGAGACTTCATCACATTATATTGAATATTTGAAGACCCTATGAGTAGATCTATAAGTAGTCTGTAAGTTATTTGAGTCTGTAAAATTCTTAAATAATACCGAATATAGATTTTGCTCGAAATGGATTTTTTCTCAATTCCTCTTCTGGTTTGTTTGATTGTTTTTTTTGGCATATCTTTCTTGGACTTTATCTTGCATGCACACTTAATTCTAATCAAGATAAATTTTTGATAAAAATTGAATCTTTCTGTGTGTAACCTAAGATACAATTGAATCTGTATAACCACACTTTCTTAGTCATTGAGCTCGTATCATCAATTTTACATCCGCCTTCAAGATTCTTAATAATATTTATCGTTATATTTTAGTATCCTTTAGGAACTTCAACAACAAAGTTTTCCTCCACTCCCCTCTTTAATGTCTAATATTTTCCCTTTGATTTATTAGATGATGACACGTACGTGTCCAATGTCCACTATGATCACATCAATGATGAATGTCTTTAATATTTTAAGGATATGACATTGGTTCCTATAACTATTATGGCCATTATAATTTTTATGGATTGAAGTTGGTATAACTTCTTGGTTCATAATTATATTGGTAACTTCTTCTGTGGTTACCGCAACCCGCCACTTGTAGCCTTTATCATTATGAATATTTTTAAAAGAGTTAACATTTACTTCTAATGGTGTTATAGATCTAGGTGGTGGTGTTATAGATCTAGGTGGTCAACATGTATTATTCTTCACTAGTAATTAATTATTCACCTCATCACCTAGGAGACATGTCATAAACTATGAGTAATTTCTTAATCTCTTCTCTCGATATTACTGTCGCATGAGCATATTTGAGGCATGAGAAGTGGATAAAGTTTTCTCCAACATATACGCATCCTCCATTTTTCCTCACATATTTAAGATTGGAGGTTATTTTAAATATGGAAAAATTTACTCAAACACAATTTTAAAATCCTGAAATCTTTGGTTAAGCCACCCATGGCATGCACATGGAAGTGTGGTCGATCTCTAGTGATTATAGCACTCCTTCAGGGAGTTCCATAGTTCCAGAGAAGTATATAACAAAAGTATAAACTTAGATAACACACTCATGCTCTAAGTAATCCAACAAATAGACGGAGCAACACTCATCACCAATTGGAATCCACCAAAGGGTTAATACTAAAAACAAGAAGAATCCACTTCTTAGATGAAAGTCTATTTATATTCTAAAATTAATTCTCCTTAGATTTATACAATATACATCTTTATATAATGGATATTGTAACATCCGTCCATCCATATGTAATGGATAGATATTACAGAGAGCTATTAAGAAAATTACAAGTTGGAAAACTAAAATACTAAACCTTTGGAACTTCCAAGATATTAGCCTTGTAATTTAACATCACTTCAAATGCTTTTCGTTATATGTGTACATTGAATTATGAGGTGAACCTTATAAATGAAAAGTATGGAAGTATTTTTCTAATGATTTATGAATCTCATCATTTGGACTTTTGAAGAGCGATTTATCACCATTTTACTAATGGGTGTTTGTGCCACCTGTGCAAATTGAAATTAAACTTTTTAGTTTCTTTAATCCAAATTAATGAACCATGAATCTTCTAGAGACATATAGGAATTTTATAGGTTGCTCCTGTATCATTCTCTCTTGGTTAAAAAGGATTTATCCCCGAATCAAAGTCAACTTCATCACCATGGAATGGTGAAACATCCGACACAATCAAAGTTGATGAGACTCTATATAACCCTTAAAGTTGGATCTTGTAAGAATTATGTGACACCCCGCCTATTTTAATACTGGGTGATCAGTCCATTATTAAATTAAATCAGAATAATTAATGATTTCATTCTTAGCATCACTGTCGAAAACTTTTTAATTACTAACCAGCATCGTTGTTGATACCAAATTTAGTCTGCTGACATGGCTTAATTGGGTGAAGACACGTGGCAATCTATATGGCAACGACAAACACTTACGAACAACACCTTGACTCCGAGGAACCATACTGCAATGAGGAACTCTGTTTTCCTGATCAACTCAGATACTCCGACCTACAAGAACTCTCCAAGGAAATTTTGAGTACCGAGGAACTTTTGAGCACCGAGGAACTTAGGCGGCCCAAGCTGCACCTCGGACAAAACATTAATAGCCGGATAACCAACAGTTTGACTGCGCATTAAATGCTTATTATTATCATACAGATGTATACGCTTAAGGAGCATTAAATGTATTACCCTTTCACATTAAATCCTTAGGGCTATAAATACATTGTATTATCCTCATTGTAAGGGGACCGGAATTTCTTGAGAAAACTTGTAATCGAGAATTCCCAAATAGTCAGCAATAATAGAAACAGTGGACGTAGGCCACTCTTATTTCATTAAATGTAGGACAAAATGCATCGAGAATGAAATACAAATTTATTACATTAAAATTCCTATTCTATTGGTTTCTTCCCCTCTGCTTTTGAAACAAGTTCCTCGCCAGCAGGTGGATCATTTAAAGCATGAGGGGAATTTATGAAGTTAAGATCTTCAAGCATCCTGATATTCATCACAGATGGTCGATCTAGTAGGTGCTCAGGATGAGATATCTCGACATTGGAATGGAGATTGTAATCGCCGAGGTATTTGGAAATCAGACACCGAGGGATGGCCCGAGCAGGGATCCAACTCATATCAAGCTTGAATGGTGGCACCGGTAGGTCGAGCAGCCCAGGATTATGGTAATCCCAGAGGTAATGACCCTGTTCCAGTTATAGCACACCTAAGGCATTCAACCACCCCTGTTTGTAACCCTCATTGTTTGCATTTTGGATACGATCATCCAAATGGTAGAGAACCTCGTTGTAGCCAGCCATCCAGAATTCTCTGGGCTGCTTGTGGAATTGATATGTCAATCTTTCCAGCTGCTCGTGGACATTTTTGATAAAGAGTTCTTTATTCTCCAAGATAGACTTCTGCGCAGAAAGCTGATCTTCCAGATCCCTGATCTTCTTAGACATCTCAGCCAATGCCTGGTTCTTTTCCATCAGTTGGAAGGCCTGGTTCTCTAGAGCAGATTGAGTCCTCTGTTCCTCGAAAGGAATCCGAGCAGCTCTTGCTCATCCCCGAGAAGCTCTTGCTCATCCTCGAGTAGATGTAGAAGGTCCAGACCTCTTCAAGGTTTCTAACTCATCCCTCAGGTTGGCGTTTTCAAACTCTAAGAACGAGAATCCCTCGTCAATCACTGGGATCAAAGCATTTGAGGTGGAAGCTGCAGACTTCAACTGAGACACCTCTTTTTGCAGGTTATTATTTTCTTATTCTAATAACTCAGCTATCTGTCTATGCTCTTTGACCTCAGCCTTCAACTTTCTCTCCCGCACATCGTAAGCAGCAAACCGTTTATCATATCCCTTATCGGCACCGATTTGCTGATACTTCTTCTCATACCCCTCGTGTAAAAGGGCAGTGGACTCCTTATATTGTTGCTGAAGTTCTTCAAGAGTGCCTTGGAGATCCTCAATCATATCATAGTATGCTACGTTGTTAGCCACTGCACGATAGAGTAGGCACTTCAAATATTGATAGGCTTCAATAGATTGCTCTGAAGCACCCTGACCGAAGATATCAGTAATTTGAGCTGCACTCATGTCTGTATGACCGGCTTTAAAATATTCATTGCATTGCCTTAACAGCTTTGTATCATGAGCAGACAATAATTCCATCCTGGCCAGAAACTAGTAGAGGAAGAAAAAGCAATAATCAATAAGAGAATCAACAGTATGCATAAGAAAAAGTTCAAATTTTATTACATCACAAAGTTCAGAAGTACAAAGTTCAGAAGTACAAGGTTCAGAGTTACATGTTCAGACATTACATTTGACAAAGAAAAATAAAATAGAGAGAGAAATCCGAACAACTCTACACCTTTTCCTTATCTCCCAAAACTTTATCGGGAGGATGGGACGGGGAGGTAGGTTGCTCATATGGAGCAGAGGGTTGCTCGAGAAGTGATGGAGGTTGCTCGGAGGAAGTAGCAGGTAGTTGAAGTTCCTCATTAGGGGGTTGGATGGCTGGGGGATGAGAAACTTGATCTCCCATCATCATGGAAGACTCTTCAGAGGCAGCTTCGTCCTTTTCTTCGTCTTCAAGAGTTGGAGGGGGGCCAGGGATGTGTTGTTGAAATAATTCAGAAGTTTCATCAACTTTCATTTCTTGTAGAGCAGTGACCCATCCATCTCTAAAGTATTTGAGGCTGTCATATTCGACTTGCGACATCATGGCAGCCAAACCTTTGTTCCACCCTTTGTCCCAGTCGACACTGAAAGATTTTTTCACAGCCAACTTCCTCTTTGTCTTCTCCGAGGAAAGCTTCTCGGAAAGAATATTGTCAGCAGCCTTCAGTTTATTCTCAATTTCCTCTTTCTGACGACTTACTTCCCGAAGTTGACCCAACTCCTCCTCAGCAGCCTTGAGCTTATTTTCAAGCTCCCCAGCATTTTTAAGCTTCCCTTCGAGCTCTTTATTTTTCTTCTCCAAATCATTCATTTTTTTCTCCAACCCCTTGGAAACCTCAATAACCTGAGCCTTCTCCTGCTCAGTCGAAGTAAGCTTTTTCTCCCAAATTGCCTTATCATCATCATATTTCTTACGAGAATCTTTCAGAGACTGCGCCAGGCCTACCAAAGCTTCCTCTACATCAGACGAGGAGCTTGAAGCTTTAATAGCTTCATCTTTCTTCAAAATTGTATTAAAATAGCTCACCAACTGTGAAAAGAAAACGAAAGCAAGTCAGGGCACAGATACAAAAAGGAAAGAATGAAAATTTAAGACTATAAGACTTACAGAAGCAATATGACGAGCTGCTAAGGTGGTAATAGTGTCTCGAGAAAGGTTTTCTTCAATACCTTGGATCTCGGGAATGATCCAAGTCTTCACCGAGCTCATAGCAGAGCTCGGGGGAACAAAAGTGGGAACACCACTAGTCGGGGGCTGAGAGATGGATTCAGCCAAATTGACAGAGTAGCCTTTCTTCAGCCTCCTCAGAGGAGCATCAACTTTCTCGACTAACGTTGTAGTCTTAGTTGGAGAAATGACGATCACCTCGCCTGGAGCAGCAGCCTTGCTCAGGGCTACTGGGGGCTTCTCGACCACCTTCACAGGAGCAACCGAGGGAGGTGCATTAATTTTCTTTATCCCTTCTCCTGGGACATCAAGCTTACTTCTTTTTGCCTCACCAGCACCAGAGGCAGGTTTCTCAAAAAGGGTAGGAGGTCTTCTTTTCTTCATCCTTTCACTCAAAGAAATATGTGACTCAGGTGAAGAACTGGTAGAGGCTTGTATTGGTTCTGCGTCGCCTATCACTGGACAATCAGTAAAAGAGGAGGTGTAACTCTTATACTGCAGCAAATATGAAGTTGACCTAATATGCTCGTCAGCAATAGTCTGATGCAAACTCCAGATAAGTTTTAAGTGCCTTATATTAACGTCTGCCTCTTTTGGAGATTTTCTTTTGCTGTCAACTGCAAATAAATCAAAATTAAAATATCAGTGACACATTTTATCAAACACAAAGGAAGCATAATTTTGAAAATAAAATAAAAACAACCTATCCCATTGCCATAGGGAGGACATCTGGGACCCTGGTAAACATCATCTCCAGTTAATGGAGGGTGTTTCCAATTCTTCATAACAACCCCATGCTCAAAGTAGTCCCTATTGGCATCTGGGAGATTGACTACTAAATCTCTATTTAAAAACCTAGTTTTTAAATAAAAAGTATTATCGCCCACAGCCCATCTATAACAAAACATGATTTCAGGAATTCCTATACGGGTTCCATGTATTTGATTTAATCTATAAACACCGTTAACTATTCTCCACGTATTGGGAGCTATTATTGCAGGAACTACGTCAAAGTATTGACAGAATTCCAGATATAGAGGGTTTGGGGGAAAAGAAAAGCCACACTCAGCAACAAAGAGACTGGGGAACCAATGTCCCTCAGCCAAACGAAAATAGTCTGAAGGCTCAGAAAGCTCTTCCAAAATAACCCAGGAGGGAATAGAGAAATCAGAGCGAAATTTATCAATCGATTCTATAGGATAAACCATGATGAAAGAAGGAAATCAAAGAGAAAGAAGAAAATCTTACAGGAAAGAGATGAGTCTGTTGACAACAAATGATGGAAGAGATGAACGTACAGGGGAGAGAGAGAGACGATGGAAAACTCAAAGAGATAAATTTGAAAAAGTAGAAGACGATGGGATTTTTTGCAACGTTTAAATACTTTGCCTTGGGAAAGGGTAAAAGTAATGATTACAAAAAGAGACGGTTACGTTACCGGCGGTTAAAAAGACAAAAGGGGTGCGGGAATCGAAGCAGTTAGAAAAATTTTAAAAAGAGCGATTCTACGAATTTGGAAGAAGAAATAAATACAAGAGAAAATAGTCCTAAATTTCAGGATAAACATTTAAAACCGACATATATCGAGAAAGAATGTTCCACACTCCTCAAATTTCGAACTATGAAACATTGGGGGCTTCTGTTGATACCAAATTTAGTCAGCTGACATGGCTCAATTGGGTGAAGACACGTGGCAATCTATATGGAAACGACAAACACTTACGAACAACACCTCGACTTCGAGGAACCATACTACAATGAGGAACTCTGTTTCCCTGATCAACGCAGACGCTCCGACCTACAAGAACTCTCCGAGGAACTTTTGAGTATCGAGGAACTTTTGAGCACCGAGGAACTTAGGTGTTCTGAGCTGCACCTCGGACAAAACATTAATAGCCGGATAACCAACAGTTTGACTGCGCATTAAATGCTTATTATTATCATACAGATGTATACGCTTAAGGAGCATTAAATGTATTACCCTTTCACATTACAACCTTAGGGCTATAAATACATTATATTATCCTCATTGTAAGGGGACCGGAATTTCTTGAGAAAACTTGTAATCGAGAATTCCCAAATAGTCAGCAATAACAGAAACAGTGGACGTAGGCCATTCTTATAAGGCTTAACCACTTTAAAAGTTCTTTGTCTCATTTTATTTATCTATGATTAAATAATTAGATATAATCTAATTTTTTACATCAACAATCGTCAAATTAAGCGGGTGCCAAATTTGATCTTTTATTAGTAACACATGCAAAATAAATTGAATGAGCTAAACCATTCACACATGAATATAATATGAATAACCATATTATAAATATATATAAATAAATGAGACTGAATAAACCTTCGGTTCTATGAGCATAAAAATACTACCACAATATGAAACAAGTAATTAAAATCTGAATACACTCTGATGCATAACTGGATAAAATAAATAGTGTGAAGGCAACTCGCCTAGATAAACTGCTAATGAAATCTCCTATATAGAAAGAACAAGATGAAATGTCTAAGAAATTATCTAGAAAGAACAAGCTGAAGCATCTAAGAAATTATCCTGCCATCCTCCACACTGTTGCAGCTACGTGTCACTGGATAGGATCTCTAAGTTGGGCATCCTTATGGTTGGACACCTAAATTGTCTTGAAAATAATTTTGACACGGGTCAGATCCCAAGAAAAAAAATTTGAAAATATTAAGCAAGCATTTAAATTAGTTATTTATTATACATGTATTATCCACGTACACTCACTTGAGATACTCACCTCATAACTAATTTGCACGCCTAAAATATTCTACCTATAACTAGTATCCTTGTCCTAACTAGCTAATGTATTTGGATATTCTCACTTAGTCTCATTCCATCGTATTTTTGGATACGACACAATACTACAGTCTCAATAATTTTTTTATTTATTCTTATTTTATTATTGAGTCAATCATTTAAGTATCACTACTTAAATTCTTTTAAATATACATCATCTATCAATTCTACTATTTTACATAAGTAGATATATCATATAGTTATATATTCATCACATATATAATATATACACAAATATATAATCTCTTAAATGTCCCGTCATGATGCTTCCATACTCAGTGGTACTATCCATGTACCTCTCGTACTCAAATAAGGACTATTGGTTCGGTATGTCTCCTCGAACCCAAAATAAATCAATATCATAGTGGATACAAACATGGTTCTAAGCCTTTGGGATACACACATACCTAACGTACCCAAATGACATGCCAATCCTACTAATACACGACACTAAGTGGACCACCCTACTTTCTATGTTATAGGGCACTAATCCAAACCTCACTGGAATCGTCAAGGTAGGATAGCCCTCTGCTCATAAACCTCCTAATAGCAGGTAACGTAGGTATGTTCACTCACATAATCAAATCATATCTACAGGTATTCAAACAACCTATTTATGTATTATTCAATAGGTATACATACAACCTAATTTCATCAACTCATACGCAATATATATCATCGTATATTCGACGTACTATAAGCTTTCATTAAAATTCCAATTTATTTAATTTCGAGTATCATTCACTACTCTAATATTCCTACTTACTCATTCTGAAATCCATAGCTATTCCCATCGTATCCTATTGGTCATAAACGTAAGTTCATTCATCATTACGTGTTACAACTCAAATTTCACTCATTTCTCAATTATGAGTATTTTCTCCATTTTCTCCGTATTTAACTCGTCTCAATTCATGTAAACCTAATTCCTTCTCTAGGCCTACTGACATTTTCATATTCTTCTCTATAACTTAAAAAATGTCCCAAAAGGTTCTTTACGAATTATCCAAGATTTTCGGGCTTAAAAGGAAAAAAAATCAATTCTGGGCAAAATCAAACCGATTCGCCCAATGGCCGAATCGATTCCAAAGTGAAAGGGGTCTTCTTCTTCCTTTTGATGTTACGAATTTCTACCCTATTCGAATCCTCAAACTTTTATACAAACATGCCAATTTTTAAATTAACATAACTAATCATCAAAGATACATATAGGGATGATTTCTAACGTAAATCACGAATAAATTCCATACAATTTCATCATTGTGACACCCCGCCTAATTAAATATCGGGCGATCACTCCTTTATTAAATTAAAATCAAGGTGAACAGTTGGTTCATTCTTATCATCACTGTCGAGAAAATAACCTTTTCCAATTTAAACACCCTAAATAATTAAGCTAAGTGTCAAACCCATTTTAGACATTACTTTCCAAATTTTATTTTATATAAACCAACATTTAAAACTTGCATAATTCACAATTAAATAATCACACCACAACTATCCTGGAACATACAATCCAAATATTCAAACATTCAACTAATTGAATCCAATATTTAATACTTAAATGAAAACATCCTGACAATAATAAATCCCAAGGAGTAAAATACTGGAAATAAATGAATCATAATGTCCGCTAAATAACTGAGTAATGGAAAGGGAGACACATGCCCAACTGAATAAATAGTTCTAGAAGTGGAATCAAGAAATGAGGTTGTCTAAGCAAGAGGCCTACAACTCCCACCTAAGCTGCAGCGCGTTCCTTCCAAAGGATCCTATGCAAGACGCCCCTATGGCTGGGCACCTGTGATACATACATATATATACAAGAGAGAAAAGAAAAGGGAAACGGGTCAGAGCCCGATTGTAAAATGATTTAAAATTTGTTTAGCAAGTATTTAAAATGTTTACAGGCCAATGCAACAACATATTAGTGCGGCACTCCATTGAGAAATTCTCACCTCTCTTCTAATGTGCACACCTATCGCACTAACCTTCCCAACAATTTAACTTATCTTATCTTAGGTTACTCGTAAGATTTAAACTGAACAATTCAACTGTTTATGAAGCAAATTTCATTTAATAACAAAGCTCTCATTTTAACTTTATTTGTGAGTAAAGTTTCCTAGTAATATACTATACTTTCAAAATACGTATTTCTCAATTGAAATTATTATTCATATCTTACTTACCATAAACACAGTAGGAAATTCCCACATTACATAATTTAATATATATTAAACACTCATATAATATATATATATATATATACTAACAGCACCCCACATAAACATTATGGTGCTGGCATACTCTGCTATCCAGTCCCCGTATCACTCGTACTAAGGGAAATACAAGTTCGAAATCACTCTCGAACTGTATTAACACAACCACAAACAATATTGAGGTGAAGCATAGATTCCAAGTCTCTAAGAGGTCAACACATACCCTCACGTCTCTTAGGACCGTCTGACCATCGATCAGATAGCCTGTACCAAGGATTTCTATCTTCTAGGGTACGAGTCAATATCCCCCATAAAGGTCCCATCGAGATAAGACTGTCCCAGCGCGGTAACCTCAAGGATAGCAAGTAGCGCGGACATGATTTTCACACTTATATAGTATATGCATAAACACAGTCATATAAATATACTACTATTACCATATCTCTTTTTGGTACATCTCATAACCCATAATTATACTATTTATTCTTATTTCTCAAAATTTAGTTATCACGTATAACGATTCGTCTCTCATCTTAATTTGTGGGATTATCCCAACTTTCTACGTGATACTCGTGGATTCTTATCTTTCCCAAGTGAAATTTCAGTAGGTACTTATTTATTTTCTAACATAACTATCTTACGTGTCTCTCCCTTTAATACATAATTCCATCATCCCTTATATGTAAACATCCCAAAAATGTAAATCTCGTCTTACATTAAAGGTCTCATAATTATTAATAAGTCCTACTGGTCTTCTTTATCTCCCAAAATATTTTAATAAGGATGACCAAGGATCATTATTCATTTAAATTTAATTCAACTATTTAAAAGGAGAAAATATGAGTCTTCTAGGAGGGGTCGATCGATCGATGGCAAGGGCTCGATCGATCGATGCGTTGATCGATCGACACTCTTGGTTCGATCAACCAATCAAACAGGTATGGCGAATTCTGCAGATTAACAGTTACGGGTTTCATAATCTAACCTCAACCAAATCCAGATTTTTCACACCCAAACTCCCAAAAATTCGTACTACAAACATTATAAACCCATATTAAACGTGTTCTACGTAAAGCATGCGAATTCTCATCAATATCCATGGATTAAATAGGCCAAAACTTATATAAATCTCAAGAACCCTAGAAATTTCTTTAACTTTGTTCTAATCAGTCTTTTTCTAAAATTTCCACTTCTAATCCATCATAAATTTGTGGTTAAACCTCTACATATGAAGGGGATTTCCAGATTATCATTAATATCATTACTACATGCAATTTTCCTATCTCCAACATGGGTTTTCTTCTATAAAACTCATCCTAATCATCCCTAGACTAACATGAGTGATGCATTAATGAAATTAAGCAAGATAAATACTTGCCTGGGAATTCCAGAGTTCTGATTTGTGGACGAATTTGGTGTGGTTGCGTTCCCCGTCGCGTGATCTACGTGTTGGTGGTGGTGGCGGTGCAATCGGATGACTTTTTGGCCTTGGATTGCTTGGAAAGCTTCCTACCTTCCTCTCTAATGGTCGTTCTAAGGTTTTGAGTCTGCTAACCCTAAGGGATCATTCCAAATGGCTGATATAACCTAATAAATTTCGTGGGTTTAATTACCCAAAAATGCAAAATGTCCAAAATGCCCTCCCGGGGTACTAATTAAGCCTAAAAATGCCCCGAGACCCAAACTAAACCCCCGGGTACACTTTTCTGACTATCTCGACCCTTCCGGACACTTTGGCTCACTCGAAACGACCAGACAGATGACTTATAAATTATTCACTTTTATTAATCAATATTTAGTCCCGACGCGACACGGGCGCGTCCCGACTCAAATTTCCAAAATTGTCATTTTATTCACTCGTGACATTTAATAGTACCAATATTATATTACTTTACTCATTAGTAATATTCAACAAGTTTCCAATGATTACTAACTCTCGTCACGTTAGTAATTAAAAATATTTAATTTTCGGATTTATATTAAATTAATAACTCACATTAAATTTAATAAATCCCTAAATTTAGAAAGCATAAAAATACGGGGTATTACAATCATATAATTAGATTTAACACGTCATAATCATAAATCATGTAGTTTTGTGTTCTTCATATAAATTCACCAAAAATCCAAACTTAATCTATGATTCAACTCCCAAAAGTCTTGATTTTTTTTTCTCCATGTAATTGGATTTATTCTACATCAAATCATATTCCCAATTATAATTTTACTGATAAAATTAAGTGTAATGTTAATTGTCCTTAATTCAAAGTTTCTATTCTACATGGGTATGATAACTAATAAAATTTACAAGATAAATACATGCCTAATATTTACGTGGTCTGATTTGATCCTTTTTAACGAGGCCTCTCTTCAAATCCTTCCTCCTAGAATGGTTGTGATGCCAAAATGAGCTTGAATTTTCCAAAATCCTCTCCTAGGCTCCAAGAAAACTCTTCCTCTCCCCTCTATTGGGCTCCAATTGGTTTCTAATATTTTTACCCTAACCTCACATTACCACAAATATATATAATACTTAAAATCTCAAAATTCCCTTAACCCCAAGTTATAAAATGACTGAAATGCCCTCTCGGGATGTCGGTTTGGTCTAAAACTGTCCCGGGACCCAAACTAAGCACTCGGGTATACTATTTTGACTGTTTTGACCCTTCTGGACTCAACCATAACCTCTAAATCATCATTAGAGTTACTCATAATTATTTTCTATCTCTACCTCATTTAGTCCACACACGACATTCGGTTGAGATAACATACTATCACGTCATTATCACTCGTCATGACCTCAAATATGTAATTACTATTCACTTAGTAATTTTATTCAATAAAAATTAATCATTTCTCTCCAATTAATAATTTAATCAACCTATAATATTTAATTGTTATAAAATTACGTCACACGTGTAATTTAAATTTAATTAACCTATACCTCAAAAACACGGGTTGTTACATACTTTCCCCCTTATAAGAGAATTCCGTCCTCAAAATTTAGACGTACCTGCGATAAATAACTCTAGATACTACTCATGTATATCATCATCCCGCTCCCATGTCAACTCATTTGCATTATGGTGCCCCCACTGAATTCTAACAATGGGTATCACCTTTTACCGTAGTTTATGCTCACTACGACCAAGTATCGCCATTGGAATCTCCCCATATGAGATGTCGGGCTGCAAGTCGATCTTCTCTAATGGAACATTCCAAAAATCTCTCTCTCTCTCTCCTCTGGTATCTCTTTAGAAATAACATGTGAAACACGTCGTGAGTTCGCTGAAGATGCTTTGGCAATCCCAATCTATAAGCCATTGGTCCCTCCATCTTGATGATAAAAAATGGTCCCATATATCTCGATGCTAGTTTCCCTTTCTTGCCAAATCTCATCACTCCTTTCATAGGAGACACTCGTACCAATACTTGGTCGCCGACCTCAAGCTCAATGTGTCTCCTATCCACATCGGCATAACTCTTCTGCCTATCTTAAGTATTATAATGCACCCTCGAATCAACTCAATCTTGGCAGTGGTGTCTTAAATCATTTATGGCCCTAATAACTTATTGTCCCCAACCTCCAACTAACAAGTCAGTGAACGACAAGGCCAACCGTACAGTGTGTCAAAAGGTACCATGCCGATGGTAGATTGGTAGGAGTTATTATATGCAAACTCCACCAAAGGAAGATACATCCTACCCAAAAATTGAGTATACACATTCGCAGCATATCCTCAAGTATATGATTAACCCTTTCAATCTGTCAATCTATCTGTGGGTGATACGTTGTACTCAATTGTGAATCTGTCTCTATCGCCTCCTGAAAACTCTGTCAGAAATGGAACACAAAGATCTTATCCCGGCCTGACACTATATTAAGTGTGACCTCATGTCAACATATTATCTCAGTGATAAATAATTGTGCATACTCCTTTATCTCAAAATCAGTACGAACTGGAAGAAAATGATCCACCTTGGTCAATCGATCAACTATCATCCATATAGAATCGTGACCTTGCTGCGATAACGGTAAGCTAGTGATAAAATCCATGGAGATAATCTCTTATTTATACACGGGAATCTCTAATGGATGGAACATCCCTGTCGGTCTCTATTGGTCTACCTTTATGAGCTGATAGGTAGCACACTTCAAGATAAACTCTACTATGTCTCGTTTTATCCCCGACCACCAATACTATCTGTGCATGTCCTGGTACATCTTATCATCACTATGATGTACTGAAAATTGGGACCCGTGAGCCTATAACATCACTTCATGTCTCAAATAATCACCTTTTGGAACCATGAGTCTCACATTAAAATGTAAACATCCCTCTGAACTGATCGAGTAGCCATCTGTCCCATAAGCTAATAACTGGTGAACTCTGTCCTGACAATATGGATCCCCTACCTATACTTTCACTACCCTCATCACAATCTCGAGCATGATAACTAATACGAACATAAAAGCCATATCAATCTCATCATTGTGTCGTAGCTCTCTCCACTTTTCTTTCCAAACCTCCGATAACTCACCTGTAGGCCTTCGACTCAATGCGTCTGCCACCACGTTAGCTTTTCTAGGATGATACTGAATATCAAACTGGTAATCCTTCGTGAACTCCAACCACCTCCTCTACCTCATGTTCAGATATTTCTATGTGAACAAATACTGAAGCGAATTATGATCCGTGAATAAAGTAAATTTCTCCCCTAATAAATAGTGCCTCCAAATTTTCACGACAAAAACTACAGCAGCTAACTCCAAATCATGCATGGGATAATTTTTCTCATGGGGATTAAGCTTGAATGATGCATACGATATAGCCCTCTCATCCTGCTGCAATACACCCCCCAAGTCCATGTAAGGATGCATTAGTATAGACACAATATGTTACTCCTCCCTTAAGCAGTGCTAGTACGGGTGTTGAGATCAATTTATCTATTACCTGACAAGCTCATCCCAAATAAATAACATCCCTTTACGAGTCAAATTTGTCAACGGACCCAAAATCTTTAACAAATCATCAGTAATATCCTGCCAACCCCAAAAAGGTGCGTACCTAGATCGGTGTCGTGGCTTGTCCCCACTCCCTCACCACTGATAACTTACTCAGATCAACAACAATACCCGTTTCAGACACTATGTGGACCAAAAATGCACCTCCAAAATCCAAAACCCACATTTGCTAAACTTTGCATACAACTGGTGTTCTCCAAGTGTCTGTAAAACCTTTCCTAAGTGCTCAGCATGCTCATCCTCAGAACGAGAGTAGATCAGAATATCGTCGATAAATACAATCACAAACTGGTCAAGGAACTCCAAAAAAATTGGGTTCATTAGATCCATAAACACTAGTGGTGCATTAGTGAGTCCGAATGGTATAATCCTAAACTCGTAGGACCCATATCGTGTCAAAAAAGTGTCTTAGGAACGCCTTCCTCCCTGACTCGAAACTAATGATAACTAGACCTCAAATCAATCTTGCAGAAGTAAGCTTCTCCCTTCAGCTGGTCGAATATGTAATCGATACGAGGCAGTGCATATTCATTTCGAATTGTGACCTTATTCAACTTTCTATTGTCAATACACAACCGAAGTGCCCCATCCTTTTTCTTAACAAATAACACCGGTGCACCCCACAGTGAAGTATTTCGTCGTATAAAAATCTTGCCCCAAGAGCTGCTGAATCTTCTCTCTAAACTCCCGTATCTCAGATGGAGCCACGCGATAGGTCACTTGAGCTATGGATCTCGTATTCGATGCTAGATCAATAACAAAATCAATTTCCCAGCTAGGCGGTAACCCGGGTATATCCTGAAAAAATACTCGAACTCCCTCACGACTGGAATCGAGTCTAACAAAACTACCACCTCCTGTGAGGCGTCCTCCTCGATGTAATATAGATGAGGGCATGACCTTACCTTAGTAAGAGGAATTGCCACTAAGAACATCTCCTGCCTGGGTATTGAGAATATAATATCCCTCTCGTAACAATCTACCGTCGCTCGATAACCAACTAACCAATCCATCCCCAATATAACATCATAACCCTCCATATCCAATACAAGAAGATTGGTAGCTAAACACAATCTACCAACATCAATATCCAAACCCCTACAAATCGAGTGTATCAGCGACCCGCTACCCATCGGTGACTCCACATACATTAGGAGACTTCTAGCTATCTCTAATAGGCCAAAAACTCGTGAAAATCTATTCGCTATGAAAGAATATGATCACTACACCAAAAACAGGAATCTGGCACGGTTTAAAACTATGCCAGATCAAATCTGGCACGGTTTTGAACTGTGCCAGAATTAGGTGTTCCAAAATGGCCATTTTTTTTGGCACGGTTTAAAAGTGTGCCAGATTTCACCAAACAGGAACACTTCTGTCACACTTTTAAACCGTGCCAGAATTTGATATTTTTGGCACACTTTTGGCACAATTTTGAACTATGCTAGATTGAGCACAGTTTGAAAAACTTTTGGCACAGTTCAAAGCCGTGCCAAAATTTGATACACTTTTGGCACGGTTTTGAACTGTTCCAATTTTTTTATAAAAAGAAAAAAAATAATTATTTGAAAATAAGAAAATTCACAAATTGCAAATCTTGCACATTGTTGATAAACTAATGTACATACAAACTTCAAAATATTACAAGTCGTTCACAGACCAAAAAAAATTGGGCAGAATTTACTCTATTTTCTGGACATTCAAAAACCTGCTAATATAAAACTTGCGTAACATAAAGCGCGCACGGCCACAAAATATAACAATAAACTTATAAAAGCCTGCACGGCCATAACACAAAAAAATAGAATCCTGAATAAACCCCTTGTTGTAAACCATTGTGTTCTCTTTGTGTTCCACGTGAATAAATGCTAACGATAAAATGTCATCCTGTAAAAAAAATAGGATACAAAAAAGAGACGATATTAGTAACCAAGTAATTTATAAAAAAAAAAGCTTACTCAAGCTAAAAAATTACATATAGGAGTTGCAATTATTATTATATTCTAAAATTGAAAATCTTACGCAAGTTATGACTACCTGATTAGTTATTACAGTTACATTGGTCCCGTGCGAGGTGTTAGTGCTTCTTACGGGGCGGTTTGGGGGCTAGTTTGGGTTTTCACCCTCAAAAGGCTTGTTTTCTAGCCTAATATTTGTATTTTGAAATTATCGTCATATTCTCAAACCGGGAGACCCGGGACTATGCGGTCATTCGTATGAGTTACATTGGTCCCATGCGAGGTGTTCGTTCCTCTTACGAGGCCATTTGGGGGCTAGTTTGGGTTTTCACCCTCAAACGGCTTATTTTCAAGCCTCATCTACGTATTTTGAAATTATCATCATATTCTCAAACCAGAAGATTCGGGACTACGTGGTCAGTTCGTACGAGTTACATTGGTCCTATGCGAGGTGTTCGTGCCTCTTACGGGGCCGTTTAGGGGCTGGTTTGGGTTTTCACCCTCAAACGGCTTATTTTCAAGCTTAATCTATATATTTTGAAATTATCGTCATATTATCAAACTGAGAGACCCGGGACTACGCGGTCAGTTTGTACGAGTTACATTGGTCACGTGCGAGGTGTGCGTGCCGCTTATGAGGCCATTTGGGGGATGGTTTGGGTTTTCAACCTCAAACGGCTTGTTTTCAAGCCTAATCTACATATTTTAAAATTATCATCATATTCTCAAACTGGTAGACCCGAGACTATGCGGTCAGTTCGTACAAGTTACATTGGTCCCGTGTGAGGTGTTCGTGCCTCTTTTGGGGCCGTTTGGGGGCTAGTTTGGGTTAACCCTCAAACGGCTTGTAATTGAGGTCGATCTTTCCCCGCTAGGAAAGAATGATTTTCTATTCACCGTAAATGTTATTTAATTTTGATATGCAGAGGGGTTTTATTCATATTCTAATTAATTCGTTGCTCCTCCATTTCATTCAACTTAGCCCGAGTAACAACGACATGAAATTGGTTCCTATAGTTAGCAAACAACAAAATATTTTGCTATTGAACTCGGGTGAATAAGTCCCTCACTTAAGCCTTTGATTTCCTTTAACCAACTTAATTACATATCAAGTGCCCCTTTTCCCTGAGATTTGAAATTTTTCTTAATTACACACCTACACCTAATCCCTAGATCTCCCATTATATAACAGTTGTTATACATAACAGTTGTATATAACAGTTGTTATACATAACAGTTGTATACTTAAGCCTTTGATTACATAGCAGTTGTAGAACTTAACAACTGTTATATATAACACATGTAATATATAACAGAGCTGTTATATATAACAGTTGTTATATATAACAAAAATATGTCTTTTTTTATTAAACTAAGCTTTCGTTTAATTATTGTTTTAACTTCTATAAACCTAACACTTGCGTAAACTCATCTTTTTCTTAAACCTACATGGGAATTTCTTTTATAAACCTACATGATAATTTCTTAGGCCATGAGAATTTGTAGTTGGTTGGAGTGATCAATAAAATCATAAAGAATAAGGACAAAAGGAGTCTCTCTCATCCTTAGTTTATGGAATCGAAAAGTTAAAAAATGAAAAAATCTATGGTGGCGAAAAGCTTCTCGACTTCTACAATAATAGTAAGTAGTAATGCTGTTAATTTATAAAACAAGCGTGAGGTACCTGGAGGATGCCGAACCATCTAATATGCTTCATGCTCACTCCATAAGATAGATCATATGGTGCGTGAAAGTATCCTCCTGCAGTTTCAGACGTAATTTTCCTGTCCTTTTTGGTGGTCATATGCTTTCATTTCCTTAACATTTCAGGATTCCGATAAATAAGATGAACGTACCTAAAAAGAAAAACAATTGGGTTGTAAAAGGTTGTCAAAGGCAAAACCTAAGATTGCGAAAAAAAATAAACAATGAACTCAACAATAAGATAAAATCAAAGCACTTCATAAAATACAAGATTATTACAAGTATAATCATTGAAGTATTCGGCCAATAAAAGAATATTACTAAAGGAAAATGAAGTGAAGTGCATATTGCATACATTTACACAGAGACTAACAATCGACATGAATAACAAGAACATCATAAACAACACATAGGCAATACATTTGCACAAATTGGCAGATTGTGCTAACAAGTGTAAACATATGCAAACCGAAAAATAAACTGCAGAAACAATATAAAGAACTCTTGAGAAGGTTACACAAAATAGGCCTAATTGGGCAACAAAGCAATTGCATGTAATTACTCGGTGCTACTCTCTTCTTAGTTTGCATATTAAAATTATGAAATTTGAACAGCAACAGGAATGACAACGCTGACCATCCCTGACATAATACCTCATATTTCTGGTAAGTGTAAACATATTTCTTTTGAAGCTATGCCCCACTAAAACGGGAATGAACTTATCCCTGACAACGCTGACCAGGAATGACAACGCCCCACTAAAATAGGAATGATAACAGCAACAGGAATGACAACAAAGCAACTCATATTTCTTTTGAAGTTATGCTCTCCTGACATAATACCTCGGCGCAACAAGATAAATAGTCCACCTCTAGATGGGACACATGTATATGTATAATAATTAGTAAGTAGGTTCAAATGATAGGATAACTTCATTGATATTAAATGTAGATTGATGGAAAATATAGAAAGTAAGGTTGGGAAAGTGACGAAATGTGAGTTCAGAAAGAACCACACATTATTTAAATTCATCTTCCCATGTTGGGAAAGTGAAGAAATGTGACCAATATGAGTAGTTTGCAGTGGAGATCCATTTCCAACAATAACATTGGACATACCATTATACTTTTCATAGGTTTAAAGGATACCTTTATCGAAAGTCATGTGCGTAGTTTCTCCTGAGTATGGATACCACATGCTACTATATTGGGAAGAATCTGCCAATATGGTTGAGAGTAGCATCTGAAGGCGACTTCCGTTCATATCATAGGCATAATCATAGTGATACCAACATTTAGCTATAGTGTGGTTGTACTAGTGACATATCTGGCATTATTGTGAATTAGATTGTGATGAAGGTGGTGGAGTTGACTAAAAACCATTCCTTTGGGGACAATGTGGCGGAGGCGAAAAATATTTATATAAATGTATTTGGTCCAATTTTATTCCTTTGGGGACAAACAAAGATCTCTCGATCTAGCACCGAAGTAGAATACCATAATATGGCATCTACTACTGCCGACATTACCTGGGTGACATATCTTCTTCGCGATACTGGTCTCCATTTAATTCATCCAGTTCTTCGTGATATACCTCACAGAAAATTTTATTCGAGGAATCACTATTTAATTGAATTGATACCAATACATATTGTTTATATTTTAGAATCACAACATCATTGGACGAAAGACATTCCCTGAAATTCACTATCTACCATATAGTTCTAAAATACACAAATGTAGGGAGATAAGTTATCTTCTTGGTGACATTACACCGAATGGTTGATGGGAATAACGCAGAACTTATAAGAACAAAACAGAAAACAGAAAAAAACCCGATGGTATGTCTTGCATATGTATATATACATATATATTAATAATATTATGCCTATACAGTTGCACATACATGTATACATGTACAAACAATGTAAGGGAAACTCTATAATGCAGTGATCAAATTAAGAAATGAATATAACCATCATGAACCGGAGCATAGAAAGTTAATGACCCGTGGGACGATTAAGAGGAAAGAAGTTATTTCAGCATTAATTTTATGAAATAGTGGCAAGTCTATAAAAATAAAAAGTTCATTATTTCCTAACGTATCTCTCACAGCCCCTACGTAATGGATTAGATAGACTTCTTTCAATCACACATTCTATCCAGCACCTCGATAGCTATTAAAGAGGTTCAGACACTGTCATAGAAACAAAACAGTCCTAATCTATGAACAACTTAACACATGATGCAGTTGGTGCAAGCAGCTCTTTAATTAGAACCATATAAGAAAATCCTATGAATAGCAATAATCTGATGTTAATAATTATAAGTTCTTAAATCTTACAAACAACAATAACATAATGTCAATAATTAGAAGCATATTAGAAACTTTATAAACAAACTAGAAAATAATTATAAGTTCCTAAATCCTAACAGCTCTATAATTAGAAGCGTATAAGAAAATCTAACAAACAACAACAACCTACATATATGTGTATATGTACATATAGATATGTAGGTATGTGTATATATACGTACATATTATCATGCACGTATATATACAAAGAATTAATTCTGAGAGTGTTCCAAAGAATTGTGACATTTGAACAAAATATTCAAACAAACATTTTATCATACACCATACAAACACAATCATAGATGTTTTTTATAATTGATTATATACACAATCTTTGACATTAACATAAAAAAATTACAAAAAATATTTATATCAAACCTAACCAACATCATAACCTGTAAATAAAAATAACCTCAAATTTTAACTTAAGAAATATCAAAAAAGTCAAATAGTTATTCAAGGTATAACTCGTGTTTTTTTAAAAACATGGAGAAAATAAAAATGACTACCAAAATAGGGGAAAATGAAATACCCCAAAAAACATAATA